>JARGYA010000056.1:0-659122 GCA_029204335.1 Mycena vulgaris
TATCTGATGAGACCTATAATAAGTTCAACAGCACTCGGCCTGACAGTGACTAGGCCTTCTCGAACGACCTAATCACGTTGGTGGATTGCAACCATTCTGTGGGCGAGCAAACCATCTGGTACGCTTCCTCATTCCATTCACCTCATCCACCGAAGGGCTCTCATTTACTTTTTCCGGGTAGGCTGACTAAATCACCGCTCAGGAGCAAATGAGCTTGCTCGGAATGGATTTCAATGAACTCACCAACTGCAACGGAATGCTGCCCGTCAGTATCGGCCGCACGCTCTCCAGACTTCTCTGATTGGCTTGGCTAAATGGCTTGTGCCGCTTAGCGGAGTTTGAAATCGGTTGGGCGGGCGTGGGCGTGGCTTGTGGCTTGGCGTGGCTTGTGCTCGCTTAACACCAAACGATTCCACTGTAAGAAATTCGATAATATCTCTTCCAGCAAGCTTCGATGCCTTTCTCTGTCATCGGCATCCTCCTGCATCCATCCCTGTCTCCCAGGCCACAAACTTTGCCGGCTGAAAACATGACATTGTAATCATCGAGCTTCACTGCCTCTGGTGAGCAAGTCACGCATTTCTGGTTGAATATAACTACGTCTCCGCTCCCAGTGTCCTGCAAAATCAATTCAAAGTCAGTCAACTATATTCATTGATGCAACGTCACATTTCCTCCTTTTGTTCGAACACTTCTCAAGCACTTTCTAGATTAATTGGACGGAAATCATTGCCAATGCCCCCCACTCCTACACCACACCAATACAGTTATAATAATTCAGGCCATTATCATTATGAGTATTCTAATTTACCTTGCAATCTAAATCTACGCTATGAACGAAGGCGCCGAGTCGGATGGGATGTCATTTTTTGGACATCTTCGCACCATTTCTTCTTTTTTTTTTGGCTCCCCCACTGCCTGGTTGTCGACGCTACCTGTTTCCCGCACGAGTGCGCCGAGTGGTCTGCCTCGAGGTGGGACTTGGTCGTTCTCCTGCTCGCACCTTCCTGAGCTTTTCTCTAGTGAGTTCTGGTGCTCTTTGTCGGTTTTCGTCGTCAATTCCGTTGTCTCCCTTGCGCTTCGACGCGGTGATCCCCTACCTTTTCGTTCCTCCTTGTACTTTGGCGCGTCGTTCACCACGGCGGGTATGGGATCTGTTGGAGGGACGAGGGAAGACCGGTCGCGCCGAAAGGTTGGGGGTCAGAGTTCTTCGTCAAAAATGGTGGGATCGCGCTTGAAGGCCAACATCTGTTGAACCAGAACACCCGAGTTCGTGCTGATGGTTGGAATTGCACTGAACATCGGTCTGAGCGAGAATTATTGAAGGAAGATAATAACAATTCGGCTGAGCTCACATTGACCATTTGATTCAGCCAAGTTCGACTGCAACTGGCCATACCTACGGATAATACCCCACCATCCCACTTAGTTTCGATGAGGTTTTTAACATTCAGCTGCCCGGCCGAAAGTGCGTTCCCAAGTTTTCGTGTATCGGGCTTTGCAGGGTTTTTGGCATTTGCACCAGATGAAGCGATCGAGCCGCTGAGGAGCCCGCGAAGCCACAGATGTTCAACCACATCTTATTGGGAGCCTCTACCAGGATGCGTCAAAGGAATTCCTTGCATGTTGCCAGCCCGTTTGTACAAGCCACGCCCAAGCCACCTGCCCTACAAGCCAGGGTCAAACCTGCAATTCCAACATCACTAACACCGTAGAGAATTATCCGAGCTGGTGTACAATGTCATGCATCCGTTCATTTGCACAAGGAGAATGTTGGTTGAATTCGGTACTGAACTTCAAGGGATTAATCACCGACATCATTTTTACACAAGACAGCACAAGCCACTTTGCTCGCGCAGAATGATTTGTGGCACGTGAAACAAGCCATTCTCCTCAAGTCCACGCCCGCCCACGCCCACCAATGTCCACCCTCACTAGGATATTCAAAGTCTTTCTTAATGATTCCCATGATTTGAATATGTTCACCAGTTCCGGATTATTGTGGTCGGGGTAGTTGGGGAATAGATAGAATGGCAGATCAACTTCATTGAGTGTATAACGTTGTATGTATCCAATTTGCCACGCCTTCCCATACTTAATTTTCGCAAACCACGCCCCCGCCCGTTTGATGGCATCAGACAAAATGGCTTGCGTACACCATTTTGTTTGTAGCGATGAGCAAGGGCACAAAAAAAATAGTTCATTGAGTGCATATAACATTGCATGCACAGATTCATAATCTCCAAAGGTTTCTACACCCACGCCTTCCCATAATTAGCTAATTTTCGTCGCAAGCCACGCCCCCGCCCGTTTGATGGCATCAGACAAAATGGCTTGCGCAAGCCATTTTGCTCACAGCAACTAGTGGCCAAACTTATTTGGAGCTTAGTGACTCCATATGACGAGGTAAGTAGAAATACAATGATTTCCAAAGCTTGAATCGAAAAATTCCACCCACACCGGGCACAAGCCATTTTGTCACCAGCATAGCTTTGTGATGGCATTTGACATGTTCAACTTTTCTCAACCTGGTGCCAATTCACCAAGATCTCGCTGCAACATGCTAGGAGTGGGTAAATTAGATATAACTGAGATGGTGTTAACTTTATTATGGCATGAACTCCTTGATTTGTCATAACAAGCCGGCCCACGCCCATTTTGATGTTTTTTTTTTTTTTTTTTTTTTTTTTTTTTTTTTTGGAGCGTTTGGGATAATGAAATTCAGTCTGCAGAAGCATTCCAAAATTCATCTGCTGGGTCTACCAGAAAATTCCAGTTAATGCTGGGGAAGTTGTCCAGGGAGGAAATGCCATTACGCACAAGTACCATAGTGTGGGACTCCAGCCTTCGTAAAGTTATCCTATCCCATTTCTTGAATCATTTAATCTCAACGGCTGTATACCCACTAAAACCCCCACTGTATATGTCCAGTCATCCGGCAGCGAGTCTTCGTTCATTAGTAGACCACTCCATGTTCTTAGGACCAGATCCTTGTTCAGAGCGAGGTCACCAAACTTCAGTTTATCGGTGAGGATTCGATCTCGGCCCAGTGCAGAATTAATAGATTTCAGCCATCTATTATGAATCTCAGTATCTGTGATGTTACGGCCTGGATTCTTCAAGACCCTGTCATTCCTAATGTTCTAAATTGTGTGCCAAGCCGTAGATACCAGAATGGCGAACAATCTTCCCATTGCAGGTATAATTTTCCGGTTTGGATGTTTAAATTTAACAAGGTTACAACCCAGGATGAGGCCCCAACTGAGAGAGGGCCACTTGGGGTATTTCATGGTCCAGAGTTTCTCGGTCAGTCCCCAAATTATTTTGGCACCAGAGGCATCACACTCCATTGCTATGTGCTCGAGGTTTTCAGGGACGCCGCATGTTTGACAGACAGAAAACACTTCAAGATTATTCATGTGTGTCCAAAAGTCACCGACTCTGAAAATGTTGTGAATTGACTTCCAGAATAATTCGTGGTGGAGTCGTCTTGGAGCGTATAGAGTTCCAGATCATTTCGTCTGTTGGAGTGTAATCAGAAATTTCATACACGGAGCACCGGATGCGGTCTAGATTGATGAATGTTGCCTTCCTCAATGGTTCTGGGCAGCTGCCCTTGATGATTTTTGTGAAGATTCGCTGAGAGCCTTGTGATATTAAAATACCAGGGCAGCTGAACATTAAATCAAGTTGGGTATCAACCTCGAGTGGAGGGCATAGATCAGTGTCTAAGTCTAAGGAGGCAGGGAAAGTGTCCATTGTTTGCTTGAACTGTGTTCGTGCAACCCGCTCGTTCAGTGCTGCAAAGACTGCTTTGAAGAGGGGGAAATTTGGGTCTAACATGTTGTTTTCAGATTTTAATCGCTCTTTAATTAGTGTTTTGAGCAAAAAGTCAGATGTGGAACATAGTAGTGAGGGGGCATTACTTGGGATTTTTTGCAACAAGGAGAGTGTAGCTCCCAATATTCCGGATTTAAAGTTCATTTTAATGGTTGGGTTGTCAAATGTGAGGTGTACAGTTGCATCTTCCTCGAGCCCATCTGAAACAATTTTGAATCTTGCGATAATCTGAGGGTCATATTGACCAGCACGCATGACCTTGATATGTACAAAGGCTGTTGTTAAATTAGGGGGTGGTTCTAGTTGGCCTTGTCTTCTTGCAGCAATCTCATTCATTGAATCATCCCCAGCAAAGATGCGGAAGCCATTTTTGGCGCTGGGCAATCTGAAGTTGCATCAAACAGAATGGCTTGCGCAAGCCACATTGTCGCTGAGGGAAAATAATAATTTCCTGGCACATGCTGGGCCTGAAGAGGCCCCAGATTATTCAAACATGTTCATTGGGGCAGTTTATATCAAAGAACACCGGTTGAGTTGAGCATTTCAAGTTTTTCAGTGAAAATATTGATAAAAAACTTTCTTCATTTTTCACACTTTTTCACTGAAGATGGATGTGAAAAAAAGATAACTTTTTCAGTACTTTTCGATCTTATTTCGGATTTTTCACCTTGATAAAAAGTACCGAAAAAGTTTTGAATTTTTCATAGACTTTTGCAGTGAAAAAAGCATGAAAAATGAAGGAAGTTTTTCCCCAATATTTTCAGTGAAAAACTTGAAATGCTCAACCGGTCGAATTGAGTATTTACACCCATTCAGTTGGTTATGGTCAAGACTGTGGAACCGATGTCAACTAATGAGAGCCACAACCCAAAATAGATGGCCAAGGGATTGTTTCACCTCTTCTAGAGTATCCAAAGCCTTTTTGTGAAGGAATCTGTTCAAATTTCAGTTTAAGGTACTGAAACACTTGCACGGTTCAAAAGTCGGGTGAGTTGAACACTGTTTTTGTGAATATCTTTGCGTGGTGGACACTTCTTCCATTATTTTCAATGCAGGTGGACGCTCAGAAGCATGGTCTATCAGTTGAGCCTCACAAGCCCGCTGGCTTGCATGTGAGGTATGAGTCGCTCTCATCATTTTTCATGGTGACGACAAGCATTCCCTAGATATTAAAATTATGTGACAATTGATGTCCTAGGTACCTGCGGGGGACATATAGTAATGTATCTGCCATATAAAATCCCACGCTAGGGCCCTACATGATGCATCAGCAAAACCCGGGCTAGCTACACAGCACTACATAGCAGCCCATAGCTCGTGTAGTGCCCATAGCAGCTGTAGTGAAGGTGGTTTACTTCATAGTGCTCTGTAGTTCAGGGGGTGCACTCCATAGTGCTCTGTAGTTGAATAGGGGCTATTAATTATTGAGAAAAAAAATGGAGGGACCTTCGACCCTTGCGATTTGTTATATCCTTAGATTTAGTCAGTAACTTTTCAAGTCAGAAGCTAAGTGTGACTACATTCTAATTCTAATAGTATTTAATGTTTACCGCCAGTCAGAATCAAACACACGACCTCGCGTGAGCAAAGAAATTTCGAGATCAGAAAACAACCATTAGACTATAGGGCTGATATTAGGGGTGGTCTCTCCAGTTATGATATTACCCAGACATTGTGTTCTGGCACTACTATCAGTGACTAGGAACCTGGGCAGCCTTCCCTTCTGCACAGTTACGGTTTTATTCCCTGGTCTCATTCCTTAATCTTTTCCTCTTACTTTAAAATCTCATAATTCCTCAAAAACTCCAATCTGCACGTACTCTGACTCCCCCGACGCACCGTTCCGCTCCCATCCTGCATCACAGTCTCTCATTTTACCCTGCACGTTATCGCTTTCTCCTCTTACTTTACAAAACACTTACCCAAAAGCACCCAAATAACGCCTCCTTACATACCCATTACCGTATAGCTGTCTTAGCCTTTCTGGCCACTTACAGTAACAATACTGAAATCATCATCATCATCATCATCATCATCACTTGCCAAATATAACGATGAATAGTGCTAAATGTTGAGCTATTGGACTTGTGGGAGGGAGTACGACCCCTAGCGCCCTTGCATGTCAAATTTCGAGGCGGAATGATGCGCCGATCGAAAGCTGTCTTTCGTTTGATCGCCGGTGGGAGGGTGAGAATATCGTTTCTTAACGCCGACCAGCGATCTCTCCCGTTTCTTCACCAATCCTTGGTCAATCCACGACTTCTTGGGCTCATTCTGCTCGCCACGTCTCGTGCTCGGTTCCCACATACCAAAAATCACCATAAACTCGGGCTCTTCCATCCAAAGCTTCATGAATGAACGGGATGTGCCTCCAACTACCCCACCCTCGCGACGCGTATATCAAACGACGCTTTGGTGCTATGGGTCTAGGACTTTACCTGATTCATCATGATGGATGAAACTTCAGTTTCACAGCTATTCGGCCATTTTATATGCTTGAGACCTCTCTCACTGCCGTCAATGCCTTAAAATACCGTATTTTGTCTGGTACCAATGTCTAAATACCGGGCTCTCGGCAGTTTGACTCAGGAGTGGAAAGGCGGGCCCAGGTATGTCCATATCCTTCTTATGAAGCTGCCTGCCACTTATTTGGCCCACCCCTGTCCTCTCTCTGTCACGCGGTCCTCGTTTGATTCGCGGTATAGATCCCGTCGCACGGGTCTGTCATCGGAAGCACCCAGTCCAACCATTTCCCTAGGTCCTGTGTAGCCTTTTACTACCTAAAATCCATTGTTTGCATTCCCTGAGCAATATTATACACCACGAGGGTACTGAATGAGACGGCAACAATGGATTTGTGTGGGTGCCCAGGTTCCCCGTATATTGCCTTTTCGGGAGTTCCGCCCGAAATAAATTCCCAGTACACCCAAAATGTCACCAAACGGTCCCCAAATATGCTCAAATTTTTCACAAGATGCGCGTCTACAATCGGGTGCCTTGGAATGCTCAAAATCAGGCTCGAAGGAGCTGTTAACAGGCCAAAACCCCTAAGGTGCCCAGGTTCCCAGCGCGTGATAGTATAGCCTTAGATTTTGATCAAATCTCGTCTTGGAACCAATCTTGAATTAATGTTGACTATTGTATGAAAGTCTTTGGGAACATGAACGATATGTGCATGAAAAAAAAAAGATTACACAGTAATGTTTCCCCTGTGGGTTCACATCAAGTTCAGATTTGAGGAACCTTGAATAAATAACACTGCTGGGCAAACCAGGCTGAGAAAAGTAACAAATTTAACATGCTACTGACTGCCATTAATAGGGCTACATAAATTCCTGATACTACATAACCCCTATTTAGCTATGGAGCACTACATAGCACCCCTATTCAACTACAGAGCACTATGTAGCCCTGGCCAAACTATGTAGCACTATGTAGTACCCCAAAACTATGGAGCACTACAGAGCACTACAGCTATACATGAGGCTACTACAGTGCACTACAGCACCTACAGCCCACTAGGGCAAAAATCAGGTTTTGCTGATGTGTGCAGTGAACACAAGCCACTTTGGTTTTTTGGCTGATGCCAAGCCGGCAAAATGGCTTGCAAGCCGAAATGCCGGGCGTGGGCTTGTGATGCCACCAAAATCCACGCCCACGCCCGAAACAAGCCATTCTGCGCGGGCGCAAGCCACTTTTGCAAGCCAAAAAGTTAACTCTGGCGCGCTCTCGGCGCTGGGGGCTTGCGGTCAATGCCAGATGCTGACCGTTGAAAGCAGGATCAGCGGATTATTGTTTGCCTAAGGCTTGATGATCAAGCAGGCACAAAGCTGATGCAATCTCTCTCTTCCGCTTCCTCTCGTTATCATCCATAATGATCACAGCAAGAGACAGAGCAGACACGAGTACGACTTTTGTGCAACGAGTTGACATAGCTAAGCCTTCAGCCAAGGAAAGCTTCTATCTACTTCCCGAGACGACTACTCGCAGACAATCTCAACGGCCCCATAGGGGAACGCAACAGGGTTTCCACAGCCCATCACACTGCCGACCACGATACTATCGAAGGGGTAGCCATGGTATTGGTTGGTGAGGGTGGTACCACAGCCCTGCTCCTTGAAGAGCTGGACGTAGCATCCGGCCGTTCCAGTCTTGGGAGCGGTGGTCATGGTGGCGGTGAAGGCCGAGTTCAGAGGAAAGTTAGCAACCGCGCAGGTGACTTCTGGGATGCTGATGGTCTTGAGAAGCGTGCCGGCGGAGCCGTCAGTTGGAATGGCGCTGTCCGGAGCCGGGCAAGTAAAAGGGCCACTCCAGATCTGGACTGTTCTCAATCAGCAAAGTTGTTGCAGCTTGGGAAGACTTCTCCTCATCTGGTCAGGAGAGGGATCACTTACGCGTCATTGCAGCAGGACCGCCAGTGGGCTTAGCGGCCACAACACCGCCAATGGGCTTAGCGGTCACAGCAGAGCCAAACATGGCTGCGAGAGTGACGATCTTGCCCTGAGACAGTAAGAGAGAGGACTTGTTTGATGCACCAGCCGGGGATCTTTGAGGGACACTCACGACAGAGGAAAACATCTTGGCGATTGAACGGCTTGAAAGTTGTAGGACTTGAGTTTCGATGCTGATTTGATGATGCTGCAGCTGCTGCTACTCTTGACTTGTTGCCACAGAACCTCATGTCTTATATACTTTGCGCTAACAATGTATCTATCTTCATTCGGCTGGTTCGATCAAGCCTTTCCATATTGGGAGTTGCGTTGAGGCGGCGCCGGCTGATGCTATTGCATCCTGTCAATGTCTCGGCGTAAACCACACGACGCTTCGATGCTTCGTTTCTTCTGGCGGGACGGCATACGACCGCCTACCCCCGAGTAGATAGTGCATTAGTCTAGGAGGAGAGGGTGCATTAGTCTAACTCGGCTGGAAGGAGAAGCAGCCGATGGACAGGGAACCGGCCGGCGGATCACATCCGCGGCTTGTTCGGCTCCCAGTTGGGAGCGGCGTTAAAGGACCTCGGATACCCGCTCAATTATAATTAAGAAAACACTAATTGTTCACTACCATTCAGCGATGTCAGTGGTGTCGGAAAGAGCAAAGCTTATTGGGTGTGGAGTCCACGATAATGCTACGGAGAGCTGGAGCGCCGAGCAGCGGATGAAACAGGAACTAGCGAAAGGCAGATGGGAGCGAACGACCGTGAGATGGTCAAAAGGAAGTCCCAATTTTCGTCTGCACAGCTCACGCCGAGCTGTAGCCCCTCCACGACGCGTTTCTACGAGCAATGTTGGACACAGTTGGCGGATTTGAGGGCAAATGGGTCCCCAGACGGCGCTTACGAGTTCTTGAAATGGTTCTTGTCGATGCGTAAAGTCGTGATACCTCTAGCAAAGTTTGTGCCTGATGCAATGGCGCTGTACGACGCACATCCGAGATACGTAGCAGCGACATTGTACTTACCGCCTGCGTAACAATTTTATTGGCGCCTGAAAACTCCGAAATCACATCTCCCCGTGGAATCCGTGAGACGGACATGCTCCGGTTACAG
This sequence comes from Mycena vulgaris, assembly GCA_029204335.1. Taxonomy (NCBI): domain Eukaryota; kingdom Fungi; phylum Basidiomycota; class Agaricomycetes; order Agaricales; family Mycenaceae; genus Mycena; species Mycena vulgaris. Next base: position 9,389 of record JARGYA010000056.1, read on the forward strand.
CGGTAAAATGGGTTGGTATTCATAGCATACATTTGACGTCGAGTATGTATTACCGGGCCCCGCTATGTTCCTCAATGGGACCGCTGCGGTTAAAATAATACTTCCTTCCTTCCTTCCAAGGCACATTTAAAAGAGGCGCGAGAGACGTCGGATCGCGGCCCTGATTCCGGCAGCAGCGCGAGTCGCGACTTGGTCGCAACGACGAGCTCGCCATTGAGGATGACATTGAATGGGACGAAGGAACCAGCACGCTGGCGGTGCCCGAGGTCCTGTAGCACATCGTTTGATGTGCCGACGCCCGCCAGAAGATGTCTGACTGAAACTGTCCACCAGTTGCGGGCGCTTCCTTCCGAGTTAGACTAATGCACCCTCTCCTTGTTTTCCCGCTGCCGTGGACAGAAATCGTAATGCTGACAGGAGCTGACAAGAGGCATCATTTACCTTGCTTCTTCTGTGATAAGCCTTCAAAGTCCCAAATGGAGGTTCTGTCCTCGGTCCGTGACATACTTCAAGGTCTGACAGGACCGGCAGATTATCGCCAATCCTGAGATTGCTAGTGACCTACAATTGACCGCTGATTTTGTTTTGGAACTCCTTGCGGACCAAATATAGCGCGAAGCCATTGAACGCACGTTGCCACTTGATTGCACTACCGAGTTGCCCGTCGTTTGGTATTGTTCGTACCGGTCTGTGGGCGCCGAGATCATAATCTGAAACTCTGGTGAGTTGTTAAACGAGACAGATACGTCGAACTAACTCTTTGCCTTCTTCAATAGGGAATCGCACCGTACGTACCGTATACGGTACGTGACTAAATACGTGAATACGGAATCCGTTCCGTATACGTAAGATGATTGCGAGAAGAAACCACAGCTGGCACGGTACGGTGCGGGTAATATAAGGCCGTAATACCTGATACGTACGATGCAGAACCTCAAATCAAATCAAAATCTCCAATTCACTGGCAGTACTGAGACGGATAGCATCTGCCTTGTCCAAAGCGTCGAGGACCACTTGCGCGCCAGTCGGAGCTGAGCCTTGAGTACCATCAAGGTCCTAATGGTGCTGGGTTGCAAGCGAGCTCGACGGAGGGCAATGGTGTCGCGGCCTCCTGAGAAGACGCCCTCCACAGCAACTGCAGAGCCTGGCGAGGTATAAATAATAAAGGGAAAAATTGGTGCCGAGACGACGCACCAGGAGTACAATCCACATCTCTCGCCATCTTGTACAGGTTTGGAACCACTGCATAATTGGCGTACCACCAGCCAAGAAGGTCTGTTTCTGCAAATAGGAGGGGAGGAGAAGTCATTTGGAAGTCCCGCTTGAGCTCATCCTGTGTGTTTGAAGACAGCTTTGAGCCCCAAAGGCGGCTGAAGAAACTCTTCTTGGGCGAGTCTTCCACAGAACGGGTGGGGAGGCGCCTGCCTGACTCGGCTGACTGAGTTGCTGGCGAAGTGGTTGCAGCTGTAGGGGTGTACACCTCGGCATACTCTTTCGCCGACGCCCACCAGAAGATGTCTGACTGAAGCTGTCCATCAGTTGCGGGCGCTTCCTTCCGAGTTAGACTAATGCGAGTCTGTAGTAGATGAGTAGAGCTGCGATCATTTCGGAAAGTTTGATCGACAGGTGGCGTTGCCATTTTCGGAGCCAAAGTAAGCGATAAGCAGGGAAAATTTTGGCACAGCTCAAAGGAGACCATGGAAAGGTATAGTCCTGAATACGAAATTTTGTCACTTGTCTAGGAACAGATTGAAATATTTCGAATGTATTCCATTGAAATATTCTTCAATGCGTTGAAGTTGAACCTCAAAAGTTGAACCAGGAGAGGAACCTCTTCATGTGTCCCAGCAGTTATGGTCTGCGTGTTATTGGCAACTCCTGGGGCAAATAATGCTGCTACCCTGTCCTGGAAAATTCAATATCCGGGACACTTTCTTGATCTCGCTCTTTCTTCAGATTGTCATTTTCTGTTATATTTCCGCCCGAGTCAGCCGCTTTGAAGAAGAATGAAAAATAACCCACTGTGAATAGAAGGGCCTATATCTGCGCCCAATTTCTCTGCTGCCCGGCTTACCGGCAAGTACCGGGTCAAAGCATGTTTTTCGTGTATCACTCCACTTCTATATGCGTGTTTTTTTTTTGGCCATCATTCAAAACAAAACCGTAACCGGTAGTACTCTCTGGGTGCTAACTGAAGTCGACAGTGGTGTTGAGGGCCTCCATCGGCCTGGGTTCGTACGAAAGTGGTGAGAACCGAATTGTAGGACGTCCGCCAAAAGGAGCAAGATTTGATGGGAGTTCTACTCATCTACTCAACACTGGACTAATGCACCCCTCCTCGCTTTCCCGCTGCTAGACAGAAATCGTAATGCTGACAGGAGCTGACAAGAGGCATCATTTACCTTGCTTCTTCTGTGATAAGCCTTCAAAGTCCCAAATGGAGGTTCTGTCCTCGGTCAGTGACATACTTCAAGGTCTGACAGGACCGGCAGATTATCGCCAATCCTGAGATTTTTATTGGCCTACAATTGACCGCTAATTTTGTTTTGGAACTCCTTGCGGACCAAATATAGCACGAAGCCATTGAACGCACGTTGCCACTTGATTGCACTACCGAGCTGCCCGTCGTTTGGTATTGTTCGTACCGGTCTGTGGGCGCCGAGATCATAATCTGAAACTCTGGTGAGTTGTTAAACGAGACAGATACGTCGAACTAACTCTTTACCTTCTTCAATTGGAGTGTTCGCGGCAGACGTTCACGGAGGAATCATAACTTTTACCTTCGATCCCCATTATTCTTCGGACGATTACGGCTAGTGCTAAATTTTCAAAGGAGGCCAACTTACGATTCTTTTCAGACTGTCCATCAGCGTAAATTAAGGGCTTTGCCGCTGTTTTCTCTTGACATGCAATATGCATCCCACTCTATTGGAGGTCGATGCTTGCCATCCATCCGCTGTGCTGTTACCCTGCCCCGGTACTTGGGTTCAAGCTCCCTCGATGGGACGGCCGTGATAATGGGATAGAAAGCTGTTACCGCAACCGCGGTTTGTAGCCTGGATCCGACAGATAGAGCAATTCTCGCTACCGTAAGGTCACCGCGTCGTCGTCTTCCAATCCCAGCGGAGCTGGAACGTCGTTAGCGCGCGCAAGAATTGCAGCAGCCTCGCCTGCGTCCCACCCCGGCGGGATGGTGGCCATCGCGGCTACCTCCGTTAGCCATTTCGCCGCGTGCTGATACGCGTCCTCCACCATCTGCATTCGGCCATAGAACGAATGATGTCGTCCTCCGTCGCCGTTCCCGCTGTTGCGAGCGGCCACGAGTGAGGCATAAACTCATCGGCGATGAGTAAGTCCAGGTCAGTGACCCACGTCATCTACAAGTTTGGCGTGGCCAAAATAGTAATTAGCATCTTCTCGATGCGGATGCGTGCTGCGCGTTCAGACGCGAGAGCATGGTGATGCATGCATGGGCGCGCGGTCCACGCTGAGCACCTCCATCAGCATCGTCCCGCACACATCGCGCATGCACAGCGTCCACGAGTCGTCGATGAACGGACATCCTCGTAGAGCATGCTCCTGATTCTGAATCATCTGGGCTAACCCCATTACGTCGAAATCAAGGTCGGAGCGACCGCTGTTCTTGAATTGAGCAATAAGCTCGCGGTTTTCGGTTTCTTGGCGCGCAAGTGCAGATAGCGTCTCCGCGAACCAGTCGACCATATAGTAATGGTCGACGGCCATTGCTGCGCTTCATTGCGCATCGCTGCAGGGATACTCCGGCCATACACCCACATGGTGAACATGCAGAATGCATACACCCACAGGTGCTGCTCGACCGACTGCAGGAACTGCTGTTCCCGAGCGACCTTGGTAATAGGATATTCGCGGTTGTCGACTTGGTCGTGAGCGTCCGCGACAAGCGGTGGCGGGGGCGAGTACCCAATCGAGTCGATTGTAGGCAGGTTTAATTGATTCACTCTGCGTTGAAATGATAATTGCCCACGAGGCGGGCGTTCGACTCGTTGCTGCCCTTATTTCTCCACGTAACCGCGGCCGCCTGTGGGTCCATTGTTCGTTACTGACGCGTATGTCTGCTCGGAAGACTCTTCCTCACCTGGAATGGTTCCTTCGACATCGGTCATGATGACCTCGATTGACTCGTTGTCTTCCCCGCTCTCGTCTCGCGACTTCCCGGCGCGCCGCGCCCTCTTCCGTTCGGGCTCGTCGTGAGCTCGCGTCTCGTCTCGTAGCGTCGCTACCTCTTGTAGCAAGTCGTACAGCTCGTTCCTCGTACCCGCGGAGTCTCTCCGCCTCGCCTCTCGCATGCTTTTCCATTGCCTGAGCTACTCCCAGCGCGACCTTCGTTTCAACGAGCTTGTTCTGCAGCGGCTGCAATTTTTCCTCCCGGCGATCAAGTTTCGCTCGCTTCTTCGCCTCTCCCCCGCGCACAACTTAGTTTTGTTCGTTGCTCCCGGGCGTTGCAGCGTCGTCGCTGGGCCTCTCAGTGAGCTTGGAATCGTCCCAGTCGACGATATCTTCCTTTTCGATGGCCTCATTGACCTCCAGACCGACTTGTTCAGTGAAATTCTTGTCAAGTACGGGAGGAGGCGCGAGTAAATCGTTGCTGACGGCGTTTTTACTGCGTTTGCTGCTTTTCGAACTCGGAGCCATGGCTCAACGATGGTGCCCAAGCAGAGCTTGGATGAGAAAACAATTTGGTGGGAACTGCGCCCACACTGCGCTTCTTTCTATAGTTCCTGCTTTACGGTCACCTGACACTGCTTTCATCAATTATGATGGCCACGCCCCGCGTCGCGGGGTCTTCCCCGACTCGAGTAGTAATCATCCAACACACTCAGTAGTTTCACTGCGCTGAACTTTCCCACGTAGTATCGCCTAAGTTCCATTTTACATGGAATTCCACCGTTTTTCCTGTCCAGCGGTGCGCCATTACAGTGTCCACGAGCCACTCGTCTTCGGCGGGGGCGCCGAAATCATACGCTTCGGGTACATCCCGACTGGGAAATAGATCGCCGCTGCTGGCGATATACGGCCTTAGAAGGCTTACATGAAATCGGTTATGAACCCGTCTCGACGCCAGTACCTCTGGAAATTCTAGCTCATAATCTGAGCAATGAGGCAATGCCTTCTGTACGCGGTACGGCCCGACGAATTTGGGAAGCAATTTTCCTGCTTGCGCTTTCGGAAGTGCCAGGTTCTTTGTGAACAAGTAAGCCATAGTTCCATTGGTGATGGAAGGATTCTCGCGGCGATGCTTGTTCGCCTGCTCCGTGGAAAACACGCGTGCCTCAATAATAGCGTCATGCGCCTCGGCCAATTTGAGCAGTGCCTGCTCTGCAAATTCTTTCACCCTGCGGGGCGTGGACTTCTGCGATTTAAATGCCCGAATCATGTGGGGCATATATCCCCCGACTAACTTGAATGGAGCAAACCCCGTAGCCGCGCTGATACTCGCATTGATCACAAATTCGATAAGCGGTAGTTTATCTACCCAGTCCTTTTGGTCAGGTCCGACAAACGACCTCATAATTTGTCCGATAGTGCGGCTAACGTGTTCGGTCGCCCCATCCGTTTGCGGATGAAACGCGGTCGACATGAGAAGCTTGGTTCCCAATAGGCGGTGTACTTCCCGCCACCAAGCGGCCGTGAATTTTGAATCTCAGTCTGAGATTATGCTGCTCGCGAGCCCGTGCAGTCGCACAATGTCTCGCACGTACATACACAGCAATTCCGTCGCCTTGGTAGTAGTATTAATCGGGATTAAATCTACATTCATCGATAATCGACAGATCACCACCCAAAGGTAGTCGTAACCCCGAGACTTCGGGAATGGCCCAATGAAGTCCATTGCGATGGAGTCCCACAGCTGAGTAGGAATCGGTAACGAGTGCAGTTTCCCTGCCGGCATCTGTGTGCTTGGCTTGCACATTTGGCATGTTATGCAACTGCTGCACAATAACTGCACCTCCTTCGATATCTTCGGCCACCAATACCACCTCCGGAGATAATCTCCCGCGCGCTGTGCCCCCAAATGCCCCAGTGTCACATGGGCTTGCTCCAATAGCACGCCGCGTATTGACTTCTCCCCCAGCGTACCTTCGGGTACCCAAACAACCTCCTCCCCTCCGCGGTTTTGGGAATAAATAATTCCCTCTCGCATCTTAAACATCGCAAAGCTCTTTGCGTCACCCAGAATCCGTTTGAAAAAGGGGTCGCTCGCGTATCCAGCTCGAATTGATTCGATTAACGCGTCGGGAGCCTCTGGTTCCTTGTTGACATGGTCTGTTCACGCCCGCGAATTAAACACCGTCGGGTCCTCGTTCATTGCTGGGGAATTTCCCCTTTCAGGTACTACCTCCGGTTCAGCGGCAGCCTCCATTTTTGCGACCTCTTCGTCACGTCCTTCTACCGCCTCCGCTGGCTGCATCAATTTATTGATTCACAGGCTTCGTCTTGGCTCGGTGGCCATCGCCGCGCATCTCTCAAATGTCTCCAGCTCATGGCGTCGATCCCATGGTATATCATGGAGCTTGACATCCAGTCTGACGTCGGCGTTAACATAATCCTGCACATTGTGCACTTCGTTCCATTCGTCATTCTCGTAATATCGAGACAGCCAGTCAGCGCCTTTATTTGATTCACCTTTGATTATATCAAAATCGAAGCAAGATAAATACTCCATTCATCGCACTTGTCGACTATTAAGTCTGTTGGGTCTTGAAAAACTCAAGTGCCTGGTGGTCTGTGACCACATGAACTCGGTACCCGAGCAACCTGTCTTCCCACTTCAGGAGCGCCTCTAGTATTGCTAGAGTTTCTTGCTCGAATACTCGATAACTATGTTGTGCTGAAGTAAACTTATTCGACATAAATCCCGCCAGACGGCAGGTTTGCCCCGTTGGGCCTTGCCCATACATTGCGCCCACGCCTGAAATGGACGCGTCGCAGATCACCCATACCGGCTCCTCCGACGCCGCTCAATCGGCTTTAATATTGCTGTCTTACAGCAGATGACCTTGATCGTGTCAAAACACGATTGGTGTAACGATCGCCACGCAAAGGAATTACCTGGCCGCTAACGGTCCCGTGAATGCTGAAATATCGGGCAGGAATTGTGCAAGGTATTGCACTAGTCCCAGAAATTTCTGGATATCATGGTAGCTGCGTGGCTCGCGCCATTCTCGTATCCGCTGCATCTTATCCGAGTCAGCGTGGAGTCCCCGATCATCAATAAGATGGCCTAGGCAATCCATACTTTTTGAGTACAGATCACATTTCTCCATTTTAAGGTAGAATTCATTCTTGCGTAACTGATTAAACACCATGCCCAGGTGTTTCTCGTGCTCCTCGATAGAATTCGAGTAAATGAATATATCATCCAGATATACATGAACAAATCACCCCAAAAACTCTTGGAATACTGTGGTTATTATCCACTGAAAGGTCCCGCGTGCATTGCAGTCTCCTATCTGCATCGTATGTCTCAGAAAAGTCCCATACACGGTCGTGAACGCCGTTGGCCAAATGTCTTTGGCTACTACATGAATTTATTCGTACACCTCCGACATGTTGATCTTTGATCGATACTTTGCTCGGGCACAGTCCATACAGATTTGATCCTGGTCCGGGAACGGCGTAACATCCTTCTGGGTGCTCTCGTTTCGTTTTCTGCAGTCTATCGCAGTGCGCAACAGGCCGTTTTCTTGGGGATGCATAACATCGGCGCTGCTTGATTAGTCTGGACCGCGGTCCACCATCCCGCGCGGACATACTTATTGATCTTGTCAATTAATTGTGTTTTCATCGACTCGGAGCATCGCGGTAGGCGATACCGATACTCCTTCTTCTCGTCGATGAGCGGAATCTTATGATTCACCTCCCGCAATGGCGGCATCTTTTCCGGAACTCCGGACATAATGTTCGCGCTGATTTCCATCCATCGGTCGCGTAACCGTGGAATATCTGTCTTAGTGAGTGTTAGCTCTCCTTGTGCGAGTTCTTCTGCATGCGCTTCGGCCGCGGCCGTAAACACCTCTTCAAGGTTCTTGATTACCGCTTCGGGAATCATCACGTTCCCGTTACACTCTTGATCCAAGTGAATTGGGTCCTTAACGATCGGTGGGAATTTACGACTGATAGGTACGTGTCGTGCAGGACATACTGCTCTCGAAAATTCTTGACGTATCTCGGGATGTTTGTTCCCCTTCTGGTCGGTGATATCACCAAGCTCTTCCAGTTCTACGGGTTGTTCAAACATCGCTGGCCGTTCCAGATTATTCATACATTCATATGTATCGCCCGCATCTTCGATTTCCTCCATTGTAGCTAGTATACTACCGTGTATGCTAGATCACTTGATCACTTTGGGCTGTAACAGAGTTACCATAATTCTGCGGGGGGACTCTTCCTCCGCACGTGATAGTCAGTCATCAATGACCACCCGTCGCGTGGCATTAAGCCGCTCCAGCTCGCCCTTTTCTTCGAGGGCCGTGAGAGTCGGGGCTGGTTCACCCTTCACTCGAATCACGTCATACTCAAAATCGAGGGCCATTCCATGCTTTCGCATGTATTTCGTGCCAACAATCGCGTCGAACCTGTCCAGGTTGACAATATCTACGTATTCTCGGCTCGATACATTGAAGTATTTAAACTGGGTGAATGTCCCATGGTTTATTTTCGAACGGCTACCCGCCGTTCCGAGCTGCAGCGTCACCGGGCTCTCGATTGGGAACACTTCCACTCCCATTACTCGCGCGAAGTCGGGACTGATTGCTTCCGTAGTGCAACTCTGGCAGGCGTGTCAGCTCGTGTGAATGTAAATATCATATATAATTATCCGACCGTTGTTTTTCGCGCTTCCATTCACATAGGTGGTAACGAATACCACGATAAGGCGCCAGGAGCATGTCGCAGTTTGGAAAAGCCGCGTCCGCCAGGTAATAACAACCATTCACATCACGTTCCTTTTCGTATATTCTGTCACTCTTGAAACAATGCAGTCGTTGCACGTCTGTTTGGATTTTTCTACCACCACGTGCTTCGACTCGGAATGACCTCTGTTGCATTGAAGATGGGGTAATCTGTCTTTTAGCTCATGTTTGTCTTACAAGACTTAAGCCGACCGCCGGACCAACGCCGGAGCGAAGCGTAGGCATGCCTTGTATTTCTAGAGGAATTCTAGCTGAATCCTAGCGCACCCGATCAGGCCCTTACAATTTGATCTGGCGGAGAGTCAAGAGTGGACAGGCGTCGATCTGAGTTTGAGTTCCTAATGTTGAGCCAGTTGCCTTTTCGGGCTAAACTCGTAACCAGCCGTTCTTAGTCAGCACTGTTGATCACGAGACGAGCAAAGGGATCAAAAAGCTTCCTAGAACGACTGGAACATCTGGTCGTGATTTTTGGTGGACCCGCCAAATGTGAGGTGGGACTTGGGATTGTACACCTTCAATGTTGAGAAAAAGTGCAAAAATTGACATAGAGAAACATCATTATTTTCAGATTTCAAGATGAAGGAGAGTAACTTATATTTCAGATTTGGTGAACATCGCTTGACATCGTCAACTGGTCCGTGCGCAGACGACGACCAAGTCCGAAAAACAAGTTGGGCTCATTCAGCTTACAACTGAAAACAATTGTATGGGGGTAATACTGGGACATTATTATTATCAATTTTGCCAAATTTACACAGGTTCTCCAGGAATTTTCACCCCTGGTCTGAGACTAAAAATACACACCTTTTAGAAAATTTGCACCGCCGAAAATCCCTCAGAAAAATGCACAGGTTAAATCAACAAAAATTCACCGCATGAAATCAAAACTACAAATCTCGCCAAGGTTTGGTCACGTGCACTCGGTGGAACATGGTTGAACAATGACAATATCAAAACATGGTTCAATGCGCTTAAACAAGCCGTCAGATCAGCTTCAGGTCCATGACTGTCCATTAATTGAGCACAGGGATCAACAGCTGTACTGTGTTTGACTGGATGTCAGATACAGATTTGTTATGGCCGATACGACACGACTCACCGGATCCCGAGGCTCAGATGGTTCAGGGATCTGCGTCAAGGTAATCGTAGTACCCTATGCCAAGTTCCGAGACATCCACCCACAGCCAAGAATGCCGAGAGCCCTTTTAGGGAGATCCAGATGGGATCTGAGGCCTGAGGGAGAGACAATAAAATCAAGGAACGGATTAAAATTACCGGCGGGAATACGAGCCATCTGACACCGCTGCATCTTGGAGGAGGCATCAGCCTGTACATATTTGAGTGGGATGTGGTGGTGTTTCTTGAAGGCACACACCTAGACCTGTGCTATTTATGAGATTACTGGGCTGTGTAATTCTCCATGTCAAACACTAGCCTGTGTATGAAACATAAAAAACACTCTGACTGGTGTAATTTTCCATAAAAAAACAGGGGTGGTGTTTAAAATAATAATGTCCCACTATTACAGCCATACAATTGCACTTTCACTAAGGCACTTTTTATGGGGGTAATACTCGGACATTATTATTTGAGATTTCACCAAAATTTACGCAGGTGTCCCACAGATTTACACAGGTGCCTTTGGATAATTTACACTGCTGTTTTGATACTGAAGATACACACCTTGGAGAAATTCAACAATTTACACCGCTGCAAATCTTTCCGAAAAATACACAGGGTAGAGATGATTCTTCGTTTCAGGTTCCGTCATTGGTGTTGGTGGATGGCGGGGATTCTGCTTGAGAGGAGAGAACTCGGATCAGGCCCCACAGGGTTTTAACCGCCCATCCTGCAATGTCAAAGCCGGCCAGACCATGATTGATATCGGACACGATGTATTTTTTGGAATGGTGTAGTACAGAGGCAAGGGAATTAGTAGTTTAATACCACTCAGGAAGGTCAGTGCATTCTTCGGCTGCTTCTTAAATGCCTGAGATCTACAGCCCCGCCGAGAGGGGTCAGCTCGTCGAGGGTAGGTGAGTAGTGGCGTAGCACAGTACATTCCGAGGCCGATATATTGTACGCTACACCCCGGCATGTTCCGAAATGGGACCGCGCTGGTTAATATTATCCTGAGTCTTATCCTCCACCAACATTCACTGGCTACTGCTCATTGAAAAATAACACACCCCCGAGTTCCAATGGATTCACTACCTTATTTTTGGTTTGAAAAATACACAACCTCTTACTGTGACCTTTCTTCCCCCGTTGATGCGCCCACCGTTAAGCGCCGAATGCGCCAAAGTTGCCGAGCCGGTCCGATCGCTTCCGATCCAAATCCGACCACACATGTTCGACGTTCAATTCTTAACCCCTTGCTGTTCTCTCGATGCACATTATTCGCGGTCGACGGCAGATGTCCTGTGTCTAGAAACGGAGCTCTTCACACAGCCTCAAGACAGTAGAAATGAGACTTCTGTACAAGACATGCCTTCGCTTCGTTCCGGCACATGACCTGCTTGTTGGTGATCACAATTCCAAAGTATGTATTGATTCGAAGGATAGTATTGGTGGCTAGTTATAGCACATAGAGGTGCGAAATACGAGGGAAAGAGCAGCTTACCGCCGACCACACGTTCGAATAGGCACCGTGAACCGAAATTGTGACTAGAAGAGAGAAACCTGCGTGCTCTAATCGTAAAAGTTCAGCCAAAGACACACAGTTGAATCCTCAGGGGGGTATTTTCTCACCGCGCCGCAGACCAATATATTTCTTCAGCTGCGGCTACGTAGCCCCCCTGGCCAGTATAAAGGACCAACATCCATGGCCAGTTCGTTCAATATTCCGTCCCTGCTCTCTTCATTCTCGGTTCACTGGCCTGTCTCGCGCCTGCGGATTCTCGGTTCATCAACACCTCCTGTACCTTCAATTCTCAAGCATATAATACTGACATTGCTTCGCCCGGCCTTCGTGTGGCTACTGTCGGCAAGGAGAGCTACACCTACACCTATCACAAAACCCCCACTCTCCACGATTTTCACCCCCTATTGGTTTGGCCTACTTGCCTGAACCTGGCTCCCTACGGGTTTTCTCATAGTAAGTACTCAGTCTATTTTTTCCCTTCGCTCAAAGGTTCTGGGTGGTGTACTAGTGTATCACATAATGTCCAAAACAGGGGAAACCAGGGTGTGTGATAGTGACCGCCACTGTGCTCTCAGTTATCAGCCTATATACGATGGGAGACATGCCTATAGGATGCGGATGTAAGTTCCGAGTCGATTGATCCATGTTGCGAGGGAAACGGACCGGATCTGAGGAGGATACAAGAGAATTAGCAGGAGCCATCAAATCATTCCCAAAGTGGAATGCAACCGCTCTGACAGCGGTGTATTTTTGTGTAGAGATCGGGGGTGTGACGTTTTTCGGGCAATACAAAGTAGCAGTGTATTTGGGAACAAAGATCAGCAGTGAAAATTATCTCAGTGTTGAAGGTGTGGATATTCCCGCTACGCCGACCTGTGTTCCTTTGTAAGTCAAAAATGTGGTGGTGTAACTTTTTTGGGGTCTTAGAACCTGCGCAATTGTGTGAATCAATATGGTGTGAAAGCTAACATCCCGGGTTGCGACCCTGTGCATGAAACTGCTAATTCACTCCAGGTGGTGTAAATTTTCGCAAAAAACCCGATCCGGTGTTTTAAATAATAATGTCTCACTATTACAGCCATAACTTTTGACACTTTTTTTCACACTTTGGCGCTCTCAAATTTCAAGTGTCGACACTGATTTGGCGGGCCCACTCAAAACGGTGACCAGAGCTCCCAGCCGCTTCGCAACGTGATTAGCGCAGCCACGTAATGTCGAAGCGGATGGTCACGAGCCTATTTTCGGGCTATTCACGAATTCACCCGAAGGGAAGAGACCGGAAATTGAGCGGGATAGAAGCGATTTGATTGTGTTGTTGTTGCTTGGATCAACAGCTGCCCGCAGGGAACGCGTGGTCCGGAATAGCCATTTATGGTAACCCGCTTAAGATCGAGAATTCAAGCTCAGATCGACCGGTCTGTCTATCGACAGTATCACTTTTGATACGACAGACGGTCACCGGTCTAAGTCTTGCCCCACCCGAACCTTTATTCCGTTGGCGTCTGTATTGAGCATCACACGCCTCGGTCCGACCTAGGGCATGCGTGGCAGAACGGCTACCTCCGCACTGCTATCTCCCAGGGAACGAGAGCATGTCCATACTCCGGTAGGAAAATCAAGGTGCCACCGATTTCAGGGACTTGCAACGTGTTTGTAAAATAAGGGCGCCACACGATCCCTCAGGCGTCGGGATAGTTGCAGGTCCATCCATTTTTCTCTGAAGCGTCGACGGAATGCATGCTCTTTGGAAGAACTGACATGCAAAACGCCAACCCATCGGAGCCCGAAGTCGGGCCATGCCATCTGAAAAATGTGAGGCTCGATATTCCCATTCTTGCTGTGCATTTATCGCGTGCCTATTCCGCCAAGACATTTACGTTGCTCAATAGATACGCATCTCAATGATGTTTTAAAAATATTCCGCATAACGATTGTCAACAATTCCGTGTCGTTCTCGGAACTGCATGATACACTCTCTTTGAGAGCGCGTCTTTAGATGGTACTTCTCCGTGGTATCCTGATTTCTTGCAGTCAACAAAATTGCCTGCTATTTTAACCGTGCCAATCCGCACCGGCTGTCGAGTTTACCAGGCGGCAATGGCACCACATGTGACATAAATCTGTTCAACCTTCTTCGACGGGCTGCAGCAACTGCTCCAACAGAACCACCTAAATGTCGCCTCCGTAACAACTGTCACAATACATCAGCATCATTTATTAGAAGGAACTGGAGCTTAAAAGCACGGCGCGCAGGTGGTTCTGCAGTCTCCCCACACGCCCAAATGCCTTCTCTGCCCCGGCTTTTCTTCTTCGCAGCCTTCCTCTCAGGCGTGTACTGCCATGTACCGGATAACCAGAGTCGTTCTGTAGCACGCCTGTCCCTGCTGCAGCCTCTCATCCGGCACCATGTCCAGCCCCGCGAGACTACGATCCGCGGCCTCCTTGGCGCTCGCCAGCTGTTCTGCGACCCCGGCCTGAACTTGTGCAGCAACCAAGGATGCTGCACGCCTCAAGAAAACTGCTGTTCAGGTTCGTGCAATCCTGTCTTTGCCTTCTCATGGTGCAGATGGAGGCTGTTGCGCCGGGAAGTATGTTGGCAATCCAGTTTCATATCTTGTTTGAGGTTCCTCATTATTTTGTTTCACTTAGTCAATACTGCGATGGAGGAGGCTGCTGTCCAAACGGCGAGGTCTGCAGTGGAGTCTCGGACCAATGCGCAGAATCTGGGTTCGAGCTTTGTCCGAACGACAATTATTGCTGCCGTAGGTCCAGTTCTGGGCGCAATTTTAGTACACCTCTGATGTCTTTGGCCTGTGAAGCGACCGGCCAAAAATGCTGTTAGTGGTTTTCTTCATTGGAAGCGTACCTTCGACTCAAGAATTCTGTGTCATTCTAGTCCGCAAGTCGGACAGAAGCCCAAGTTCTGAAGATGGCGGCGGTTCTCCCCCTCCCCCTCCCCCTCCAACTACCACACACAAGACAGCGGATCCTACAACTACCCCGAAGGCCCTCACGACCACGCGCAGAACTACTACCGATATCGATACCACGCCGGATACACCAACAACAATCCGTAGGCCCCTCTTCTTTTCACGGTGGGATATCGCGCCTCATTTCGCTGTTAAGGCAGTTCCGGACTGACTCAAACAACCGGAGCGGGAAGCCCCACATTCCTTCCCTCTGCAGGCGGCTCCCAGAGCAGTGGTCTTTCTTTCCCAGCTGCTGGTGATCCGACCTCAGGCTCCTCCTCTGCAGGGTCTACGGACCCGGCGGCAGCGAATTCTGGGTTTAGACTCAAGGCCGTTCCTTGGCTGCCTCTCGTGGTTCTTACCATGGTGGTTGCCAGTGTCGAGTCCGCGCCATTTTCGTCACTTCTTAATTTTGTGAAACTTTGTAACTTTGATGGGAATCGGTGAAAGTTCGTGATTTTGATAGCTTTCTGTGAAAGTTCGTGAGTCAGTATTCCGGACTTGTCAAGCGGCGGCTCCTCGGCACATCACGGAGTGATGCGTATCAGCAGCTTGCCGAGATTGGCCGTTTAGGCTCGGGTTAGCTGGTTAGAGGTTAGCGGTTAGGGTTAGCAAGGTATCTATATGAAAGAAATCCCCAGAGACTTGAGTGGAGGAGAATGATGGCCAGATTGATGTGTTTGATTTGTGTGGGTTGTACTTCACGAACTTCCCCGGAAATTTGCCAATGTGACGAAGTTTTGCAACTTGCCATCAAAGTGACGAAACTTCGCAACCTTAAGCGAAGTTACGAAGTGACGAAGGTGGGTACGACTCGCCAGTGTCGCAACCCCGGAATTCTAGATCTGCACTTTAGTCCTGAGGATGGTGGAGACGTCTTACTTTGTTCCTTGTGTGTTTCAACATTTTTTAATCAGGAGGTCAATTACAAGATTGCTGAAGACGTTGTAGACTCGGAATGCGGGCCGTTTTATGCCAGATTCTTCATGTTTTACCTGACCAGACAGTTTTATTCAGTTTTATTTGGATATAAAAGGCTTCCAGCCACTTTCAGATCTTTACAGCCGTTTGTGGAGCTTAGGGCGGGGCCGATGTTTTCTCTGTTTCGTCACTTATGGGCAGAACAGCTGCCCTGACGTCAGTTCTTCCTGAATTCTCTCCAGATGTAATGCGATCGATCCGCAGCGAGCCACACCCTCGGACTCCTTTTGGGGTGATTCAATCAAATTTCGCAATGCTTGGTGACTGAACAAAGGGAGCGGGTGTACATCATGCACCACATCCAAGTTCCTTTGACCCTTGCGTACCTGAATACATAATCATGCACCAAGCCCCTGGCCGGAAGCAAAATCTAACCCAGCATGATCTACATTCCAAGTTCCCGCCAATCGCGTGGCATATGAATCCAGATCCTCGGGTTACAGGGAGGGGCGTGGTTTGAGCCTGAGACCAAGAGGATTCTTTATCATGATGCCCAAGTTCCAAGAGAGAAGAGAGAGAGAAAAGTTGAGACGGATCTCTCAGGTTAATTCGGACGCTGGGGATCGAACCCAGGCTTCCCGCATCACGAGATAAAGACATAAAGAACGGGCGTGCACCGTGCACTACGTCCGAAGTTCTTCGGATGGGTGTGTACCTGAATACATGCTGTAAAAATCATCCGCTCCACATGAAGCGCTTGGCAGGAATTTTCTTTAAATTGCATTGCCGACCTTTAATTAATTGGTTGGGTCAAGAATTAGATCCCGCGCTGGTAAGTAAGTAAATCGGTAGATAGGTAGAATTAAGCCACGCGTGAGCTGAGCGCTGAGAGAGCGAGAAAATTATGTGCAGGTGGACAGGAAAAAGAAACCGTGTCGCGCAGGATTCAGACAGTGGGAATCTAACCCAGCCCTCCCGCCTCTAAAAGTTGTAACCCTGAAGAGGGAGCGGGGGTGCACCGAAAAAATGGTCCCCCTCCTTGAGTCCTAAATTCAGATCGCCGGGCTCGAGTTATCGGAGAGCGAGATGATTGTGGACGTCTTGTAAGGAAGGAGGACAAAAAACAACGTCGCCATGCGAATTCGGACACTGGGGGGTCGAACCCAGGCCTCCCGCTTTTCTCAACTTTTCAATGTAGTAGAAACGGGCGTGCACCATTCCTTTCAGTCTTGCGGCCCTGAATACATCCCACAAAAATAATCAGCCTACGAAGTGTGCAGAACAGAAGTTAAACTCAACACCAACTCAACACCAGCACATCCAAAACAAAGGAGCAGGTTGAAATTCAAATCCCCGGGCTTTAGACTCTAGAGCGAATATCCGGGGGTTGTGTGAGAGCGGGTTGCACAAAAGGTAAAAAACCTGTTTCATTCTCGACAATTCGGACGCTGGGAGTCGAACCCAGGCTTCCTGCATCAACTCAAATGTAGCCATTGAAGGAGAGCGGGGGTGCGCCGTGCACCACGTCCGAGCTCCTAGCTTGGATGTGTACCTGTACCTGAATATACGAGTTTTCGAGCGGAGGATCCACACGCAATGGGCGGGAAAATGTTATTTTATTTACACAGGCAAGATGGACAAGACACGGAAGATGTCACTGAGGTATAGCGGACGTCCGCGGGTGGTATGTAGGTGATAGGAGTAGGTATGTAGGGATTATAGGGATGCGGTATGTGCGGGACGGCGATAGTGTGGATGCGGGGCGGAGGATAGGGACGTGCTCGCTGCGGCCGCTGCGCGGGAGGCCGTGAAGACAGACACCTCGCGGCGCGGGAGGTAGAGGGAAGATATAGTGGGATGTGGGAGGCCGACGATGCACGGACGTGCGATACAATGCTATGCGGAGTAGATGGCGATAGGAGGATCGCGGCGGCGTCGATACCGTAGCGCAGGCGCTAATTGATGGGATGAGGCGGGAGGGAGCCGCCGCGCGCGGGGGGGATGCGGTGGGGTCCGGCGCGACAGGCGGCGGTTTTCGACGGCGGCAGGACACGTAGGGAGCGAAGGCGAGGGCCAGCCATGTGGCGCACCTTCCACTCAATAAGTCTCGCTCCTCCTCGGCTTCCCCCTCTCCCTCTCCCTATCCCGCCCCGAATCGCGACTCCGACTGGTCTCGCGGCTCAGCTTCCCGCTCCCGCCCCCACCGCCGCCGCCGCCGAAGCCAAAGACACGCCGCAGCAGCGGCACCTCGCGCGTCGGGCTCCGCACGGGCTGCGGTTGGTACATGGGCTGCGGCTGTGCGTATACGGGGCCGGGCGCGTACGGCGGGGGTTGCGGTGCGTACATAGGCTGCGGGCCCGGCCCCGGCTGCGCGTACATAAACCCCGGGGGCGGCGGCGGTGGCGGGTAGGACCCCTGGCGGTGCGCGACGGGCGGTTGCTGGTACGAGTAGCTGCGCGTGTGCGTGGGGGGCGCGGCCTGCGAGGTCGAGCGCGAGCGGCGGTGCGGTGGCGGCGGTGGCGGGGCGGGAAGGTGGGGGTAGAAGTAGGGCTGCACGACCGCGGGGTATAAAGGTTGCTGGACGCCGTAGATGTCATTTTTGGGCGGGGCGGTCTGTGGGCGCGGGGGGCCCGTGCGCTGGGGTTGTTGCAGTGGCACCGGTGGCGGCGGGGTGCGCTCGCGCTCGCGGTGGCGGCCCGACGAGCGCGTGCGCCGCCGACCCGGGAGCGGGGCCGGGCCGGCGGCGGGGGTGGGCGGGGCGAAGGGGTCCGCCTGGGGCACGAGGTGGGTGCTCTCCGTCCAGCGCGCGATGCGGGCCTGGGTCTCGAAGTGCCGGTTGTAGGCTTCGGGGCTGAAGTCGTATTCCGTCATTTTGGGAGGCTATCTTCTGCTAGTAGATGGCGCTGGAGATCGGGATATGGATGTGGATGTCAAGGGAGGAGGATGGGGAGGAGGAGGAGGAGAGGGACATGCCAAGCGGCGCCTCAAAATTTTATTTTGTGTGGGGCGTCACGCCACGCCACGTGCACGGTCCCCATCGCCGATCATCCGCGGATGCAATTGACAGTGACCCGATTTGGAAGTTCCCTCTCAATTGCGCTTGTCCTCTTGTTGTCCTCATTCCATCTTCCATCTTCCGTCTCATCTACTTGTCTTGTGCAACTCTGCATGGTCCCTGCGTCCCTAACACTGTGCCTTACCCCTCTTAACATGCCGGGCAAGGCAGGAAGCCACACCGACTCCGTCGCTATCTCCGTCATCTCCGCTGACAGATCGCACGCCCGCCGCGTTCTCCTCGTACGCCACTCTGCGGACGCAGTGACGCACGTCGCTGACCCTATCATCAATGCCTTCACCCCGCGGCGCGTGACTCCCCGGACTGCGCACACAACGCAAGGCGATGACTCGTTCGACTTGAAGTACACGCACAGCCCACGCCCCACCTCATATCGGATCTTCCGCGCCAGCTTTGACATCCACATACTGCTACCAGCGGCGGGCGCCGGAATCGCCTATCTCCGGCCACGCCTATTCCTGCCCTGCAGGCTGCATGTCCCCGCTCTGCGCCGCGTTGATTCCTGCCCGCTGCATTCCAATCCATCTAATCACCCCTGCCGCCGCCGCCGGGCCAGGGGTGATAGGCAGATCGATGGGAATGTAGGGCCTTACACCTTACAGCGTGCGTCTCCCATCCTGACCCCTACCCGTATGTCGTGCGCACAGCGTATGTCGCCATCGCTGGGAGGACCGGTCCCGCGGATTGCCCCACACTTCATCTCCTGCTTCTAATTAATTAAACACCGCATCGATCTACGCGCGCTTTCTTCTCTTCTCCGTGCCGGCGCCCACCGGAGCTTATCCCATTCGGATGTGTTATGGGTCCACCCTTCCATGATCCATCATTCCGGTGGCGTTCCGCGTTCTTCCGTTCTGAGCTGCGTCTTTGTTCTGTTCTCTTCCAATCGTGATTGTGTTCATTTCCGCTCTGGTCCCAGTCCATTGTTCTTCCTAGTTCTTGACTCCGCTCGCCTCGCCAAGATATGCGTCAATATCACATCATAATAATATCCACATGATCAGCCTTCTCCCGTCCTGGGTTGCGTCTTGTCCATGCCCTTGTCCTCGCCCTTGTTCTGGCTCTACTCTATTTGATTATGTTCTCTCCCAATTGTGTTCATTTCGGTTTCTATTCTTCTTCCTGGTCCTCGACTCCGCTCGCCTCGCCAAGATATGCATCGATACCCATCTCCATCTTCGTCTCACCTCGTCATATCGTCATATCACCCCCTCCTCTGTTGATTACCACCATTACCTCTTGGCGCTCCGCGTGCGTCCGCCGATCGCTCTCGTCATATCACCCCTCTCCTCTGCTGATTACCACCATTACCACTTGGCGCCCAACTCCGCGTGCGTGCGTTCGCTGATCCCTATCATCATCGTCAGCAGCAAATTTCCAATGTACACAGTGACGCAACCACAAATCAATCACGGCAACGGCAATGGGACTCGCACGTCTCCTACTTACCTTGCTACAAAAGAGGGCTATAGACTCGGACGTGGTGCACGGCGCACCCCCGCTCTTCTTATATGGGGCCAAATAGATGAAAGTGGGAGGCTTGGGTTCGACTCCCGGCGTCCGAATATATACTCTTCAATAAACCTTTTTTTTTTTCAAAAAGCCTGCCCACTTGGAAATGCGCTGATCAATCCAATCTCGCATAGGATCGAATGCTAAATATTGAATTATTACTTATTACTCCTGGACTCGACCTGGAGGCCTGAAGTTGGAACGCTACACATCGCGTGCTGCTCGGAGGCGAGCTTCAATAACTCTCCTACTTAGCCCGCAGCAGAAGAGGACTACAGACTCGGACGTGGTGTACGGTGCACGCCTGCTGCTTTTATCGGTTCGAACAGGTGTAAGCCAGAGCCCTGGGTTCGACTCCCAGCGTCCGAATGAGAGGTTCTCCTCTAGGTTTTTGCCTGTTCAGTCTTCTTGATCTTCTATATTCCCTATCGACCACGCTGATCAACCCGCGCATAGGATCGGATCGTTTTGGTTCAAGAAGCGCGGCTCAAGTCCGTTTGAGCGGAAGACGGAATATTGTGCATGAAGTGAGCTTCACAACTTTCGTAGTTAGCCCGCGGCATAAGAGGGCTATGAACTCAGACGTGGTGCACGGCGCACACACGCTTTCCTTGCTTGAACGAGCCAGATCGATGAAAGCGGGAGCCCTGGGTTCGACTCCCAGTGTCCGAATGAGCATTCAAGGTGACACTCTTTTTCTCCTTCCCCTGGCTCACCACTCTGTGTCCATATTAACTCTGGATTCCTGCGGAGTATCGCACGCGTCCACGGTCCGCTCCAGATGATGCGTGCGGCGCACCAGTGAAGCTCGTCAGTGAAGGCCCACAACACACACCTATGTAACGTTCAAAGCTGGGGCTCACATTTGAGTTCAAAGCAGGGATAACAGCTCGGATGTGGTGCACGGCGCACGCCCGCTCTCCTTCAAACCAAGGCATCGGGCAATGAAAGCGGGAGCCCTGGGTTCGACTCCCAGTATCCGGATTTTCATTTTCTCTCAGACCTTTTTGCCTCCCCAGATTGCACTCGTGTTTTAAAATTCCCTATCGAGCCACGCTGATCCATCCCCGCAACGGAATTGCTTCTGGCCTGGGGTTCAAGAAGCGCGACTCGAGTCAACTTGAGGAGACGCAATATGGCGCATGAGGTAAGCTTCACGACTCTGGCATTTAACCCGGTGCAGAAAAGAGCTATGAACTCGCACGTGGTGCACGGCGCACACCCGCTCTTCTTATGGGGGCGACAGACTTCGAAAAAGATGAAAGTGCGAGGCCTGGGTTCGACTCCCAGCGTCCGAATGGTCCAGGAAACCGCGAGCTCTTTTTATATCCAGTCGATTTTGGCTCGGATTCCCATCTCCCTGCATGCGGTTCGATTGGATGTGTGTGTGCTCACGAATTCGTTTCATTGCTCCTTACGCAATCAACCAGGATATGGGTGCGTCGGCTCACCGCGGCCGTCAGGAGACTGCTACTTAGCCCACTTCAGGCCAGGGATATAGACTCGGACGTGGTGCACGGTGCGCACCCGCTCTCCTTGAAAGTCGAAATACGGAGTAAGTGGGAGCCCTGGGTTCGACTCCCAGCGTCCGAATATATGGTGATCTGTATCTTTTTCACCTCAGGGCTGTCGAGTTGTATTGATCTTTGCAATACCCCTATCTACCTATGTATGCTGATCAATTTTTGAACAGGATCGAATTACTCCTCACCTGGGTTCGCTTCAGCTGAAGACGGAATATCGCGAGCGAGAAGAGCTCCAAAAACCCTTGTACATGCTTCGTTGCAAAGGGAAAGGAGGACTCAGACGTGGTGCATGGCGCACATCCGCTCTTCTTATGTGGGTGACGAACAAGTGAAAGCAGAAGCCCTGGATTCGACTCCCAGCGTCCGAATGGTCCAGAATACCGCGAGCTCTTTTTATATCCAGTTGATTTTGCCTCGGATTCCCATCTCCCTGCATGCGATTCGATTGGATGTGTGTGTGCTCACGAATTCGTTTCATTGCTCCTTACGCAATCAACCAGGATATAGGTGCGTCGACCCACCGCGGCCGTCGGGAGACTGCTACTTACCCCGCTACAAAAGAGGGCTACAGACTCGGACGTGGTGCACGGCGCACCCCCACTCTTCTTATGTGAGTGCCAAATAGATGAAAGCGGGAGCCCTGGGTTCGACTCCCAGCCTCCGGATACTGAAGTTATAGCCCGGTTTTTGTTTTGTTTTGTTTTTCACCGCGCTCACTACTCTCTTGTCACAGAGTATCAACTCTGGTGTCCTGCAGAGTATCACACACGTCCGGATGCCGTGTGTGGTACGTCTCGACTGTCTTTATCCCGTTTGCACCTGATCATAATAAGTCGATTGGATTCGGTACATGCTCTGAGATCTGATTCATCGTCGCTCCCGTACAGGCCGACTTTTGGCCGGCAGTATCAGGGTCGTAATATCGCATCATCATGGGGGTCGAAGGGCTAAAAAGTCTCTACTTACCGCGGCCGTCGAGGGACTCCTACTCACCCTGCCTCAATCCAGGAATATCAATCTCGGATGTGGTGCACGGCGCACCCCGCCCTTCATGATTTGTCTTCGTCAATACAAGGAACGGCGGGAAGCCTGGGTTTGATTCCCAGTGTCCGAATGCATAATGGACCGCTTGTTTTTCACCTCCCGAGTTGTGTTGATCTTTTACTGTAAATTTTCCTGCTGATGAATTTCGAGGAGCATGGAATTACACCGGGCCTCGGCTTCGAGAAGCGCGGCTTCAGTCGAGTTGAGCTGAAGACGGAATGTCGCGGCGAGGGGAGTGTCAATACGCTGGTGCTTAACCCGCTACAAAAGAGGGCCATAAACTCGGATGTGGTGCACGGCGCACCTCCGCCCTTTATGATTTGTCTCCGTCAATACAAGGAACGGCGGGAGCCGTAGGTTCGATTCCCAGCGTCCGAATGTTACGATTCCGATACAGTTTTTGTTTCCTTTCCTCCCGAGGCTCACTAGTCTTTGTCGCTCTTGGCTCCGGGATCTTGGATCGTCGGCTGTGACCACGGCCGTGTACTGCGCATCGGGGTCAGGTTCGTCTGGGATCCGGTGAAGGTCCAGATACCTATCTTGCGTCGGAGGTATGTGTGTAACCTTTAAAACTCTGGTCTTCATCTCGCTTCAAAGCAGGGATAACAGTTCGGACGTGGTACGGCGCACCCCTGCTCTCCCTTTGGCAAAGCGGAGTTGGAGGCCAGCGTCCGAATAAATAACGATTTCGATCCTTCTTATCCGCCGAGTTGTATTGATCTTTGACTGTAAATTTCCCTGCTGATGAATTATCGAGGAATACTGTATGGAATTCGGCGCGGATCGCCTCGGACTTGGCTGAACACTATTGCGGGCGCCGAAGGACTTAGCAGTCCTATATCTATCCTGCATCGAAAGAGGGTTATAGACCCGGATGTGGTGCATGGCGCACACCCGCTTTCCTTGGTTCTCAAACCATACTAAGTTGGGAGCTCTGGGTTCGACTCTCAGCGTCCAAATAGGTCTTTATAATCCTTTTTACTGTTAAAATGCCTACCGAAATGCGCTGATCAATCCAATCTCGCGCAGGATCGAATATTAAACGATTACTCTTACCCCTGGACTCAACGTGAAGTTGAAATTAGCATGTTAGCGAAGGCTACACATCGCGCGCGACTCGGAGGCGACTTTCAATACTCTCCTACTTGCCCCGCTACAGAAGGGCTATAGACTCGGACCTGGTGCACGGCGCACATAGACTCGTAACCAATCTGCCTATGATCTGCGACAATGTGGCGAGCACGTTGCCGTAAGCACGGCAAAGAGCTTGCCTATATTGCATCGCCGTGGGCGTCGAAGGGCTGAGAAGTCTCCTACTTACCCCGCGGGAGGGTGAGGAGGAGGAGAACGTGGTGCATGGTGCACACCTCTTTCCCGTTAGTTTGAACTACATTACAGGCGGTGGGCCTGGGCTCGACTCCCAGCGTTCGAATAGGTGGGTTCTCCCCAATTTTTTGTTTGTTTTATATTCGGGCCCGCCACTGGGGATCATCGGTACGAATGATGCCCCACAGATCCCTTTCCTTTTTCACCCTGTGGGCAGTGACTTCAGTTAGTACTACAGCGAGTATCCCACGCCCGCTTCTACTACTGTAAAAGGCAGGTCAAGCGGGAAGCCTGGGTTCGATCCGCAACATCCGACCCGGTGTGAAAAGGTCCTTTTGTTTTGACTTCCAGTGCCACCGGACCATAATTTGTTAGGACCACCCTCTGGCATTTAGTGCCATCTGGGGATCTGGATTTCCACCTCGGAATGCAGGTTCTCTTTTAATTCCCTCCCAGTGGTTGGGACTGATGATTCTTGCGCTTGTTCAGGCGTCCGAATATCCCCCAGCGGGCAATCTTTTATCGCTTTCAACCTGACGATTCCCCAGCCTTGGCGAGCTACAGCTCCATCCCTTACGCTGAATTGTTGGGGTTTGTGACAGTGCGTTTGGATCCGGATGGGCCGCCCGGAAGCTTTTGAGAATGGTCCCCACACATCAATCCCTATCTGGTAACATCAAAACGTGACCTCCGGAGCTCCGGAGGACTGTCGAGCATTGTTTGTCAATCACTGCCTCTTTCCTCTGTACCGCCACGACACCACCTCCCGACTGCAAGGGAGGGTGCCCCATCGCTCAAATAACCACCCGCGGACCATCCTCGAGCATCCCGAGGCTTATATTGCCCTCGGGCTCCCGGTTTGTCTTCAAGTTCTCCTTGCGCCGCCAGCCGCACCCGCAATGTTCGATGCCACCGCTCCGCAGTGCGGGTGGCATGCTTACAGATATACTGTGAGTCTTTCTATTCCATCCTATTCAAATTGTGCTCAATCTTTGATACAAATTACGCGTCCCGACGCGTCGTGGGCGCGTTGGTGCGGTCCGTGACGCGTCCTATTGTGTAAGTATTTCATGTTTACACATACTTACACATTCACGACTTAGTAATGCAATGAGAATTTATTTCTTGAAGTCCCTTGCCCATACACAGTTCGGGCCTGACCATGCCACCCACCCATTCTCGACTTCATGGTGGCTTTGCGGAGCATCGCCGGAGGGTCCGGAGATCACGTGTGTGAATTACCATATGCAGAATGATGTGTGGGGACAAAACTGGCGATCTCCGCCCGGATTTCGGACGGTGGTTAAATATTATAGAAGCATTGATTCTTGAGGTCTACAGTGACTGTGCCTATGCTGATTATTTTTTTCAGGATATATTCAAGTATAAATGGGAGTGAGGAAGGTAGGATCTCGGACATAGTGCACGGCGCACCCTCTCCGGGCGGTGATCTCCTAAATCGTGCTTGTTGCTACAAGGAAGAGCGGGAGCCCTGGGTTCGACTCCCAGGGTCGAAATAGCGGACTCCAACCAATTTTACTACCACCTATTGCCCTTCTGCCCGCTCCTGACTCCTGATCTTCCGAAAACCTGATCAACTCAGACAGGGTCCTCCATGCGATTTTAATCCGTGCCCGGAGACAAGAGAATAAAATTTGACATGGTGGGCATTTCCACCGCTGCAGAAGAGGAATGAGAACTCGGACGTGGTGCACGGCACATACTCGCTCTCCTCAAAAGAAAGGAAAGGAGAAGAGACAAGCGGGAGATCTGGGTTCGAGCGTACAGATGTGAGTTGAATATTCTTTTACATATATCCACTCATGCTTTACCTCCAATTCCCAGCCCAGCGTTTATTCTGGATGACTGATTCTCGGAGGACTCAAGAAGAGACTCCTACATACTCTGGATTAGGACTCGGATGTATCTCATGCCGCGCACCCACTCTTCTGATGCAAGGTTGACGGTTGGCTGTGGTTCAAAATGGCTCTAGAGGACGTCACAGCGTGACCATCTTCGGGAAACTTCCACTGCAACGGGTCAGGATAGTGAGCTTAAAATTGACCCAGGAAAGGGTGTTGAGTGTTGCAGCTTGCGTTTCAACCTGTTTTCAACTCCTTTCGGCCTTTTCGGCAGTGGTTCGGCTGATATCGGCTCATGTGGAAATTCCCGGGCCCCGCTTGTTCCTCCGCTTTTGTTCTACTCCTCCACTAGGCCCCATCCGCTCACTCCTTTATTCTCGTGGTGGCCTTGTGTGTATCCGAATGATAATGGCCCAAAGATCCATTTCCTTTTTAGCCCTCGAGCAAGTGACTTCGAAGCATCCTTGCGGCTCTCGCCCTCACCCATACATTGCGGTACGCATAGTGTTGCCGGTAACCCGTACCGAACCCGAACCGGACACAAATTCAGGTTCAGGGCCCATCAAAAGATCGAACCGGACCGTGGGTCCGGTTCGGGGTCTGAAGAAAATCAAAAGAGGCTGAACCTGTGCGAACCTGTGGACAGGTTCGAACCCGCGGTTTACGCGCCATTTTGACCAGGAAAAGTACTGCATTTATTTGACTGCATGTGATCGTCTTCGATCTCAATGGAGATGCCGGCGCTTCTTGAGCGCTGGCGCTACCGCTCGCGTAAACGTCATCTTCCCCGACCATCTCAGTCAAGTTAACTGTCCGCTCGAACGCTCTGGCCGGCGCCTGCGCATGCTCTTTTGATTCCTCCCTCTTATCTTCCTTGAACTAGTGCCTCGAGCGGAGCTCTGAACCCTCGGAGTGGGTCACGTCGCCGCGTCGATGCTCATAGCGCTGACACTTATGGAGCTCCAACCCCGGTGGATCCTCTCATATATGCTGACCGTTTTCGGTAAGGCATCCGCCACGACCCTAGATGCTCCATAAAAATATTTTTGCCTGTTTCAGCGTACATTTAGTGGAGCAGCAACTTGCAGCTGCTCCACGCCCGTCATATTTGCTCCATCGCAAGGGCGGACCAGTGCAAAAAAATATGATGAAGAACTTGGACACCATCTTTACTGTCTTGGAGCAGTTTTCCAATGGTTCGCTAACTACTACTCAACACCGCAACTGCCTTGCCCCCGACATGTTTGAGGTGCTTCAATTGTTGAAAAGTCTAACAATCACATTGGGGCCGCGAAGGAGGCCACCAAGCGTATCATTGCAGCTTTGGATGATTCAGATACACTGCGTTTAAGACGAATCTAAGTCGGGGTCTGTGGAGGTCTGCTATGCCGTATACACAGACCTATACAGACTCTGTGTATATGCCACCTTTTCAGGGGCCCGTTGAGGCCAGTCAACTGAGATCGGCAGATCTCGACCGGGCCGGTGCAGAGGACCTCGGCAGACTCATCGGCCGAGATCCCCGGAGATAACCTGGTAAGGCCCTGCGGAGGTCGGTAAATATGAAATCGACAGACCTCTGCTAAGCCTGCTAGGGCATCTCGACCGACCGTGAGTTCAGGTACGCCAGGATATCTCGGCAGACCTCCACTGACCCTGCCTAGACTTGCCTTAAACGCAGTGATACTGAGGGCGACGTGCAGGGGCCTGTAGTTATAAATGTACTTAATATAGTTGACTTACAAAAAAAGTTGCGGTTTATTCGTGTTCGAACCCTTTCTGGACTTGGACCGAACCTCTATGGACTGGACCGATGTCCGGTCTGCGGTTCGGAGGATTCTGTCGAACCGGACCCCAGGTCCGGTTCGGGGTTCGAGAGTTTTTGGAAAGAACCGGACATAGCCGGACCCCGGCAACACTAGGTACACAAGTGAGGAGGAAATTTGGATGTGGTTTATGGTGCATAAACACTAGTCTCGAACACAGACCCTCATGACATCCCAATTTGGGAACCCTGTCATGAGGGTCTGGGCCGTAACCAGCCACTTAACCATACAAATATCCCATCATGAGGCATGTGGCTCGGGGGTTCACGGCTGTGTTGTTGCCCCCAACTGCTGTTGTGAGCCCCACGCCATCATCCCATTCTCGCACGTGTGATCTCCAGCCCTTTCATCAGACGCGAGGTGGGAGTGCTCGCAATCGTGCAAGGCGCCACCTATGCCCTTTATTTTTTGTCTCCTGTCCACGCCCATGGCGGGCGAGGCTCACAAGCACTCACAAGATACCCCTGCTTGGGATGAGCACTAGCCTGCTGCTGCTGTACTCGAGAGTGTATTCTGCTGCTTCTTCAATTTACTGGGTTTCGTCTATTGCCTGCAGGGCCCATTGATTATTGAAAGACAAGACATGTGGCGTGCTGGTCTCAACATTCTGCTATAGAATGGGACTAGCAGTGACCCGTCCTACGCTACGGGGAGAAATCTTTGGAATAAATTTACAAGTTCTCCAGTTTGCAGTGTGCAGCGGACCAGTTTAAATCTCAAGTTTCCGAAATCTAAAGAGATAAATCACAATTTCTCAACTGTAAGCTGCTGCGGCCACTCGTCGCCAATCTTTGATTGGCTCCTCGTGGCCCCACATTCAGTATGCTAAGATCATTCAACTCGACCTCAATGCAATGGTCCATTCAGCAGCGGCATGCTCACCTGAGGAATTCCTTGAGGTACTCCAGCATCCAAACCACCTCTGTGTGCGTGTGTCCATGAAAGTCGGCGGACAGAGCTCAATGTCAGCAGACATGAGCAGCGGGTGTAAGTGTAAGCGCTCACCTGGGGCGAGTTACGTAGCATGCACACGGACCGCAGGCCCGGGGTTGCCCCGGCACGACCTCCGACCTCAGTCCATCGCGATGATGATGTAGACTTGAGACTCGGGTTCTATCCCAACAGGAAATTATTGAGGTTAAAAAGAGAGTGATCAGGGAAGGAAGAGGAAGTCCGAGTCCGAGGCCGCAACCACTTTGTGGCGACATGCTCGTGCTGTTCCATCTGTGCGTCTTTGGGTACAGTTGTTTTTTATCCCCAGCCAAAAAAATTGAGCCCACATACTCACTCTGAGCTCCTGTCAACAGTGTTTTTCTTGAAGAGTATTCAAGCCACAGGTAACTCTTGACAGACCCCCTCTGCGCCTTCGCTGCGCAGGGACTGGCTATCGTCACAGCTGAAGACGGCCTTGTCGCCCTGAGCGGTGTCGCACCTGTGGGCTCCAGTGCGGACGAAGCGCAGAAGCGGCTGAAGAACGCAGAGACTCAGAGAGCCAGAAAGTCCGCTTAAACTGAGAGATTAGACATTTTAAAGCTAGCTGGAGCTCATGTACGCGTTAAAAAAGACAAAAGTGCATCAAAGAGGTCGAAAGAGGTGTGAAGATGCGAGAGAGATCAGTGTGGAAAGGTTTGCAGCCAGCAGCCAATCAAAATGTGTTACGTTTGATGGCATCAAAGAGGACGCGTGCTCTTTTGTAATATTTGGAGGGGTAAGCATAGCCCCAGGTCTGGGTACCAGAAGACTTGTTGGAATTGCAAGAGTAGAGTAGGCTGCAGAGAGTGCTCAGGGATACAGTGGAAAGGCGCCAGAAACTTGGAGGATGTGGAAGGAGCGGTGTGCATGTGACCATCAACCAATCAGAAATGTCTCTTGACATTTTGGTTCGCACGCTTTCCCTTTTGTAATATAGATTGGAGACGAAGACGGGATTGATGAGATGTGCTGGCGGGGGAAGCTGCGGCGCATCATGCACACGTGAGTGGGTCACAGCTCATCGCATCGTGAGATCTCCTTCTATCCCTTGCCTGCTTGGGTTGGAGATGTCAGATTTGTGGGAAGGTTGTGAGAAATAGCGGTGCACTCACACAAAAATGGCTCGATGATGTTTCTCCGGCAGCTTTAGCAGGATTTAAACCTGCATCTCTCTCGCAGCTGTTACAATGGTGTACAGGCTGAGAGTGTTCTGCATTGAACTATCAAGCCTTGCTTTGAGGATGGGCATGCACCTAGCCTTGGAAGTTGGAACTGGACAAGGCAAAATTCGGAGAGCCGATTGTGATTTTTAAATCAGTGTTGGGAGCCAATTGTTCAGCACTTGTTAGGTGATTGATAGGATACACTCTATAGCCCAAATATGCCTTCTGTTATGATACATGTGACATTGTCAAAGATGTGGGTAGTACTACTTACTCGTGCTCGTGATAATATGATCAATGAATACAGATGCTTATGCATAAGGTGTTACCATCACTATTCATTTGTGTTTTTCCCAAGATCTCAGCTTGTGAGCGGGATGATCTCCTTTCAAGTGGCCTGTCATCGCTCTTTTGCAGATGAACAAAGAGGGTATCTATAGCCCAAGTATACCTTCTGGGAGATACATGTGACATCATCAAAGATGCGGATAGTACTACTTATCCGCAATCATGGCGGCATGATCAATGAATACAGATGCATATGGGTAGGGCTCCAATCATCAGTGCAGCATCTGGATAATGATCAAATGATGAGCCAATGGATGTACAAGCTCCCACGTACATTGAGGATAAAAAGGACCATGTCACTAGCACAGTCCACATTCTTGCCCATCAGACCAAATGCCTCCTCAGCCAACTGCAACCGAAATCCGATTAAACAACATTCTAAAATGTTTCACTGTAGCAGTGGATACCCTCGACATCCTTGCTAATCACTTTGTGACACCATTCTTGGGGCTTATCTCCACCATTGCCAAGTCTCTGCTGACTGCCGTGCAGGTACATTTCTACCAAAAATCATAAAATCCATCTCACTTTTGCCAGACTGTCAAGCAAAACAAGAGTGATTGTGCCCAATTGTTGGAGCAAACCTATGGGTTGCTCTATGCAATTGTGTCTCTCCATATGAAGCCAGGAACTGGTCCAAATTTATCACCAAACATGTTGAATCATCTTGGGAAATTCACAGAGTATGTCCCTCCTTGGAAATAAATTGCTGCTAATTGTACGTCCTCAGCACACTCTACAAGATCCATACATTTGTGGAGGCCCAACAGGATAAAAGCAAGATCAGGCACTTTTTCCACCAAGGAGAAATGAGCAAACTGTTGAAGGGTTGTAACATCGGTTTGCAAGAGGCACTAGATCATTTCAAGGTGACATGGTTTGGTGTATCATATATGCAGGCAAATACTCAACCTGAAGAAAAAACAGCTTCAGGATATCAATCTCCTCCATGAAGTTGGAATCATGCAGAAATTTGCGGAAGACAGACACCAAGAGGTTCTGGATTTGATTGATGCCTTTTCTGATGGAACCACTTCAGACAAAGGGTCATTGGTGGGTGGAGCTTCTATTCTGGGTGCAGCAAGCAGTAACTTTGTACAGGCAACTAGGGTTCTTTCTAGCTTGTACAACAGGTATGGTCTACACTAAGATTGATAAAATATAAGCTGATCCCATTCTAATCAAGCTCGACCTCGATTTCCATGCTGCCATCGGAACCAAAAATCTTCCATGGCCGAGAATCTGAACTTTCCGACATTCTCAAACTGTTCATGCAGGAGACACCGAGGATAGCAATCTTGGGTGCAGGTGGAATGGGGAAGACAAGTCTTGCAAGAGCTGTTTTGCATCATCCAACAATCACTGGGACATATGCCCAGCATTGTTTCTTTGTTGCTTGCGACTCTACATCAAGTAAAGATGAACTGGTTATCCTGATTGGGGCCCATTTGGGACTGAAGCCAAAGAAAGGTCTGGACAAAGTGATTTTGCATCATTTTGCCACCAATCCAGCCTGCTTCTTAGTCCTCGACAACCTGGAGACACTCTGGGAGCCAACAGAAACCCGCCGAGACATTGAGGAGTTTTTATCTCTGCTTACAGGTGTAAAGCATCTTGCATTGATTGTAAGTACTGATATTCTCCCCTTAGTATTGTAACCAACACTCTAGTAGATCACAATGCGAGGGATAGAAAGACCAGCCTCTGTACGCTGGACTCGGCCTTTCTTGCCAGCTTTGAAACCCTTGACACAGGACGCTGCCCGACAGACATTCATAGATATTGCAGATGATTGTCACGACAGTGATGACATTGATAAAGTTCTCCTCCTAACTGACAACATGCCACTTGCCATTGATCTGATGGCCCACTTGGTTGAATCCGAGGGTTGCCCCAATGTCTTGGTCCGTTGGGAGGAAGAGAAAACCTCCGTGATCTCGGATGGCTACGACAAGCGGTCAAATCTTGATCTGTCCATTTCAATGTCTCTATCTAGCACCCGAATCACATCTGTGCCTCAGTGCCAGGAGCTATTGAGCCTCCTCTCAATGCTCCCTGATGGCCTCTCAGATATAGAGCTGGTACAAAGCAAGCTTCCAATAAAAGACATCCTTAGCTGTAAAGCAGCCCTACTTTCCACCTCGTTGGTCTATAGTGATGATCATAGACGGTTCAAGGCCTTGGTACCCATCCGGGAATACGTGGCAAAATCTTACCCCCCAATGGATTACCTTGTTCAGGCTCTTTTCAATTATTTTCATCAGCTCTTGGAAATTGAGTACAAATATCAGGGGACTGTCTCAGCTTCCGAAATGACCCTACGGATCACATCAAATTTGTCAAATATTCAGAGTCTACTTCTCAACAGGCTCCAGCACCAAAATCCTGTAGCAGTTGATACAATCTATTGCATTCTATATCTCAATGCTTTCAGTAGACTTGCTGGACAGGGCCGGAGTCATTTGATGGACCATATTGCCCATATTCAACATCTCCCATGTGCACTGGAGGTCTTTATGATCACAGAGATGTTCAGTTCTTGGCAATACCATCCAATTCCTAATCCCGCAGTACTGGTTGAGCAAGCAATAAAACAATTACCTCACTTTGATGAGTCTGATGTCAAATGTAAGCTCTCAAGTAATATTTCCTCTTTACAAAATTAAATAGCTCCCACAGGTAGATTTTTCATTACCTTAGGACCCCATTATCGGAGATACAATGATTTGTCTACAGCTACAAAGTACTATCAGACTGGACTCTCATTGGCAATTTCAACTGGGAACACCAAAAGGCAGTGTCAATCATCAGGTGGTCTAGCATACCTCCAGTGGCAAATGGGGGATCCAGCTGCAGGCCAAATGTATGCATCTGAGGCACAGAGGCTAGCAAAGATTTCTGGAGATTTATATATAGAAGCAGATGCACTCCAGATTGAAGCACACTGTTGGCATGCACTTGGAAACTATAAATGTGCAGCCTCTCTCTGCAACAGGGCAAGAGATCTCCTAGCTCATTGTGGAATGTCTGCTGGTGAGTTGGACAACATGATTATAGGAACTCAGGCAGAGATCTACAAGCTGAAGTCAGAATATGTAGAGGCCCGAGATATCCACAGGCAAATTCTTCATGGAGCCCCTGTTGAACCAGGGGCATACCTTCATGCCTTCACTTTGCTCAATATTGCAGAAGTTGAGGTGTTTCTGAATGTATCAATGGAAGATGTGGAAAGGAAGATTAATACAGCAAAATCAATCTTCAATTCATTAGGATATGTGGTCTATGCAATGGCCTGTGATGCTGTAATGGGAGCCCTCCATCTCAGAGAAAGAAATCAACCATCTGCAAAGCAGCTTTTTCACAAGTGCCTTTCACTCTTTTGGGGCAATCGAGCTGAAATGGTAAACTTCTGTTTAGAGAGACTTGGTGATGGAAGTCTTTGGGACTCAACAGATTGGCCATCTTCCTGGACAGTAGTATATCTTGTGCATGCCTCAAAGTCGCAGCAGAAGCTAGATGTTCATAAGGCTCTCCAATTCCTAGGGGATATTTTCTGCACTGAAGGTGATCAAGATACAGCAGTCAGCCTTCTGACAGTTGCCCTCGAGGGATTCACACAGATGGATATCCACCACAGCCGAGCAGAATGTATGCTTCAACTTGGTTACATCTCAAGGGAAAATGGGGATGTGCTGAAGGCAACTGAGTATTGGAGAAGTGCAAGATCTCTGTTTGAACGGTCATCTCAAGTAAAAAAAGTTGCCCTCATTGATGAAGAATTTCTCAGCATTGCGGGAGATGTGCTCGAAGAACACACAAGGAGCTTGACACTCCTCTCAGAAATCCATACACCAAATGCAGCCCTCAAAACAACAATTGAAAGAAGAAATTGGAGAGACAGAGAATCCAGATCTAGGTGAGGGAAAGTTCTTGATCCTGTGTTAGTTTGAGTTGGGTCCGAGGAATCTGTGGTTTTGAGATTGCTGTTTAATCTGAGCTTGTTGTTTCAATCCTTCACTCAGCATTCATTTTATGGTGTCAAGTATATACCTACGTAGTTGTTGTCGCTCACTTGTAGGCTATGCCTGCTTACTATCTTCCCCTCCCTTTATTTGTTTATTTCTGCTTGATTCCTTCCTTTTTTTCGTATTCATAATGTCCAATGTCCGATATTATTCTTGAATTCATGTTTCTATACAGAGGCCAAGGTTCTCAAGTGCCGATGACACAGTTGAGCGATATTACAAACTCAGAAACCATTTCTTTTATTTGAGCTCTAAAATGGTAGATGACAAAACCTGCAAGTCTCTTCTAAAGAAACAAGTTGTTCATAGCTCCCACAATTTAGCAATGCATGATTAAAAAGAGCTATCCTCAGCATGGCTTCGGTGGGACTCAAACCCGCATTTCCCACATCCACTTTCATATGATGTTCAATGGTGAGATGAGGATGATTGCAAAGTCTTCAGTGTTAAACGACCCTGTGCTAGTGTGCTTTGAGGACTTGGCTTGAATTTCCAGTGACGTGAACAGGGGTGGGGATGTCAGGCTTTCGATGAGGGAATCATGCAGGGGGCATGGAGCAATAGGAAGGTGTTTCTTTTGTTCAAGACTTTGGCGGGGGTCGAACCCACATCTCTCTTGCAGAGTGCAAAAAGAAGATCAACAGGACAAGAGTGATCTAAGTTGATCTACGAAGTCTTGAGGGTAGAGCGGGTGGGTGAAGTCACCTTCCCAGAATAAACCATCAAAACACAAAAGAAAAGGGGCTCGCGGCTTCAGCAGGAGTCGCTCGTTCAAACTGGTACCAGCAGATGATCTAATTATGTTCCGTGCATCAAGTTCAAACAGTTCAAAGTGAGCAGCCTCCAAGACTAGTGTGTTGTCTCATAAAGAATCGTAGGATGCGTCCCAATATCACCGTTGGAGCACCCGTGATGAGGAGAATGTAAATACGGTATGCTTTATGTAATGTTATATGCATCTCACATAATATCCCAGGGACCCCAATCCACCATTTTTGTGAGGCGGGAAGTGATGCAGATATGTCTGACGATGCCAGATTCGGAAGTGGAATACGAGGGTAATCCAATCGAAGAGATCTTCTCCTCGTGGCATACGTCATACTTCAGGCATCGAGCCCCGCCTAAAGATACCCAGCGGATCTCGGTAATCGTTGCCCCCCATTGACACAAGACTCCAACGACGGTATTGAGTCAGCATCTGGACTGGACCCAGTTCTTTGTGTTATTAATTCCGGCCTAGGTTCCAGCACATACTCTTGGGAAAAAGCACAGGCACTTTTTCTTAGGGTCAGTTGTCACACCTCTAGATGATCCTTCCCTGCCATTCTCCCCCGTGGCGTACATTCCCAGCTCTGCAGGAGTACGAATGAAGGAATGGACACCAAGGATTCCTCCGCCCGGACACCCGTATGATTCAGAAATAAGTGCAGACTGGAACGGTATGCCTGCAACCTATAAAACGGAGGGTACAAAAAATATGGAACACGTTTATTTTCCATAGGACGTTTTCTGAGCCCTTCAAGCTCTCTGTCAGATGATCTGCGGAAACGAGTCGAAGGTGGGTTCCCGGTGGGACGTCACGGTCTATGCCATCTGGGTCCATGGAGGCGCGGCCCTATCGGAGAGCAGAATTCATGTATAGTCGTTTCGTAGACGCAGCTTCGGGACGGAGAGATACTGGCTAGACT
Source organism: Mycena vulgaris (assembly GCA_029204335.1). Lineage (NCBI taxonomy): Eukaryota > Fungi > Basidiomycota > Agaricomycetes > Agaricales > Mycenaceae > Mycena > Mycena vulgaris. The sequence goes on from JARGYA010000056.1 coordinate 45,245, forward strand.
AGAAGGACGGAAATTGTGCGGAAAGACTCAATCCTCAGGAACAATAAAAGGAAACAAATGCTCGGGTTTATCGGCGTCGCTCTTATCGTCCCTGTGGTTGAAATGGCTGTCGATGTCATGACCATCTTCGGCCACATTTTACCACAGCGGATTTATCATACCCATGGAAATGGAGGTCCAAAATTTAGGTAAGGGCTTTCGGCCATTTCGGCATTGGTTGAGATTCGGCCTTTTCGGTGGTTCACATTCGGCTGATCTCGGCTGATGCGGGAGATCCCCGCTTTTCCTTTCCGCTCTTGTTCTCCCCACGGCTACACGTACCCCACACTAGCCTCCATCCGCTCACTGCCTTATTCTTTTCCTGACCTCGGGTACCGCATCGCTTAGATCTGTTGACTCCCTTGTCCTATTTTACTTGTGGGTTCATCAATGATCCAATGTGTTGCACGACTGCAGTTCCCTCGCTCTCCTTGCTTCTCCCTGAGCACCTCCCTAGCTTTAGTTTTCCCTCGATCCCCAACTCCCCGCAAGATCAGACTGACCAATGACGGAATACGACTTCAGCCCCGAAGCCTACACGCGACACTTTGAGACCCAGGCGCGCATCGCGCGCTGGATGCAGAGCACCCACCGCGTGCCCCAGGTGGACGCCTTCGCCCCGCCCGCCCCACCACCGGCCCGGCCCCACTCCCGAGTAGGCGCCGCACGCGCTCGTCGGGCCGCCACCGCGAACGCGAGTGCACCCCGCCGCCCCCGGTGCTACTGCAACAACCCCGCACGGCCCCCCCGCGCCCGCAGACTACGCCGCCAAAGGGGGACATCTACGGCGTCCAGCAACCTCTTTCCCCCGCGGTCGTGCAGCTGCACTTTTAACCCCAGCCACCGCCACTGCCGCCGCCGCCGCACCGCCGCTCGCGCTCGAGCTCGCAGGCCGCGCCCCCCACGCACACGCGGAGCTACTCGTACCAGCAGCCGCCCGTCACGCAGCGCCAGGGCTCGTACCCGCCGCGGCCGGGGTTTGTGTACGCGCAGCCCGAGTCGTGCCCGCAGTCTGTGTACGCAGCATAGCCCCAGCCGGTGTGCACGTCCGCGCCTGTGTACGCACAGCTGCAGCCCGTTCGGAGCCCAACGCACGAGATGCCGCTGCTCCGGCAGGTGTTGGCTTTGGCGGCAGCGGGAGCGGAGGGAAGCTGCATGGGCGAAAAAGCCGCTACAAGGTAAATTCAAATGGCGAGGTGATGTTTTGGCGCTAACTTATGTCTCTAGACTACGCCGCTGCCCGCGATGGTTCCTCTCGACCTGTTGCCCCCGTGTTCCCTGTGAGCGCCGAGGCGCTGGATGACATGTCTCCAAACATGGTGGCACAGACGGTGACTGATTTTTTGCTGAAGTCCTATAGTGAGTCGTTTCATCTCCCAGAAAACTAAATCCTAACTTGCCATGACTGCAGAAGCTGCGTTTGGGGACGAGAATATCCCATGGCCGGCAATTACCACTGCACCCGACCAATATTATGACGTCGGGAAGTTTGAGCTCGTCTTCAGCTCGAGCGGGCTGCAAGGGTTCAAGAGCGCACAGTGGCATGGTTTGGGTGGTGTATTGGCGGCGGGCGCCGGGGAGGGGAGTTCGGGTTTCTTTCGCAAGGGGTCTGCGGTGGCGTGTGGGGAGGAGGGGGAGGAGGGGGAGGAGGAGGCCGAACGTTCTAAGCGCAAGCGCGAGGAGGAGGACGCGCGTGTTCAGGAGGCGGCGCTCAAGGAGGAGGAGGACGCGCGTGTTCGGGAGGCAGCGCGCAAGGAGGAGGAGGAGGAGGCCGAACGTCTCAAGCGCAGGCGCGAGGAGGAGAACGCGCGTGTTCAGGAGGCGGCGCGCAAGGAGGAGGAGGACGCGCGTGTTCGGGAGGCAGCGCGCAAGGAGGAGGAGGAGGAGGCCGAACGTCTCAAGCGCAAGCGCGAGGAGGACGCGCGTGTTCAGGAGGCGGCGCGCAAGGAGGAGGAGGAGAAGGAGGCCGAGCGTGTTCGGGAGGAGGAAGCGCGCCAGCAGGAGGAGGAGCGACTCGAGGGGGACGAGGAGGAGGAAAAGGCACCGCCGCCGAAGGGAAAGAAGGGTCGAAAGCGCAAGGCGGATGAGGCTGGGTTTGAGCCAGAGGAAGGAGGTGCAGCGCGCCGAACCGCAAGAACACGTCAAACACCAGCGGTACGTTTCATTGACTCATATTATTGTCTACTCTAATTTTAATTCGTAGGAGGCTGAAGCAGAGCGTCAGAAGAAAATGGCGGCGGTAACGACTGGGAAGCGGAAACCCGGGTGAGTCGCTACGCTGTGTGGATCGAGGCTCGTGGTGCTAATGAATTCTCAGTTACTCGTACATTGAGAAGACTCCAGTCAAGAAGGGCCGGGGGGCAACGAGGTGCGTTTTCATTTCAGTTTCATTGGCGCGGAAAACTGAGACAAATCATAGGCCTTAAGTTCGAGCGGGAACTCAAGTTCACCAGGACGACACTTGAGCTGCAGTGGACTTCTAGTCCGCGACGCGAGACTTAGGTTCTGGGGACTTAAGCCTCGGCAACTTAAGTCTCGCCCAAATCTTAGGTATTAGAGTGTGTATGTATCATTTGTGAACTTGAGTTCCAGACATCTTAAGTTTGCGGACATCTTAAGTTATTCGAAGGTCTTAAGTTATTCGAAGGTCTTAAGTTATTCGAAGGTCTTAAGTTATTCGAAGGTCTTAAGTTATTCGAAGGTCTTAAGTTATTCGAAGGTCTTAAGTGGTCTTATTTCAAGGTCTTAAGTGTTCTCGGGACTTAAGTTCTAGAGTAGGTAGGGGTGCAGGGGAGGCTGTAGGTACGATAGGTAAGGGGAGCTTAAGGTACATGGGATCTTTAAGACCTAGAAGACTTGAGACCCAAGTTGGTCTACACCGGTCGGAACTTAAGAGAAGCTCATATTATTTCATTGAATCGGGAGAGAAGCCGGAGTCACGATTCTGGGTGGGAGAGGGAAAGGGAGAAGGGGGAGCCGAGGAGGAGCGATACATATTGAGCAAGCCATGCGCCGCGCTCGCTCGCCACCACATCCGCGATCCACCGTCAGACGAGCGCGCCCAAGGCACACTGCTCTCACCGCCGCTTCTCCTCCCACCATACATACCTGCACCCGCGCCACACACACACATCTCGCCGTTCGCCGTTCCCTCCGACTACCGGTGCCGCAGCACCGTCTTACTCCGCAACGCGCCGCTGCGCGACTACCGGCGTCGCGGCCACCCTCCCACCACCGCGCCGCCCTCCCACATCCCACCATGTCCCCTCCACCCCGTGCCGCGGCGCTGCGGCACGTCTGTCCTCGCCCTCCCCCGCTGCGGCGATTACCCATCGCACCCCCACCTGTTTCCTCGTTCTACCACACACCTGTAATCGCCGTCCCGTCCCACATACATCCACATCTACGCTCCGCCTACCCAAATCCATTTCTGCCCTCCTCGTACATACCACACACACCTCTATAATACTACCTCTGTCCCTCGATCGAGCGCACATTCAACGCCAAAAACGAGCGGATGTATACAGGTTCGCGAGCTAGAGAGGAACTCGAACATGGTGTATGGTGCACGCCCGCTGCTACTGAAAGGGTGGGTTAAAAAGTAAAGAGGAAGGCCTGGGTTCGATTCCCAATGTACGAATGTGCTGTATAAAGTGGCCTTTTGATCTTTGTACAACCAGTCCACAATCATCTCGCTCTCCGACAACTTGAACCCTGGCGATCTGGATTTCATTTGGGACTCAACCAGCCTGTTCGGAAGGGGACTTTTCTTTTCTTCCAACTGAGCGTGGATGGTTTTTACATTGTTTATTCCGGTGCGCAAGGCTGAGGGGTACCTTGGACGTGGTGTACGGTGCACCCCCGCTCCCTCTGCAGTGTGGTCACAGAGCATTTAGAGGCGGGAAGGCTGGGTTCGACTCCCAGCGTCCGACTGATAGAGTTATTTTCTTTTTTACGCTCCGGGCAAGTGCTGGTACTTACATATTACAGTCAGTATCTATGTCTCTCGCCCTCGCTCATGCACATATTCAGGTACACATCCTGCATAAGAAATCAGATGTGGTGTGTGGTGATTGCTTGATGGAAGTAAAGCGGGAAGTCTGGGTTTGATTCCCAGTGTCTGAATTTGGTTGAGACATCCATCTTACCTTTTTTCTCTCTTCTCTCTTGGAGCTTGGCATCAGGATAAAGAATCCTCTCGGTCCCAGGCTCAAACCACAGCCCTCCCTGCATCCCGAGGACCTGGATTCAAATGCCACCTGATTGGTGGGGACTTGGACCGGGGAAATGTAGGTCATGCTGGGTTAGATTTTGCTTCCGGCCAGGGGCTTGGGCGCATAATTCTTGAAGCATGTATCCCGGTGCACAAGGGTGGAATGAACTCGAATTTGGTGTATGATGCACTCCCGCTCTCCTTTAAGGGTCACGGAGCATTTACAGGGGGGCAGCCTGGGTTCTACTCCCAGCGTCCGAGTGCGCGGTCCGAGTTTCTTTTTTTTTTTTCAAGCTTCAACCTAGGGCAACTACAAATCTCTCTCTAACCTTTACCACCTCCCTCCCACCGACGAATTAGGATTTGGTATTGAAGAGCAGCGGTCGGGATATGAATGTGGTTCAACTTTCTTCCTTCCTTCCTTGCTTAACACGGTGTTCTTCCTTCTACTAGGCTATGTATGTATTCAGGTACACAGGCAGCAAAGGACTCAGACGCGGTGTTTGGTGCACGCTCGCTCTCCTTGAATTCAAGATTGCTTCTGGTTCGAGGTACAGGTTGAAGTTGGGAACTCGGATTTGGTGCACGGCGTATGCCCGCTCTCCCTTCAGAGTCGGGAAGTTTCGAGGCGGGAAGCCTGGGTTCGATTCCCAGTATCTGAATTTGGCATGGATTCCCAGTTTCTTCCTGGCGCGGGCTTTCTATTTACTCTAGATTTTGCGTTGAAACTTTTCATCTCATGTATTCAGGAACATAGACGAGCTGAGGCCTAAAATGTGGTGCACGGCGCACACCCGCTTTGAATGAATGACTCACTTATAATCCATGAGTTCTGCGGCCGGTCTGGGTTCGACTCCCAGCATCTGAATGAACCTCGTTGCCAGCCCTGGTTTCTTTTCCACTTCGTGTACAGGCCTTTCTACAGTTCGCCGATTTTAGGATCCTACCTAGCCCGGTACATATTCAAGCTGAGGACTCAGATGTGGCATTCGGTGCACGCCCGCTCTCTCTCCATGCTTGCCAACGATTTGAGGCGGGAACCCTGGGTTTGATTCACAGCATCCAAGTGGTATGGCAGATAGTATCCATTTCTTCATCGCGTGGGCTCTCGCATTTTCATTTCATATATAAAGGGGGTAAGGCCGACGAGCGGCACGGCCCACTACCGGAAATAAACCAATACTCAAATGTCTATTAAACGGGACCATTATGTATGTAGTTCAATCAATGAAAGGAGTGTAATGCAACTTCGTCATATGCTAATTAGGTACGAAAGAAATGAATGTTCAGTGATGCAATTTGGTATGGGGGAGCAATGAAAGATTGTGCATTTTAGTGTCGTTCAAAGTTGCTCCTACTTTCCTCCTACTCGCGCTCCTACTCACTTTTCTACTTGCCTTCCTACACCAAGTAGGAGCATGAGTAGGAGCACAAGTAGGAGGCAAGTAGGAGGCCAAGAGGCTCCTTTTTGCGAAAAATGGGCTCCTACTTGCTTTCCTACTTGCATTTTGGCAGTGTTTTGGAGTAGGAGAGTCTTCCTACTTGCTTCCTACTTGAAAAATACAGGGGGGTGGTTTGGGCTTGAAAGAAATTAACATTCATCCGCAGTACCGGGCGTAGACGGCTGGTCTGTCACGTCGTGGGATTCCAAGCCAAATGGGCACCGGAACCAGCGTGTCCTCGGGAGTGCGAACTGGGTTTTTTATTGGTCGTGGCCTATGAGCAGAGGTACACGAGGTCGCTTCCGAGCCTTTGAATCCAGAATTGATTTCCCACCTTCAGAGTCATATTCGGGAGTGTCTTCAGCAGCATCGTCGAATATTTCGGCGTCATTGAAGTCTTCATCCAAATTCCCGTTACCTTCACTGGCTGATTTCGTCTTGTGTTCCCTGCGGTGGGTGGTCTTTTCACTCTGTGAAGTCCCAGACACAAATTTGATTCAGATCATTTCCACCCATGATGTAGTCCGCTACTTGATTTCCCGTAGGCGCTGGCCATTTTCGTCGACGGTCACTTGAATTTCTTGATTCTCATCACCCATCTCAGTCAGATTGCCCATGTCTTGTGGATCAAGTTCGTCGCTATAAGAGGGTGGATCAAGCTCATCTTCAGAATCGGATTCAACATTAGATTCAGAATCAGAAATTTCTTCATTATCGGTAACAGTTTTCGTCGGATAACATTCCGGACTTGGGTCCACTTTGTTGATCAAGTTCTCGAAGGAGGTCCAGTAAAAATTCCGTCATGAATGGCTGGTGAAATGATCCTCAAAGTCCACCAGGTACGAGGCAACTTCACCAAGATTCAACGCAAAGAGTTGGGAGAAGTGTTACTTCCATGAATAGCCGTCGAAATATGGACCTACAAACAGGATCAATTTTATTCCCCTGCCATTCATTACATACATCAGTGCAGTCAGGCAAAGTTGCAGCATCTGGGAGCGAAATCGGAGGATGTGAGTGGCCATGTCCCGAGATCCCATGCTGTGTGATCTGAGACCGCAGCCAGTCAACCATCCATTTTTCTGGAACATGGATGCGATGCAAAGCAGCGATAGACAACAGAACAGATTTGCGGTGGCTCTCGAAGGAATTAAAAAAATCAGCTACAGATGCAGAGGATCGAGTTTAGACGCCCGGAGATGAACTAGTCTCTGCATGCCGCCGTATAGCAGCGTGCAGTTTAAAGCGCATATTGCGAACCCCAGACACGTGCAAATTTAAAGCGGAAGCTACATGAGAGAGGCTTTCCGTCAATATTTGTTTTGGATCAGCAGAAAGAATGATATCAAAAACAGTTTCAGACATGTAAGCAGAAGACACAAATTCATGAGAAAGAGAACGACAAGCTGAACGATCTGGACGAGGAGCTGTAGAAGCATCAATGCCATGGTCAAAACAAGCTCCAGTCACAATGTGATGGATTAGCACCTGTCTGAATTCAATTAATCTGAGATTGGCATGTGGTATGGCGCGTAAAACAAGAGCTCGGTGTATTGTTTGTAAATGAAAAACAGAAATGCAAGATCACACAGTACGATGCCCGAGAAATATGTCACACAGAAGGTTCAAGGACGTCATGGAAACCAAAGGTTCAACGGGTTTCACGCAGGACGAGGTAGATGGGCAACGGCAAGCGGCTGGCTCATCACAGTTACACCCCCGCAGCGGCACTAATGTAGGGATGTAAGCCAGACCAAACTGTAATTAAGAAAGAAGGATCATGCACGTTCCGACGGTATGCGTTCCATCTGAATAACAGGCTCGGCGGCGTCACCAGCCTCGGTGTCGATATCCATCGGACACGCTTGCAGGGTATTTAATGACGAGGCTGAGAAAGAGGTTAGCCCGAGAGAATTTCAGATGTTGATGGAGTACCGGTTCGGAGCCCAGGGCGAACGATGCCTGAAGAAGGACTAAAGGACGCATTCGGGAGACTGTCACGGCATATTAACAACGAATCATGGCCCAGGACGAGGTCATACGGGAGAGATGGCTGATAGTGAGATTGATGTACATGCTACAGCTAGTGTTATCGTAGGGAAGGGAGAGAACCCCGGAGGCGACAGCATCACGAGCCGAGAGCCCAGAGGACAGGATCCGCTCAAGAGTCAACAAGGATTTTTCGGACTTTGGATTGAATGAAGTCGAGAGTGGGATGTTGCAGAACGTTGCGGAGGCAGACATTGGGTAAAAGCAGGGATCTAGCGGTGGGGGCGTTGAATGATGGTGGTGGACGGATGGAAAGCAATGGAAGGATCTAGAGAATTGCCACATGTTGACTTGGTAACGAAGCTGCTTACGCGAAAAATGTTGAGTAAAAATGGAGTTTGCTGCCAGTTGTCACTGATAGGGTGCCCTATAGAAACTCTTACCTAACGGTAGCGGGAATTCAGATAAGGGTTTAAACTGGGGAATCGAATATGGTGCATGTTGCATACCCGCTTCGAATGACTTGGACACTTTTCTATCCAGGGATATGCATGAATTTCCGACCTGCCCTTAGACTTTGAGATTGGGTGAGTCGGATTTTGGGTTTAATTTTCCGCTGCGTGTTTCTCAGACTCACACTGAGTATTTTTGAAGCATGGATTCAGGTACACAAGGGTGTGAACAAGTCGGACGTGGTGCATGGCGCAGGCCCGCTCCCTCTCTAGGGTTACACAACCAGATTTAGAGGTGGGAACCCTGGGTTCGATCCCCAGCGTCTGAATTCGTCGAGGAGTAGATGTTTTTTTCGTTCTTTCGTGTCACCCGCCTGGGTTCGAGCCTCAGCATCCGGATGAGGGACTCTCCCACCCCTACTTTTCTCTTTCACGCTGAAACTATCAATTTTTCGTGTATGTATTCAGGTGGATAAGTAAACCAAGGAACTCGGACGTAGCGCATGGCGCCCGTCCACTCCCACTACAGATTTTGAAGAAAAGGCATGAGGCGGGAGCCTGGGTTTGACCACCAGCGCCCGAATGATTACGAGGGCAGTCTTTTTCCTCGTTTAATTAAAATATGTACAGATCCACGATCCTTTCACCCTGTCCGATGACGTCGCTCGGACTTGCAGCCCGAGAGTCTGCATCCGAAATCAACCTTTAGGAGAGTACAAAGTGAGCCTGGGAACTCGGACGTGCACGGCGCACGCCCGCTCCCTCTAGGGGTGCCTGTTAGCAAATTTCGACGCGGAAAGCCTGGGTTCCATTCCCAGTGTCCGAATGAGATGATGTCCTGCGTTTCTACCCTGTCGTTTTACCTTCGTTTCCTATCTCGAGCTCCCTTGTGCGATCGATTCTATGGGCGTTAACGAATTGGATTCGCAAGTCCGGTCTTGGTTCTCCTTTCAGAACACAACATCGCTTCGTCGCGCTTGTGGGGGACTCAACACCAGCATCTTTAGCCCGCGGCAAAAGAGGGATGAGGACTCGGATGTGGTGCACAGCGCACACCCGCTCTACTCACAAGAAAGGAGAGGGGAAGTTAAAAGCTAGAACTATGGGTTCGACTCCCAGTGTCCGGATGTGGGTTGAATATCTTTTTACATGTCTCCACTCATGCTTTACCTCCAATCCCCAGTCTAGCGTTTATTCTGAATGATTCTCGGAGGACTCAAAAAGAGACTCCTACATAGCCCGGATTACAACTCGGATGTATCGTATGCCGCACACCCGCTTTTCTTATGCAAGGTTGACGGTTGGCTGTGGTTCAAGAACGGTTCTAGAGGACGTCACGACGTGACCGTCTTCGGGAACTTTCCACTGCAACGGCATCAGGATATGAGTGTAAAATTGACCAGGCAAGGGTGTTGAGTGTTGCAGCTTGCGTTTCAACTTGTTTTCAACTCCTTTCTGCGTTTTCGGCAGTGGTTCGGCAGATCTCGGCTCACGCGGAAATTCCCGGGGCCCGCTTGTCCCGCTTTTGTTTACGATGTTTACGATTCAGTACCTCGCCTCTGTCTAATACAAGACTGGGGTACGGCCGAAGCCGACCACGGCGGGACGTGTGGAGTAATTAAAGTGTCCTTTCCCATGTAGATCTCTCCAATTTCTCCCCGTTGTATATCTCTCCGTTCGTCCGAACTTCACGCCAACCCGACATCAGCTCCTACTTCATTTTCTTCGGCCTCTTGTGTTCGTCTTCTTCGCCATTGTTCTGGGGACCGTATTGAAAGGAGCAGAAGGGTCCATTGTGTGGCCGCAGGACCCCTTGCCCTCAATCGCATGAGGTAGAATGTCTGGGCCATGGATCGAAGCTCAGGAGATGTCGGAGAATTCGCTATTGTGTTGGGCTTGAACGTCTACAAATCAACCAACCCCTGGGCTGTTCAGACACTGTTTCGAGTAGACCGAGCGCTTTGATACGGCTGGCTGCACGTTCATTCATGCCTTTGCGCGGGCCTTTCCACGTACCAAGAAATGTCCTCATCACTGAAACACCTGTTGAAGTGTCAGCGAGCCGCGTCATTGAGGGCCGAAGATCAAGATTGACGGGCCACTGGAAGTCGGGAATAATGACTGCAGCGGCCTCCGCTAGTTGAGGATCCGTTGATGTCTCGAGAACCCACACTATGGCAGATGCCTCCGCAGAAGGCAGAGGGATTTCATCGAAGATGCACACAGGTTTCTGGAGAGTCGGATTGGAGGCAGGTGGATTGATATAGGGAAGGACCTGGGGTACGGCTTTCGTAAACCGGAATAGGCCTGCGGAATGGAGGCACGAAGGACAGCAAATACTTTGAATAGAGCTTCTGTCGTAATTTTCCCATATTCAGCACACAAAGGAACCACGGACAAAGATCAATCCCGTATCCAGATCACCGCCATATTTAGCTTGGAATTCTTTGTTGAACTCGTCTGCCAATTTGTGGTACGCCGTCCAGAAGGCCCTGAATGATTCGAGTGGTGCGTTCAACCCTGTAATCACCAGTCTCCGGGCGAAAAATCAGAATTCAGGCCTTACTTGTCAAGCGCGGTCTCCAGGCTTGGGCAAACAGTACGCAACCAAGTAAGTAAGTGAGTTATCTATTAATGCCTAGTGACCAGAATTACTGAAGTAAGTAAAGTTGGGACACTACTTAACTTATTCGAAGAGAAGTGCTTAACACACGCACACAAGTGGATGAAAATATTCAGAGGTCATCAACAGAGTTATGTACCTTGGTCGGAGTCCCGGGTGGAGCTAGGTGGGGCTCTGCTGAAGGCTTTTCACACAGGCCCCACCGCTGTCGGACGTCGAGAACGAGAGTGATTGAAAAAATACAACCACCTCAATGCATCTATCTACTCCTCTACGGCACCGAGAATTGACCTAAAATATTTTCCTGGCCCTCAAAAATATACGCGTCCCTTGGGACGACTTGGAACAGCTTGCAACTCAGACCAGACCTTTGAACGGCTTCAGACTGGTTCTAAGCCTCTCTGCCAGACATTTGAAGCACTCCCATGCCGTTCCAAGGTCACATGCTGTAACAAGCCGTTGCATGCTGACTGGCTTTTTTCCGACACAGGTGGGAGTCAAGATTACGAAATAAGTGTACCGATTCGGCTGGGGTCTTTTGTCGAATGATTCCAACGTCGCGTTCAATCTGAGAGCGGTCAGTCTCGGAATAAAATCAGGCACCTTAGTTCGTACTTGTAAAGCGTGGCCTCCAAGTTTGAATGCAGGCAGGGCCAGATGACAGTCACGGCTAGTGAGTAGTCGTACCGAGTAGACTGCTCAGCGTCGGTCTGGGGTAATCACTAATTCGGCGGGTGATTCGTCGACTACGGCGCTGGGAAGGCTGCAAGGTTTGTCAGCACACATGCTGCAGAGTCTAGATTAGAAGATTCCGTACTCTTCCATTTCCGCCATTGCAGGCTTGAAATTGGAATGTGCCTCGAAATCTGAATGTGCGCGGTCCAGTGAGCGGATGAGGATGTGATGTGAAGGGAAGGGAAGGAGACAGCGCAGTTTCAGGAGGAAGGCCGTGACAGACCGTTCGTCTTCTGCGTTGCTTCCGGACTGAGCAGACAGCCTCTATAATCTTAGCACCGGCGTCTGAGTCCGCCTGTTGCGGCCATTCACCAGAAGAGGTTCCTGAACATGAGCGCTAATCTCGGCTCATTCCCTCCGGACATCCAGAGGGTAAACTGGAGAAACAAATCATTTCGAACATTGCATTGAGTGTCGCTGTCGTTTCTGGATGGTTGACCGTGAAAACCGAATCTAGCACGTGATCGCCCGATCATTCGAGGATGCAATTGGCAGTGACCCGATTTGGATGTCTCCCCTCAATTGCGCTTCTCCGCTTCTTGTGCTCATTCCGTCTTCCTTCTCATCTGCTCGTCCTCTTCAACTCTGCTTGTCCCCTGCGTCCCTAGCACCATGCCCTGTGAGTATATACGAGAAGTGTGGAAGTGGAACTCGGCTAATTTAACCGAGTTCCACTGCACGCAAGTGAGTTCTACCCAGGATGCATCAGCAGTGGAACTCACATACGTGCAGTGGAACTCACTGATTGCTTCTTGAGTTGCTCCGATCAATCAATCAAATCAGACTGCGAATTCCGGGCATCACACCGATGGCTGTGTGGGCGCATCAGATCCAGCTCCATGGCCGGATGTCACCGATAACAAACATTCGAGCCGTCTGCCGCATTTGCGGTGTACCTCGGCAGCGGCCGTACTTGGCTGCCGATGCCCGAACCGGCATATTTTCTTACCGTTCATTTTCTTACTCAGATAGTTACTCAGAAAAATATTTCTCGTAGTATAAAAGCCTTGTAATATTTCGCATTCCACACTGAGCTCACATTCTTTCTCTCTACCAACTTCAACATATTTGGGATTGAAATTTGCTGCTCTTTCGTCCACCCCGTCACCGGCATGTTTCTCCAGGCCGCTGAGCTTTCATTGACTGAGATCAAGTCTTACCGCAACTTTGTTTGTTTTTGTTCTGTTCAATTCTAGTCCAGCTATTCATTGTCCACTATCGACATGCAGGCATTCACAGAGGCCCTCGGAAATCCCGCTCATGACCCTTTTTTTTCGGTGGAAAATGTGCTGTCCTGGATGACTTCATTGGGGTATCAGCTGTATGTGCTCCATGTTGATTCTGTGGAATCTGCTGCCAGGTGGAATCCCGAGGATGCATCTACCAAAGACCTCAAAGCCTATCGGAGTCTGGTAAGCCATAGCCTGTGGATCATTAATATATACCATTGACCTTGAAACAAAAGATTCTCAGCGAGAAATATCAAACTCATCCATTTTTCAGTTTGGAAAATCTCGATGCTTGAATCAATCCCCTTGCATTTCAAGTGTACATGGATTCTCGGTCAGAGCCTCGCACCTTGCCCATGGAGTCTACCCCAATCAGCTCTCGTGCACCTTCTCGTGCTTCGTCTTTGGTTTCAATCCCCGCATCCCGGGCCAGCAGTCGAAGTCGAGTCTCAGCCGTTGTGTCTTCACGAGCCAGCTCGCCAGCTTCCTTCCATGGATCTGATATGCATGCCTTCCCACCTTTCTCCCGGGCAAGCTCCCCGGTTTCCTTTCATGAATCTGAGGTGGCCTCCCGTCCGCCGAGTTCCATGTCTGTTGATGCATTTTACGACTCAGATTTGAAGCACAATTCAACCCCAGTCCAGCCAGATGCCGATTCAGACTCTCCTTTTCCGGCACAGATCCCTCCAACAGTCGATAACATACCCTCAATTGTTCCGTCTACCCAGACCTCAGCCAAGTCTTTTGTTTTAAAAGCACAGCGGATCAAGATCACTCGCCAGCTCCAAGTCGACAATCTTCTCTACTTCACAACGGTTCCACCGACACTTGATGTGCCCCGTACTTCCACTGCCATTTTGCTTGACCTTTCAGGCTCTTCTCATCTCCTGAAGAAGGCTGACGGCAATTTTATGTGGGTGGATAGGTTCATACGAACAGAGGTGTGTCACATTCACATTGCTCACACAGCCGAGTTTTATTAACTGCTTGATAGAACCAGGAGTCGTGGGATGGTTCAGGTGCACATGCCAAATGCGATGCCTGGGTTCAAAACTTGACCTCCAATCCAAATGAACAATTCAAATGTCGCCGTCATACTCTGACCTGCAATGGAATTGACAAATGTCAATTTCTTGACCCAGAGCTCTTTGCTGGCCTTGAACGGTTTGAGGCCGACAAGAACGCGATGCGAGAACTCTGGAATCACGAACTGGATCAAAACGAGGCTGAAGCGGCGTCACCTTCTGGAATTATTGCCAGGTATGTATCACTGCAGTTGTTTCTTTCAATGGTTGACTTGTGATCAAAGATTTTATAATCGTATTCAGAGCTCGAAATGCGAGATCCTGTGTGATGGAGTGCCTGTCCTGGTTCGCCTCACACATGTCAGTGCCTCTTAAGATTCCTTCGCCGATATTAAGCGATCAACAGGCCTCATCTGCATATGGGAAACAGTATTTCATCGGTTGTTCGAAATGGAAGAGGTCGGAGACAGGTAGTCATCTCTACTGGCCGATGCCCCCAAATGTCGATGAAGATGTTCTGCGGTTTGTGATGGAAAATGAAGGACGCCTACCAACTGGACCAGCGGGAATGAACAACCGTTGCGTTCTCACGGTTCACCCCCGCATCGGGCTGACACACTGTCGTGCGTCGTAATGTTCAATATTTTTTGAATAACAATCTGATGCTACCTACATTCAGCATACAGCCATATCATCGGCTGTAAAGTCACGCAGGCCAGGATCGAACATCGTCTATGCCCGAGCAGGATGATTATATATGTCCCAGTCCAAGACTCACCTGCTACCCGCCACAAAGCGATTGTTGTGTTAGAGAATCCCCATAACCATCCCATGCACCCCACGAGCAAGCCGAGCACCGAGGATAAACTCAAACTCAAAACAGCAGTGAACGCAGCTGGTCTCAATGGACTTACGGTTCAAAAACTGCTCAATGGTTCGTCTTCTCCTCTTTATTATTCTTTTCTCTATGTTTCGAATAATCGAGGCTCATGGAAAATATACAGCACCGTCTACACAGAGTGTTTACGAAGGAAAACGCGTGGCGGATAGCAGTCCAGCATTTGTGGACACCAGGAAAGTTCGAGACTTCATTAGTGTGCAAAAGAAATTGGAACACCCTCACGGATTGGGATGGGAAGGTAATCGACGTGTTTCACTCTGTCACAGAAAGCAACTTACACATTTCAGGCGTGCTTTATCACCTCAACACCCGCGAGGCGAAGCTTCCAAAGACGGAACGCTATATTCATACCGCTATGTCCAAGAATGGCTTCCGTCTTGTTGTTGCCATGCATCCGCAGATTGCGATCTTAATCCACAGAATTCTTTCACTCAACATTGATTTTACCTTCAAACGGGTTGATGGTAAAATGGATGAATGGGAGGTCGCGGGACTTGTGGATCGGGTCAAGAAGCGTAGGTTTCTCATTCACTGTTGGTATCTTTCTGATCATCGATTGCGCAGGGTATACACTTGCCAGCTTGTTCTGTGATTCCAAAAACGCACAGGCCTTCGCCCAGCTCTTCACCGAGTTCTTCGATGCAATCCATCATGTCACGGGTGAACAGTTGAAACTCGCTCCGTTTTACCCAGATGCAAGGTGCCGAATTGTAATGCTGGATGGTGAAGTTCCTCAAGCTCTCGGCCTCGGCGCATTTCTTGCGACATACAATAACCCCGAAGTCAGTCAAATATGGACCAGCAATCCAATCAAGCTTCTCTCCAGGTGCCTTAAAACCTGTGGTCTTCATTTTGAGCGGTATTCACACTTCTTTCTGTTTGAAAGTCGCGTATCTTACAGGCTATCATAAAGGCACATCGACGAGCTCCCCCAACACATTTCAAAACCAGTCATTGTGGGACTGAAGTCGATCATGGGCTTAAAGACGCAGCAAGAAATTGATGAATGGCATGAGTTTTGCGGTGCTCAAGCTGACCCGGAGATCAAAAGTGAGTGAGACTGAGTTCAACCCTCATGTGTCACGATATTAAATACTGTAAGATTGGTACGCACACAAGGTCGCGAATCCATGGATACTCCCCTCTATCAACAAGTTTCTCTCCCAAATTTCGGCGGAGGATTGGGATATCACTCCAAATCACTCGAACTATGTTGAATCAGCACATGCAGCTCGCAACGCGGAAACCGGCACTCACATGCCACTTCTTACCGCAATTCTCAAGTCAGTGGTATTTGCCTCTTTTTATTTTATTCCTAACTTTGGAACAGGTCCCAAGAACGTGACAATATCAAGGCCCAGGAACTGACGGTCCTTGAGCGTGATGGTATGATTCAGAAGCGATGGAACGGCAATGCTGAACGGGAAAAGCTCGCTGCCCAACGCAAGATATGGGCGGCCCGTAAGGCAGCGAACCGCAGAGATCAAAGTAACAGCTATGAAACCCTCAAGGCAGAACGTGATGCCATTGCAGAAGATAACAAGGCATCCCTGGAGCGACAGAGAACGCTTGAGGCCGAAATAAAATCGCTGCAGGAGCAGATGAAACTCGATAGGCACCGCTCCGATCTCAAAGAGCAGGTTATTGCCATTCGATGGGATGTTGACGACGAGAAGTCGCTGCGACGCGAGTTGAACATCCGCCGTGGGGAGGTTGTCAAGGAGCTTGAACAGCTCAGGAAGGGTGGGTTAGCTGGTGTTCGTCTCGAGGGTCGACGCCCAAGTGAACGTCCTTCCGGCGATGCTATAGCTTCACCTCCTGCTGTTGACCTCGGTCCCGTCGTCACAGGTGCAAGTACCTCTGGACCTCATTGTAAGCCCTTGCCCCGATGTTGCAAATCACAATTAATTCACTATCTCACAGACAACATTGAATCCCTGGGACCCAAAGAGGGTCCTTTTTGGGAGCCAGAATTGGGAACAACACATGTGGCCACAGTTCATGATGCGGTCGGTGCTGGCAACCAAATTTGTGAGTTCTATTTTATTGAAATACCAAATACTTTGTCTTACTCAGTCCTAGATGTCGATCGTGTCAACACCTTGAACACATTTATACCCGCAGAAAATTGCAGCGCAGTGAATCAAACAGAGCTGCATACTAGCTTTGGACGTATGTCATTGAATGACTGCTTCGCTCTGTTGCCTAACTGATTCCCAGACTCCATTCTGAATTTCGATTCGATCCCATCTGCTCTCAGCGACCACTTTCCAGAGAGTGAAGATATTGCATTTGACACCACCCTCACGGACTTGAATCCACAGTTTTTCGATGAATTTCTGGCCGACTTGAACTCAGGCTCTTTCAGTACACAATTCCCTGATGCCGGGTCTAATTTCGGGCCACAAGAATATTATAATGATCATGAGATTTCAATTACTGAACTCTCTAGAGCCGACGGCGATGGGCTTGAATATATTGCTTCACCCACAGAGATTGTATGTTGACTTTCCATGGAAGGGAAGTCTAAAGCTGAACAGATGTTTCACAGCTCAATCAGAGTGGTTTGAGGGCCTCCCAAGAGCTACCACCGCTTCCTGCTCCTCCTTTGGCACCCTCTCCCTCTCCTGCAGAGTTCGAGGAACCAGTGAACAATCCTCTCGATGGTGGTCCAGATCGCACAATTGCACCCCGAGATATTGATCTTGATCTAAATGAGCGGAATATCGTTCCCGGGAAACGCCAGCGTACCCAGTCTACCCGTGCTACTGACGCGGCAGTTTCAAGACTAGCAAAGAGGGGACCACGTGCCAGGTGAGCTGCTCCACAATTTCCGGAATGTGAGCTAAGTGGTTACAGTGCCAATGAAGCATGACCTTTCGTGGATGTACTGAAGGTTAATACTTGAAGGCAGAATTCAACTTCTCCCACAGTAACGTCGTTACATGGTGATTTGATAATTCAACTTACCGTGGATTGACGAGCAAATGAATTCAACTTAAGTCGATAGCCATAAAGATCAAATTCAACTTTGAGTTAATCTTGTTTCTTGGTCCTTAATTCTGGACATCCATTTGTTACCTCTTCCCATGCACCCAAGTGCCTCCTCAATCTTCAACATGCAACTTACAATAGAACAATTTTCGCTGCTCAAAATTTTGATTTCATGTCCAGCGCCCAATTAATATCAATTGCAACTGGGGATGTCAACCCAAGAAAGATCAATGCTCAGGGTGATTAATACACCACTCAGTTCGCTTTTAAAATTTAGAAATCTTGTACTACAGTTACAGTTGAGATGTTCCTATTTGCATGCACTGCTTTGCATGTATAAGCCTTCAAATGTCCCGCGTTCAAGTTATGGTGCCATATTAGTAAAGGTCAAACTACCTTGAAAAAGTTATGAAAAGTCAAGGCATCAGAGGGCTTAGTTGGGTCAAGATCGGGAACATTCAGCTGTGGATCACGCGAGCATAATATATCCCCATTCGGTCATGGAGCGGGATCTGATGCGCCCACACAGCCATCGGTGTGATGCCCGGAATACCCGGAGTCTGATTTGGTGGATTGATCGGAGCAACTCAGGAAGCGAATTTAAGCGAATTCCACTGCGCGTAAGTGAGTTCCACTGTTGATGCATCCTGGGTGGAACTCATTTGCGCGCAGTGGAACTCGCTTAAATAGCCGAGTTCCACTTCCACACTTCTCGTCATTCCTCCATCGTGGTGGTGGTGGTGGTGGTAAGAGCGATGATAACGTGTTCCGGCCCGGATCTAAATCGGGCTAATCAATGCTGTCAAATATGCCGTTCGCTCTTTCTTCTGCACCATCATGGCACCGCTCTTGGCTCGAACGAAAGTATTGCAACAGAGCATTGAGGATGCTATAGACCCAACTACTTGCACTCTTTGTCTCACATTTTACCCGCCACCTGAAACTCGCTCGAAAATCTTCCGGCGAAAATCTCGGCTCGAGCCCCGAAAATTGCACAAAAATCCACCTGATAATACCACCAAACCCCTCATATTAGAGGGGAGGAATTGTATGCCTCCCGCCTCTAATATGAGGCAACTAAACCTTCCACGAGTACTGCAAATACTATAAAAGCTCCCAGCCACCATTTCCGTGGAAACAGTGGGGAACAGCCTAAAAACCGCCCCGGCAGGAAAAATTTGACATTTTACCACCATTTCCACCGGTTTTGAAGCCTTTTTCCTGGATCCATTAGATTCCTTAAAATAGTCAGTAAACTTTGTGACTCTCTAGTTCCATGACTTCCATGGACAAATGTGCAAAGTTTTGTGACCTCGTTAAATTCCACTGTTTCCACAGGTCAATTTCCGAGGGTCAGTAAATTTTGTGACCCTTGTTACCATTCCACTGTTTCCACGGGTCGATTCTCGATGGTCAGTAAATTTTGTGACCCTCGTTACCGTTCCACTGTTTCCACGAGTCGATTTTCGAGGGTCAGTAAATTTTGTGACCCTCGTTACTGTTCCACTGTTTCCACGAGTCGATTTCTGAGGGTCAGTAAATTTTGTGACCCTCGTTACTGTTCCACTGTTTCCACGAGTCGACTTCTGAGGGTCAGTAAATTTTGCTACCCTCATTACCCTTCCATCATTTCCACGAGTCGATTTCCAAGGGTCAACAAAGTTTGTGACCCTTGTTACTATTCCATCATTTCCATGGCCCAACTTCAGACTTGATGATGCAGGCCACACCATTCCACCATTTCCACACACACCAAATCACTTGCAAAAAGCTCTTATACATCTCTCTACCCCTGCTCCCCATTCAACTCGTCTGTCGCAACAGTCAACACCCTCTCTGTCATCTCTGCCAAGCCCTCGCCCTCAGCAATCTCCCCTTCATTGTCATCCTCCACATCCTCCCACTCATCCATGCCATCCAGAAACTGGGCCTCTTCCGCGCGGCCCCTCTCAATCTCTGCGGCCACAGCTGCAGCCTCCACCTCCGCCGCTGCCACTGAATTGTCACCATCCACATCCATTGCCCCCTCCTCCTCCACCTCTTCCTCACGCCTGACTCCTGGGACCAGTGTCCCCATAAAACGCGAACCCAACTTCTTCACCATCGTGCAGAGCCTTTTCATGTGAGTCTCATCAAACCAGTAACCCTAGCAGGATTGCTTAATCCAGGGCTGTTGAGACAGGAATCCTGGATTAAAGCACAGATTTATGAAATTGTTTAATCGGTGGCTGAGCTGTGGTTAGCGAAGCAGCAAAAACTGAGACCGTGACGCGGTTCGAACCCTCAACCATGTGATATCCGCGTCAGAAACCGTTAGACTAAAGCGCCGTGTTGGACGTAGGTTTTGATGGCAATATAGTATGGTTCGGGAGCTATGTACACAACCTAACTTACTTCCGTTCTTTTTCATCAAGTCGATCCATCTGTGGTGCCACTGTCATATGAGTGAAAAATGAGGCTGGAATCCATTCTGTATGACATCCCTGAGTACTTTATGAGCCTCTGTTTATGCTCAAGCCTCAATATCCCCCACTTGCTGTCGAGATTTTTGTTCAGCAGTGTTTATTGAATCACTGTTCAGTCTCTCGGCATTGATCCCAATTAATGAATTAATCGGTGGTAATTAATCAGCATTGAGCCCGATTATCGGTTAACCTTGATCATTGCTAAGACTAATTACTTCGGGTACAAAATGTTGAATCACCTTCAATTGTTATGAAAGGTCCCACTACTGGGTCTGTGACAGGAGATTCCCGAAATAATCCCGAATATGCCCAGCCAAGGGTGCTGCAGTCTGCGTGGCTTTGGATCCTTCTCACTGCATAGGTGGACTGTTTACGGATGGTTCTCGCCTATGTATATACTTGGACACAGCCAGTTATAATGGTTGCTTGGTCTAGTGGTTGTGTTGTCTGGAAGATTAGGAACCTCGGAGGTCTAGGGTTTGAATCCCCTCTGTCCTGTATTTTTGGTTCCTCCCTGTTTAAACCTCATTTAACTGGTTTAATCCATTCATTCAACACAGCCACCCAATTAAGCAACCACCCAAATCCGTGATTTAATCCAGGATTCATGTCTCAACAGGCGCGGATTAAGCAATCCTGCTAGGGCTTTATATCAAACCGGCCCCTCTGCAGACGGTACTTGCCGATGAAGAAGGCGAGGTGCGGGTCCGTCAAGTTCACCTCTGACTCCTTCTTAAGCAAGACCTCCTTCTTGTCTCGAATGTAGGTCACAAGTCTTCGAATCTCGATGTTGAGTCTGGTAATTTCCTCGCGTGCACACTTGATTTTAAAGAAACAGTCCATGAGGTGATGAGCAGCGGGGTCTGCCCAGGGTCGCAGAGCTGCGTTCCCATCGGGGTCACGAAGGATGTCGAAATCCGATAGGAAAGCATAATCGATCACCTCTGCCCAAGTCAGAGAGCGACGCCTGGGGGTGAGCGCAGCTGCTGCAGCATTGTATCGAGTGAGCGCCCGTCGAATGGTCTTGGAACGGACTTGAAGGGCTTTTGCAATGTGCTTTCGGAGCTTGTACCCTGCAGAAAATGCCATGTCAGACCTATCAACCCATTGCAAGGAAGATGAGACATGCACCGGTCTGGGACATATTCATCTTAGTCAGCTCAAAGAGTCTCCTTACCACGAGGGTTTCCGGCCAGTTGACAGATAGCCTGTAGCGTCGAGATGCTGCAAGCAATGCCACATCCTGCCACTCTTTGCTCCCAGGTGTCCACCGTGTTTGAACCTCAAGCCTCCGCTCTATCTCCTGCACCGCGGTCATCGCCTTGTCGAAGTTCTCACGGGCATGCCTCTT
Organism: Mycena vulgaris; assembly: GCA_029204335.1. Taxonomy (NCBI): domain Eukaryota; kingdom Fungi; phylum Basidiomycota; class Agaricomycetes; order Agaricales; family Mycenaceae; genus Mycena; species Mycena vulgaris. The sequence continues at coordinate 66,703 of JARGYA010000056.1, forward strand.
CACCGTCCCATTCTCTTTGGATCCCTCGGCGAACACGATGTCAAATGTCTCGCTATATGTTCCGTGGAAATAGTGGAACAGAAGTGGTGGGATGGCAAGGAAGTGGAAATGGTGGAACGGTGGAATGGTGGAAACAGGAGAATGGTGGAAAAGGTGGAACGGTGGAAACAGTGGAACCAGCTGATCAGCACTTTGGAGCAAGAAACGACAGCTGGAGACTAACCGTCGGGCGCTCAGATTCACCAACCTTGGATAGTACTCCATCTGCTGTGTCTCAGCCTCTGGCTCCTTGGACAAGCCTTTCAGGTAGGCCTTCTCCTGCTCCAGGCGTTCGATAAAGTCTTCGCGGCCGTTGATTCCCACAGCTTCCATCGCGAACTTAAGGGCCTCCTCAGTGTCAAGAATTTCGAGAGCCTGCTTGTAGTTGTTCATGAGGAACTTGCCTACAGAACACATCAGATGGTGCACACAGACAATAGGGAATGCTTACTCAGATTAGGATACGTCTCGAAGTTATCTGTATGGGCCAAGTACGTCGCAATTGTCTGCTTCCGGTGAAATACACTGGCGCAGCGGACTGATCTGGAGAGCGCGTTTGATTTGGAGAAGAAGCGCTCGCAGCCCTCCAGATCTTCCACACCCAGACCGAGGACATATGTTGCCAGATAACGGAGCTGACACATTTGATGGTGTGCATGCCCATGAAAAGCCCCCACTAGCATCTTAAAGTTGAGGTCTTTTGCCTTTGGCCCCAGTGGTGAATTCTTGATGGTGGTGTCAAACCCACAGCCAATGTTGTAGCCGGAGCCCAGGTCCGCCCCAAAGGCATCCATGAGCGCATTGCTTATGGCAAGGCCGTACTTTGCTCTAAAAGAGGAGAGGTAATTACATATTCACCATGCATTCCACCATTTCCACCACTTACAATTCACCACTTTTCACCATGTCTGCGACGAGGAGGACGAAACCATGGCGGCACAGAGAGAGGAAGATCCCAGTCTCATTGAATATGCCCCACATGCGCGCAGTAATTTCCTCTGACATATTCTTCCACCGTTCTTGACACTCGGAATCCTCCTCAGGATCGGCACTCCTCTGCAATATAAGTCAGGACAGTTTCCATGGTTTCCACAGACAGAGATCACAGGGGACACACCGGGACTCTCACATGTTGAGCGAGAACCTCCTTCGACCACTGGTCCACCTTCTCCCTCAACAAGAAATAGTCCCCGCCCACCTCCGCCGTCCTAGGATCTACTCGCTCCGTCCCTCCGCGCTGGGGAACTCCGTTCTCATCAAACACGCCTTGCTCCTTCCTGAGAACACGCTTAAGCGAGTCGTTCCCGTCGCTAGTCACGAGCATCTCGAAGATGAGCTTAGCCTCCCCTTCCAGCTTGTAGGTGCAGGCAGGACAGTTGTTCTTGAGGCGGTAATCTGCAGCGTCCCTCCCAAGTGCTTTCTTCACGCGTGCGTCCACGTTCTGCAGAATCTCGAGATACACGTCAAAGCACACCGTGAATTGCTGGGCTGTGTAAGGTTTGAAGTCCAGACCATGGAGATCGGCAAGTGTTTTCATCCAGCTCTGGACGCTGAGCTGGGGGCAGCGAAGCCGAGCAACCCTGAACATCTCCAGGACTCGAGTGGCAATGGCGAGCTTTGGTGTCCATGGGGCGCACGGGATAAGTCCTTGACCAACAAGGCAGGATGTGGTGAATTCGTCGGACTGCCTCATCGGCACATTGACGATATATGTCCCTTGAAAGGCAAATGAGTAAAACCAAGGCGATGGCAGAGAAATTGAGGCAGCTCACCAAATACATCAATAGCCCTGACCTTGTACACCTTCTCAATGTCGTCAGGATCGACAGGCTCTGGTGCACTTTCCATCCCATACTCTCCCTGCGTCGCTGCCCACTTCATGTATGCATCCGTCATGGCTCTCATCTGCCTGCGGAATCCCAACACACGCCTTTCGACGGAGTCCCATCTTTTGCGGCTGTCATGCCTCTTCCTACCAGCTTGTTAGTCATGAGGAATCTGAAGATATTGTTGTCGCATACCTTTGTTTTTTGCCGTTCATGGCCTCATTCAGAGCATCCTGAAGATCACCCAACTCCCCACCCCCATGGCTAATCTCGATTGGGACTGTCCCGTCTGCAACATCGTTGTAGCCGAATTCATCGCCGTCCTCATAGTTCGAGGGGTCATTAGAGTCTTCAGGAATGTCCCGCATTTGTTGGAACACTCTCAGCCGGTCCTCGCTCAATCCTGGATAGACAATATAGGCTGACTGTCATAATGATTAGTTGGAGCTCGCACCTGCAATGTGCTCTAGTATCTCGCGGTTGGTTTGCTCGGCCAACTCTGTGCATGCCTTGGCATTGAGAGTGCGCATTTCAGGGACATTGATCCCATCTCGGTTGACTGTGGTGACAGGGACCCGGACTCTCGCCCGTGCTTTTGTTTTTGCGAGATTGACGCGTGCTGGTGGAGCCATGGTGTGGACAGCTAACAGAAAGGTTACAACACGTGACCATGGTTTGCCAATTTTGGCATCCAGTTTCCTTGTGGAAGCGGTGGAATCGTGGAACTGGTGGAAACAATAGCAAATGATCCCAAAGCACAGCACGTGATCATGGTTTCTCAATTTTAGCAGTTAAGTTCATCTGTGGAAACGATGGAATTATGGAACTGGTGGAAACGGTGGCAAATGATCCCAAAGCTTAACACAAAGGGCACGTAAAACAAAGGCACCACCACATCTCCGCTTCTTCTCTGCCACCCACCATCCTCCAGTGCCCTCAGCGGCAATGCGCCCCAATTTCGACCTCAAAGGTGTGTATTCCTCAATGCTCTCCATCTTTTCCATGGCTTCCTTCCCTTTACGAACCTGGGCGCCTACTTGCCACTCACTTTTGCTGCGGTGCTCCTGCCGGGGAACCTAGCTCAGTGGGTTGTGAACGGTGGCCTGTGGGTTGCCACGGCCCCAAGTCTTCCCCCTATCTCCCTTTGGGAGCTTCTGTCTCGGCATTGGCTGATTGCTGTCTTTCAGGTCTTGTAGCCACTGAGGATGCATTCACGTTCCGTGAGGTATGTCCTGCTCCCTAGCCATCTCCACTCCATCTCTCATATCATATCCATAGACTCGCTCTGATCGTGCGTTCTCCCCCTGGGATGCAGAAGAGATCAGCACATCCGCCACTTTCTCAATTGCCGATGCGGTCGCGGATCTGGAAGCACTTCATCTAGGTGACAATGAAGATCTTGCCGAGCTTGACAGTGGCCCCCCACGCATTCCCCTTCCCACCGGCTCCGACACCCTTGTTGAGCCTTCCCACGTCGAATTCAAAACACCTTCTCAGATGGCTCGTGCCACCCGGGAAAAGCACGATCAAAAGCCAAGAGACAAGCGGCCCGCTCAGCAAATAGCAAGACTGATGTCCTCCTGGAGGAGCGTCCTCACCACCCTCGCCACTTGCGCACCGCTGGGCCCTCCATCGAGGCCCAATTCGATCTCCGAAAGGTTTGCATTGCCGCGACTGGTTGGATTGGCCTCAGGGACAACGGGGTCTCGCCAGAGGAGGCAGAAGCTGGAGTGAAGCAGGAAGGCTACACGCCAATTCATCTCCTCCCCGACTTCTTTGGCGTTAAGGCTATTTTCCACGGGTTCCACCTGGCGAAGTACCTTGGCCCGTGCATGTTTATATTTTCCTCTTTATCCCTAGCCCTCACCTCTCCCCCAGCCAAGGCCGTCCCATTGTTGACCAATGTGGCAAGGTCTGCGCCGTTTTTGGGGGGCGCCCTCCCGAGGACGACTTCATGGAGATGGTGCACGACCCAGCCGTGGAAGCGATGGAAACGGCGCGCGCTCAATGCTCCCTAGCGGACGAGCGGCTGCTTCATCGCCGGGGGAATTGGGCACCTCTCACCAAAGGTGCCTCCTTCGGTGGTGGCCAGGCCGAGCCTGGTGAGCTCCTCAACGGAGTGATCAAGACCGCCGTCCTCTGCTGTCTAGTCAGCAACCTGGCATTCATCAGGTTTGCTGGCTTTGCCACAGGTGCGTTCTCCCTCTCCTTCTGTCCCTTATCGGTGAAACGATGCTACTCGGGGTGCGGTGGAACGATAACTATGAAGCCGAGATAAAGGTCTAAACCAATATAACCAACTAAACAATCAATCAAACAACAACTCCTCCTCCTTATGAGTAATGATAATCGCGGGTGTTCGGGGGTAAAGACCAAGTATTAGGTCAGTAGATCGCTTACTGTTCAGAGAACAGGGGAGTGGGATAGACAAGGGTTGTGAAACCAAAGTCGAGCAATACGCGCTATGTTCGAGACTTCGTACAAGCGGTGGGTTCGTGGGTTTTTAAGGCAATAACGGCCAGTAGCCGGCGAGTTTATGTCAATTAAGACGGGTTTGTTGGATTTCTCCAGGTTTGGGACACGATACACTCCTGCAGGACCGCAGTATATAACACAACACAGAACACAAAACACACACAATACGACCCGCAGTGCTGGACAGAGTCCACACAATTCACAATTCAGTCACACAGTCAATCACAGATACAATCCAATCCAATCCAATCGTTTGCCAAAGGTACAGTACTCGGTTCGAGATAACGGTCACTTGGGTCTTAGAGCTAAACGACAACTCCGAGCCACAACGCCGTTGCGTATGTGAACAAGGTAAACCGAGTGATGTCACTGCACCGTTGTGCGCGAAACCCCAAGGCAGTCTGCTCCAGAACCTCTCTAAACTACGTGCTTTTATACTACTGGGATCTCGACTTTACAACACATCTATTACTACACCTCGGAAAGCACTCCGTCCCGGCGTGGAGCCGCGGGACGATCTTAGGGAATCCCCTGACTCCTATTGGCCACGCGCCGGCTCTATGAGTCAGAGCTCTCCTTGGTACTCGATCGGTTTGAGAGTTATTGGTTAATCGAACGGATGGTTCCGAGCTGGCGTCTTCTTCGTCTGGTGCTCGTCCCGAGCATCAGTCTTCATCGTCTATGATATGGCTACCTGTGGACACCTTCCCCGTGTCCGTAGCTAGTCTGGTTGTTGTGATAGACCAAAGTTCCACTTGTCTCGGTAAGTGCCGGTGCCATCGCGATTTGATGTTTAACCGGCACAGCTATTCTGATGCGTAGGCACGCTCGGCCGTCGGCAACTCACTTTGTCCGTGTCTATTTACAGAAGTCTCGCCCCATCCAAGGGTCTGGACCCATCGTGTGACTTGTCGCGCTGTTCTCGATAAGAGACACAATGGTAAACAGTCTCGAAGTCGGCCGCTTTGGAAGGCCCCAGTCGCCTGCATGTGATGTCATGTATTCCTTCCCATCTCCTTGATACTAGTCTAGCACTCAGCTCATCTGCACGCACACGGGTACTGATATAAGGTAGTTAGTCCTGTTCTCGGTAAGTTGTACTTTGGCCCCAAGTCGAGGTACCACCATAGGATCATGCCAATAGAGAACCTAAGCTATGTGACTGTTAAGCTACTCGTTCGGAGCTCCCGATAGCCTCTTATAGAATAGAGAGAGCGTGCTTTATAAGTATAAAGACGCGAAATGCGAAAATACACCTGTTTGTACACGGCTTATCATCGGCCCAGCTGAATCCTTGCAGGTGTGTTCGCTGCATGGGCCCCCAACCTCTTCGACTTCTATGTAGACTATATGAGACTCTTCTACTCGCACTACCCCCGACTTTTTCGCCCCTTCCTCAACGGCATCCGGTCGGCCATGACTTTCAATTGAGGGCCCCGAACGTGTGCCCGAGGCCACCGCGACTTCGCCAACTTGGCCTATGGATGGTGCGCTATCACCGCCCTTGGCAACTTCGACTACACCAAGGGCGGCCACCTCATTCTCTGGGATTGCAAGCTCATCATTGAGTTCCCACCGGGTACCACCATCCTGATCCCCAGCGCCGCCATCTTCCACTCCAACATCCCCGTCGCCGGGGGCGAGCGCCGCTATTCATTCACCCAGTACACCGCTGGTGGGCTCTTTCGATGGGTGGAGCACGGGTTCAAGACCGAGGAGCAGTACCTGGAGGGCCTGAGCAAACGGGAGTGGCGGAAGGAGCGGGAGCTGGGCAAGGAGCGCACGTCTGAAGGTGTCTGGTTGTTCTCTACCATCGCTGAGCTCAAGGCGATGGCTTAATGCAGTGTTCTTGTAGTAATCAGGCTTAATGTAGTGTTCTTGTAATAATTTCCACTAATTCCACGAGTAATTGCACCTAAATATATTAGAATTCCACCGGTTCCACTGAAAATTGAGCCAATACCACGGTTTCCATGGGCTGACTTTGTGAAAACTGGTGAGTTAGATGTGATCGCGAACTCGCTTCAAGGTGATCGCGAACTCGCCTCATTGATCTTACCCTTAGACCCCATGGCAGCTGTCCCCATCATCCTTTTGAAAAATTCTGAGGAGGCAGATCTTGTATTTAGACCTCATAGCATCCCCAGAATAAATCCTACATTTCTCGCGATTTTGTAGAGTCCATTTCATGTCATGACACCAAATGACCTCGATTGTCACTTGTTTGCCCATACACATCTTTTGTCTCGACCACTACCACGACACAATTTTAGCTTTTGGACCAAACTATGGAAGAATCCGATAGGTAATGAGCTCTGCTAAGGTCTCCGCACCTTATAGACGTCTCTGACTCCCTTATTAGTCCGGTAAACACTGAAAACTCGCTTCTGAAGCATGTGTCCCCCAGCCGCACTTCGGCAGCTAGACGTAAGGCTTGCGCAGAATATCGTGATAGGTATGCTCTATAGACCTGCACCTTTCGTTGGATGACCATACCTGGCAGAAACAAGGAAGAACTTGCTGAGAAAGCTAGAATTCGTATGGCTCGGTAATTCTGGCTATAAACTAACAACTGGTGACCGTCCTGCCAACACTGATGTTCCCCAGTTATCGCCAGAGGATCAAGAAGGATAAGGCCGAACTGGGACAGTACTCAGCCAAGGCAGGGAAGGCGAGGACCGCATATCGCATCAAGTATGTATGTTTTTTGACTCATGTTGATGCCGTTGCTAATCATAGATCTAGGAAAAAAGATTACATACTGTGGAAGCAATGTGTTCGGCGCATAGAAGCAGTCGCCAGCCAACGCCACAAAACAGGTACGCAAAAGGGTCAGGGGCCCCGCGATTATGAGGTGGAGTGGGAGGGGTACAAGGAGAGGAAGAGGGAAGAGCTACAGCGCCGTGTGGCGGACGCGCTGTACAAGGAGAATGACGGCACGACCCGGATTGTCCGCCAGGATGGATCCTATGGATATATCTATCATTAGAAATATTTTTTGAGCCAATTGATTTTTTGTAGGTACTGTGGAAATGGTGGAAATGAACCATGGAAATGGCAGAAATGAGCGCTTGATGGGCGCTTCATCGAAATCTCGTGATATACACAAGCCCAAATAGTTGGTATTGCTCCCTCTTCTACCATGTCAGCCATCTCAGCTCACTACTGCGATCCCCCGTTCCATGCCGACCCCGGGACGACATGTGCGCAAGCAATATCTTCTATCTTGTCAGTAGCCCCCACACGAAGGCACCTGGGCCCGGTGTCTATCCTTCATGGTGTGTCACCTTTTGCTCTTTCTTGCCTTCCAATCACTGACGATGTTCAGGGCTAGCGCATAGCGGGTGTGCGAGGACATCCCTCGCGGCGGGGGCACAAAATACCCCTCATACGAGGTGTGCATCCCTGCATGGCATGCCGGCTGCGATGCTGGTGAACATGACCACCCAGCGAAATCCCAGTTGTCCTCTTCCCATGACTCCTCACCCCAAACACCCCGCCGCCCCAAAAAGCTCAAGGCGACCGAGGCGATGACCCCTGCATCAGCTCTGGCACCTTCCACATCCCCCACACCCAGCGGCTTGCACTACGCTGTGCGTGGAGGTGGGGTCGTGTACGGATCCATCACGCCAGCCCTTGCGCAGTACAAAATGCTGCAGGCGAGCACTGGGGCTGCAAGCCTCCTCACCACCGTCGACCCCCACCATACGGCGCACTTTGCGGCGGAGCATGATCGCGAGGAGGCCAAGGCACTTGCCACTGGAGAGCGCATAGTGGACCGTCTCCTCGCCCGCCCAGTATTTCGGCTGGGCTCCAGCCCTCTCCATGTCCTTGCTGAACGTCGGCAGACCCTCATCAGGGACCTTCGAGACATGCTGAAACGGTGCACCTGCGTACGGCTGTGACCTAACTGACTGACTCGAGGGATGCTATGAACACCACTCAAACAACCAACACACACACACCACACAACCAATACACAGTGCCAATGATTTGAGTTCAGGTCTACGCCGAAATATACGACTAAGATTGAATCCTCTCAGGTAATGTTGAAGAAACTGTTCGTAGGGAGTCTTATTAGGATGTCCTCAGAACTACAGATAGTTTAGAACTACCTAAAGATAGGCCTCGGAGATACCAGGATATGGTTTTAAAGGGTGTAAATGAGTCCGAGGACACCAACTGTATGGGCTCGGCTCGACAATACTCGCTGCACAGCCGTCTGCAGTTCGAGGGGACAATGATCAGGCAACTGTATGCTCTGATAGGACAATACTCGATGCACAACCGTCTGCAAGCGAGGGGACAATGACTAGGCAACTGTATGCGCTAGTAGGACAATACTCGCTGCACAACTGTCTGCAGTTCGAGGGGACAATGATCAGGCAACTGTATGCACTGATAGGACAATATTTGGTGCACAACCGTCTGCAACCAAGGGGACAATGACTAGGCAACTTGTATGCACTAGTAGGAGTGGCTTAGATGAACCTTAAAGCTTAGATGTAGCCAACAATCGAACTTTCTTGTTAATGAATCTACAACAACAGATGTGCTTATTACAACAAATCTCCGCGGACGATACAGAGTCACAAATGCCTTGGGAATAAGCTTTCGACGTGAGTCTAGGCGAACTGGGCTGTAATGTGCTGCTTGAACATCGCGTTCTGGCTGGTCTTTTATACTAATTTTTACTACTATGTGACAGTCCGAGGATATGTGACAGGAACAGAGAAATTGAAAATGAAAAAGAGTAATTGGAAAATGAAAAAGAGTAATTGGAAACTGAACACGGAAATGCGACGATGCCGCTCTATTTTGGTGAGGTCCGGCCGCAGACAACTGGTGCCTGGCACCTCTTTTGGTGTATATTTAGCGAGTCCTCGGATGGCCGTGCTTTGCCGTCCGTGCCCTCGCGCTTCCTCTGCCTCGGCATGGCTGTAAATAGCTCATGCTACGTCATTACCCTGGTCAACGGAGACGGCTCGACCGTCGGTATCCACTCCGTGAAGTCGCTTTAGCTGTGTCAGAGCTGAAGTATTCAGTCGTTGCCTGTTTAGCATGTTCATTGTGCTTGTTAGGGCCCTCGGACGCGACGCGCACGTCACATGGGCTCTATGATGATCTAGGCTCAGCTCGGCTGCTTCCGAGCATCGGTATTTGTCAGGCGCACAAGTCCTCGAACTATAATTAGTTCATCCGTGCTGTTGTTTCAAGTCTTGGGTTTGCCCTCGGACCGAGTTAGAGTCCTCGGACCTGTCCCTACCGGTACTTTGTGACCGACATAGTAGTCCTCGGGCGATGCTTTGCCCTAATGTAAGTCTATTGGGAGTCCTCGGACTGTCCCTGGTCCTGCAGTCTAGTTCGTGCTCGTGCCAGTCCTGTCCAGGATGGCCCAATAGCAGTCCTCGGAATGGTCCTGTCTCTGCGTCTGGTATACTGTGTTCCAACTAGTAGTCTTAGGCTTTTGTGTTTAATCTCCTGGGTATCGTAACTAGCTTTTGCAGCGCAATCCGCCCTCAGATATGAGTTATGGACTGAATCTGACGAACTTCGAGGCATTCTTAAGCTTACTATACTGATCCTCGATATTTGAAGGACCAAGTCGTAGTATAACCTTAATGCCTATACGGTTCTCTCGCGTCCTTGCTACGCAGTCAGCAGTGCGGAGCTCGCTCAGACTCTAATCTGTATGCCACCAGGCAGGGGACTTCTTGTATTTGACAAGAAATCGCAAAAATGCGAGATTTCACGGCTGGGCTAATACCAGTCGTATCAACGCTCCGGGAGCTCGCCATCGCGCCGCATGAGGCAGAAGACTCGGATGACCTGTGGGGGGATGATGAAGACACGGTGTCGCTCACGAGCATTCGCACGTCGCCGGGTGGACGAAGTGAGGATTTCTGAGGTGGCGCCGCTTTTGTTTATCTTGCTTCCTCCCTCCCCTGCGATGTCACTTCTCCATCCCCTCCCTCATGTACATTTTGTAGATCATATCTTACGTTTTTTTGTGTAGGAAATACAGAATTCTCGCCGTGGAAATTGTGGAACATCCGAGTTCGCTCAGATTCATCAGGCAGAGCCGTGGAAATGATGGAATTAGGTGTGTGTACGGTGGAAGTGATGGAAGTCAGAGTGAGCTAGGGAGAGCCATGGAAACGATGGAATCGGCTGTGTACAGTGGAAGCGATGGAAATCAGATGACTTGTGACGTGACAGGTAACATATCAAGCTCTTTCTTATCAGTTCCATCTTCCATCTACCACCATTTCCACCGAACCCAACCACCAAAAGTGAGTCGTCCGGCGAGTTCCAACGCGACATGAGCTAATCAAATATTCCAGCCACATGCCTGACTCCCCGCCAAAACGAAAAACGCGTGGTGCGTCAGCCAAAGAGGCGCCCGCCACCCGAGAGACGCGCTCAAGCAAGTCGGAAACGACAGCGAAAGTGAAAGGTGGGCGCCGTGCTCCATCTCCCATTCCCGACCCCCCAACGGGCACCCGAGGTCGAAAAGCCCGCCGACCGTCTCCCGTTCCCGACCCCCCCAAAACCGCCCGAGGAAAAAAGGCAGTCCCGCGAACAACATCCACCCCCCACAAGAAAGTCGAGGCCGCCATTCGGGATGAGGAGGAGGACGAGGAGGAGGAGGACGAGGAAGAGGGGGAGGATAGCGGCAAAGAGGCAGGGGAGGATTATGTCGTCATCCGGTACCAATCGCCGAGCTCGAATCCAGACGACGATGGTGACAAGGGTGAGGGCACCAACGAGGGCGAGGATGGGAAGGACGAGGAGGAGGAGGAGGAGGAGGAGGAGGAGGAGAAGGATGAGGACGACGAAGACACCGAGCGACCCAACCTAGATGCCACCCCCGTGCTCGGCCCAGGGCTCGAGCATGACGAAATCCTGACCATCTTCCTCGACGAACTGGAGGTGAGTATTGACGAGATCCAGATGAATAAAACCCCTGCTCACTCTCCTCCAGGAACTGTCTTTCGACCCCAATGCGCGCAAGTCGCCGCCCGCTGACCCCGTGCCCCCTGTTGACCCCAACGCGCACAAGGCCCCGCCTGCCAACCCCAACGTGCACAAGACCCTGCCCCCCGACCCCAATGTGCCCCTTGTCGACCCCAACATGTGCAAGACCCCGCCCCCCAACCCCAATGCGCACAAGACCCCAGCCCCTGACCCCAATGCGCCCCCAGTCGACCCCAATGCGCACAAGTCACCGCCCGCTGACCCTGTGCCCCCTGTCGACCCCAACGCACTCAAGGTCCCACCTGCCGACCCCAACGCGCGCAAGACCCCGCCCCCCAACCCCAATGCACGCAAGACCCCGCCCCCCAATCCCAACACGCCCCCTGTCGACCCCAATGCGCGCAAGACCCCAGCCCCCGACCCCAATGCACCCCAATGCGCACAGGGCCCCACCTGCCGACCCCAACGCGCCACCCATCAACCCCAACGTGCGCAAGTCGCTGCCCGCCGATCCCAATACGCCCCCCGTTGCCCACCTGGAAGAGAAGGAAAGCAACGACGAGGAGGAAAGCAACGATGGGGAGGATAGCGGCAAGGAGGAGGATAGCGACCAGGAGAGCGAGGAGGAGAGTGACGAGGGTGCAGGCAAGCCCTCCGTTCGTCGCCCGGAGGAAGGCCTCCGCAACCTGGCTACACACCAGGAACGGCACCCCGACGACCCCACACAGCCAGGGAAGTCCAAGAAGCGCAAGACGAAGAAGGTGTCGGCAGAGAAGAGCACAGCAGGGCTCAAGCAGAAGGAGTTGAAGTAGGCGCGCGCAGGACTAGGGGAAGCTGTCGCTGCATTGCACTTGCTGGTGGAGGAGAAGGCAGAGGAGCTCGCCGCCGAGTACCACCTCAGCCTCGACGAGGTGAAGGATGTGGTCTGCTCCGCCACCAAGTTCAAAAAGAGGAGAGGGTACCACGAGTTCAATGCCAAGGTGTGGCAACGGGGGGTCAAGCTCAACGCCGGTGAGTTTCATTTGTCTCCTCTAGATTTCTCTAATGGTTGTCACTCAGACAAAGGACCTGGCGAGGGTCTCGATGTCCACCAGCTGCGGGACATCGTGCTTGCTGAGCCAGAGGGAACGTGGTCGCCAGAGCAGCTGGCACAGCTCAAGGCCGACTACACCGCCCACCAATTGAGCAAGAAGGAGGGGACGCGAGCCACCAACGCTGAGGCTGCCAAGGACGCCACCTTCATCGGCGATCGCTTTTTCGAAGAGGTAGGTGGAATCCATGGAAACGGTGGTATTCCCACCGATGGAAATGATGGAAACTGACTTCATTTCAGCTCATTTTGCTGGAGAAACGAACGGGCGCACGGGGCTTTGCCGTCATCGCCGGCTCCAACGTCAATGACACCATCGTCCCCACCGTCGTCGGCTCCCCCGAATCATGCAAGTTCCTGGCCGATGTCCACAAGATGACGCCAGCGACATACGCCCTCAAGTTCAACAAATGGGCATGCTTCAGGGAGGAGGTCGACACCGACAAGATGGGGCACACCGAGCTGAAAGGGGTGGTGGCCAAGGCACTGCAGGAAAACCTTCGTGCGCCGGCTGATTTTTTTTCCTCCCTCTTGCCCGTCTCTTACAGTTATCCAGGTCGTGTCAGCGGGAACGACGCCATGAAGATCGATTACAAAAACTACGAGGAGATCATGCTGGCGTTCCACGGCTATGAGATAGTCGGCTGGCCGGACAACGTCCCCATTGCCGCCCCGTCCAACCTGAGGAGAGGCGGCTCGGCTGCGCTCAAGTTTCTGCTCGAGCGCCTCAAAAGCAATACGTGCTTTTGGAGGGCGGTGGACGGCGACAGGCGCGAGGAGCTGCAGACGAAGTGGGAAAAGCAGGGTGGCAAGAAGGGCAAGGGGAAGAAGAAGGCGGCGAAGAAGCAGGAGGAGGAGGAGGAGGAGGAGGAGCCCCAGACGAAGAAGTCGAAGGGCAAAAAGCGCCAGTGAGAGGCCGAGGAGGAGGCCCCGGCAAAGAGGAAGATGAAGAAGACGACGAGCGAGAAGAGGAAGCGCAGCAAGACTGTGGCGTCGTCGTCGGAGGAGGCGGAGGCGGAGGAGACAGAGCAAGAGCCAGAGCCGGCGAAGAAGGCCTCGAAGAAGGCGAAGGGAGGTGCGAAGGCGGTGGAAACGGTGGAAGAGGAGCCGCCAAGGAAGAAGAAGAAGACTGCGGTGGAAGCGGTGGAAGAGGAGCCGCCGAAGAAGAAGAAGGACGCGGTGGAATCGGTGGGAGGGACGGCGCCGAAGAAGACGCAGAAGAAGAAGGCAGTGGAGGTGGAAGAGGAGGACGATGCACCGGCATCAAAGTCGAAGGGGAAGAGGAAGCAGAGGGAGGACGATGAAGAGAACACGCCGCGGAAGAAGGCAGCGTTCTCGAAGAGGCGGAAGGCGCCCGCCCCAGGCAGAAGCGCCTCGGTGGTCCCCAGCGACACCGGCTCCGAGCCCGAGGGTCCCGACACCCCCGACACTCCCGACGACAATACCGGCAACAACCCTGACGGCGCAGCTCGCCTCATGGCCATCAAGGCGAAGAAGGCTGCCGCGCAGAAGGAGGCCGATGAGGCGAAGGCACGCATGAGTGCAGCCAACCCCCGCAAGACCTCCAAGAATGCTGTCGCCGGCTCATCCAAGCCGCTGAAGCTGGCCGCCATCAACGACAATGACGAATACGAATCCAGCGACAGTGATGACACCGATTAGTGTCCTTTTTGCTGGTCTCCTCGGCTTGTCGCTCCCGCCCGTGCCCGCGTTTTTTTTCCCCTCTGAATGCTGACCCGCAATATGATTACACCCACGTTTTTTGTTATATACCTCTACCAATGAACGAATTGTTTTCTTGATTTCTTTGATATTTGATAAGGATTGGGGATTGTGGAAATGGTGGAATTGGGTGGCCTGCATCATTAAGTCTGAAGATGTGCCATGGAAATGATGGAATGGTAACAGGGGTCACAAACTTTATTGACCCTTGGAAATCGACTCGTGGAAATGATGGAAGGGTAACGAGGGTAAGAAAATTTACTGACCCTCAGAAGTCGAGTTGTGGAAACAGTGGAACAGTAACGAGGGTCACAAAATTTACTGACCCTCGAAAATTGACTCGTGGAAACAGTGGAATGGCAACGGGGTCACAAAATTTACTGACCCTTGGAAATCAACCCGTGGAAACAGTGGAACGGTAACGAGGGTCACAAAATTTACTGACCCTCGGAAATCAACCCGTGGAAACAGTGGAACGGTAACGAGGGTCACAAAATTTACTGACCCTCGGAAATTGACCTGTGGAAACAGTGGAATTTAACGAGGTCACAAAACTTTGCACATTTGTCCATGGAAGTCATGGAACTAGAGAGTCACAAAGTTTACTGACTATTTTAAGGAATCTAATGGATCCAGGAAAAAGGCTTCAAAACCGGTGGAAATGGTGGTGAAATGTCAATTTTTTCCCGCCAGGGCGGTTTTTAGGCTGTTCCCCACCGTTTCCACAGAAATGGTGGCTGGGAGCTTTTATAGTATTTGCAGTACTCGTGGAAGGTTTAGTTGCCTCATATTAGAGGCGGGAGGCATACAATTCCTCCCCTCTAATATGAGGGGTTTGGTGGTATTATCAGGTGCGAAAATCTCTCTCTAGCTACGGCGTCGATGGCTCACAATTAATTCCTTCTTCGCTGCTTACCTTCCTACCTTTCTCGTTCGTCTGGGATGGCCTACCCTTCACCATTCAGCGCTCACCTCCCATCCTTCTCTCCCCCAGTTTCCCTCGGTCTCCTCAACTTCCCCCACCCATGCCCAAATCCCTCGCTGCTCTCATAAGACGCGCAACACCTGCACTCATCGGATGTGGTGTACCACACACCGCCAGCGCTCACGATACTCGCCTTTGGCATACTGTTGGCAGTCCGGGGCTCGACTCCCCGCGTCCGAATATTCTTTCTGCCGTCCCGTTTTTTGATGCTTTCTGCTCTTCTCATGACCCAACCCGTCGGACGATGCGGATTTCGCACTGAGGACTGTACTGAATAGCAGGCAACCCACGCGAATGTTGGGTGAGTTTCCTCGAGTATGTGCCATCTACAAGCTCCCCTCACCCTTTCAAGTTTGTGACATTTTCCCAAGGTTATGAAGTGTGCGGCACACGGCCAACCCTCTTTAATGCTGTAAAATGGAGTTGTCAGCAGTCCGGGGTTCGACTCCCCGCGTCCGAATGTATCGCTGGTGACTCCACTTTTTTCCTCTCTTGAACCCCGAACCCATTTTGATCCCAGTCAACTTACTCAACTTCATGCAGGTATAAAAGGCTCCTGCTTTCTTGCTCTCGATGCTTTCCCTTCACCCCACGTCACTAGTACCATCATGCCACTCGCTCTCGGTCTCATCAACTTTAGCCACCCATGCCTAATTCTCTCGCTACTCTTATACAACGAGCAACACCTGTATCCATCGGATGTCGTGCATGGCGCACCGCCGACGCTCATGAACAGGGCGAGTATCATACTGTTGGCAGTCCGGGGTTCGACTCCCCGCATCCGAATGGCCGGGACATAACTGTTCGCTTTTCCCTTCTCTTTCTCGGTTCTCTTGAGACGCGAGCTCACACCGCCGCCCCATGATACCGTGCTGCAGAAACTCCATTCGACCACAAGCCGATGCGAAAGTTAGGTGAGTAACCTCTTCCTCCCCTCCAGCTCATTAACTCCACGAAGTGTTAACCGAACCTGTTGAATCTGTTCGTGTAGACGAGGTGACCGGAGCTTGGGCATGTGGAACAGTCCTGGCTCGCATTTCTGAGACATCAACTTTTCGTGTCTTCTGTTGGATGCCCTTTGCAGACGTAGGCTAACATTACTGTACCTGGCTGCGAGGTACTACAAAAATTCACTTCAACTCGTATCGCGTGCATGGCATCGACAATTTCCGGCGTTTCGACTAAGCCTTTCCGCACTCGAACCAGCTCATCCACCAAATCACGAAAAATTCACTGTGCACCCTCATCCCTTTCGACGATAGACCCGATGGCGCTCATCTTCTTCCCTGCCGCGGTACCATATTATAATCCTTTTCAACTCTGGACTCGACTGCGGACGCGTCGACATAATACTATTTTGGGGGCTTCCAGACTCCTTCGTCCTGCTCTATTGCCGCCCACCACCGAGTTTCATTACCAAGGTTGGCCGCTACTGGCGGTTCGTATTTCCGAATGCTGGCATGCATCTACTGGATACGCTGTCGATATGTACTGGCACTTGCGCTGGCACGGGCCGTGTCTATCGCAAGAATATACCACGAGTTTACGCAAAACGACGATGCTGAATTTTTCCTCCGCTTCAACATAAAGCAGGCCTGCCCTGCCCTTATATCTGTTCCGTCTTCTTTTTTTGCGTTGCTTCCCTTTCGGTTGCGGCACATCTTTACTCGCTGGACCGACTGGGTTGATTATACTTTGGTTGACCTCCCCCTCGCTTCCGCCAACCGCACTGGTACTTCCCTCGACGAGGCCGCAAATCCCTTAATACCAAGCCCCCTAAAGCAAATTCCCTCCTCAAAAGTCAACACGGACTTGAAGCAATCCGTTCAAACTCAAAAGACGCATTTTCTAGTCTTCTACCCGAACAACTCTGATTGAATTCACTTCACCCCCCGCAAGCTCCCAAAGTAGAATCAATGTTGAAGATAAGTACTTGGAAGATGTAACCTGGGTGTTTACCGGCCCACCGGCCCAATCTAGGTACTTTTGCTGCTGCACTTTTCAACAGGTCCTGTGGGAATGCATGAGCAACAGCTTGAATTTGGAGGTGGACAGTTACGTACTCGGACAATCCCCGCCAAGAACAGTGGCGTTAGCGCTCTGGGCGAGATCCTGGAAGGTGACCATATGGAGCGTGTACAGCAGACTGTACGTCACGGTCGGGTTGTCGGAGCAGAGATATGTATGGATGTCGATGTAGGTGGCCGTTCCGCTGCAGATACTCTCGAATCGCGTCGTCTCCGCGTACGCGGCCAGATGGGTGGGAGTCTGGCCTGCCGGGGCATATGTGTAGGCCGCTCCGTGGTATGTCCAAATATACAGCTCATCGTCAAGGTGGTACATCGTCAGAGTTTCGTTGAAGACACCACCAAACCAGGGGCCCGAACGAGTTGCGCCGGGGACGTTGTCGGTGCCCGTAGTCTGCGCAGCCGGTACACCGCCCTGAATAGGAGTGAGCTACGCTGTGCAATGATAAGTACCCATGTACAGTGCGTACCGTCCACACTATATTGTAGAACGAACTGGTGAGGTTGGTAAACGCATGGAATGGGGCGTTGTATGTGTAGCTGTTGTGGACAAAGCTGACTCCATATCCCTCGGGGCAATGAAGATCGTTGTGTCTCAATGACGCCGACAGTTCGGCCTGAGCTTGGAAAATGTGGCCCAAGGATAAAACAGCGGTGAGCAGGTGTTTTGCAAACATGACTGACGAGAACGAGAATCTGAGATGAGTGCCCCCTCGCCTTTATGTATCCACGCCGAGGAAATTGCCGTCACTGTCAACTCAACATGCTCTCGTAACCTCACTGTTCGTCCGGCGGCCATTTTTCCGTGGCCACCGTCCGCAGAGAGGGTGTTCGGATCACTCAGCGTCCAGTGTTTCTATTCCTAGTGCGCAAACGGCCGCACTGCGCATCGGCTGCCATAAGCTGCGGGTGGAAGGAAGGTGTATAACCGCGTTTGTCCCTAAAAGGCACATACGGATACTGTACTACATGCACGCGCCTCTACGAACAGGCGTACTTAAAAGCCACGTGTCGATCTGGGGATCAATCTCGCACTATCATGGAAGCCTCTATGCTGAACGTGTATTACGCTATGTTTGCTGTCTGCGCGGCAGTTAACCTCGTCTATCGCGCTCGACAACGCTCTCTGGACCTTGTTGTGTCCATTCGGAGATCCCCGAACCCGTCAAAGTCTTTTTCCGGTCCCCGAATGGACACAATAAGGTTCAGGGAGTGTTGTCGAGCGCGATAGACGAGGATAACTGCCGCGCAGACAGCAAACATAGTGTAATACACATTCAGCATAGAGGCTTCCCTGATAGTGCGAGATTGATCCCCAGATCGACACGTGGCTTTTAAGTACGCCTGTTCGTAGAGGCGCGTGTATGTAGTACAGTATCCGTATGTGCCTTTTAGGGACAAACGCGGTTATACACCTTCCTTCCACCCGCAGCTTATGGCAGCCGATGCGCAGTGCGGCCGTTTGCGCGCTAGGAATAGAAACACTGGACGCTGAGCGATCCGAACACCTTCTCTGCGGACGCTGGCCACGGAAAAATGGCCGCCGGACGAACAGTGAGGTTACGAGAGCATGTTGAGTTGACAGTGACGGCAATTTCCTCGGTGTGGGTACATAAAGGCGAGGGGGTACTCATCTCAGATTCTTGTTCTCGTCAGTGATGTTTGCAAAACACCTCCTCCCCGCTGTTTTGTCCCTGGGCCACATTTTTTAGGCTCAGGTCGAACTGTCGGCGTCATTGAGACACAACAATCTTCATTGCCAATATTTTGGCCGTATTCTTTTTCTTTCTTTGTTTTAGATGAATCCTATATGTTTCTGGGAGGTTTTTTCACGCTCTTTTCAATGGGCATGGTTTTGGGAGCATTCGAGAAAAGGTGCATGAGGTAACTCTAGTGTAGCTTCTGATTTTTTCTCTCTCTTTTTCAGGGTTTTTGGCTCTCAGGCAGTAAATAGCTCATATCTCAGCAATTGGAAAGCTACAGAAGACCTCTAGAACTCTAGCCTAACCCTAGCCAATCACGAGGCTAACCCTAGATTAATGTTCCGATCCTTTACAGTAAAATATCCATATCTCAGCAACCCCTAGGCCATTTCCTTGATTCCGGAACTATTGGAAAGCTGCTTTTGCACTCGGCACCTGTGTACTCAGGCTGACCCCAGGGTTAGGGCTCCGCACAAACAAGCTGGTTTCTATATATAAGTACTGACTAACAACTTTGCAGCTTATGTATAAGCATTCACCAACAACTCGCTGCCTCTGTATACAAGTATTGACTAACAATTTACAGGAGCACAAACCAGCCCAGCCTTTTAGCAGTGAGCCTACTTCATGTGTGCCTAAGGACTGGGAGGTGAGTTGAAATCAAGAGGCGTTCGATCTCTGGATCACAGATATGCTCTCGCAGGCCCCCAGATAATGCAGGTATGTGTCAGCAGCATCAGCTCTGCCGTCCGCGGGCAAACACATTCTGCCCAAGTACCACGTCTGCGCATATCCAAGATAGCCACCCCTAGCCACCTCCCCATTGTGTGCTTGAGGAACTGGTTCTTAGGCAAAATAAATCTTGGACTGAAGCCGACATTGCCGAAGCCCATCAACGGCACCTCACGTGGCGACGTAAAACTCCGGCATCGAGAGATTGCCTGCCTCTTGGTTGAAATGGTCAATTGGGAGTTGAGCTGAGTTCAGTTGAAACCTTTATTAATGTTGATATCAAAGTGAAATGCATTCTTTGACTGTCAACAAATTTGTTGAGACTTGAAGAAGTGAATTGACCTGGACTGAGTTGGGTTTTTTTGTTGTTGTTCAATTGAGCGGAGTTCAGTCGACAGCTATTTTAAGGAGTCTGACGCGAGGATAACACCCTCAGTGTCCAGATCCACTGCTCACCACCGCACGGGAAATCAGTGTCTGCCGTGGGAGTAGATCCCTGGGGTTAGAGTTTATTTAAAAGATGGCTGCATAACAACGGAGATTAGTGCCTTGTGCGAGTAAGGCTGAACACGGCCACGGAATATTATCGCTGGCGGTGAGAATTTCACTGCCGTGCAGTTCCAGCATCGTGCGGGCACCCACAGACTCAGACTAAAAGTCCATAAAAGGGGAACATTGCTCAAGACCAGACACGATGGGGGAGGTGAGCGAAGACACGAAGGGAACCATTTTGCTTGCGGATGGTGAGTCATTACTTTTCATCACACAAAGTAACTGGAAATCAATTCACTGTACCAGATCACGTGTACTGAGCTCCACCATATCTTACCACCGAATACCTACAGATATTAGCTAAAGCCTGCATGACTTGTTTTAGGAGAATTTACTTAGGATCGCTCTACAGAGACCACAAAAGATCAGCAGTACACAATCAAATTATGACATTTTATCCGAGAGTCGGAAGAAACTTGCAAAAGAAATACTCGGAGCCTAAATTCAAAGTGGGGTATCCTGGAACTACTCGTATTTTAAGCAGATGCCCTGAATGAGATTGCACCTATTTGTTCTCCCGAATTTCCCTCATTTCCCGTCCTCTCCTGGCTGCTGACTCACTTCATCAAGAATTAAGTCATGCGTCCGGGCGCCTGGGGAACCACAGAATCTCGATCAACTACTTAAGGCCCGTTCAAAGGGCAGGCCACGGGGGGATCCTCGCACATCCTCCCTTTTCTCCACCCTTCATCTATGGCTCGCTTGCCGCTCCCTCAATCTTTGTGGTTTCCCGTGCAGGCTTCACCATAGATGTACTCTGCGAACGCTCTGTCTGGGGACACATCCACGCCTCAAGGTTCGCTATACTGAAGGTATCAATGCATTGTGTTCGCCGTCTTTATCAAGTCCTCTCCATGTAGTAGCATCGTTTATAGTCAACTCAGTCCGCTGTGAACCTTTCAACCTTGCTCAAGAGTTCCTCCTTCCAACCGTCCATCAATTAGTTCCAGGCCAAAATTGCCCAGTAACTCGCGCCCCGTTCACAGACCGTTAAAATATATGTCGCTCAGGCAAAAGGCTTCGTGCGTCGCCTCAAACTATGAAGAGTTCACTTCCCATTCGGTCGCCCTTGTTCGCAATTCTGATCCTATTTCACGATCCTGATCTCTCCTTCGCCTCAGCCCTAGGCTGTTCGCATCCTCAAGGCTTGAGGAATCCTTCGTCAAACACACCTCCAAGTTTCACTTCAGATAACGGACTCGATGGCATTCGAATCCCGAGCTCATGTCGGCTTAGCCATTTAACTTCAAAAATATTTTCCGTGCCTTCCTCTTGCCGATGTCGCCTGTTATCAACTTAACCTCTACAAGAGCGGTGTGGGCCGCAAAGCGGCTCACCCCTTCGGTCGAAATTGGATGTGTGATTTATCTCCTGCAATAGAGGTGTCGAGGCCGCGGCGAATAAGAGTGCTGATCAAGCGCTGATGAAAGTTGATGTTTTTCCCATGTCCGAGATTAGTTGAATGCGGGCCGCTCTCGGATGACAATGGGATGTCGGAGATAATAATTCCCGGGTGTGCAGATCAGGTGATGCCGTGTTGCTGGCGTGTTGCTGGCTGAGTGGAGCTTAAAAAGCTTCGGACGGACAGACAGACGTAATTTTATAAAGAGGGTAATATATTCCATGAGCTCATGGCCTTGCCTGCAAGTAAGTGCAGGGTAACGCCGCCGTCCGCCACACGGTACAGAATTCCGTCATGTGCCATTGTTGGGACTCATTTATTTTCTTCAGAATCAACGCGCACTGTATTTCCGCGCGTTATTGCGTAGCCTTTTGGCATGGTACGTTAATTTCATTCCCTCAGAAATTTAGGAGTGAACAGAGCTGTGACCAGGTTCTCCACAGCTGTTTGACGTTTTTGGGGACAGCGTTCTGGCCGCAAATCCTAAAGGTACGGCGCTCATTTTGTCCGATAGCTAAAAGTTTCGACGTCGTTTTGTGGGCTCACAAGATGGCGACTGATATTTTACTGTCCTTGATTATCGATGCGAGGGTGAATAGTCCTATTCCTTTCACACCCTCTCACGACGTGCCTGATCCACTTTTTTTTTTTTGCTGCAGCTTCATTTCTACAGCACTGAGCAAGCAGATCTCATCGCCCTCACGTGGCCAACCGAGCGAACGAGATGCCATTGAGGACTTGTATACACGGCACGTGGGTATTCATCGATTTGAGATCGTGCTGTTTCATTTTCCACAGGTCGAAAGTTCATGACCAACCTACTACTATGTTGCCCAGCCTCTTTGTACTACAAAATAGTGGCGGGGGGCGTGAGACCCAGCCACCTGTGCCACGGCCACCATTTCGTGGTACAAAACGGCTGGGCAACACAGTAGGGCTCGTCAGCCATGCACGAATATCTCATGCTACCTATCAGAACAGAGTGGCTGTAACACTGGCTATATGAAATCACGGAAACTGGTGTAGCAATGATATGGGGTAACTCGGGGATAGGCGCGCACCGATGCAAGCCTGGCTAGCGAGCGGGTCTGCATGTAAGTATTCCCCACCCCCATACTCAATCGTCATTCTATCCTAACTAACAGCGATAGTAAATCGCCCAAGTTGGGTGTACGAATATCACGCGTAGGGGCCGCTTTCGTGTTCTCACTTCCCATTTCGCGGTATTGGTCTACAAGCACGGGAATCCCGTATGGCTACGATGAGAAATTTTCTACGGCCGCTGCCCGCACTCCGCCCGACAGTTGGAGACCGCTTAGGACAGTCCCTAGTGTGGAAACCATCCGAGTGGGTGAGGTATTCAGTGTCAGTAATTCTGAGTATCATTTCCAAAATTAAACACACAAGCTTCAGATGTGGGTCTAGCCTTGACAACGAGCTAGTCAGTACTCGACTCGAGCGACTTTGACTTCTGACTTTTATTTCTAGGATATCCTTATAGCTCGACGTGTAACATGTCCGACGAGATCTTCGCACCATGTTGCATATGCTTCATTGTACTGCACCGTGCATGTGAGGCCATTTAATATCCCAGTCATGATCTTTCCGGCGCAGTATCCAATTCATGGTCACGCTCGGTTACTTCCACCACAGTTCACCCCTCTTGCTACACGAGGAGGAACTCACCAACGAGGACAGATTAGTATTACCCGCAGTAACGATTGGTTGCATTCAACTTGCCCTCTATCATAAACTGTGGCATCCTCTCCTTTGCACAAAGTCACAGTCTTAGTCTGTTCGACCCCTCTCTGTCCGTCTTCGAATGAACGTAAGTAAACTCCCCATTCGGTTTCAAGTCGCTCAAGTATCACCGTCATCCGGGCTTGCTCCACAGCAATCTTCACCTCTGGATCTTGATCTCATGACCGATGACCCACAAATTCACCATATACGATTCGATCTCTTCGCCTCACGAATCGAAACAGGAAGCAGCTGTAGAAACCATCCCAGCGCGGAAATCAGATAAGATGGTCAGTATTGTTGCTTGAGCAGCCATTCAACACCATGTCTAGGCCCAACCACACGGGTTCCGGCTCCGTAGGAGGTGCTCCTAAGGCCGAGAGTAGATGAGTAACTGAGTCTGACATGACCCGATCCACGAACTTGGGTTAGGTATGTATCATCCAAATTCAAATGTCGCACTCCACGATTTTGGACGATACGCACTGGGGAAAATATCCCACGTATCCCACGATTAGTGGGATGCGCACAATCTCGGCCTGCCCTCTGTAGGATGACGCCTACAGCGCGTTGCCTTATTTCCTGCTATGTGTGTTGACGTCAGCACCAGCGTCGAGGAGAATGTGCATAATCGCGAAGTGCCCTTCGGAGGCTGCCGCCAATATATTTGTCACTCTGTTTTGTGGCAGCCACATTTTTTACTACATCTGCCGCAGCCACCGTTGTGTGCTACAAAACAGAGTGGCAAATATATACTTATACTTCAAGACCACGGTGCTGGGCCAGCCAGGATGTGGTCGAAATTCGTTGAAACGTTGAGTGGAACTTACATTCTTGACTATTTATCGCGTGCTGATCTCGCCAAAGGTAGCCGGAACGAGTATACTCGTGTTATGCATGGGACCGCCAAGGTTACATATCTCCGAGTTGATAAATGGCACAAGAAGTGCCTTCGCTTCGCTTCGGCGAAGGCAGATGATCAAAGTGTGTAAAAATAGAATAAAGAAGGGTCTTATTATTACCGAGAATGGGAAAATCAAGCTAGGGGACGGAACATGGGTTTCAGGAGGACCCGGTTCTAGGAAGCAGTGCGTAGAGGAGTATTGGCGAAAGAAAGGGACTAGCCAGAATTGGTATGGCATAGCCACGCCGTACGAGTCATTCTTCAACGGAGAACCAGGAGGAGAGTTTGATACCAGAGACATGGTGTTAGATGAAATAAAGGCGCTGAAAGTAAGGCTCCAAAAAGCTGAACAAGTCAACCAGCAAACTTTAGCTAATACTGCGATGGTGGTTCAACCCACCTATCAGGTCACTATTCAGCCCCCTCAACCTGTACAGCCCGTGTTTGATATGCAAAAAGCCTTTAAGAGCTTCCTAATCCAAGGTCTGCAGGCAGGAGAAATGCCTCAGACTCAGGAACAACTCGTCGCGATGACTAGGGCAGGAAAGTCCACTGGGGTCAATCAGCCTCCAAATTTCTAAATAGTCCAGGGATTGAGGCAAAGTCGCGTAGTACGAAGACAGCAAAGCCTCCTGAGGACCGGACAGAAGCTAAATCTGCGGACAAAAGTAGAAATTGGAGAACGAAAGCAACGAAGGGTACCGAAAAGGAAGATTCAGAGAGTGAAAGCGAAAGCGAAGAAGAAGAGGACATATTGCCAGAAATTACGAAGGCTCGTAAGCTTAGAGTGGCAGAAGTTGTGATTGAAAGAGATCGCAGCGGCGACGGTGTGGTGAGGATGCCATATCGGGGAGTGCCGCCCGTTGACCATCAATCAAAAGATCGGATTGATGACCGAACGCCGGAGCGTAATGAGGATCCTGTTGGACGAAATGAGAAGTTGTATACAGTAAGAGCACCGGTACAGCGGGATGGGATAGCACAAAAGCTAGCCAATAAGTTCCTAGATACAGAGGTGTTGGTTAAAGCCAGGGACGTCTATGACGTCTCAAGTGAAGTCCGTGACATCACTAAAGCCAAACTTACAAAAACACGGCGGACTATTCCAGTCAAACAGCGGAGCGAGGCTGCGCTTATGGTAGAAGAGTTGGGAGAACCCTTACCATATCAGGACTTAGAGCCGACATTCGAAGTCTTCATGCTAGAGCATGACACACTCAATTTGGAACAGTTGCCAGCTATAGCTAGATTCGAGGTCAACGAGGTCGACGAAGGAGATATGCCTGCTGGGTCAGTATCCATACCAGACCCCTACAAACAATATCTAGAGTCTTTAGCATCCGGAGAGTTGCCAAGACAGGTATATGTGGCGCGGGATTCAGCCTCTCTTAGATCAGTGTATCCAGCGGTTAATAACCGTGTAGTTGTCGAGTCTGTAGTGGATTCTGGGTCGCAAATAGTCTCCATGTCGTACGACCAGGCAATGGAAGCTAAACTATTATGGGATCCCGATATTCAAATCATAATGCAGAGCGCCAACGGGTCACTAGAGAAATCAGTGGGATTAGCTGAGAATGTACAGTTTAAATTCAGGAGCCTTATAGTCTACTTGCAGGTCCACGTAATTCGAGGGCCAACATATAAGATCCTATTGGGGAAACCATTTGATATCCTAACTGAGAGCTCCATCCAGAATTCTGCCGATGGTAGTTAAACTATTACTTTGAAGGACCGGAATACAGGACAGCGTTGCACAGTTCCTACTCACGCAAGTGGAAAGCACGTTAATCCTCCGAGCCATAAGAAAGATACGGTAGAGACGGTCCCTGACGAGGAAGAAGTTCCAATCAAGACTGCTGACTCAAAGCTGAAGGAAGCGGATTTTCACCAATCTTCGAAGAATTGATGCAGGAGCATGAACGAGGAGAGTTGGCACTGAAGGTCGGGTTTAACAAGGACTGGGAACTGGAGATACAAGGGTATTTCAAGCCGAGAAGGGCGCAGTTCATGGAAACTGAGGTCCAGGAAGCCTACTTGAGTGCCTCCTCTGAATCCGAAGCATTGAAGGAAGACAAGGTGGCGGCCACCTTGTTACAGGAATTTAGTGCTGGAGGGGTTAAGAAATCCAGGAAACATAGGAAAACGGAGAAAGCAGAAGTGTACACATGGATCGTACAAACTGCGGAAGGAGAAACCGAACCTGTAATACCGAATAGAATAAGGCATACAGGGCGACGAAAGCCGAGGAGCCGGTTGAAACTACTCACGTCTTTGTTCAAGGATTGCTGTGTGCGTGTTGCCAATCAGCAGACTTCATAGTTCCGGAGCCAGGAGGCTCAGGAATACCCAAACCACCTATATCTAAAGCTTTGGTATTCGCTGGTAAAAAGTACAAACCAGTAGGACTAAAGGTACACCCTGTCTACACAGAGCTACCAGAAAAGTACAGGATCAAAAGGGAGATTATAGGCGATCCACTGAAGGATATGCCAGACCTAAATCCGAATCCGAGGGATTTCTGCCCGACAGGGAGATATAACGACGAAAGGAAGGCTATAATCGACAAAGCTCACGCTGGAGAGTTCCTGTGGCCTGAAGAGTGTAAGCTCATGCATGAGTTTATGATGATGCAGGAGGCTGCGTTCACGTGGAATGATCAGGAACGCGGTACTTTCTATCATGATCTCTTCCCACTGGTAGAGTTCCCTTTGGTTGAGCATAACACGTGGGTAGAGCGAAGTATTCCTATACCTAGGAGACAACTCGAGGAGTTCTGCAAAGTAATCAAGAATAAAATTGATGCTGGAGTGTATGAACCGTCCAATGCTGCCTATCAGAGCAAGCTCTTTGAAGTAATAAAGAAAGATGGTAAGAGTATTCAACTAGTGCACGCTTTTAGAACCGCTAAGCGCCGTTACTATCGCTCACTCGGGTATTCCGCCGGCTGCAGAAGAGTTAGCTAACCATTTTGCGGGCAGAGCCTGCGGTGGTTGTCTCGATCTATACTCAGGATACGACCATAGAGACATTGCTGAAAGTTCGAGAGATTTTACTACCTCTCAAACACCCTTTGGAGCGCTTAGGTTAGTAAAATTACCCCAAGGGTGGACCAATTCGGTACCAATATTCCACGATGATGTTACTTATATCCTACGGGATGAGATACCTCACGTGACAATTCCTCACATAGATGATGTTCCAATACGAGGGCCAGGATCTAGATACCAAGACAAACATGGGGAGTATGAGACAATTCCTGAAAATAATGGGATACATCGCTTCGTCTGGGAGCACTTTGGAAATTTGAATTGGGTTGTCCAGCAGATTAAATACTGCCACGGAACGCTCTCTGGTTTAAAGAGTATACTGTGCGCTGATAAGTTCTCGGTAGTTGGCCACATATGTTCATATGACGGCCGGGTACCAGATACTGATCAGATCGGGGTAATCATGGGATGGCTGCCGCTTAAAGACCCATCTGATGTACGGAAGTTTAACGGGACCGTGGGAGTCATGAGGAACTTCATAAAGGACTACGGAAGTATGGGAGAACCGTTCTTGAAACTGGTCAGGAATGGGGTTGAATGGGAATGGGGTCCCGATCAAGTAAAGGTGTTTGCGAAAGTAAAGGAAGCCTGTAAGCACGCCGGCTGTCTGAAACCGCTCAACTATGAGTGGGACTCTGAGATCATACTTGCAGTGGATACTTCATAAAAAGCAATTGGTGCGCAGGTGTACCAGTGTGACCCGATCAATAAAAAGATCAGGTACTACGCGAAGTTTATATCTATAGGGCTAAATGACCGTGAAGCGCGATTCTCGCAACCAAAGCGGGAGTTATATGGTCTAAAGAGAGTCCTAGAAGCGTTACAGTACTGGTTACTTGGATGTAGACATCTAGTTGTTGAAATGGACGCGCTATACATAAAGGGGATGCTAGCCAATCCAGGAATGGCGCCTAATGCTACGTTAAACCGTTGGACTGAAATTATATTGATGTACCGGTTTAGCTTGAAGCATGTTAAAGGGGTTACCTTTCCACCGGATGGGCTTTCTAGGAGAGATCCTCAACCGGACGATGAGCAGTTCCCTAATATGGAAGAAGGGTGGGACGAGAACCCTCCGCCAGGAAATCATCCTGACTGGTGCAGCCGCTCGGCGGCTTGCATAGACACCATAGCTCACATCATCAGATGATTCCTGTCCTCGACTACATCTATCGATATTCTTGCTAGCTTCCTTGCTTTGCCTTGCCCAGCCGCTCGGGCTATCTCCATGTGGTGATCAGAGTGCGATTTGCACAACCCCGCATCCTCAACCCGGAGGATCGACCGTCTTTTGACGAGACACCGTGTTACGGCACACGAGAAAATTTCCACCGCGCTTTCGGACGCGAGATACCGTGCATCTGCGCGAGACGTACCACCTATGGCGGTATACTACGACGAATATGGCGACTACGACCCTGGCCCTGCTGCCTTCTACCACCCCGACTTCAGCGATGACCCGGAAACCGGGTACGGCGATTCACCAGCTTACGACACATTCTATGGCGAGGCCCAGTACGATCCCGACGAACGACAGTTTTACGAGCCATGTGAAGAGTACGGCTATGCCGTCGGACACGCAGACTGTTATCCCAGCCATCCTCAGGTCCTCGAACGCGCGGAATACGTGGAGACGAGTTGCGGGGATGCTGAGTGCATGGAGATTGCGTACGGAGAACCAGGGTATTGGGAGGAGTACCACCGCCGCAGGTACGAGATCATCCACGGCCTGGACTGTGAAGAGGTGGCAGAGAGTCCGTACGTGTCGGAGAACAATGGAGAGGTCGTTGGGGGCGCACCTTTCTCAGAGGGCCTTTACGACGATGTGGCCGTGGAGGTGGCAGATGTTGATGCAGAGGCAGCTGGCCTTTTGGAGGTTGAGGTTGAGGCATGGCAGGTGATGTGGGAGCGCGGGCCCCGTGTAGGGGAGAACGAGAACGAGCTCGCGTGGGCGGAGGCGATGGAAGCTTGGCGGCAGCGCCTCGAAACGGACCTCAAGAATGAGGAAGGTGTTGCTGACGTCCCGGAATCCGACATTTCCGCCCTTGTGCCTTCGGACGACGAAAGTCCGGCCATCGGAGACACCCCGGACCCCCATGAATCCATCGCAGCGCCAGAGACACTCGAGGAGCTGCAGGCTGCTTACGATCACGGCCAAATTCCAGAGGCGGATCGCGAGGAGTGCGGGAGGCTCCTGGGCGAGCTTTGGGCGTGCGAGCTGGGGGATCAGCGGCTCCTCGCCGCGGGCTACGTCTGGGACGAGGAACTTGGTAAGTATGTACACCCCGTCGAGACGGACTCGCTCGCGGAATACGACGACGCCGCGGATGGTCTCGGGAGTCTGTACCCGGACGTCGAAGCTGTCTACATCGTCAACCCCGTTGCAGATCTCCAGCTGGCGGCAACCGCTGTGAATCCCATCCAACTCCCTGCTGCTCGCCATAGCTCCAGTTGCCGCTACTTCCAAAGGACCTCGAAACCCAAATTCCCGTCCACACCTTGGACCTCAAAAATCAACGGCCGTCGTACATTTGCGCCAACTCTGTGGACTGCTACGCCAATTCGACACCGCCCGCCGGTTTCACCGCCCCGCACCCCGCATACGAAACCCCGCCGCAAAAAGCACCGGCCGCAAAAAGCACCGGCCACGGGCCTTGCAGCGTGATCCACCACCTCATATCGCTCTCGTCTCGTCCTCCTCGCCGCTCACACCCCCGCATATTCCCAGTTCCACGAACATCGGTGCGATGGTCCCTGCACCCAACGCCACACCGCCTCTCGTCGCCGACAAGAGTCGCTGCAGCCTGCCCACAGTTCCCATCGCAAATTCTGTTCCCGCCGACGTTCATGTTCGGAAGGAGCCAGTTCCGCCGAATATACTGGACCCGACCGCCGCTGCGTTGGTTTTGTCGCCAGCTCAAGACCCAGCAGTCGATAACTTCCTCATTCCGAGGCAGCCCGAGCCTCCCAGCATAAAAGTTGACGCGACGGCTACAGCCTCAGTCCCGGTGCGCACCTCGGTCGCTGATGCGGCCGTCCCATTCCAGTTCTAAAGCCACCCAACATATCTTTATCCGCCATCAGCCGGCTCAAGGATCGCAGCGCGTCTGCGCAGCGCCGCCGCAACACACAGCGCTGCATCGCCAAAAAAAGGGAAAGGCTGATTTCCGCGCGATTCCTTTTCGCCGGGGGAACGCGGTCCTATGGGACCTAAATCAAGCTTCATTGAGTTTCTATCCGTCCTATCTTATATACTTACTATCGCTCTTTTGGTTATTTTGACCAGATTTTGGTCTGATCCCAGTTCTTCTGTTTCACTCCTACTATCTCCGACGTATCCCTCCCATACTCCATGCCATACCTTTCTCGAGACTTTCTTTTTTTTATTTTTGACGGACGAGGGCGTCCTTTTACTTGGAGGGGGGAACCTGCAGCCGCTTGGCGGCTTGCATAGACACCGTAGCTTACATCATCAGATCATTCCTCTCCTCGACTACATCTATCGATATCCTTGCTAGCTTCTTTGCTTTGCCTTCCCCAGCCGCTCGGGCTATCTCCATGGACTACAGAGTTCGTCAGCCATTGAAATACAATGAGTTTAAGGAAGACGTAGACACCAGAGGTGGTTTTATGCAGTCCATGGAAGGGACCGCGGCGTCAATCGAGGATTTTGATCGAGATTTGTCTATAGCTAGAGATCAGGAACAGGTGTTTATGACGGGTGTACAGGCGGCTTATAAGTCAGAGAATCTAGTGATGCCTCAGTACCTTGTTATTACTACTCCAGAAGAGGAGAAGCTCCTCCCTGACCTAGGACTATGAGACAATCCGGATGACGACCAAGCTACCAACTGAATACCATACCAAGGGAAGGTGGGTCTAACTTCCTTTTCTCATTAATATAATAGCTTCAGTTACACTCGATATCGGAAGGATGCACACTCACATGATAGCTTAAATCACTGATCCAGTCTGTGTGTCAATAACTCCCTCTGAGTGCCCTATCGCTGGACATCTTGAACATTTAAAATATCTCCTCCAAATTCCTAAGGATACAATCAGGAGATCTGGTTGCACAACCCTCAGAAGATACCTTGAACATATGCTGTGACATGTCACACTATGTCTTGAGTATCCTGTGTCCATTGATCCTAGAAACAGTTTAAATATTCTTGGGGTGTCTGCCTTCCATACACCCTTGAAATGTTGTAAACATTTTCGAAAGGTATGCTAGATTTATTTCCAAGTCATGTCAACAAACTTACAAAGGCCTTCCATATGTTCTGGGCGAACCCATCCATGAAGCATCTGAAGTTTCTTTCCCAATTCTTTCTCGTATCTTCCTTCTGGACACACTGAATACATTCGAACAAAACCCTGAAGGATATTTAAAACAAACATAGCACATATTTTGAATGAGTTTTGCATTTTCCGTGGGCAATCATGTGCAAGATACTTTCAATGTTCTTTCAAATCTCTTCTAAGTGTGTACATGAAGTTCTAGTTCCATATACTCTGAAGACATAAGATATGGCTTCAGGAAGATATTTAAGACACATTTTGAATGACTTTTGGTTTTCTGGCCGAAGTTTATTGAAACCTGATTTTGAATGTCTGCTTCATGTTTCTGCACCAGACATCTAAAATGTTTTGGTTAAAATATGCTGAAGGAATCAATGAATAAAGTTAAAAATACTTTGAGTACCCTTAACATGTCCTGTCACGGAGCATTGCGAAAACATTTTGAATATCTTTCTGCAGTTTTGGGGCAAAAACATGCCAAAGTCATTGTAACTATTTTCTGCATATCTTTTCGATGTTTTGGCTTGGGTTATTAGGTTATCCTCCCTGTGAGCTGCCTTCCTCGGAAAGTGCCAGAGGATGCTAGCATTATGGCCAGACAGGTCATCGGATATTTTAAGGGGGACTTTAGAGCGTATTCAACCAAAGAGGCCGGTTTCGGCAGGCGTTGGCAGGTGCATCGGAAATTCTCGAGTTCTCAACCCTAGCGGAGAATCCACCGAGAACTCAACAGTTCTTTTTTGTGCCCGCCTCTCTTTATCAAAGCGACATATACATTCACAACACTACTTCGAGGATTCTACATTAAAATCACTGAACCCAGAGCCGTGACCGGTACCGTTGCGTAGAACGGTTGCCAACTCATGGAGATCTTTCTCGAATGTGTTCTTCAACCCGGTCCAGTACTGAAATTCGTCGCCCTGTGTGTCTGTATCGCCCTGGGACCGTCCATTCTTAAGCTCACCATTGATCGTTGACGCCAACTTTAGCATGAGCTCGGTCACCATATTCTTTAAGTCCGTGGCCAAGTGAAGGGTGGTTGCTTCCTTTGCCCTTCCCGCCCCCGCAAACTGCATCGCTCAGTTGGGACATGGTGATGTCCGTGAAATGCCCTGTCAATCGGTAGTTTATCCTGGACAGTCCTCTACTGCTGCACATCCGTGCGCAAATTGCTCTCAAGAAGTGGCACCAGCCGTTGAATCTCTTGTGGGATTGAAAAGTTGAAACGATCCCAAACACGTGTTAAAGCTGTCAAAGCTGCAACCAGAAGCTTTACTTTTACGGAGTCCGTCATTTCGGCCGCTTCTGCCTCCCACAAACGACACAGGACAGCACACAATTTCCGCGTTGATTCTGTTTCTGGCGTAGATTCGACCAGCAGTGTCGGCAGAGTTGCCAGCCAACCGGGTAGATCCTCCGTGATTATGGACTGTCACTGTGAGGTCTGGGAGAGTTCGGCCCCCAGCGTGATGTGATGGGCGGTCATTTGGTGGACCAAATCGGGTTATAAGTGTCCCGGGCGTTGTTAAGGATGAACCTAAGATTGGCCCACACCAACTGCTGCTGGAGAACAAGCCGCAGCTCATTGTTCTGGAACCAATGATATGCAGCACACAGGAGTTCGAAGGCAGGGAATTGTATAGAACCATGGGTAGCATCAAGGGTTAGAGCTCACAGGATGCCGCGGAAAATAGCTGTAGCCGGTTTGACTCCGCGTGGAACATGTCTGAAATAAACAAGGACTTGCAGAAATCCCCGAATACGGCGAGATCCATGGGCTGTGATGCCTCGAGCTCCTCCAGTGTCGTATACCCACTTAACATCGGTCATTGGATTGATGTCGATTCGACGCTCCCTGTGGTCGTCCGTGAAG
Source organism: Mycena vulgaris (assembly GCA_029204335.1). Classification (NCBI taxonomy): domain Eukaryota; kingdom Fungi; phylum Basidiomycota; class Agaricomycetes; order Agaricales; family Mycenaceae; genus Mycena; species Mycena vulgaris. Next base: position 100,100 of record JARGYA010000056.1, read on the forward strand.
AGTTTGCGCCAGTCTACCCTCACGGCTTGAAGGGTTCGGGTCATTCATTGTATGGAATCCTATATTGCGGACGGCGCAAATCTGATACACCGGTTTGATCGACTTAGTGCGTACTTGTCAAGCGTGGTCTCCGAGCTTGGATGCAGGCAGAGTCAGATGACAGTCACGGCTAGGGAGTAATCATACCGATTAGAATGCTCAGCGTCGATCTGGGGTAGTTACTAATTCGGTGGGCGATTCGTCGACCACGGCGCTGGAAAGTGTCAGCACATAATCACATTCTGCAGAGTCTGCATTGGAAGATTTCGTACTCCTCCATTTCCGCCATTGCAGACTTGAAATTGGAATGTGCCTCGAAATCTGAATGTGCACGGTCCAGTGAGCGGACGAGGATGTGGAGGGAAGGGAAGAAGGAGACAGCGCAGTTTTAGGGGGAACCCGTGACAGGGACCGTGTGTCTTCCGCGTTGCTTCCGGACTGCGCAGACAGCCTCTATAATCTTAGCGCCGGCGTCTGAGTCCGCCTGTTGCGGCCATTCACCAGAATAAGGCTCCAATCATTTAGCTTTCGTGTAGAGATCTGCCCAAATTAAAAGGAAATGGTTAAAAAACGGTTCGAAACCGTTTAAAACCGTTTAAAAATGGTATTTTGCGGGTATGTTTTCTAACGGCTTCTACCTGCATCCGTTGACTCCTCTATTCCTTCCCAATTAGTCTTCTTTGCCTTAATGCTGGAGCTATGAGATTGAACACATAGGTCCTAGAATTTCGACAGTGCACCTGCAGATCGCTCTGCGCCAACTCGCCCTTAGTCCAAGGGTGGTTGGAAAATTGGCAAGTGACTTCGACGATCGACTTGTATGCATACCAATATATACTGAGCCCCATGAACAACCTATAATGCACTCGATCTTCGGTGCAGACTCACGGTGTGAGGTTGCTGTCGGAGGTGTTGAGCGCAGGCGGGCCGCCATCACCGGCATCAGAGCGGGCGCGCCATCAATCACGTGGAATCTTGCTAAATTGGGATATATCCCGCCTCTTGAGCGTCGCATCGACCATGGAGGGTAGGAATCACTTGAGTCCTGACTTAAAGAGAGTCCCTGGCCTCTCAGATTCCATGGTGTGCTCAGGATTTGTATGCCCAAGCTGTGGCAGCAATATTATACGACAGACAAGTGAGTATTGTCAACCGTTCAAACCGTTTGTTTACTATTCGTTTACCGTTTGCGGCTCCAGCAAATAAAACGACAATAAAAACAGGTTGTTTAAACCCGTTTACAAAGGAAAACGATTGGAGCCTTACACCAGAAGAGGTTCCTGAACATGAGCGCTAATCTCGGCTCATTCCCTCCGGATATCCAGAGCTTAAAGTGGAGAAGCGAATCGTTTCGAACATTGCTTTGAGAGAATACTAACTAAAATCCACCACCCGAAGAGGGCCCAGTCACAGCGCTGGCTCCTCAATTAAATAGGCATTTTAGTTAGCTACACTTTTTTAAGTATTGAGAAACACATAATACGGCCCAAAACTCAATTTAATACATCTGATTTAGGAGTTAACAAAATCTAATGCCATATGTGTTACTATACTTAGAAAAGCGTAGCTAACTAAAATGCCCACTTAACTCATTAGCAGCCAATCAGAGTGCCGGGTTGTGAGCTTAGTGGGCATTTCAGTTAGCTACGCTTTTCTGAGTATAGTAATACATATGGTATTAGATTTTTTTAACTCCTAAATCAGATGTATTAAATTGAGTTTTGGGCCGTATTATGTGTTTCTCAATACTTAAAAAAGCGTAACTAACTAAAATGCCTATTTAATTGAGGAGCCAGCGCTGTGAGTGTCACTGTCGTTTCTGGATGATTGACGTCATCGCCGATCGTCCGCGGATGCAATTGGCAGTGACCCGATTTGGATGTCGCCTCTTCTTGTCCTCATTCCGTCTTCCGTCTTGTCTGCTCGTCCTCTTACTCTGCTTGTCCCCTGCGTCCCTAGCACCATCCATGTCCCCTCTTAACGTGCCGGGGAAGGAAGGAAGCCACACCGACTTCGAGGCTATCTCCGTAATCCCCGCTGACCGCACGCCCGCCGCGTTCCCTCATTGGCCGCTCTGCGGACGCACGCCGCTGACTCGATTATCTATGCCTTCAGGCCGCACGCCGGACTGCGCACCCCTTACGCGCGGCGATGACTCATTCGCAACTTGAAGTCCACGTCCACACCCTCTTCCTTACTCGCTCGCGCCAGCTTTCATGTACATCTCCTGCTCCCCCTTGCGCAGGGCGCCGGAATCACCCTATCGTCGACCACGCCTACTCCTGCCATGTTCGGCAGGTCCCCGCTTTGCATCGGCTTTATTCCTGCCTGCCCGCTGCAAGGATTCCATTCCAATCCATCTGCATCTACCCCTGCCGCCGGGCCAGGGGTGATAGGCAGATAGATGGATCGATAGGGATGCAGAGCATTACGGCGTGCGTCTCCCATCCTCATCCCCTACCCGTATGTCGTGCGCACACCGTATCATGCATGTCGCCGTCGCTGTGGGGAGTGCTAGTCCCCCACGCTTCATCTCCTGCTTCTAATTAATTAAACACCGGATCGATCTACGCGTGCTTTCTTCTCTTCTCCGTGCCCGGCGCCGACCGGAGCTTATCCCATTCGGACGTGTTATGGGTCCACCCTTCCACGTCCCATCATTCCGGTGGCGTTTCGCGTTCTTCCGTTCTGGGCCGCGTCTTGTTCTTGTTCTGGCTCTGGCCCTTGTTCTACTCCTGTTCTCATCCAATTGTGTTCATCTCGGTTTCTATTGTTCTTCCTGGTTCTTGACTCCGCGCGCCTCGCCAAGATATGCATCGATATCACATCATAATAATATCCAGTGGCGCTTCATGATCAGCCTTCTTCCGTTCTGCCCTGCGTCTTGTTCTTGGTTCTTGTCCTCGTTCCGGCTCTATTCGATTCTGTTCTCTTCCAATCATGTTCATTTTGGTTTCTATTATTCTTCCTGGTTCTCGATTCCGCCCGCCTCGCCAAGATATGCATTGATATCCATCTCCATCTCCGTCTCATCTCGTCATATCGTCATATCATCCTCCCTCTGTTAATTACCACCATTAGCACTTAGTGCCCAACTCCGCGTGCGTGCGTCCGCCGATTCCTATCATCACAAATTCCCAATTTACACCGTGACATAACCGCAAATCAAATCACGGCAACGCCTTCTACCTCCCCCGTCTCGAGAGAGGGCTATAGACTCGGACGTGGTGCACGGCGCACACCCGCTCTCCCTGAGGGCAATCTGGTCATTCCGAGGCAGGAGCCCTGGGTTCGACTCCCAGCATCGGAACTTTCGGTTCCCCAGTCATTTTTTTTCCCTTTCCTCCCGAGGCTCACCAGTCCATGGTCAAGGTTCCTGCGCATTATGGCACGCGTCCACGTTCCGCTCCGGATGATGCGTGCGGCGCATCAGTCAAGTTCGCCTGTGAAGGCCCACAACACACACCTATGTGGTGTTCAAAACTCTGGTCCACATTTCGCTTCAAAGCAGAGGTAATAGCTCGGATGTGGTGCACGGTGCAGACCTGCTCTCTATGACTCTTGGGATACGAGTACAGCAGGAGCCCTGGGTTCGACTCCCAGCGTCCGAATAAGGCTACAGGCCTCCGTTTTTGATTATTTTGTTTTTCCCAGGCTCAGTACTCTGCCACGAACAACTCTGGGGTCCTGGAGATTATCGCACTCGTTCGGATGACGTAGCTGGCGCGCCGGGGTTGATTATTGATCTTTTCCTGTAAATTTCCCTGCTGATGAATTTTCAAGGAGTATGGAATTACACCTGGCCTGGGCTTCAAGAAGCGCGGCTCCAGTCGAGTTGAGCTGAAGATGGAATGTCGCGGCGAGGTGAGTGTCAATACTCTGGTGTTTACCCCGCTCCAAAAGAGGGCTATAAACTCGGATGTGGTGCACGGCGCACCCCCGCCCTTCATGATTTGTCTCCGCCAATACAAGGAACGGCGGGAGCCGTGGGTTCGATTCCCAGCGTCCGAATGTTACGATTCCGATACAGTTTTTATTTTCTTTCCTCCCGAGGCTCACCACTCTTTGTCGCTCTTGGCTCCGGAGTCTTGGATCGTCGGGTGTATCCACGGCCGTGTACTGCGCATCGGGTTCAGGTTCGTCTGGGATCCGGTGAAGGTCCAAATACCTATCTTGCGCCGGAGGTATGTGTGTAGCCTCTAAAACTCTGATCCATATTTCGCTTCAAAGCACAGATAACAGCTCGGACGTGACGGTGCACACCTGCTCTCTATGACTCTTGGGATACGAGTACAGCAGGAGCCCTCACTGTAGAACTATAAGTGTATGAAATTCACCATAAGGGACTGTGAAGTTCACACTTCACTTGCTTTCAGAGCGAAACTACATTTTCACACCTATGGTGAAAACGTGGTGAAACTTGTCACGGGCGGAGCCAAGAAGGTGAAAACTTGATTTCACCTCTAAAAACAGTGAACTATTTTTTTCACCCTGCTCAACCGGCGGCTCGAGCACGGTACATAACTCTGTTGGTCAGCACCAAACATTTTTACTATTGACAACATGTACATTCTATCGACAACACATCTATGTGAGAAATGAAGACCCCGTATGTCTGCAAGACAAGATAATTAGACAAACATACATTCGTACTGGTCATAGGAGCTCCAAATGATGTCATCTTCTCCACGGTTCCACCCAGATGTTGAGCGCTCCACAGGTTCTCCACCGCAATGTTCAACTTCTATTTTTAACTGTTTAAATAATTCTCTCGACATCGCACCACATCTGTCAACCAAGCATGCACCATACTGGCCAACTGTGACCTCTCCTTCCCAAATGCGTCTCACAGACGCGGCCGGAGCTGTTCCAAATTCAGGTAAAGGCGGAACCTGATCGCACCCAGTTGGATGATGAATCAATGATTGATCGGTTCTCAGCGAACATTTGAAGACAAGCCACCTATTGACTTTCATACGGCGCATAGACCACTGGGAATATCTGAAAAGGTATGCTTCTGTGCATTCGTTGCTGGTATTTATGTCACACGAGCTGCACGGCAGCGTCTAGACCGCGCAGGAATTTAACCGACGATCACTGGGCCAAAGGAAGCACCGGCAGAAGAAAAGGAAAATCAGGGCCAGGTACAAGTTCAAGCAGTCTTCTTCATCCAAGACTTTCTCCCATCACAGTCTGGGTTGCTTGATGGCCCCAAGTTAGTGAATCCACGCAGATCTGCTGCTCAACGGGGACGATGGCAGCGAGAACTTGCAGAACAGATAGAAGGGTTGTTGCAAACAAAGGGCCCGGGTAATTTCCGATCTCAAGCACAAAATTTGCGAAGAAGGGTAGAGCAAGCAGAACAACAACTTAAATTTGATGCAGTATGCGATGGGTGAAGTCACAGAATGGAGTTCAATGGTTTTGAAATTCAAATATGACGAGCAGATCCAACAGATGCTTTAAATCATGCGTTGGACAAGGAGTTGAAAATAAACAATCCCAGGCCCTAGAAGAGGTGCAGACCGAGTCGTCTAGAACAGATGATAGGGTTTGAAGAATATCACCGACTGCTATTCGCGGCAAAGCAATCTGAACGTCAACGCCGAGAACTCAAAGGGAATACATAGATGTAACCCAGCATAGGTAGAACAATTCTCTTTCTGGTTGACTCCTCGAGATTGTCCCTGTCTGTGAGACCCAAAGATATCGACGCAAAAATGACAAGTGGTATCCTGGAAATTACCAGCTTTATTTAAGTCATGTATGTTGGGTTCTGTTAACTCAAATGAGCCGCGAAGAGCCAACCAAGGGTTGGCGATGAGCGGCACCTTCAATCTTGACAAATAGTCAGAGGATTGGTAGTCTCCCATAGTCATAGTCTAAAACACCCAAACATCAGGATAGTTGAACTTTCTTCCAAGTTTAAATATATAGATCCGTGGCGAAGCACAGGTCAACTGCTAGTCATCTTTAGCTTAACTTTAGTCCGTCAATTAATCATAGGTATTGTTACTAGCTCCTGAGCCTCCTGCTGAAACCGTAGAGGTATCAAGGCTAATGTCCAGGGTGAAACACTTTTTTCATGCCTTTCTGTTCGCACATTTCACTAATTTTCAGGGAGAAATTCGCCAGATGACGGCGGGTGAAAATGTATGTTTTGTGTGTGAAAGTTTTCACTCCAATTGCACAGTGAAACTCACTGCTATGCTGTGAAATTCTTCCACAAAATTGCACGAAATCCGGGGTACTTTCAAGGTGAATTTTCCGGTGAAAGTCACTGGCTTTGGGTTCCACAGTGCCTGGGTTCGACTCCCAGCGTCCGAATAACAGGATCAGATCTCCTTTTTAGTCTTTTCTCGTGTGCGATCACCACGGGAGTCTCGGCCAGTCCTTTTGTTCTGCTGCTTTTGCTTACTAGAATTCTCCTCGGCATCCACATCTCAACATTTTTGTTCATTTCCGCCTCGGATCGCACTGAGAATTGATCGTCGAACCAAGTGAACTCTTTGGCACGTTGTAAAGTCTCGTACTTGCGCCGCTACAAAAGAGGGCTATAGACTCGGTGTTGCAGCTTGCGTTTCAACTTGTTTTCAACTCCTTTCGGCATTGGTTCATATTCGGCCTTTTCGGCAGTGATATTCGGCTGATCTGGGCTGATGCGGAAATTCCCGGGCCCCGCTTGTTCCTCCGCTTTTGTTCTGCTCCTCCACGCCACACTAGGCCCCATCCGCTCACTGCTTTATTCTCGTGGTTGCCTTGTGTGTATCCAAGCAATCTGGCGACTCCCTTGTTCTATTGTGCCACCAGATGTACTTTTACTTGCGGGTCCATCAAATCTGTGCTGGATCTGCACGAGTGCATTCTCCTCTTTCTGCCAGCTTCTCCCTGATCCTCTCTCTGGCTTGAGTTACCCCTCGATCCCCAGTTCCCCGCAAGATCAGACTGACCAATGACGGAATACGACTTCAGCCCCGAAGCCTACACGCGGCACTTCGAGACGCAGGCCCGCATCGCGCGCTGGACGGAGAGCACCCACCGCGTGCCCCAGGCGGATCCATTCGCCCCGCCTACCCCCGCCGCCGGCCCGGCCCCGCTGCCGGGGGGACGCCGCACGCGCTCGTCGGGCCGCCACCGCGAGCGCGAGCGCACCCCGCCGCCCCCGGTGCCACTGCAACAACCCCGCGCAGCCCTGCCGCGCCCGCAACCGGCGCCGCCCAAGGGTGACATCTACGGCGTCCAACAGCCGCTATACCCCGCGGTCGTGCAGTCGTACTTCTACCCCCAGCCACCGCCACCCCCGCCGCCGCACCGCCGCTCGCGCTCGAGCTCGCAGGCCGCGCCCCCGACGCACACGCGCAGCTACTCGTACCAGCAGCCGCCTGTCGCGCGCCGCCAGGGGTCCTACCCGCCACCGCCGCCGCCGCCCACGGGGTTTATGTACGCGCAGCCCGGGCCGGGGCCGCAGCCTGTGTACGCACCGCAACCCCAGCCGGTGTACGCGCCCGGCCCCGTATACGCACAGTCGCAACCCATGTACGCGCAATCGCAATCGGTGCGGAGCCCGACGCGCGAGGTGCCGCTGCTGCGGCGTGTCTTTGGCTTCGGCGGCGGCGGCGGTGGGGGCGGGAGCGGGAAGCTGAGTCGCGAGAGTGGTCGGGGTCGCGATTCGGGGCGGGATAGGGAGAGGGAGAGGGGGAAGCCGAGGAGGAGCGAGACGTATTGAGGGGAAGGAGGTGCGCCGCGCTCGTTCGTCTCCGCGTCGATGTCCTGCCTCAACGGTCATCGCTCTCGCGCTTTCCTCTCGTGCACCCCCCACCAGTCGCGCACGCGACATTCCCCGAGCCGCGCGTACAGCGTATCCCCCCCTCCATTGTGCACCGCGATCTGCGCGGCCGCCGCGTATCTATCTCCTCCCCGCACACATTTACCCCCGCATCCCATCCCATCCCCGCATCCGACTCTCCCCTCCCCGCCCCGCCCACACTATCTCCGTCCCGCACATACCGCATACCTATAATCCCTACATACCAACTCCTATCACCTACATACCACCCGCGGACGTCCGCTATACCTCAGTGTATCATATCTTCCGTGTCTTGTCCATTTTGCCTGTGTAAATAAAATAACCATTTGCCCGCACGTAGGGTGTGAACTTGAATCCTGCGCTCGACCACTCATATATATATTCAGGTATATATTCGGGTACGCACGAGAGGGAGGAGCGCGGACGTGGTGCACGGCGCACGCCCGCTCTCCTTTGAGCTGAGCTGGACTACGTTGGAGACGGGAAGCGTGGGTTCGACTCCCAGCGTCCGAATCATGATGGCTAACTGTTTTTTTTTCAACCCTCGGATAAGTGCACACATATATTCCTCGCCGCCGATCCGCCTTTCACGTCCCAGCGTCCGAATGATGCCCACAGATCCATTTCCTTTTTCACCCTCCGGGCAAGTGGCTCTCCGACAACTTGAGCCCGGCGATCTGAATTTAGGACCCAACCAGCCTGTTCGGAAGGGGACTTTTCTTTCTTTCCGAGTGCTTCACAAGGTCGTGGGTGGATGAGTTTTGCATTATTTATTCCGGTGCGTAAGGCTGACAGGTACCTCGGATATGATGTATGGTGCACCCCCGCTCCCTCTGGGTGTTTTAGTTGATAGAGGCGGGAAGCCTCGGTTCGACCAGCGTCCGACTGATAGAGCTATTTTCTTTTTCACCCTCCAGGCAAGTGCTGGTACTTACATATTACAGTATATGTGGCTCTCGCCCTCGCCCATGCATATATTCAGGTAGACAAGTGGAGTTTTCGTGTTCTCGGATTTGATTTTCGGCAAATCGCCTGATGCCAATCATGCCATCGGAAATTGCCGATTCCCTCTTGTCAGCTACCACGAGATTTCAGGATCCTCCATTCTAAGGATGCGCGCCACACCAGGCGACGTGAAGCCAAAACCGTCCGAAAGAACGACGTCTATTCGTCTTCCTTACTTTTGTTCCTTCGTCTCACCATCTGCTGTAGTCTTGCGTGCTGATTGATTTTCACGCGCAGCGCTGGCTTATTCCTGTGCTCCTCCGCCCAGCCGGAGTTTGTTTCTGGTTGCTGGCGCCCGAAATCACCATTTCCTACTCGTCGCAATCTCCCACGATGAACTTTGAATTTAGATAGCGCACCCGTCGACTGCTCTGTCATGACGGCTCTCATGACTGAATCCCATTTGCCAATGTCACCAGCAGCACACAACATGGACGTGGTCTCTCATAGAGATCCTCGAGACGTTCTAACGGCGACTTCTGGCTCGAAGGATTGGCTCCCTAATATGATCCTCGCCGCGAAAACAATGGCCGCTGGGGCTGAATTGGTCCCCTTGCCGTGTATCCGAGCGGCCTGTGGTGCCGCTGTCATTTTCCTCGAGACGGTTGATGTCCGTCTCCAACTTGTGCCCTTTCCACCTGTTCTAATGGTTCTGGTTGGAAAATCAAAGGTGCTGTCCGGTTCTCGGGATTTTGTCAGAATTTCGTCTTGTGAGTGAGTTACTCCACACAACTCGAGGAATGACCAGAATAGTGGAAGTGGAAGTAACTTCCACTTACTTCCACTTCCACTCGAGTCGGAAAAGTCGCAGTGGAAGTGACTTCCACCAGAGTGAAAGTCACTTCCACTAGGACTCGACTTCCACTGGACACTTCTACTTCCACGTAGCTATGTCACGCATCCCGCCGCTTTCTCGCCCCTCCCGCCGCGGACTTGGGTGGCCTTGTTTGGTTCAGAAGGTGAAGTTATTGATGCCGTTGGCGGCATCATTGAGATATTCATGCAGGAGTCAGTTTATGTTCGCCCTGCTATTGGCTCAGTGTACAGATGTATCTGGAGTATTTAAACCTCCTGGAATACATATTTAGTCCCGGGAAACCTCCCCTCGAATGCTATCGTGCCTGCCAGTTTGGGCGCTGTCACATCTGTCACCTGTGACAGCGGGCGTCTGTGGGCGCTTAAAGCTGCAAAGCTTGCAGCATTTGGAGCAAGGGGGTTTCGGCATTAAAATTTCGGATATAGGGGGGGGGGGGTCCCGAGGACGGCTGAAAAAAACTTCTATCATGTAGTATGAGGGAGGTTCAAAATGCCTCCCAGAGCATAATAAGATGTCATGGGAGGGTAGGAGAGTAAAATCTGGGACCTAGACGACGTACATGGTGTTGCGCTACTTCGTTGTCCCGATTTGGACTACTGATCACCCTCATGTGCACAGATCAGTTCTCAGAAACACTTGCGTGCCGGTGAAACGGTGCACCTGCGTACGGCTGTGACCTAACTGACTGACTCGAGGGATGCTATGAACACCACTCAAACAACCAACACACACACACCACACAACCAATACACAGTGCCAATGATTTGAGTTCAGGTCTACGCCGAAATATACGACTAAGATTGAATCCTCTCAGGTAATGTTGAAGAAACCGTTCGTAGGGAGTCTTATTAGGACGTCCTCGGAACTACAGATAGTTTAGAACTACCTAAAGATAGGCCTCGGAGATACCAGGATATGGTTTTAAAGGTTGTAAATGAGTCCGAGGACACCAACTGTATGGGCTCGGCTCGACAATACTCGCTGCACAACCGTCTGCAGTTCGAGGGGACAATGATCAGGCAACTGTATGCACTGATAGGACAATACTTGGTGCACAACCGTCTGCAACCAAGGGGACAATGACTAGGCAACTGTATGCACTAGTAGGACAATACTCGCTGCACAACCGTCTGCAGTTCGAGGGGACAATGATCAGGCAACTGTATGCACTGATAGGACAATACTTGGTGCACAACCGTCTGCAACCAAGGGGACAATGACTAGGCAACTGTATGCACTAGTAGGAATGGCTTAGATGAACCTTAAAGCTTAGATGTAGCCAACAATCGAACTTTCTTGTTAATGAATCTACAACAACAGATGTGTTTATTACAACAAATCTCCGCGGACGATACAGAGTCACAAATGCCTTGGGAATAAGCTTTCGACGTGAGTCTAGGCAAACTGGGCTGTAATGTGCTGCCTGAACATCGCGTTCTGGCTGGTCTTTTATACTAATTTTTACTACTATGTGACAGTCCGAGGATATGTGACAGGAACCGAGAAATTGAAAATGAAAAAGAGTAATTTGAAACTGAAAAAGGAAATGCGACGATGCCGCTCTATTTTGGTGAGGTCCGGCCGCAGACAACTGGTGCCTGGAACCTCTTTTGGTGTATATTTAGCGAGTCCTCGGACGGCCGTGCTTTGCCGTCCGCGCCCTCGCGCTTGCTCTGCCTCGGCATGGCTGTAAATAGCTCATGCTACGTCATCATTCTGTCCAACGGAGACGGCTCGGCCGTCGGTATCCACTCCGTGAAGTCGCTTTAGCTGTGGCAGAGCTGAAGTATTCAGCCGTTGCCTGTTTAGGATGTTCATTGTGCTTGTTAGGGCCCTCGGACGCGACGCGCACGTCACATGGGCTCTATGATGAGCTAGGCTCAGCTCGGCTGCTTCCGAGCATCGGTATTTGTCAGGCGCACAAGTCCTCGAACTATAATTAGTTCATCCGTGCTGTTGTTTCAAGTCTTGGGTTTGCCCTCGGACCGAGTTAGAGTCCTCGGACCTGTTCCTACCGGTACTTTGTGACCGACATAGTAGCCCTCGGGCGATGCTTTGCCCTAATGTAAGTCTATTGGGAGTCCTCGGACTGTCCCTGGTCCTGCAGTCTAGTTCGCGCTCGTGCCAGTCCTGTCCAGGATGGCCCAATAGCAGTCCTCGGACTGGTCCTGTCTCTGCGTCTGGTATTCTGTGTTCCAACTAGTAGTCTTAGGCTTTTGTGTTTAATCTCCTGGGTATGGTAACTAGCTTTTGCAGTGCAATCCGCCCTCAGATATGAGTTATGGACTGAATCTGACGAACTTCGAGGCATCCTTAAGCTTACTATACTGATCCTCGATATTTGAAGGACCAAGTCGTAGTATAACCTTAACGCCTATACGGTTCTCTCGCGTCCTTGCTACGCAGTCAGCAGTGCGGAGCTCGCTCTGACTCTAATCTGTATGCCACCAGGCAGGGGACTTCTTGTATTTGACAAGAAATCGCAAAAATGCGAGATTTCACGGCTGGGCTAATACCAGTCGTATCACCGGCTCTAAGGGTGAAGAAATATATTCATTGGTGTCCAGAATACATATGAGAAATTAGCACTACTGTGCACACTATCAGTGTAATTTCTGGGACAGTGCAGACATGCCTTCACGGCTGGAAATTTCCGAAACACTGCCAGTTCATGCCCTCAGTTCTTGCTCAGTTCAGCATTGAACTGCTCAAAGAGAGCTCACCCATTGGGAATTGAGTATGAAATAGGAATCATTGAACTAGGAGACCTCAGAGTACAGTAGAGTGCCAGACAGGTGAGTAGTAGCATAGTTGGTTGGGTTAGGAAGCTGTCAATACAGTGGCGGTGAAATAAAAGTTGGCTCTATACAGGAGGAAAAAACTAGTGATAACCATGATCACCGTCGTACTCGTACGGAAGGTAGTCTTTAAGATCACCGACTATAAAATCCATCTCCAAGCTATCACCATTAAACTGCGGCGTAGGGAACAGCGGCTCCAGCGAGGGATCCAACTCGATATCTGCATCAAACTTAAAGTCCGAGTCCATGAGGTAAAGCGGCGCTGGGCCTGAACGCGTCGGTGAGGAGCTACCCCCAAAACCATCCATGTCTATTTGGTCCGCTAATTCATTCTGGTCAGGGAGCTTGTCCTTCTTCTTCTCGCCCTTCCGCTTCGTTTGTTTCACCCCACTCAGGCTTTGAAGATTCCTTTTCTTCTCGCGCAGCTCTCGGGTCGAGGATGGAGAATTTTGAATCGCATCGTCGATGTTTTCCAGTTCGTCGCGCGCCTCACGGCGGCCCAACGCCTGACGGAAATGGGAGGTCCGTCTGGCTTCGTTTTTGTGGTCGCGATGGGGCTTGGTATTGAGGTGATTAACGAGGACACAGTTCTCCTCCATCGCGCGCAGTTTTGCCTCAACCTCTAGGTCGAGTTTGTACGCACTGTAACGACATAATGAGCGGTAACATTCGCGAACAATTGCCGCCCAACTCACGCTTGAATTGTCTCCAGGAGAGATAAATTTGTGCCCGTGTGCTGATTAGTGTACGGGTGCGCGCTCTCATTAAGATTTGTGTCCCCGGGAGTCAAAAACCAGTCGTCCTCAGGGATCTTCGACAGAAACTGGTTGAATGAGGGGAAGAACCACGGTGCCCCATCCTTGTCGTTTATCCAGTCTAGGACTCGTCAATCCATGCCACCCCGTACAGAGACTGGCCTCACCTTTTGTGGAATCGGCGAGGATGTCGGCAGAATCGGCGAAGACGGTGGCAGAGCGCTCCGGGATGAAGACGGCTCGATAGGCTCGCGATGGGAGGAATTACGTGTCGCAGACGTGGAAGGTGGGGTTGTCGCGGACTTTTGGGCATTGCGGCTGATCCAGCGCATGAATTTATCGATGATCAGCCAGGTCTCGGTGTTCTCTTCAGTGTAGTGGCCGAGTGCGACGAAGGCGGGCTCAAAAATCTAATGGGACGTGTCATTACGCGCAGGATCGACGTTTATGACACCCACCTCATCTATGTAAGCTTTCAGACTGTTCCGGGCCAGCGGCAGCAACGATCCTGGAGATAGAGAAGGTTGCGGGAACGGCGTCCAGCAGCTGCGAGTGCCGAAGAGGCCATTGGGCAATATCCAAGCTTGGGGAGATCCTCGTGGTAGGGAGTAAAGCGCAGGGAAAGATGGGTGGCACTGAACAATGCCTTCCAGCCATTGCTGAATAGGGAACTACGTCGGGGCGCATCAGTGGCTCCGCTCGGAGGTAACGCCGGTCACATCACCTGGGCGCGGGACTTCCACTGAACCACTTCCACTTCCACTGGCAAGTGCTTCCACTTCCACCGGTCAGTGCTTTCACTTCCACTGACTCACTTCCACTTCCACTGACTCACTTCTACTTCCACTACTTAGGTATATACTCGGTTAACCACTAGACCAAGACACTATTTGGAAATGGGAGAGAGATGTGCTTGACATTCCGCCTCAGTTGAGTGTGTCCCGGCCGTTAAGGGGCTCAATATCCGGACTGCGCGCAGTACATGGAACTCATCAGTTCAAGACCAGCGAACTAATTTCGGTGTCGCGGCCGTCGTGCATACTTTGTCGTCTCTATCGGCAATAATTCCCAGTAAATGCACAAAGATTTTGGAGACTACTGCAGCGGCCTTGGAAGCAAATTCGCATCGGATGACCAGTGAACACGATGAAGCTATAAGTTGAACGCAAAATACATGTTGATTTGTCCAACTTCTATCGTGTAGACAGCGAAGTAGTGTGTCGCTTTGGTGGCATGAATTTGAGACACAGTGGCAGCTTTTATGGTTGCGACAAAGACCTAAGACTGGATAAATTGAGCGAGAAGAAGAAAGATATCCATGTCACTGGTTCTTATTTTGAACAGTCAGGTTCTCAGCCCGTCAGCATTCTCGACGTGCTATTTGAGCTCACCTCCAATGGCCTGCCGAGAGCCAAATTTGACACTCGGCCCTACATTGAGTCTATGTATTTAGCGATGTATTGTCAGAAGAAATCTCTGTTAACACAGAATGCGCCATGTTTGCCATGTTACGACCTGCTTCTTGGATGAGGGTTTAATGGATATGCTCATGTTCAGGTGGTTCACGGTGATTGGGAGGCACTCCGGAGAGGACGGCACATTTGTTGCATACCAGAGGCATGAGGGAGAGCCATGCCTTCAGCCACCCGCTAGTCAGGTACCTCATCAGCAAATCTGATATGACCTGATTTGGAACACCGTGCCGGGTGCTGCCGCCAAGGCCATGCATGCCAACGCCGGGCCAGATGTTGCCTTCCGTAGGTTTTCATCTACCCAGTCGCGGAAAGAATGTTGATGGGCCCGGCATCCGCACTGCAGGGCGATGGGTGGCATCAAGGAAAGCCCGGCAATGCGGTCGTCATCGACCTGAAGACATTCACTGGACGAATCATCGCTTACATCGCTTGCCAGGTCAGTTTTTTCACGAGTTGCCGCCACGATGTATGCTGACGCTTATCAGGTCCGCTTCAATCTTTCCAGCCAGAGCCAGTGGAACAAATTGGACGGCCATTTCGACTATCAAGTGTTCTTTTGGCATCTGGTGAGCCTATTGAAAACAAGGCCTTCGCTACCAGGACGATCGCGCTGTATAACCGGTACGTCCACATGCGGATCCCCAGCATATTCTGACTTTTCCTTTAGTCCAGTGTTGTGCTAGACAATGCTGCAGGCATCTCTCCCGCCGTCACTCCTTCTGCGTCCTCGGGCATGACCCACCTCCAGCGCCTGCAAGCTTCTCGTGCCGCCACCGATGCTCGGGCTGCTGCCGCTGAGGCTGAGGCTGCTGAGGCTGAGGCTGCTGCCGCCGCTGTTGCTGCCGCTCCTTCTGCCACATAGATCTAGTCGCAATGAATTATTTTTCCGCCGCATTTCTTTTGGGTGAACCGGAACCCAAAATAAGAGCCCAATTGAATATGATTATTGTGTATTTATGCCTGGAGTTGGGCACACTGGAAGTCGATATGGATCTTTGGGAAGGCCTTGTCTAGTACGATGTCCTTCCAAACCCCGCAAGGCCTTGCAAAGGGCGGTAGGCTTGCAAACTTTACCTGGACAGCCAATGTCTCCAAGCACCAGGGATGTTTTGGAAGGGTGTTTGAAGCCTTCCAGCCTTTCCGGGGTTTGCGTCCCTTCCAAGGCCTTGTTTGGCAATGCATATTTCTTCCGTTTTTGGTGATGCTAGACAAACTGTCCGCGAGCGCCGAACTCTAGCCAGGCGCTGCGGCTACAGAAGTATGTTGGGGATCGGCTAGCTGCCCGAGCTGTCAAATGATCGACCAAAGCTTACTGCCGAGAGTCGGCTAAGCCTCATAAGGCGTTGCCGCTTGTGCCGAAATTGCGGGTATGGATGATTATTCTCCCAAGAGTCGGAGCGGCAGGACCGAACATCGAGGCCTCGATGATGGCAGTACGCGCTGTCATTGCAGCCGGCCTCTGCCAAGAGGTCTCCAAAATTTTACCTGACGGACCGCCAAATTAGGCAAGGTTTCGGAGGGACTTGCAGCCGGTGAAACCTCGGTTCTGGACAAGGCCTATTTATAAATGGGGGGTTTCTGTCTGCAACCGGGATTTCTGAATAGAATTATCCCTTTCTCAGCCTCTGCACAACGCTGAACGGTAGAGGACTGCAGTTACCCTCTTTCACTCTGACAGTTTACCTGAGATGCAGACTACGTTTGGGCCGGGTCGCCGAAACAAGTTTCGAAAATGTGAAAGGGGTATGTTTCAACCGAAATGATGTCCAAAACTCGTTGTTTTACAGCTGGGGAATCGGCTCCAAATTTGGAAATTCCCGGCATCCGACAGGCTTGCCAGATGCATCAATTTCGGCATCCGCTTCGGCGGTGCAAAAACTCACTGCGGTTTCAATGCCAGTAATTCCTGGTACCGATTTAGGGACCAGGTCTATTATTAGCGACTGCTTAGTGGGCCGCACTAGTTAATGGGCCGCTTGCGTAATAAAATGCACTGTTATATAGAAGCCTGGGATTCGGTGCTTGCAGGACGGAATATGACCTGTCGCGACACTGTATGTCAAAATTTGAGCCGGAGTGATGCGGGGATCAAAAGTTGTTGGCGGTTCTTGATCAAGATGCCGGTGTCTGATCATCATTTCTTATCTCCGAACGGCTCGAGCGATCGTCTTTCACGGCGGACAATCAACTGTCACTTGTTCTTTGGAAGCTTACAGTCACTCGGACTGTCACTTGCACCATTGTTGTACTGTCACTTGCCGTTCCCTTTGTTTCAAGACCGCCACCCGGCCATCCGGCGAGGGTTGCTTTGTTCAATAATAACAATATATAGAGCTCAAAATCTCCGCAAAAAATTGGGTGCACATGTGTCACAGAAAGTGTGACCCGATCCGGGGTTCATCAATACTGATGGCGCATCACATTGATACCCTCGAGTTTGCAGAGAAAGGTTCGGACTGGTTCGGAGCTGTTCGGGGATGGTTGTCTCTGGTTTTCTAGGGTGTTGTTCATTACACCTGAGAAAAATCACGGAAGACTGTAGCCAGTGGCAGTGCCCTTACTTAGAATCATCTCTTTGGTAACTAATTACTGATGATATTACTTCCCCACTCGGAACAAGGCTCTGCGCGGAGCCGCAACCATCTCCGTTACTTCCCTTGCCCCCAATCCCCTTGTCCTCGATGCTAGAGTCGGACCCCAATGAGGACAAGAAGAACTTTGGGATTTGCTTCTGCAGGTTGTTTGACTTCAAAGCACAAACTTGGTTGTCAAAAGATGGCCAGGTGAAGCAGGGCAAGTGGTATTCCAGGGTCACAATTTTGAAGCACGCCAAGAAGGATCAGGAGCTGGTTGCAGAAAGATATTACCTGTATGTACGTCGGTGCTAAATTCCTGGAGCATTGATATTGATTCCGAATAATTTACCTCATTCCAGGCACCCCAAGCAGTCTCCGTGCCCATCGAGCCAGTGACACCCATGCCAGCCATTATCGGCACCAATGCAAATATACTTGAGGGCGAACCAAGTATGTACATTGCATATTCCCATTTTCTTCATATCTTTGCGAGTGCATATGATGTCTCCTCGATGGACTTGGACGACCAGCAGAAAATATTCGCCGACCCTGATTCTGATGATGATTAGCTATAAATTATGCTGTACCAGTGGTTACTCTGATTGTGTCGAGTCCGTAGTCGATTGGTACATCTCCGATCATCTCGGAAGGGTAAATGGCAGGGTGCCGCCGTTTGCCGACCACAGCCACAGCCTCATTCGGATGTTTGCTGCCGGGCGGTCTGCCAAATATATGTTCAAAAACAGCTCAAAGTTTGTTCCTACACTGCAAGTCGGACGGAAATCGTAAGCTCCTTGGTCCGGATGAATCCAGCATCCGGAGGCCACAAAAAATGGTGTGCAAAAGTATGTCACCGAAGTTCAAGTTGGGGCGTCTTTTAGTCTCTCCGAGTCCTAGACAAACACTCATTAACGCTTCATTTGTTGCGGCCGGCAAAGCGATTTTCTACTATAAGTATGGAGGTTTCTTCATTTATTTTCTCAGTATTAAAAGCAGTTCACTGTGCTTGTGCTTTCCACTCCGTGGGTTTCTCTCCCCTTCCGTATTCTGAAAGCATCAGGGGGAAAGCCTTTTTTTCATGATGGGAGCTTGTCTAGTTCACCTGAGGTGGGTCAACCATGGGCCAATGCACACTGAGGAGGTTTCGGAGGAGAGAGCCGAACAGCGGAAATGAAATCCATATGCGGGAAGATTTGATGAGAGATGTACCAATCCACTCAACACTGAGATCGTGTCCTGCCTTCATTTCCTATGGTGCGCTTCACTTAGTCACCACCTGTTTGTGACAAGCAATATTCCTCCTTCAAAAAAAAATCGGATTTCTTATCCCTCTTGTAAAAACACTCCTTTCAGCAAGGGGAAGCTTTCTACAAGAGGGATTTTTATTTAACTCAAAATTCAAGGAGTAATTCTTTTTAGGTCGGCAAAATTGGGGCTCTATACCCAATCCAGTCACCCACTGCTCGTCTAACCCCATGGAAAGCTTGAAAATAGGCTCATATATCTTGGATGCCAGAGATCACAACCTCCAGATGTCCAAATATGGAACGTGAGTCCTCTACATCCAGTGAGAATCCCAGCCTGAATTTGAGGTTTGATGGTTCAAATAATTGCAAAACCTTGTAATGTTGAAGAATCATACTGCGCACGCGAAATCTGCACCGAGAGAGAAGCTCAGAGATATATAGAAAAAAAAAGTTTCACATCCGGCGGATTTGGGACTAGTCCACTTTTGGTGGTGACTAAGCGAAGCGCACCATACATAACCTCAAACATGGCGGGATCGGCATTTGATGCACCATCAGTATTGATGACCACTCGCCGGATTAGGTCACACTTGGCTGTGACGCATGTGCACCCAATTTTTTGAGATTTCGTGCTCTTATTTCGAGAAAATATATTATTATTATTGAACAAACCAACCTTCGCCGGATGGCCGGGTGGCCACCTTGAACAAAGAGAACTGCAAGTGACAGTACGCCAATGGTGCAAGTGACAGTCCGAGTGACTGTAAGCCTTCAAAGCACAAGTGACAGTTGATTGTCCGCCGTGTTTGGCTTGTTTCTTGACTAATTCTTCGCCAATTCACAAGTTTTTGGGCTCGCTCGAATCCCTTGATTCGAATCAATGACTGAAAGCCATAATGATTGGGAAAGCAAAGTTTCCTCGCCTCTTGGACCCTTCAAGATCATCTCCACCTGATCTCGAGCGGCACACTCCAGCCACCTCTATAGTGATCCACCCGTCTTCGCTGATGACTTGGAACTGCGGCAGTGCATTTGACACTACCAATATGCCGTCCTCTAACGCCACTTTGGATCTTCACTGGCCAACCTTCCGTTCAGGCTGGGCTACCACTTTAAACCACCGAATTTTGGTTGCACATAAAGATGTATTTTTTTGGGCGGGGTTAAGGGTATTTAGAGGTCGGCCTTTGCACTTAAGTATGTCCAATACTTCCCTTGGAGCGGTTTGCGTCTTAATTTTGGGCTCCCTTGCACTCTATTCCTCAGAAGGCAGGTTATTCTTTCCGGATAGCAATCTCACCCATCATAGATGACTGGAAAGGCAAACAGCTATGGCCTCAATACATGTCGGATTCACAGGTTGAGTGTACCCAATCCTGTAGATCTATCTACTGAATGATTTGGAATGCACTGGAGTCAATTGTATCGATGCGCACGAACGATTTGGCCGGGTGGCCCACTAAGCCGTTTACTCCCCTTTTGGCATACGGCGGGAAATAAAATTCGGCGGGCCATGAAATACAAACGTAAATTCTTGAAGACTATCTCAGTCGATACATAAGATGTATACCTTCGTTTCTGAGTCCACAGACCAGTATTAATTCATCGCTCTGTACGGCCTCGAGGATAAAAATGTCAAGGTAGCCCACTAGCCAGTTGCCGATAATACATCCAAAAATTCCCAAAGTCAGATATCACGTTATCTGTGATCCTGTGATTCGAGACCGCGGTCTAGGCCTTTCCCTTTTCCGGCGCCTCAGAAAGCGCCAATGTTTTTTCTCGATCGTGCGGTGAGTTCCGAGAACGCGGTCTAGACCGTTTCCTTTTCCGGCGCCTCAAAGCGCTAATGTATTTTTCTCGATCATGCGGTAAGTTCCGAGACCGCGGTCTAGACCGTTTCCTTTTCTGGCGCTTCAGAAAGCACTACATAATATTTTTCTCGATCATGCGGTAAGTTCCGAGACCTCACTCTAGGCCTTTCACTCAGGGTATGTAGTGAAGCCTCTAAGAGGTACCAGGGGTGCCCGGAGGGCCTTATGAATTTGTTTTCTACTTCTTGCAGTCTTAATTCGGCCGGCGGCAGATTAACATTGGATTAGTCGAAGGCCTGTGCACGGCGCGCTTGGCCATGGTCCCGCCCGAGACGGGCACCCGAGCTGGCAGCCGTTATCTGGCATTAGACTCGTTACTAGTCTGCCATACGGAGTGCAATAAATGTGGTGAGCACTATTGCCGTAGGCAGACTGATACTTCTCGTTAAGCGGGATTGAGCCGGGCGGGAGTTTGAAATCTTTTGATGGCTACTGTTCTGGCCTTGTATCTGAGCGGTTTCAAAAATTCTAAACCGAGGGCAGGTGTGAAACTCGAACTTGGAGACATCTGTGTACTCAGAAATGTTTTAGGGGCTTGTGCATGGGTAGAAACGAGAGGTGATTTACAACCGAAATGATTCGATGACGAAAGTGAATTGATGGCCGTGATCGGCACCGGTCAAAATTCCCGCTATCTTTAGTAGTGGGTTTTGTGGTGTTTTGCTCACGGAGTTTCCTCCAAACTTTTGGCAGGGTTTCAGACACTTCTAACACTTGTCAATACTTGCCTGTATTTGGTTGAACATTTCCTTTTATAGGCTGATTTTCGTTTGCTCTTCTTTGGTTTTCATCCTATTTTCAGTTTAATTGCTACGCTCCTCTCCGTCCCACCATCCCTTGATCCGCCCTATCCGCTGATCGACTCGCCCTATCCGTCCGCTGATCGTCCGTGCCTGTGCCTCTTTAAGAAGATCTCCGGTTCCACCTGCGGTCCGCTTTCTTGTCCCTCATGTCTCTTTCCATCGCCCTGTCCACTTGGTGATTTTTGCCAACAACCCTCGAACCCTGCTGGCTCGTCTGCCTGCGCCCTTTATATATGACTACCTGTTTGCTGTCACCGCCGGTCCCTACGGGCCATTTTCTTTCCCTTTGAACTGCCACCATGTGTCCTCCTCTGCATACGACGTAGTCCTTGCTTTGGACTTGACTGCCTACCTGTGCAACTCCCTGGTGCATTCCGGTTACCGCCCGGATTCTAATTTCAGTTCTTGGTCTTTCTTCTCACCCTGTGCGTCGTCTTCCCCCCCTTTGATGCACATGGCTGAGTCTTCGAAGATTTGCCATCCACCGCTTCGGGTGAGTCCCCTGTTCTCCGCGTGGCACCGCCTCTGTCTGGTTGCGATTAGTTCCGCTTCCTCCTGCAACCCTTACCTCCCATCTTCCAGTCTTCCGCGGTGGTAGGTTGATTCGTCTCATCGCCATATATTATTCTTACATATCTGCGCTAGTTTCTGCGTCTTCGCGAGCCTCGCAGCCTCATGTCTCTTCTCGAATTGCCTTTCCCAGTCAGTAATCATTCTTTCGTCCTCCTCATTCTCGGGCTCACTTCCCTCTCGTTTCCTTTGTCCAGTTGATTCCTCTTCTTGGGTCCCCGTCGCAGACGGTCAGTCTTATTTACTTTCTTCTTTTTGAGTTCCATCACTCATTTTCGTGTATTAGGATCCTCGGGTGTTCCATCTGTACATGCCCCCTCTTCCTCCAGTCTTTGTACGTGTCCTTTTTGTCGTGCTATCCGACCCGTTCTCGTGCCTCGCTTCCCGCACCGCCGTCATATTATCGTGATAGAACGGTCCCCATTCCTCCTGGTCGCGCAGTTGTTGTGCCTCCCGTTGATCCCTCCTCCAGTCAGCGGTGTTCCCCTCCTCTCAGTCTTGATCCTTCCGACTTGTTCTCGGCTACTTTCCTTTTGCCCCGTGACGATCTGAACATGTTCAATATGAGCGGCGAGTCCTTATTTACTTAATTTGCTGCTACTTCATCAGTTATGCCCCTAATAACCTCGGAGGCTGCCTCTCTGTTGTGTCCGTCGAACACATTATCATGGATATGTCTCAATAAACTTGTTTATACCTGTATTACTCCGATATCGTCGAAATTCAAACCATTCGTAATGTCCAATTGTGTTGAGATTTTTTGTGTTCATGCAAAGGAGGAAGATAGATAGCGGGCCTTGCCGCGCAGCGGGCTACCCAGATTATTTCAAATTCCCCTCGTACTCGTGAACGATCTGTCGCAATGAAGCGGACGCTAGAACGTAACAAGCATAACGGTAGGCCCGCGGTCACTCAGGCCTCAGCCGGTCCGCTGTAAAGTAAATCTCATTCTTGCCTGACTTTTCTCAGGATCTTCTCTATGAATCGGGCTGGTAACGCGTTTCAGTCCTCTGTTGTGTCGTCCGATGTTAATCATTTGACTGTGCACGAGTCTAGGTTGAATGGTAAGTAACTTCTCGATCCGGTTCCGATCCCAACTGACTCTGTGGCAACATGTTTTTTTCACTGACTTGCGTTCTTCCCTTGGTGAACTGCCCCAAATACCGAAGCCCTCAAACTTCCCTCGTCGCGTCCCACGCGGCCGTTCTTCTCTTATTCGTAATCCTTCAGAAAACTCAGGATCGCAGTTCAGGTGGGATGACTGACCTGCTCGAACGCAGATCCGGCTCCCGTAAGTCCAATTGAATACGTCGGTACTCTCCAGCTCGGGACAATTACTACCCATCTTTCGGATCTGGCCTCCCGACTCGGTACGTCTCTTGTTGCTAGTCACGTCATCCTCACACCTCTCAGACCACGGTATTACTTGCCTATACTGCACCTGCGCTTCCTTTCTCACTTTGCACACATCGACGTAGTCCCAAGGTACGTCCCCGGGGAAGGTTTGCCTCGCTTCACGGTGCTTTGATCATTTTCCCGAGCGGACTTCACCTCGCGTGAATCCATCCACTGTGCCTTTCGAGACCCGTGCACTTTACTTTACTTGGTTTGGTATGTCTCTACCTTTTCCTCGTGCTCGCAATCCTTGCTGACCTTCAATTCATTTACAGTGCCTCCAACACGACTCTGTTCGTGCTCTAGACTCCGCGCTTGAACTTTGGTATATCTTTATTTTTCTGACTTGTACTGCGATCTTTACTTCGTTCACAGCACTTTCTATACGATTACCTTATACCTCGGGTTCAATTATACGCATTCACCGCAACCTCGACTCTGAATTCAAGCCCTCGTGGTTACGGACCGACTCCGAAACTATTGTTAACGAGTCTCAGGCCACGGAGGTTTTAGGTACGTCCATGTCCTACTTGGCTTTCACTGCGTTCCCACCCCCCGTAGACCGACCTCTGTCTACGTAGTTCTACATGCGGCGACATGCGGCGACATGCGGCGATCTTCGGCTACGTCCGGCTACCTATGTGTACACCGAGACCTGTGGCGAGCTTGATCTACGTCCGGCTACCGTCCGGCTACATGCCGTAGACACGGTCCGTCTACCCGTCGGCTACCCGTCGGCTACGTAAGTCTACCTGCGTCTACGCGGTAGACATATGTAGACCCACCTCGCTCAACTTCATGACGCAGATTTACCCCCATCTTGCAGTTCTACCAAATCTGGATCCCCAAATTGGCTCAGGTGCGTGTGTACATGTGTCTACATCCGCCTATGTGCGGCTACGTCGGTCTACGTGCGTCTACGTCAGTGTAGGTGAGTGAATGAATGTACAGCTATGTAGACCGATGTAGACTTACTGTGTCTACATGGTGTGGACACAGGTAGACACAGGGTTCCATCTACCCTTTGTCTACGGGGGTAGACGGACCCTCTGGTGGGAACGCAGTGTTTACAGGTTGAATTGCATCGAACCACACAGAACTTTGTAGTGGAACACCACTTTGCATCGACGCCGAGACCATTGTCAGCCAGTCTCGGGTCACGGATTACTATCTCTTGATATGAGGTACATCTATCTATCCACACTTACCTTCGGTGCTCATTCGTTCACAGATTCAATTCCGCGATGGTTGACTTCCATAGCCTCGTTCAACTTTGGACTTTTTCATTTGAGATTGGGTCCCCCTTGCATTTCGTTTCTATGTGACTGAACTGTTCAAACTTATCAGGCTCGTGCGGAGTTATATTGACTCAAGACGAGGGCTCGGCTCGACGCCGAGACTATCTTCAAATGGTCTCCATTCTGTTTCCTCAAAGCGAAAGTAAGTGTACAGATCTCAAGGCCTCAATTAATACTGACTCTGTTCCAGATTCGCCAGTGACTTCGTGGAGCGTTGGACTGTGACTTGAACTCAAGTCAACGTGCAGAACTCAACGAAATGACTCAAATCCATGTTCATTCAACATCACAATCGAGGCAAGTCCTATTCGCTATCATCTCATCTGCATTAGCATACCATCGCTTCAAAGTATCGAGGCCGAGCCTCCCATGCATTCATGCATTCATTCATCCGCCTTCTCATGTTTTCAATCAGCACTGACCTATAGTATATACCTTGATTTTCAGCACTTGTGTCTTCAATCCAATCCCATTCCCCACGGCTTTCTTGTTCAATTGAGAGGTAAGCAAGGTCCCGAGTCTTATTCATTTTCTGCGCACTAACTTGACCTCAAGGTGAACTAGGCGCCGGTTCCTCGGATCCAAGGTCCGAGGATGAGTCGAGTTCAAAGCAAAGGTCAGTGTGCGCGGCGGGGACCGCACCTGCAGGGATTCAAAGATCGCGTCCATAGTATGTGCAGGAAATGCAGAAAAGTATCCAAGAAATGTTTAGTCTGGGTGGCGAACACGTAGGACGCGAGTCAGATCCCATCGCCGTGTAATCATAACACGGCACAACTCACACCTTCAAGTGACTGCGCATTCATTCTAGGCACCCGCCATCCAGTAAAACCCGCACAGGAAGCCTGGCAACTCATTGCAAACCCCCGCCCCCGACTTAGCACCACCTATATCTACCTAATGCTCTTCGACCTCTCCCTCCTCGCCACCCTCGCCCTCTTCGCCCTCTTCATCATACGTCCGTCCCCTCTCTCTCACGCTAACCTTATACCCTAATTACATCTACCGACAGTCGCCTTCCGCAACCGCGCCGCCCTCCTCCCGCGCTACCCCGTCCTGCGCCCCCTCCTCGCTGCGGACACCGCGGAATACCAGCCGCTCGCGACCTTCTCGCAGCAGATCGGCGCGGGCCTCTCCTCGGCGGACTTTGACCTTGAGGCGAACGTGCGCGATGAGGACGCGCGCGGGGGGCTCGACGAGCAGAGCACGCGCGAGATCATGGACATTATGCGCCGCGAGCGCGTCAAGTGCGTTTTCCTCCCTCTCTTGTGTCGCTTTATTTGCATGACACTAACGGGCCCGCAGCTTCGACCAAGCGCGCCTTATCCGGCACAACCACATCCTCGCACAGAACGGCATCGACCCCTCCGGTGTGTCCCCTCTCCCTCCCTTACCCCTCCCCAATGTCTAACCCACCCAAGGCATGCCACTCGACTCCAAAGCCGTCACACGGCTCTAACCCTCTCTTTCTCCCTCTGTTTTACTCCCTGTCTCACCCGTTCTCTCACGAGCCACCCATCCGATCTATCTATCTGCGCTATGTACCGCTATCCATCGCTCTCTCTTACGTCTTCTCTCCACACACTCCACTCCACTACTGTCTCACCGGAACCACTGTACATCTCCTCCCAATCTCCTCATCTCTCATCTACACTCCCCTCGATCCACACTCCCCCGATCTACACTCCCCCAATCTGCGCTCCCCCAATCTACACTCCTCCAATCTACACACACCTACTTACTTACGCCGCCGCCGCCTACTAGAGCTGTACTAACTAACCTGGGAATACATCGCTCCACTGCTGCCAGTAATCCCGCACTGACGCGTTCGGTTGTTGTCGAACTGCGGATTTGAATAAATAATATTTCGGCGCACGGACCTCATCGTGAAACCTCCTCATATACCCCGCGCCGCGCTCCTCCTCGTACCCGAATCGCCGCCCGCGAACTGGGACGACTCTGTGTGAGTAGGCGCTCGTGCAGAGGCGGGCACGGAACGCGCTCCGTCCTCGCGGCGACGCACGCGCTGATGCGAGGTAGAAAAAAGAGGGGAGCGTACGGACCTGTGTGCGAGCCCGCCGCAGGGACTTGAAGACGCGTCTCTCGAATTAACTTGAAGTAGCGGTGCGCGGCTGCGAGTACGCGGCGGAGAGGTAGTCTGCTGAGCCGCAGCGGTAGCTGCCATCCGTCGTTAGTCGCGCATCACACAGCGGGGGGAAGGGACGCACCACGCGCGCGGCTCCGTGCACGCGGCGGAGAGGTGGTCCGTCGCGGCGCAGCGGTAGCTATACCATTCGCATCCAGGCCAGTCAGCGTTTGCGCACAACGACAAAGGGGTGGAGGAGGGAGGGCAGACGCACCAAGGCTTGGGGCGCGCGGCGGCGGCGTCCGTGTTCGCCGCATCGCCGCGAGTACGGGGAGGGGACTTGGCGCCTCCCCGCACGCGCTCCCCTCCGTACCTGCGGCGGCGCGCGGGTCGGCGGGCATCCACACGCCTTCGAGGCCCAGCTGGTACGACCACAGCGGCGAGCGCACCACGCCGTCGGCTGCTTTCCCAATCTGCGTGAATGTAAACCAGCGTTCATGAGAGAGCGGGAAGATATAGATGCGCAACCGTAATTCTGCTTCCCGCCGACATCCGTGAGGTAGAGAGCCCGCAGTCGCTGTACGCGTTGCTAAACTCGCCCGCCACTCACCCCGAACGCGCTCCGGCTGCCACAGCAATTGTCAATCGCAAAGCGGGTGATATTCATTAGAGCGCACGGCGCGCCTCTTATTAATCGACGCCCCACGCCTGCTTCGGCCACCTTCCCCCCGCGTCCTTGGGGGCCCTCGCTCGCCGCAATGGGCGCACCGCTGAACTGTCGAGGATGAAGCGGTCCGCGCCGAGGCCCATGATGCTGCGGATCATGTTGTGTGCTTCGAGGTAGCTGGGGGCGCGTTGGCGTGGCTGCGTCAGCGTGGCTCTTTACACAGGGGACTGCCAAGGCGGTGAGCTGCGGGCGCCCGATAACGGTTATGCGCGCTGCCGGCGTCATCAGAGAGGGTCGCACAACATCCCGCCACTCGGGCAGCGAGATGAACTCGGCGATGACGCGTGAGCGGAGGACAGCGATGGATTCGTGGAATTTGAGGGGCAGCATAGACAGCAAATAAGTACGGGCCCGACTCGGACTGTGTCGATTTCGCGGACAGGGCTATTCAGACCAAGGTATCGGCTACATCGACCTCAGTGCAGCCCAGTGTGCTTGTGGCTTGAGTTGAACGGAAGACAGCGATGAAAATTGCGGAGTTTGAGAGGCACCATAGGCAGAATATGCGGCCCCGAGTTGGACTGCGTCGGTTCCGCGGCGGGCAGGTCAATTTGCGTTTAAGTGCGGAGGCGAGAGTACGGTGCCTGAGGCGCTAAGCACTAGCGCCCGCAAGTTGGGATGGTGGTGGGAGACAAGCGGGAACGGGGCTCGTCAATTCTGATCCGATCGGTCAGGTCGGCCGAACGCCGTGGTTCAAGCTCGCTCTGTGCCAGTTCTGCGGCATCGTTGATGCCAGACACTCCTTCTCCGAAGCCTCCTCATCAAATACCGATAGGATATTCGAGCGAATTTCACAACACAAAAGGCGGGGTCGCACACGGCGTGCGTCGAGAACTCTTATCATATGTCGGAATGGATTCACCTGCAGAAGCTCGTTCGACTCGGGCCCCCGCCATACTCGACCTTTTGTCTTCTTTTTGTTGTCTCGCGTGAAGCCCACGAGTAATTACATTCCCCACGATCAACAGTGCGTCTAGCGGTAGTCTGCAACATAAGGCCGGCCGGTGCATATGCTGGATGCCGCGCTCCCTGGAATCCATGTACAGTGGATTTTTGGGAGTTATTCGAATTTAATTCATGGGATGGAAGGCAGGGTCGCACACGGTGTGCACCGGGTGGCCTTGTCCAGTGAATCTTGAACCCCGGAGATGCTCGTTCGACTCGAGGGCCCGCCATAACTTGGCCAGCAGAACCTTTTTGTGGGGGTAACCAGACACTGGACCACACTCATCGGAGAGCACTGCCAGCTTTTTTCATGTAGAATATTTGGGCTGAGTTGAGGGAAATGAAGGCGGGGTAGCACACGGTGTGCATCAGGGACCCTGATCTTAGCAGTAGAAGAGTAACCTGGAGAAGCTCGTTCGAATCGAGCCCCCGCCATGCTAGAAGCCGCTCAATACTTTTTTGCCCGCAACCCCAGAGGTCACTCGCTCCCTCAACAACGAGCAGTAATCTAAAACAAATGCCCGGCGGACTTTTGATTCCGTCCTCTCCTTCATCAAGAGATGGTCCTGGATTCTATGCCCCTACGATACGAGTGAATTTCGGAGAAAGAGAGGCAGAGTAGCACACGGTGTTCACTGGGCGTCCTTGGCCCGCCATAGATCTCTGCACACGGTCTTTTTGCTCCAAGCCTGAAGCTCATTGACCAAATTAAATGCGGGCAGAACTATTTGGAACGGCGCTCTGCATTGCGAAGATGTGTGCATGTGGAAGATTTTTAGGGCTTATTCGAATTTAATTCGTGGGACAGAGGGCGGGGTAGCACACGGTGTGCACCGGGTGACCTTGTCCAGTAAATCTTGAACCCCGTAGATGCTCGTTCGACTCGAGCCCCCGCCATAGTGCGAGCAGCCGAGTCTTTTTGTGGGGGATAACTAGGACACTGGAACAAACGCATCGGAGAGCCACCCGTGCATCGCGCCTAAGACTGGGGTTTCTCGTGTGGATATTCGAGTAATGCACGGGCCCGAGTCGGTACTGTGTCGGTTCCGCGGACAGAGCCATCTAACCATCAGTGCTGCGAGTGTTTGAAGAGGGGCTTAGTTTAGCGGAGGACGGAACAGTTCAACTTGGGTTCAAAGGCGGGGGCGAGCATACGGTGCCTGAGGCGCTACGATGCCGCTTAGGGCTGGGATGCACGGTGGGCGGAGACAGACGCGAACGGGGCGGCCCGTCTATCCTGATCCGATCGGCAACTTCGGCCGAACGCCTAGACCCGTTACCAGTCTGCCTCATGGGTGCAAAAAATGGCGAGCAATTTTGCCGTAGGCCGACTAGGTACTTCTCGTTCGATAGCATTGAGCTGGGCGGGAATTTGATGGCTTCCGCCCCGGGCTCAATTTAAATATGTTTCACTAGGCTCAATGGTAAGATCTGAATGCAATGATACTTACTTGAAATCTGTCTCTTCAGAATTTTCCTACATGTTGTGGGTGGTGGCCTTAAAGGCTCAAAGTTGAATCGAAATCGATGGCAGCCGTGATTTAGTGATGGCTTCCTCCAAAAATTTAAACTCAGGCCTCGCCCAATGCGATCGAACGAGAAGTATCAAGTCTGCCTACGGCAAAGTGCTCGCCACTTTTTGCACTCCGTAGACAGACTTGTTAGGAGTCTACCGAACGCCGTAGTTCAAGACTGCTGATTATCATTCTTCTCCTCAATTCCAGTCATTTAAGGTGCCGGACGTCTATGAGTAGCCCCAAAGAATTCAACTGCGATTACCCTACTGAGAATAAGTGAACATGATCACAGATATAGAATTATAAGTAATAATTATCTAGGTATTATAAACCGTCCCCCGCCCTCGCCCGCATGAGAACTCCGAGCGTTTTGGTGGGGTCTTGCTAGTTGGAGTCGCCGGTTAGGTTGGACACCAGGTCTGATGTGTCTTGGATAACATGGACGATCTTATCGATGTCCTGCGCGACCTGGACGCCAATCGCGAGCCGCTCCTGCCAGGTCTTTTTGTGCGCCTCTGGTTCTCCGGGCGCGGGCGCGCTTGCCACGATGCGGACGGGGCCAGCAAACGCTTGCGGGGCATATGAAGGAGGTGGGGTGATTGGTTGAGCTGTCGCCTGGATTGTGTAGCCGACGCTCGCAACCACATTTGTGCCGCCCGAGCTCGTAGGTGCCGCGAGCTGTGGGGGCGCCGTTCCGCCGAGAGGACACCTGAACGGGCTGGGCGACGTATACAGCCTGGGGTGGTCCGGTCCCAGCCGAAATGACTGCTGCTGCTGCTGCTGGGCTGGGGATCGGTTGTATCTGCCGGCTGATGGATGTGACGTCCTCGCTCCAGGCGACCGGAAAATTCCAGGCCGCGCCGCCGTCACCGTATACAACATAGTACTCTCCCGCAGTGAAGGGATTCAGAGCGATGTACTGAATTGTGGGATACCGATGAGCATGACAAAGGGGGCAAGTAATGCGAACGCACCATGAGTCCATGCCGACGAGATGCCTCTTGGGTGTTGCGAATGAGCGACTCGACGAGGGGATACTGCCCACGTAGATCGAACGTCACGGTGCCATCGCTGTATAAAACGACGTAGGATCCCTGGACACCCAGGGCAACGGTTGTTGGCCACCTTAGCCGGCTACACTTGTGGATATCGTCCTCCAGCGTGGGCGGAAGATTCTGCCCGGAATATCCTCTGGCTGAAATGGAGAAGTAACTTGCGTCGGGGCCGAAAACGGTGCGGGAGGTGCGCCCTCCCGTCGTCGCCACGTTCTTGATGAACAGCGCCAGTCGTGAGTACTGTGGACCCATGCACCCATCTGGATGCAATTAGACAGGAGAACAAAGTTGACGAGGTTGACGGGGGACGAACTTTCGTACCAGTCTTCCCCACTGGTTGTTTTCCAGCACGTGGCATACATGCCTGGTTCCAACGGGAATGCCACATCGTAGGGAGTGTCCATCGCCTGTGGATGGTTTTTGTTTTCGAGGAGCTGGGCCAAGCCCGCGGGGAGAGAATTATCGCTCCTGCAGGTACGATATCAGGCTTCTAATACGCCTCCGAGATCGTCGCTGCGTGCTCACCATGCAAACGTAGAACCGGCACTGCAGAAGTATGAGCGGTTGGGGCCGAAGGAAAATTGGCAGTCCATGCTACCGAGTGGGCGATGTAAATTTATATCTGAAGCATCCTGCTTTAATACGGATGGTTAGCGCTGAGCTGACTACGTTGTACTCGATTGAGGTTCATTGGTGTCTGTCACACGCGGTTAAGGCGGGATTCTATTATTGAACTAGCGCCGAGCGCCTTCCGTCGAGTTGTCGGCAGATTGATGGACCGACATCATGAGATTGAGAAGAGAAAACTGCGACTGCTGCCTGTGGGGAGATTCGAGAGATATGGGAGCGACGGCACATTCCCTGAGATCATCTATGCGGTCGCGGGGCTCTGACCACTTGAGAGTTTCGCGATTGCATCGGGACAGTTGTCAGCGGCACCGCCTTCCGAATGGTATGACTGCACCCGGGATTCTACAGCTCTTGCAGTCGGCATCGTTTGACGGGCGAAGCGCCCAGTGGCTAGCGACCGATGCGTCAAAGTCACAGTCGGTGGCAACTTAGTGGCAACTGCCATAGAACAACAGAGTCATGCCACAACGCCGTGGCCAATCTAATCGGCTGTTGCTTTTCGCTGATAGTAGGCATATAACAGAATCAGGTACAACGTTGCAATTGCACCGTTTGATCGAAGCCGACGTGAAACACTTCAGCCGTCCCGAAAGTCCGCAATGTCCACAGGATCACCGCGAGATCATAAGTTTGATCGAGCTTATCCAAAATTTTCAGTTTGCCCGAGTGATTGCAACATCTTGCCTTGTTCCGTCCAAAATTCTTCCGAGAGCGTAGCGTAGGTGATCAGACAATGCATATGTTTGGTGCGTCTCGAGAGTTGCGAGACCGGCAAGTGCAAGCCGAGGATAAGTATAGGTATCAGGTACATCAAAGTGCAATGAGGTGCCATAGAGACAGACATAGACTTATATAGAGGATTTAGGCCACATAGCACGGGTAGATAGCGTCCATATGTGTCTATGTGCATCTGTATGTCAACCCACAGAGCCCATAGCAGTTTGGGTTTTTCCTGATGTACGAGCTAGATCCGATGGAGCGCCTTCATGCAGTGAGCATCTCTGGAATTACGGCGGATGGTTGGGTGGGAGTGACCAACAGTCGTTGGCGGAGCTTCAAGGAGCAAGTGGTTCGAGAGAAAGGATGTAGTGGCGGTGCCGATCGCTTGCCTCTGGATTGTTCGCACGCTGTCAATCAACTCCGAATTGGCCGGGAAAGCGAGACCGAGAACAGTACCAGTCCAAGTCAGTAATCCAGGATCCAGAAAAGAACACTGGAGCCCCCCAATAAATGCTATGACACAACTGGCCCCAAATTTTAAGAAACAATAATCCCCTTTGGCCACAGTTGACAACCGAGTATTGTTGTAACAACAACACTCTGTTGTTCTTGGTATTCTCTTATAATGAGGTCCTATTAAGTGCAAGCATCGCTAGTCAACTTCATCCCACATCCGTATTTTCTCCGATGGTACCCTCGATAATTCCAGTCAGTGTGACATTCAACCAAGACACACAAACACGTATGACAGTATTTATCGTCAAAAATACTTAGTAATGCGGGCTGAACATTTCAAGTCGAAAATCAACTTCCACTTGTGGTGCACGCACATTTCAGATCGAACATTTGCTTCCATTTGTGGTGCATCAACATTTCAAATCCAACATTTGCTTCCATTTGAGGTATGTGAACAATAAAACTGTACAGTGAGATTCACAATGCACGGAGATGAGATCATATGCAGTGCATCTGCTATCTGCGACGTGTGCGTACGTACGGCATGAGCTATGCGTGGCCTGTAAATGCCCGATCAAGTATCCCATCATGGCAATCTCAGGCATCATCCCAACGGGTTAGCCGATCCCAAATCAATCCCCAACCCATCAAACCGTGGTAAATCTATAACGCCGCCCAACTAGCTTTCCAGAGGCACTTCCTCTCCAAGCCAGCCTGTGCCAACAGAATATCTTGAAGGAGGTGGGAAGTGCCAACGAAACAGGCCAATTTGTCCGCTCCGTCCTGGGTCTGTTAGTACCAGACATATCGTTTCAGGATGGAGATCCCTTGTATCGGCTGGCGGGTATTTTAATTCTTCAAAGAAAAATAAACAAAACAAACAGAACGGAGCGAACACGGAAAGGTGTTACATGTCTCAATACAACACTTGTACAACACACTCAGTGATCTCACCAGATCAAGCTAGGTGGTTCCGACTGACTACCACCCACTATGAATATATTTGCCCCAATGAAATTCGAATTTCCTCCCCCAACCACATAGGGATAATGGCGCGTTGACGGGCTTGGCGTTGAGGATCGTTGGGAAACCCACAGCTGATGTGGGAATTGATGTGATGTAGTTGGGTTGCTTACTTGATGTTCGCCGCGCAATGTTGGAAGTACGCGGTATAGTAATATTGTTGGGTACACACATCAATTGTTCACCTCGCAATGTACGTATTTTATGACGAAAGAAGCTTTCATACTTAGCGCTAACGCGCCATGTCGAACTGATCTGACTCGAGCTTACCTGCTCTGACTCCATTGCTTCGGGCATCGACACCAGCAGCATGGCGCAGTCTGGAAGCGCGCGGGGCCCATATTTCTCATGATACCCCGAGGTCACTCGATCGAAACGAGTTGCTGCTATCAAGCAACTTCATTGAAGATGTTTTTGCCGCTGCATGTGCAGGTCGGAACTATATTTATCCCGGTTCTTCATGTGGACTGGGTTTTCTCCCAAAGACACAACAATGGGCTTGCAACACCACAAATTTGACACAAATCAGCCATGTGTACTAACTCTCCCAAAATCTTTTGCCCTCTACGCAGCAGCAAATCATGATGACCATTTATTTCTGACACATGTACCTCTGAATTTATTTATACTACAGCCTGCCATTTGGCTTCGTCATCCATGTCCCCGACGCAGATATATCCCTGCTGTCCAGCAGCCTCCTGTTTACAATCATATTAGCTACGACGGTGTTTGCTGGGGTTATCGCACGCGGTCCGCACGCGAGTCAGTCACGTGGAAGTGGCGGTGCGTCCTACTTGACTCCACCCAATAGGGTTGCGAAATACGGCTCGATACTGATGGCAGTGCGCGATACTGAAAATGGATAGCTAGCGGAGTTTGAATTAGATCTGTGCGCGAGTTCGAAAGTCGCGTTCTTATTTTCCTGCTGTCCGAGGCACAGTGTTGACTGCAAATGGAACCTAACAAGGTCTGTTCGCTCATTGAACCTCGAGAAGAGCTCAATGCCATTTATCCAACAAGTCTCAGCTGGTTCCGGCTGCACCGGACAATTCAACTACTTATGTGCATCTATGTTTTGGGGCTGGAAGTGACAAGGGAAATAAAATGACACTTCCTCAAGTCTTTCAGTGATAAATGGGTGTAAGATTGGTCTGGAAGTCTGAGAATATGACAAGAGTCTGTGCAACGATGTAAGAAACACGATTCACGAGTTGAAACCAAGTGTAGTTGCAATTGGTGCTGCCTGGGGACATAAATTGGAGGGAGCAGCAAAGTAGAGTAATAAAACAGATGGTTTTGTTGACCGCGGAAGTCGGGGAAGAGCGAGAAAAAGTCGGTGTCGGCTGGATCCCGGCGAGATTCAAACTCCGCTAGGTATCCCCGAACTCCGCTTAGTATCCGAATTTCCTTGGCACTTTTACTGGTGAATCAGAACACCTCCAATAATCACAGAAAAAATGCATGTATTTAACTTAACCATCATAGATTGACATTAAATTCACTATATGATGTCCTGAGCCGCGAGGAGTATCTCCAACGACTTTCTTCAGTATCTGCTGTTGTGGCTGTACATGTCTGCCGACCTCCGGAAGTTCCCTTCCCGCGCGCAATATTTTACATAGTATCTTTATTATCTTTATTTTAATAATTTCACGCACCTCCACCAGTATCGACCCCGAAATACTTTACTTTTCGTTCAATTCGACAGTCACGCGTCACGCCCAACCTTTTTTATTGCGGCAATAATTTTTTCTCGATTTATTCGAATTGAACGAAAAAGTACAGTAAACCGGGCGGTGCTCGTTCGACTCAGGCCCCGCCACACTGTTTCGGGACGACATTGGTTCAATGAGGCTAATATGGCACACAGGATCCGTTAGGCATCTAGCTAGAATGAAGGGGTTATGAATGGAGGATGAGAGCCGGAGTAGCATTCGGCGTGCGTCGGGAACTCCTATAAGCTGTGTAATGAATTCCCACCTAGCTTTCGAAAGGCCCTTTTTGCCAGCACAACGAGGTAGACACCTCACAGAGCGCCAGTTGGATTGCGGACCGCGCTCTCGTTGATCTACCTATAAGGTACAGTAGATCAGGTCCCAGACTCTGCAGTCGGCTGGATTTTATCATTTTCATGTGACATATTCCAGAGAATTGCGAGCAAGGGAGACGGGGTAGTACACGGTGTGCATCAGTAATCCCTATCAATGAGGATAAGAGAACTCCGTATGAGCCTGAAGAAGCTCGTTCGGCTCGGGCCCACTGACTAGATTCCGGTCGCTGTATTTTCCTTTTTCCCAGGAACCCCGGAAATCCAACATTCATCACATTCATCACAGAGCGCCGGTCTAGCAGTGTGTAATTTTCAGCATAAACCCTGGGCATAGGCTGGATGCCGTGCTCTCATCGTTCGACTCGGGCGCATTGTTTGGTTCTGCTTGCGCATCCACGGCGGTTGCGTCTCATCACGTGTCAATCCACGTCAGTGCCTCCAAGACTTTTCTCCTAAGCTCGGTCTACTTACTTCGAAATCCATCTTAGAACTATCAATCGTGGACCACTGGCCGTCGGTGACTCCGCAGATGCCCTCCGAACCAAGCTCTCTAAGAGTTTTCAAGTCCACCTTGCCGCATGAGATCATTGAGCTGAAAAGCTTTACTCCGCATCAGGCGATTATATGCTTCGAGTAGAGAACCCACTCTTCAAAGTAAGGCTCCTTTTACAATCGATTCAGAAGGGACGCCAAGGTCCACAGATCTCACGCCTTCAACAGCTCTCGGATTTGTACCGCGATCTTGCGCTATCAGCGCGGAGACTGAGCAGGGATTAACCAATGAAATTCGAGTCATACTGCAAAGCGAAACAGTCTCCAATTTTCGTTTCTTGCTCATACATGTACGTACGTGAGTGTATTCCCACCATTCATTGATATGCATCTGAACGACGCCGCAGAGGAGTCAATGCATCCGCTGGCTTCCTCGAGTCACTCCTCATTTCAAGAACATTTCGCACCCCACGTCCGTTCACCGTATAGCCACTCTCCATGGGCTTTGTCACCAAAACAAGTCGCGGCATCCCCTGCGTGACGAAATTATGCCGTGGCTGATGCTCTGGAATCGGTGGTAGGGTCTCGATCTCCGTCGTATAGGTATCAGGGCCGCTATTGGGCATCCGAAACTCTTCTCTACCGACTTCATCGCACCCATTCATATCCAGCGAGGCACTGGGCTCTCACCGCCGCATAGACAGCATTCCGCTGCACCCTGATAGGCGAGGGACACACCGCTTGTAGCCCATGCCGCGGTTTAAATCGCTCTGGACGCAGAGGACGCAGACGACATCGCTGTGACAGAAGCGGAGGATCTCGTCCGTGGCCGCCCGCGTTATCCGGGTGAAGGATTACTTTTCCAGTCTGTCAGACTTTACAGGTGGCTTGGAATAAGCCCTGGGTGACTTTCGAAAAGTTCTTCGTGTCGAGCCCGCCGATGGAGCCGATGCTGAAGGATCATCATCCCCGTGATTATTTCCTAGACTCCACTTATAGTTCAATACCCAGGAGGCGGCCACAAAATCGGAAGACGCCGTTGAGGCGGAATAGTGTCCCATGGCATGATTGGTACTGTTATCAGACGCCGCGGATTTCTTCGTGCCTCACGCATTTCAGGCCAAGTACGATAGTTTTCGCGCTCAATTCCATGTCCTCAAGTTTCGGCAGGGAAAAACAGCGACAGAACAAACAAAGAGTACCGCGGCGCGAAATCAACGGTCTAAGCGTAATTACCCCACTAGAAAATCCTCGTTTCTCGAGTGGCTCACCTTTGTCTTGCCTGGTGGCCAGTTCCCCGAAGGTTGGACGGGGAATGCCGAGCACAATGGGCGCGTGGTCACCGAATGCGGAATCAAAGCCACCCAAAGCGCTCAGAGCGCCATCATTCCGAGTCCATTGTCACGATCACGCCGCGTGCCGTCAAAGCGCGGTGCCCTTTAAAAGGGCGTCAGGCTTTCAGAGAGAGCCACCGCTCTTTCTTCCGCTCGCCACTTCCCTGCAGCATATCGAACTCAGCCCAACAGCTCCATTTCTCGAACGCCACTCGTCTCAAGTGCTCCCTTTCTCCACCTTCTACACTCAAGATGAACGCGACTGCGAACCGATTCGACCGCGATACCCTATTTAATTATGCCAGACAATCCTCCGTCCTCCAGGTACGATATGTATTTGTATAGCCAGTGGCACCGAGCTAACTCGTCCCCAGCCTGTAAACACCGACCACCAGAGCATCTGGGGACAGAAGTTGTATGTCGGGAGTCCTAATCAGTGGATGGTGAGTTGCCCGTACAACCGACCCGGAGCCCTCGCTGACCATACCCAGACGCCAGAACTCCGCGAGGGGGAAGACGTCGAGCCGGCCTACGATGGGCACCAGCCCATCTTCCACCTCCCCTCGTTTTTCCGAGACCCAAACTTCACGGGCGACGCATATTTCCCCACCAGCAGCCACCCTGTCCCCCGGCCAGCGACAAACCCAGACTGGCCACATTACTACTGCCCCGGTGTCCACTCGCTGGTGCACGTCGGTTACGCCCTTGCGCCGCAGTGGCCTCAGTTTCAGCCTCAGTACCAGGCACCGCGATACCCGACCTGCTGGCCTGACGTGCGTAAGTCCGCGCCCCAGAGTTCCCTCAAGGAAGGCGAGCTTGCTCCGCCCTGGCCGCGGTACAACGACCCACAGTACAACCTCCCCACTCCTCCAGCGTCCCCTCCCGCCGAGAGCCAGGTGGCTCCCCCGTGGCCGCACTACAAGCAGCCGCACCTCCACCCGCTTCCTCCCTCGCGCTCTCCCTCCCCATCACCCCCCGCTTCCCCCTCGTCGTCAATCGAGTATTCACCGCCCGTCGTGGAGCCCTCCCCCCGCCCTCCCGTCTTCCACGCGCCCACGCCGCAGGAGCTCACGGCACGCCTCGAAGTCGTGCGGTCGTTTTGCAACCTGCGCGCGCGGCAGGCGGACCTCGATCTTGATCTCGAGGAGACGTGCCGCGCCGCCGCGGAGGGAGGTATTGCCCTTCCGCCATCGCCACCCCCGCGCGTCTTCGTGCCACCGTCCTCGAGCGACACCACTCCGTCCGCGTCCGAGCACTCTCCCTCCATTTCACCCTCTGCTTCGGACTCCATGCCAGGCGATGGGACACCGTTCCGCTACATCCCGCCCCTCGTCCTCCGCTTCCCCCGGTACTTCCGTGCCACCGTCGCTGACGCGCGCCTCGCCGGTGACGCCGCTTCGCAGCACACCTGGACAGACTCCGAATCCACCGCGGTCGAGGCACCGGACACCGACTGGGTATCTTCCGACCAGCAGGACGATGACACCCTGCACTCGACGGCGCTCTCTGACCATCACTCTGCGGCGCTCTCGAACTTGGGTTCTGAGAGCGAGAGCACCGCGGGCGGGATCGTGGGCGATGGACAGGATCACGATAATGTCGTCGACGGCGACGATGAGCACGATGGCGACGCTGATGATGAGGAAGACGACGACGATGAGGATGAGGTTTACTGGGACGCCGCCGAGGGGATTTGAAGAATATTTATTTGGTGAACTTGGTCATTGCGCCTTCATTCTCACCGCATTCTCCCGCAATCATCCTCTAGCATCATCAGCATTGTATCCAACCACATCCTTTCTTTCATTCACGACCGTCACGACCTTGCACCCTACCTCCTACCCCAGTTTCTCCACATTTTGTCCTCCTGCATGTACCCCGCTGTACCAATATCTAGTTAGATCTCTGTGATATCCAATCCCTCTGCGGCTGTTCGCCAATTTTTTCCTTTGCTCGAGTCGCGACCACGATTTGGCCCTGCTTGGTCTGCGGAGGACGCGCGTCGGATCACGTGTGAGGTTGTGAGCAATCCTGAGTCCTTTCTAAGTTTCTTCCTCCCATGGCAGCCATCTGTACGTTTGACCTACAAGGGGATCTGGCGCTCTATAGGCGAAATGAACTGTAGCGGAGACCTCCAAGCGCCGAAGGCACGAGACCAGGGGAAGCTTGGCTGACGGGCCCGCAGTGTTTCAGCGGCACGCTGCGCAATCTACCTTATAACCTTCGACAGCACATCTGCGCTGATTTCTGCTCCTCACCATGAACTACACGATTACCCCCACTGATTTCGCAGGCTATTGGGACTTTGCGATCTCACGAGCGTGCGTGACCTGTGTATGCATCCTAGGTCCAGGATCTATGTAGAGCGATCGATTGACGTCTTTCAGCAGGCGGAGATTTCACTTTACGGTGCGCATACCTGTTTCGCTGTGATAGAATGCCTGCAGAATGATTCCGTCCGGTGTAGGCGCACTTCTTGTCTTACTCGCCACTGCCGCATATCTTCTGCACTACCGGACCAAACAAGGCCGGCGGATTCTCATAATTGCGACTTCCTTCATGGCCGGCCTCGCCACGGCGGAAGTGGCGGTTCAGATCCGGGCTACTGTCCTGGCGTTCCAGATCTTCCAACTCGCGGTACGGGGGGAGGTCTACCCGGATTCACTGCGCGCGTCCAGGGTAACGGAACAGTATGCCATTGTCTATACTGTGAGGGACTTCCTGCTCGTCACGAACAAGTGAGTGCCTTCGGATCTTAGCATTTCCCCTCGTACTAATGAATCTTCCAGCGCTGTTACTGATAGTCTTTTCGTGCGCCCCTCTCCTCGAACGTGTTTTAACTTCTTCATTTATTTGGATTAGATCTATCGCTGTTTCATGGTGTGGAATCGGAACCTCCGCGTTGTGATCCTTCCAGCGCTCACACTATTGGTGACCACAGGTAGTCTCCCCCCCCGGAACCGCGCGGATAGCTGACCACTCGACACCAGCCCTAGGCTACTTCACAGCGTACCAAAACGACTATTCGACGACGGGCCCGTACTTCGACTCGAGGATCGCGTTTCTGACGGGAGTCCTGACAAATGTCATGTTGATGGCCATGACGGGTGCGCTGCTCTTTCGCTTCAATCTCCTCGTATTAATCGCCATTGGTTCAGCGGGGAGAATATGGTGGATACGCCGTGACGCGCGCGTCCTGCTCGAATCCGCCTCTCTGCGCAGATACAACACCGTAATCGCAATTATGTGCGTCGCGTTGCTTACATGCTCTCTCGCCCTTTATCCAATCACCCGCCCACTCACCGTAGATTGGAATCCGGCGCGATCTACTGCCTCAGTATCGTGCTCTATGTCATCTCCTACTCCTTCCGAGATACAAAGCTTATAGTATGCATTCCCCGCCTTCTTCGAGTCCGAGATGAATAGCTGACTCTCCTCACAGCCGTTGAACAATTTCTTCGAGGGCGCCCTGCCTCAGATCGTGGTGCGTTATATAGCCTGCTCCTTGCAAAGCTGACTTCGGTCAGAACATCGCACCAGTGATCATAATTGTGCGTGTCGGCCTCGGCCACGGAGTCGAGGACAGCGGTTCGAATTCCGATGATGGCAGACGCATTATTCCCCGATCGCGGGAACCGGGGACATCCGCGGGTATCGCGCGCCCGCCAAATTCTTCGTTTGTGATTGACATTCACCCCGGACGTGTGGTTACCACGAGAGACGAAATTGCGGTGGAACGCCTCGAGAAACAGACTTGACGGACGGCGACCAATAGTGTAACGTGTAATCTGAGCGATAGCTTCTCCCGTACAGTTGGGTTCCATGACAGCAGGTTGGATCTTGCACGACTAAAGGGAGAAACTGCCTGCGATGAACATCGTGAACGGGTCCACCGTACTATCTGTCGCGATGAAGCGGACGCCAGAACGTAACAAGCGTAACAGTGCAAGAGAAATCCTAAGCGGGACCGTGCCGTGTAAATCTACCTACCTACCTACCTTACTCCAATTTCTGTATCCATCGCTTAACCAGACCCATTGGGTTGCAAAAGAGATAAGGATCTGCGCATTCTGCTCCGCCGACGCGCAGTGGCTTCCGCGCTAAACGGAGGCGCCCATCTCATCAATTCTGATCCTGATCCGACAGTTCGCGCAAATGCGGGGCGAATAGACGCTGGACAGCGGATTTCGAGTACGATTGACACCAGTGGGTGGGGCAGAACCTTGGTGACATTGAGGCTGGTCGGATGTTGAATTTCAACATGGAAGGTACGGTACGTACGCTGCTCAAGCAACTCTACCCTCGGAGCATCCAGACAAAGCTGTAAACAGGTCCGCATGGGCGCATCAAGGAGT
This sequence comes from Mycena vulgaris, assembly GCA_029204335.1. NCBI lineage: Eukaryota > Fungi > Basidiomycota > Agaricomycetes > Agaricales > Mycenaceae > Mycena > Mycena vulgaris. The sequence continues at coordinate 141,949 of JARGYA010000056.1, forward strand.
AAATCAGTGATTGCTTTTGACAGATCTGCAGATCTGTCGGGGAAAGAGGCGTGGGCAGGCGTGGGGTATAAATATAATCGTGTGTGAAGGGTGCAGATAATCAGTTGATCCCACATCCGCAAAATGTCTGACCCCACTGTGAGACAAGACTCCGCTTTTGTGAAACCGCACACTGAACGGAGGCAGGATTCTATTCGAAACGGTCCTGATGATGATAGCGTTCAGGATCCCAGCAAGGGTAATCCTGAGTATGCGGTGAGTACAGTCATTTATTGCCCGATTTGAAGCTCAATAATTCCATGTAGGGTCTCGGTATCCAGAAGCAAAACGGCGAAACACAGCTAGAGCATCCAGATCTTTCCAAATACAGTGTTAAAGCTCTGATAGAGAGATACAGGTCATTGAAGGACTTGGCCGCTCTGTTGCAGGCTGTGCGAAAATCGCAACAAGAACTTGATCTAGCTCCGGAAGGGGACCCTCACAGAGCAGAATGCCTGCAAAACCATGCATTTGCTCTTGCCGCACGTTATGATATGTCTGGAGATCTAAATGATCTGGAGGCTGCGCTACAGAATGACCAGGAGGCTGTGGATCTTACTCCGAAGGAAGACCCTGGAAGGCCAGATCGTCTGAAAGGCCTTGCTGTTGTATTCGGCAAGCGATATCAGAAATTAGGAAACTTGGAGGACTTGGAAGCCACACTACGAATTTATCAAGAAACTGTGGATCTCACTGCAAAAGGGGACCCAGACCGGAGATGGTATTTGCAGGACCTTGCTGTTTCTTGCCGCCTTCGATATCAGAGACTGGGGGATTTGAAGGACCTGGAAGCCACATTACAGAATTATCAGGAAGCAGCTGATCTCACTGCTGAAGGACACTCTGAACTACCAGGTTGTCTGCATGACCTTGCTGTGTCTTTTCTCCTTCGATATCTCAGATTGGGAGATCCAAAGGACTTGGAAGCTGCACTGCGGAATTCTCAGAGAGCAGTTGAACTTACTCCAGAAGGGCATCTTGACCGAGGACGTCATTTGCATGGCCTCACTGGTTGTCTTCATGAACGATATCGAAGGTTTAAAGATCTCAATGATTTAGATGCTGTACTGCAGCATTCTAAGACAGCTTTAGATCTTACCCCGGCAGAACACCCTGACCGTGCATCCCATCTGCAAAACATTGGTATATTTTTGGGAGATCGATATCGAAGGTCGGGAGAGTTGATGTTCCTGGAGGACGGACTACAGTATTCCCAGCAAGCTGTTGATCTCACGCCAGCAGGTCATCCTGAACAAGTACAGCGCCTCCGCAGCCTCGCTGTTTCTCTTGGAGAACGATATAGAAGGTTGGGAGATGTGAAGGATTTGGAGGCTGCGTTGCGGAATAATCAGCAAGCTGTGGATCTCACTGCAACAGGGCACCCCGAGCGATCAGGCTGTCTACAGGGCCTTGCTATTTCATTGGGACAAAGATATCAGAGGTTGGGGGATGTAAGAGACCTGGGGGCAGCTGTGCAGAATTCTGAGGAAGCACTTCGTCTCGTACCAGAGGGGCACCTTGACAGAGAAAACTGCCTGCAAACCCTCTCTGTGGCATTGCGTTCTCGATATAAAAGGCTGGGAGATCCAAAAGACCTGGAGGCTGCACTAGAGATAAAGCAGCAAGCTGCTAAACTTCTCCCAGAGGGACATCCTTACCGAATAGGTCGTCTCCGAAGTCTTGCTGTTTCATTTGCTGATCGATACAAGCTGTTGGGGGACATGAAGGACCTTGAGACTGCACTGCAGATTTCCCAGGCGGCCATTGGTCTCACTGAGGAAGGACACCCTGAGCGAGCACACTGTCTGCAAGTTCGTGCATTGTGGCTTTCAGATCGATATCGGAAGCTCGGTGAGTTGAACGACCTCGATGCTATTCACCAGCACTATGTGGCTTCCCTGACAACAAACCCCTCCAATCCCGAAACCTCCTGGAGAGCAGCTCTTGAGTGGGCTTCCTTTGCACAAGAATTCCAGTCTTCATATTGTACAACTGCTTATGCTGCCGCCTTTCATCTGCTCCCAGAAATCCTCTGGATGGGCCATCCCATCACCGTACGACATGAGGCCATCGAGAAATATGATGTTCAAGAGATTACTTCAAGAGCCACGAGAACTTGTATCAATCTGGCTTCCCTTCCTGCTGCTGTAGAGATTATGGAGCAAGGGCTTGCCACTACATTTCAGCAAATCCTCCAGCTAAAGCCCAATGTTGATGGACTTCGCGTAGACCAGGCAGAAAGATTACGCCAAGTGTCATCCCAACTGCATAGTGGAACGTCTGAGAATGCGATGAATCTGGCAATTGAAAGAAAGGCCCTGCTAGAAGATATTCGAAAGCAGCCGGGCCTTGAACATTTTCTTCTCCCAAAACCATACAGTATTCTTTGCCATGCATCCCAGGGTGGTCCCATTGTGATTCTGAACAGCCATGAAGACAGCTGTGATGCCATTGTAATTCTTGATCCAGCATCAGAACCGGTCCATGTTCCACTTCCAGACGTGACCCTGAAGGAGCTACAATCCCAACGGTCTATGCTTAAAGATTTGCTTGGGTACTGCAATGTCAGGGTCCGCGGACAGTCAGAATCTTCCAGGCTCTTCGGCCACCGAGAGGGGTTTAAAACTAGATCAACTGAGAAGTGTTTTGAGGATCTTTTGACCTGGCTTTGGGATAGTGTGGTTGGACCCGTATATCAGGTGTTGAAATCCGTCAGTGTGAAACTAATTGTGTGTTCCTAAACTGACATTTCTTCCGTTCATACAGCATGGCATCCACCATGGTCGGTTATGGTGGCTCCCGACTGGGGGATTCACTGGACTCCCTCTTCATGCAAGCTCTCCGACCGATCCATTCATCCATTCGTATACAGCAACACTGGGATCCCTTCTGGATTCCTATAGCAAGAACTCGTCTAACATTGCAGACAAATTTGGTGTTGTCGGAGTCACGCACACAGGACCCGGCCGAATGAATGCTCTCAATGGAGTCAGGGATGAAATCCACCGGATTATTCCTGTTATAAAGAAACCCGTGGAATGCCTTGAAGGGGAGCAGGCAACTGTGGATGCTGTAAAGGAACAGCTCCAGAATTGTTCTTGGTTGCATTTGGCCTGCCATGGAAAACAGGATCTAGCGGAGCCAACAAAAAGCCACCTTCTACTCTATGGAGGTATCCTTGAGCTGGAAACAATACTTCAGACACCTCTCTCCCAGGCACAGTTTGTCTTTCTTGCCGCGTGTCAGACTGCCATGGGAGACGCTGAACTCGTGAACGAATCGTTTCACCTTGGTGGCGGATTCATTGCTGCAGGATTTCGTGGTGCCATTGGTACCCTGTGGTCGATGAACGATTCCGATGGGCCCCTGGTTGCAGAGAGTGTGTACTCCCACATATTCCGGGATGGTCGAGAGCCGCAGGCAAGTGATGCAGCAGAGGCGCTACAGCTGGCTGTGAAAGGGTTGAAGGCGCGAAAGGTCAAGTATGAACGTTGGATACCCTTCATTCATATGGGAATCTGAGCTCATGCGTTTGCTAGTTTATGTACCTTCGCGAAATATTTACGTAGGACTCAATTCAGCCGTGAGCAATTATTGACCGTGATGGCTGACTCTACGAAGAGTGGAGTCGCAGCGATATCTGATCGCCGTCCGGGTTGAGCCGGAGGCCAACCTATTGTAATGATCGCCGACTGGTTCTTCCCCGCTCATTTGACATTGACGGCAGTCACTAAAGTGATATTTATAAGGGAAGGGATTCAACTGGGATTCAGGAACATTAGAGCCAAATTGGAACATCACAAAACGGACAGTCGACAGAACAGTTTTCTTTTTCTTCTACAAGCTCATCGACCCACTAGAACATTTCCAGTTCCCTGTCTCTGGTTGGGATATGAGATCCTTTCAGTGCTCGAAGAAAATTGAGAGCCATCGGGTGCCGATATGCCGAGGCCGTCGACATGATCAATGATCAGCCACGTGGCCTCGACCTCTTCACAAAGTCGCCCGCGCTTTATGCGGGCACGTTCCTCTTTCGAATCCAAGGTTGGAGCTGGTTCCACGTTCCATTGCTGCGCACCAGCGACCTTGCACCGATCAAAAGATCCAGGCTTACATGGGAAGCGACAGCCGTTCCTCAGGTCATCCAGGTGGCAGGCGCCTGCGGTCCTCGAATTCTTATTCCCTCACTCATCCCCGGCAGCGAAGTACCGACCGACGATCTGCATAATAGTTTTTTCTCGAAGCCCACTTTCAACTTCTCTCCGCAGCATCGTTCAGTCTACGGTCAACAACAAGGTCTTCATCCTGGTCGGCGCAGGATTAGCTCGACTTCAAGCTGGTTGACTTTACTCGCGCAATCAATTCCCCTGCGCTTCAACTGCCCCAGTTTAAAAACCGGCTTGTCTTTGCTGAGCTGTGTTGGGTAGATCCGGTCTTGCTTCAGTGATTTCCTTCGTGGAATTTGGGAAGCCTTCATCCGATATGGCCTACCTGCCGAATACGCCTCCCCGGAAGTCGTCAATACTGAGCTTCAAGTTGAAGGAACATGACTCTCCTGGTTGTAACCGGGTCAAGATCAGGTAAAATTTTCCCACATACCGCCAGAAGGCATCATATCGTTTGTCACGCAGAATCCGTAACCATTGGCAACGGGCGAAAGATAAATCCTTGGCTTTACCTCCTCGATAGCTCCCTACCAGCGTCCGCCGTCATTCAAGCTGGAGAACGAAACCTTGTGGCGAGTTTGTGATTGACCCCGCAGCGGTACTCTGACTCGGAGCCCAAGAGGGCCTAAGAGGGCCCTCTTCAGTGGTATCTGACATTCCATCATGTCCTTCCCAACATACTCGGCAGCTACAAAGGACCCGGTGGGCCGCGGAAGCACTCCTACACTCATTCGTTGCTGTTTCTCGAGGCCGACTCAATTGATGTAGGGTGGTGTCTGTCTAGTCTCGCGTATGTTCATCGGCCTTCCTCCTGGGTCACAGAGCGGGACCTGTAGCGCACTAGGTGCTTGTGATCCCGAACCGTGTTCCCCTCCCGCACACAACAACGCAGGCAGTGCGGGGGACAACCGCTTAACTATGGTCTATTCATTCACGTAAGTGAATCGTGCATATGTACCGAGCCTGACGGCATAGGTATCGTAGAAGCATCATTGACCGGCGAACTTTCGCAACTTGGTCGCCGCCAAGTATGTTCATGTCATGTCGTGGCCTTTAAAGAGGAGTGCATAAGCGCATGTTTCTCTACAATGATGCTCAGTCTTGCACTCCTTACGTGCCTTACCGCTGTGAACGCGTATGTCTGGCCTTCGCCGCAGCTCGACGCGCTCGAGTCCATGCGCTGGGATCAGGACGGCACCACTGTTGGATTCGCGACGTTTTTCCAGCCCCGCGACTTTTTCATCTTTTCCACTGAGGAAAACAGCCCGACAGGAAGAGCCAATGCCCCCGATTGGATACGCACGGTGAGCTGCATTCCGTTCGGCTTTGCGACGGAAACTAAGTTAGGGTAGGCATACCATGACATGGCGACACACAATGTCGAAGATGGGACGGGAGGCCTGGACGCCTCCATCCGGTTCTCTGAAGAGCAGTCCCGCGCGCAGGTGAGTTGCAAATTCGTGCGCCGCATTTACCACTCACATCTCCAAAGAACGCCGGCGATGGTTTCTTCAACACCCTGGCGGTCTTGGTCTCCTTCACGAGCCGGTATATTTCTCGTACGTCCTTCCGCGCCAGCCCCTCCGCTGGGCCCTGACTATTCTCCCTCCTCGCAGTCGCCGATCTCATCGCCATTGGAGCAATCACAGCAATAGAGAACTGGTAGGTTTTCCACTACCATTGAAGCTGTGTTTTAAATCAACCTCCAGCGGGGGCCCTGAAATTGCGTTCCGCGGTGGACGGATTGACTCCGGGGAGCCCAATGAGCCTGGGGTTCCTGAGCCGCAACAAGACCTCTCGGCACACATTGCGTCTTTCGCTCGCCAGGGATTCACGCAGACTGAGATGATCGGGCTCATCGCATGCGGGTGAGAGCGCTTTATACCAACTAACCACAATATCTCACCGCCGCCGCTAGCCACACATTCGGCGGTGTTCAACATGCGGCATTCCCGGATATCGTGCCCGAGCTGCACGACCCCACCAGCAAATTGGATGTCGCCCACTTTGACTCGACCTTCGTGGACTTTGATAACAACGTGTGCGTCACCGCAAATACTTCTCGCGCGTGCTGACCGCCCCACAGTGCAACGGAGTATATTTCCGGCACCACGCGGAATCCCCTGGTCGTCGGACTGAATGACACAACGAATTCCGACAAGCGGATTTTCGCCAGCGATGGTAACGCTACCATGCTCTCGTACGCAGTGTTTTCCTATTTACCGCCCTGGTCGCTCACTAACCTCGGCACAGATTCGCCAACTCGCTGGACGTCTTTACGTCGACGTGCGCGGATTTGTTTGCGCGGATGCTGGATACCGTCCCCCGCGGCGTGCAGCTGACCGACGTGATCGAGCCGTTACCCGTCAAACCGGATGAGCTGAAATTAATTCTCGACGGCGACACGCTGAAGGTGGCCGGCGAAGTGCGGGTACGTGTTCGCACAATCCTCAAATTATATTCCTCCTACCCTTCCCCTCTAGCTCTGGAACTTGACAGAGGACGCAAATCGCTCTGTGCGGCTGCTCTGGGACGATCGTGTCGGTGGTACGAACAATGTCCCGCTGCTTTTCGACCGCATCGACACCGCCATGGGCGGGCGCGTCAGCGCGGAGTGGTACTTTTTCAACGGCACAAACCGTGATGAGCCGTTCCTGTTGATCGACGCCGCAGCCGGGATCACAAGCATGCGCTTCACCGTAGACGGCAAGCTGGAGGACCAAGATGGCGTTGGGTTCGCTTTACAGGATGGCGTTGTGTTCTCCAACTCTTCGTGCCTGACTTCACAGGACCCGATTGCGGGGCGGCTTGATATCGCGGTAAGTGTGGCAATTTATGTGTACTGCGCCCACTGACGCAGCGCAGATCCGCAACGACTTGAATCCGGCGCGCGTATATCTTGAACATGAGGAAAAGGACGACGTTAACCGCACCTTCGTCGTGGAAACCGAAGTTCCGCGTCCCGCCCAGCCGGTAACCGCGAACTCCGCGTATTCAATATGGAGCATCAACTTGACCGACGAGTCAGAATTATACACCATCGGATCTGAGGTTGACGGCGTCAAATTTTCAACACCCGATGAACACACAATATCAGACTTTCTTCCTTGCACAACGTAAAATGGGGTAGCACGCTGGTGACTGCACGTGTATTGGGTACTAGCTGGTTCCGATTTTCATTTGTTTCCATATACTGTATCATTTCTTGTAATTAACACTGACATCGGGCCTTGGATTGAGGAGCTATGTATATGCACTCAGAAGGTTGGTTTGCGCGGCATTCCTTACATAATTGAGCATCAGACGAGGAAAAGAAGTTGGCTTAGGGTATCCGGATCAACTCTTCCAGCTATGCTCAACTAAGAGTGTTCTACTCAAATGCTGCTGTAATTCGAGGCCACTCGCCCAAATCATCCTTCCCTTGTCAATATAATCGCCCTTAATTCCTCATGCCTGACCGAAGTTTGAATGCAGAGACGGTGTTGGGGCAAAGTTTAATATGATTCGGATAGCTGTGTGGCCGTGGGGCGCTCCGGGCGCGTCTATCGCATTGCTATCGCGTGTTGAGCCGGGAATGTGTACGCAGGCTTGGTGGCACATGATCGAAATGGTGACGATGACGACATCACTCACCACTTCAATGCCAGATGCTGCCAGATGAGTCTTGCGAGGCTGGTGGACGACTCTAGAATACGCGCCCTACCCCTCCAGACTTCTCCAAAACCCCTCCATTGTCAAGCGACCAGTCCTCGGGTCCCCTTCCTCGGCCTCACCTTGTCGCCGCTCCTCTCCCAATTATCCTCAGGCTTAATCCTTGGTTTCTCCCTTAAGTCATCAACTCGAGGTAGGACTGCGTGGCTATCCTCTGTAATCTGGACCAAGGTACTGCCCCACTTGGCTGGACATTCTCCTGATCGTGCCTACCGTGAAGCCGCCGGCGATCACTCAATTCTGTGTCTTCAAGCACGGAGGAGACATCGAACAATATCATGGGACACGTACCTTGAAGATATGATCCATGACGGTGGGTCCTTCACCCAAAGATCAACCATCACACTGGCGCAAGAGTCTGCTGAAGACTGCCTCTCATTCGCATGCCTCCACACAACTTCCCGCGAGGCCCACAATCTCTGGCATTGGGGATCTTACACCATTATCCGTATCTACCGGACTGTTCGTCTCCCGACGGCGTTTACAACACACATTGTGGGCGCTCTGGACTGAGAATGACTGATCAACTCCCGCCAATAGACGCCGCAATCCCTCAAACGGCGTCGGGGTTCACACCAAGTGTGCAGCCTCCCGTGATCCGCGTATAGCGTACCAAAATCAGGGCGATGGCCGCAATTACGCCACATGTGTTCGTTGATTACATCGAGTACGAGTCCATTTAAAGGCACCCACCGCAGGATTCCATACTTCCTTCCGTCGACATGACCGCACAAGACGTCAGCAAGTACATTCCGCTGGTTATCGGAAGTCTCATCCCATTGCATGTAGTCCGTGAGTCTTTCGTTCGTCTTCCTCGGGTATCGCCTTGAAGGATTGTACACAGTTGCGGGCCTTACTTGGCTCCTCCACGATTATTGTAAGGAGCCATTTATTCCTTACTGCACATCTGACCGTCCGAGCCAGTCGTGACTTTGGAAGACGAGGTAACAGGTTCACCGCACTTCAGTTTCCTCCTACTGACGGCTTTGCACCAGATACGCCATATCTGGGTACGACAAGCTTTCAGCTCCGTACAATTGAATCTCACGAAACTTCTATATCAGTCTCAGCGCCGAAGTTTTAGCAAATTCATGTTCTTCTGGGTAAGTCAGGAGCTACGCCCTCGCTCCTTTACTCATATGCGAGCCAGATCCGATACTACAGGTTCGCGCGCAACGAAATATTTCCATCGCTGTTCTAACCTCACTCGCAGCCTTACCCTCCTCTTATTCGACGTCGTCCAGATCCATGTTTTCGCGAGGCCAGGGATTACCTCGAATACCTTGCAAGAGGCATATCTTCCATCATTTTTCCCTTCCTGACGGCGCTCTCGCAGATGCTTGGACATGGACCCCATCACCCGTAGCGCTGGCGCAGTACTCCTCTGGAGTGTCGAGATCGTGATGCAGCTGCGTGTATACGCTCTGTACGGCTGCTCTAAACGTGTCAGTAGTCTATACCCTGCCGTCGATAAGCCCAGTAATCACCCTCCCATAGATCGCGGCTCTCAACCTCATCCTCTTCGGGGGCTCCATCGCCGGCTTCATATGGATAATGCTGTTCAACTACGCCAAACGTGCAGCTGAGATTGCGAGTGTCATACACTTACCTCTCCCCGGCTGCCCGAGCGTACACCAAGGGATCGAATGGGCACTTTGGGTCCCCGGTGCGCAAATACAGCCCTCTCTCAACTGCCTCGCTGAATCACTTGTTCCTAGCAACCATCTATGAGGGCATTCTGTTCGGCTTCGCGCTATTCAAGACCTCCCAATCGACGATCAGGTCCCTCCGAATGGACTCCCAGCTGTCAGTATACTCACTCCTGCTCCGCGACAATATTGCGTACTTTTTCGGGTGCGTGCGGTTAATTATCTGCGGATATCTGAACCATGACTGTTGAACTTAGGATCGCCGCCCTCCTTATATTCAACAACGTACGTTTTTGCTACATACTCTCAACTGATTTGACTTTTGACTAATGCTTCCTCAGCTTATGGTCGTCGTAGGTCTTCCCCATCTCACGGCATACCAGGCACTGAATGTTATGGCATTGGAGAACCTGACCCACATCCCTTGGTTCAGCTATGGGTACGCATCCCCTCTTGTCTATTTATCTCCCCTGCATCATCTATCGCCGATCTAAGTCTCATGTATTCCATCGACACAGACCCTTCCACGCAGCCGTCGGGATCATGACCACGCGTATGCTGATCAACCTCCGCAAGGCCACAGCGCAAGACTTTATTCACGATCGCGGGTCCTCGGATGCCCAGTTCAGCGCCGCAATCAGCACGCAGCAACCGTCCGGATCCGGGGTGAGTATGCGCTTTCTCCTTGCACAAGATTCGACGGTGTCGGAGGCGTAGCAACTTGTTGCCGTTGGAGTCACTCTCGCCGGGCCTGATGCACCATTCTCCTTGTTATATTTACGGGGGTGCGGATATTTCTACTGTGCGAAAATGAAAGAATCCCGTCAGAATGATGTACGATTGTATTCCTGTTGGTTACCCTTCGATGGATGGTGACCTGAGAGCATTCGGGAGATGGCGAAGCCGGCGATCAAGCACCGGCGGCACCGGCATGGCTGAGGGGTCACTGATGCCAGTGATGATCACGTCGGAGCTCAATTTGAAAGGACCACGTGACAGTCGCGTCGCGTCGTATTTCCCGCTTGTTTTGCCTCGAGTCGGGTTAATACCTGGCGCCCTGTGAGTAAACTGAAGTTTAATGTGTATCAGGGACCAATTGACCTTTTTGAATTATCCAGGCAGCGTGAACACTGAAATAGCAATTATGGCATCACTCGGATTCATTCCTCCTCCATTTATTCTCATGCATGTGGTGTTCAATGGTTAGTCTTCTCTATGGAATTATTCAACCCTATGGCTGACAGATCGAATCGGTATTCAGCCTGAAAAACGGGAAATAGTATGTAGGTATGCTTGCGGCACTACTTATCGGTTCCTAGAAAAATGTGGGAGAGGGTGGAGATCTGGCAGGATAAAGTTATGTTGGCTAGAATCCAAATATTCACGTGTCTACATATGTAGCTTGACAGGAAGGATTACTATGGCAAAAGCACCTATAAGAGATTTAAACTCCGAAAATGTGCCGAGCTCTGCCGCCGGAGCTGACTCTCGGATTTACGGAACGCCTCCCCATCTCCCAATCCAAGTCATTCCCAAATGTACTGTATCATGCGACAAGTGATTCATTGGATTTTCTAACTATACACTTTACATGCGGATCCCAGAGATGACATTGAGTAAGGATAAGATGAGAATGCGTGTGGTATAGTCCGTGATCGTGAGTATCATTCGTATCATTCTAGCAGAGCGGCGAAGGACAACTAGCAGTCAGAGGGGATAACAGCGTTGTTGACGTGGCCGGCGGCGTTTACGCCGAGGCCCTTGCTTGCGAAGGCCTTCCACAAGATGCAGCGGTTGGCACCGGCGTAACGGTTCACGTCGGCCTGCAGCCAGGCGTTGCGCGCCGTTAGGCTGCGAGAAAGCCCCGTTAGCTTACACATTCACATACACAGGGGATGAGGACGCACAAGGTGGGGTTACACGGCTGGAGCGGGAGGGCGTCGATGAAGAGATGGAGGTAGACGATGTTGCCCTCCGTGCCGTCGGGGTTCGTCTTGGCGGTGGCGGACCACCCGTGCGCGGCGACGAGCGCGGCATACACATTGTGCAGCAGGTTCGCCCACACCTCGCCAATGTTGTGCACCTCGTTGAGCGTGCCGACGCTGGCGTAGGTGAGGGGGTTGACGGTGGCGGAAGTGGAGTAGGGATGTGTGCGGATGCCGGCGGCGCTGTTGACGATGTACTGGCCCATAACATAGTCGGGAACGGCGGAGCTAGTCTTTTCAGTCCAGCTACGTTCATATCAGCTTCACGTCCGAGTAAGAGAAGAATGAGAACGCACTCAGCCATCGCATCAGACCATCCTTCTCCCATACCGCCCGCCTCGGTCGTTTGCAGGCACGCGCCCGTTCCGCCGCCTGTCATGCGGTTCGTTACTCCGTGAGTGTTCTCATGCACGGGTACGTCATTTCTGCCGGACGCGAGAAGAACGCGAGAAACGAATGGGAGGGAAAAAAACGAGAAAAGAATTCGAGAAAAACAACCGAAAAAGGAAATCGAGAAAAAAAATTGCGGTTAGCCAGGTATACGGATATAAAGGGTCGCACGCACTCCAGGGCACCGTCGCGGTTGGGGGTGGTCGAGGTGAAGAGGTACATGCGCATGTGCCCACTCTGGCCATCGGGCGGCGTCGAAAAATCGGCATTGTTCGTACCAGCTGAATCCTGAATGCTCGACGTCACGCGGTCCGCGGCCTTCCCTCCCTTGCCGAAGTTGTTGTTCTGGAAGTTGAACGCGGCCTCGGTGAAGCCGTAGCGGTAGGTGATGTCGTGGATCGTGTTGACGAGGTAGAAGTTGTTCACGCGTGCGGCGTTGACGTTGGCGGTCGTGGTGGGCGCGGTGGTGGCGCTCTGCGGATAGGAGAAGACGAGGCCGGTGCCGGACTCGGGCGTGGTGTTGGTGGTGGAGGTCTTGTAGGTGAGCGCGTTGTTGCCGCTGGTGTCGGTGGTGTTGGTGGTGCCGTCCGAGTGCCAGCCGTCGGGCGCTGCCAAGGGGGTCAGCGGCAGTGAGAGGGTGGTTAATAGAGAGTCCTACAAGCGAGGGCATCGGCGGGGTCGACGACGGTTTCAAAGCCTTGGGTCAGGGTCTCCTTCGTGATGGGGAGGACGAGGTACTGAGGATAAGATAAGATAAAATCAGATAAGATATAAGTGCAGATAAGATAGCACGCACGGAAGCCTTGGCGACGTAGTCGGTGAGCGAGACAAGGGTGTTGGTGTGCGCGTCAATGAAGGCGTTGTACCACGTCCCGGCCTCCTCATTGCGGACCTGCAGTGCGTGCACGAGCACGGCGGACCCGTCGTCCTTGACAAAATACTCGAGCGTGCTCGGAATCTCGTCAAGGTAGGTGCCGTCGAGCGCAGCCTCCGCGGTGGCCTTTGCGTCGTCGAAGGACACCGAGGGCGTCGAGGACGCAACGCTCTCTGAGAGCGGGCAGTGTTAATTCCCGGCCAACAGAGGAAAGGGAAGCGCGACTTACTGGGCTTGACGAAAGAAGAGCCGATGGCAACCACCATGTCGTCGGTGTTGAACGCGACGTTGGCCACGGCGTTGGCCACCGGGATGCCGTCCTACCGAGCACGTTAGCACAGCGCCGGAATAATAATATAAGAGGGGCCTACGATGACTTGCTTGGCGTAGGCGTGGGACGCGACCTCACCAGCGTAGCCGCTGTGGAAGACGGCGCTAGACGCGTCGACGCCGAGGTGCGAGGCGATGAAGGCCTCCGAAGCCTCCTTCAGGCTCGCGCCCCGCTTGCGCAGGGGGTGATCAACGCCGGTACCGAAAGTCTGCACTGTGTCAAAAAGCCGCTTCCGCGCTGGAGGACAAGAGCAACACACCTCATAGGTCGACTCCGGGTGGTACACCTCAATCTTCGCGCCATTGGCAATCGAGCGCACGCTGTGGGTGGCGTGTTTCGAGTTGATGGGGACCGTGAGCGCGAAGGACGTGGTGGCGTAGACGATGGCGAGGTACACCGCGGTGAAGAACTTGTTGAAGGCGACCATGTTGACTGACCAGTGAAGGACGGAAGGAGTGCTAGATGATTGACAAAGCTAGACGGCCTGGAGATTTCATGGCGGCGCGCGTCCTTTTATAACGGTAGCGATGTAGGTAGGTAGGTAGCATTACACGGCACGGTCCCAATACGGAGGCTGTCCCGTGGAGAATCTCGTAATGTGTCCACCGCGTGGAACGAAGATAGAAGCTGCAAGATAGCGCAGTCGCTGCATGTTGCCAAGAGCGCTGTCCCCGGCCGCTTGGGCTGGGCTTGGCAACGACGCAGATGAGGTGAATCACCGGGGTAACCGTTAAGGAAATTCTAAAAGGTAGTAATTTTAGAATAGCCCTCCCAGAATAATCCTTCCGGCCGTTATTTCTTTAATCCTATCGTACCTGTGGGAGAGACAGCGATTTCAATCCCCCTGCCATACAGAGTACCGTAACCTAGTGCCGTGCCCACGCGTGGTGCACAATCCAGCGACTAGCGCAGAACAAAAAAGAAGCTCTGGCTTATCGGAATCACATGAGCGAATAGTTACGATCGCGTGCGACAACGAGAATGACGACAAATGCAGAGCTTCGCCGCAAGAGAGACGCCGGAGAGCACAAATACGGGGGTCCTCGGTTTTTATAATCATAAAAACGGAGGGATGGGGGGCAGTCAGGGGCAGTCGCGGTGGCGACGTGGCGCCTGAGTCCGTACGAGCCCTAGACGAGTAACGGGGGACAGATCTAGAGGGAGAGAACGGGGGCGTGGATGGGATGGCGATGCTTGAGATCGAGAGATGGAGGCGCATGGGCGCTGTGCCAGCAGACGGAGAACGGGATCGCGTCAATCAAAAGTGAAGAGCCTAAATAAAGCACGTGGATCAAGCCGGGATTTCCCGGCACCGCCCGCAAAATGCAAGTACGTGATTTATAGACGACCTCGACGCTGTGATTGACTCTATCCACCTCACACCCGCCCTCGGAGGGGCGAATTTGGATTTGCGTATTTAAAACAAAAGACAGTTGGGTGGTTCAAATTAAGCTGGTCTTATCTATGACAGTCAGGCAGAGGCGTCCACATTGCGAGAGAATCCCACGAATAGGGTGTTGTGAAAAGAATATCATGCTTCTCTGAACGGTGAGTTCACCCCGAGGCGTGATGGTGACGATCTACCGCGATCGTTTGTTCTGCCAGATTCTCACGGGTTATAGCTCCCTGCGGCGTCCCATGCTGTCGACGAGGTATCAAAACGCCCGCGAGGATCGAGAGAGATTGTAACAAGACATGTGTGGTCTCCGTCACTGGGTGGCGATCAGACAGGATCCGACTGTTATTTTATGGTACGCGTAGCACCTGATCATGATATTGGGATGGGGAAGAGCGCCCGGTTCCTCGTCAAGTAAATTAAGTCGAAGACTGTCTGAGCAGCTGAGAGAGCACGCTAAATAAAAAAAGCATTTAAGTGGCAGGTGACTTTCACCTACTCTACTTACTCTCCGCACCATGCTGTGGACCAAAGAGGAGTTTGGACTTCCCCATTTTTCAAAATACGGGGTGGTTCAAAATAAGCTCAAGTGGCACTATGTCCTATCGGTACGGCAGCCAGACGCAACTGCCCAAATCCCGAGAGAAGCCGGTGTAAAAAGAACGCTTCGCTGTCACGGGGAATTCAGTCCGGACACAGAGGATCCCCAAATGATATGTATCCGCCCCCCGTGTTCTGCATTCCCACGAGGGATACCTCCCTGCGGCGTTACTTGCTGTTGACGAGGTATCAAACCGCCCGCAATTTATCGAAGCAGTCCGCGAGACATCAACACGCCCACGAGGATCTCGAGAGATTGCACTGTGCAGGCTGTCAAATTACGTTACGCGTACCATCTGATATCGCGGGTCCTCGTCAAGTAACCAAGTCGGAGAGCTCACTAGCGGGTAGAGGCAACCCGGGGACGCCCGAGATCGGTGACGGGTACCCGGAGGCTGATTGAACCACTCGACGCGGTTCGACTTGGCTTCGATGCGGTGCGGGGAAGCCATGCGGAGGGTTGATCGCCTTGTGGGGTGGCGGCGTGACGTCGGACGGATAATAATACATATGCTGGCGACTTGGTGACGCAAGATCGCATCAATATGCACTATTATAGCAATATCGCGCAAGTGGGTTAATTAATCCCCAGGGAAATGGTATGTTGTAAAAAGGCTGGGTATCTATTTTCATTTGTGTCGAGCACTGCACTTTATTTCGGATGCGAGGCACTGGTTGAACATTTCAAATTTTTCAGTGAGAATATGGGTGAAAAACTTCCTTAATTTTTCACACTTTTTCACTGAAAAAGGAAGTGAAAAATTTAAAACATTTTTAGGACTTTTTGATTGCAATGTGAAATTTTCGAAATTAAATCGTAAAGGACTGAAAAACTGTTAGATTTTTCATCTACTTTTTCAGTGAAAAAAACATGTAAAATAAAGGAAGTTTTTCACCAATATTTTCACTGAAAAATTCAAAATGCTCAACGAGTGAGGGAGACTAATTATGTGTAACAGATATTTGTGTCCTACGTCGGACGCAGGCCGGGAAACGTCTAGCCAAACTCATCCAGTGTCGCAGAAATTCATCAACCCGGCCAACTTCTAATAGTAACTGTAGTTGTGAAGCAAGGCAGCAGCGACACTGGTTGACTTCCCATAAGCTTAGAAAAAGGCGTCCGAAGATTACGCACGGAGCGGCGGAAACCCAGCCGACTCTATTTGTGCCGACCACAGCTCCTTCGTAATCCACGGGGAGCCACTCCTTGGCAGGTTCTCTATTTGGGCCGAAACGATCGTGCATACATCACCACCATGGGATTTGATACCACCACCTTCGACACAATCCTCAATGCTGGATTCCGTGCTGTGTGGGACAACACCCCCATTCCTCGGGCTGATGCAGCCAGTACCGGAAAGACGCGTCTGGGGGGTCGATCTCTCGATGCGTCCGGCGCGCTCGGCCTTCTGCTCCATTACCTCAACTCGACGATGCGTGAAATCAGTCTCCAACAAATCTTCGCGTTAATCCCAACCACAATCTCACGGTACATCACATTCGGGCTGAAGATCCTTCTGGCTGTCCTCCGTACTATGCCAGCAGCGGCTATCAAGTGGCCCCGACAGCTCGACGACTTTAGTGCCTACAATGATCTGATTGTGGCCCGTCATCCGCGCTTGACTGGAGCATTCGGAAGCGTGGACGGACTCAATCTGGCTTGCCAGACATCGGATGACGAAGAAATCGAAAATTCTACATACAACGGTTGGCTTTGTGAGCACTTCGTAAGCTCGGTGCTGGTGTTTTCACCCAAAGGTATGGTTGCGGTTGCCTCTATGTATAATCTGTTCACTCATTCATTTTCTTTCCAGGGACCATTATTGCTGCGAAGCTCAACTGTCCTGGAAGCTGGCACGACTCCCGTGTTGCCCAACCCATCTACGAGAAACTTCGCTCCCACACACCCGATGGCTACTATCTCGTCGCTGATACAGCATTTCCTCGGGGCGAACAACAGATCGACGGGCGGATCCGAGCTCCCATCAAAAGCGGGGAAAAGTTTCGAGGTACAAGAGACCAAATTCAGGAGCGAATGGCATTTGACCGCCAGTTACTATCATACCGGCAGACCGCCGAATGGGGGATGAGAGGTTTGCAGGGATCCTTTGGAAGGCTCCGAATCCCGTTGGAGATTGGCAGGCAACAGGAACGAGGTGATCTTCTCGAAATTTGTGTTCGTCTGAATAACGTCCGGGCGGAATTGGTTGGCATCAACCAGATCCGCAGTGTTTATATGCCTTTGTGGAAGGAGACCAGGGAAGAAGAAGAGATTTGGACGAACTTCGAGAATATGCTGTTTTCAGATCAGCGCCGCTCAGATCGCGTGTCGCGCTTTCACAACATAGCAATTATCCGATGATTTAGATCCGTGTCAATGTAATGCAATTGACAACGTACACACATTAAGTAGCTGGAGTATGATATGGTGAAATACGAGAGTAAGGAGGGTGGGTCAATTGGGCAATGTCCAAGAAGGATTATAGGTGTGTGCGTGCAAGGTCCAAAATACGAAAGGAAGGGTAGGTAAATGTTCAGACATGATTACCACTAGCCCCAGTAGTCGAACGAGCAGGTACCGGAAGATCGACAGCCGCCGGCTGGACAGGGTGGGAAGACGAAGACGCGGAGAAAGAGCTGAAGGAGCTCAACCCCGACGATGACGACAAGGAGAGGTCGAGGGGCGATGGAGAGCGAGGCTTGATGTTCTCCTTGCCGGCCTCATCGTCGCTGGAGCCGTCGTCTGTGAGCCAGTAAGTGCACCGGCCTCCGTCGGGGTAAACCTCCTCACATCGAATCTTGCCGTCGACTCGGACGAAGTCAGGGTAGGCGGAGCGGCGAGAACGTTGCGGACGGGGAGCGGGGGCCGCGAAACCATTATTGTAGAACTGGTTCGCGAGCTCTGCGCGATCACGGGCGCGCTCGACGTCATGAACATGGGACTGGGCGGCAGTAAGCTGGGTTCGAAGGCCCTCGATAACAGCGTTCTGATCCCGGATTTGTTGGGACAGTGTCAGGATGTGAGTGCTTTGGAAGGAACGTTGTGCTCGTTCATCGTCCCGTGTTTTTTGAGCGGCTGGGTCGAAGGCCTTGGCAAGAGTGCTGACGAGTTCTGGTGTGTTCATGCGAGAGTTCCGCCGGAGGGGAGGGGTCGGCGCACGGTGAGCTACCGCAGTATGGATCTTGAAAAGTACCGGTCAGTGATAACACAACTTCATCGTGATTTGTTGCGCACCTGGGCAGGCCCATCTAATATCTCGACGCTCCCATCGTCCGAAGAATCGTAGTCGCCGGCAGCGCCATCGAGGTCGGAGTCGTTGAGCTCCCGTGTACCCGCCCGTTGATTGATTTGGTCCTCGATGCGGTGAGCACGCTTGATGTCGGGGGGGCAGGTGGCGTTCCCGGTGGGCTTCTTGGTGCGCAACATCTTCGAAGGGTTAGACATGTCGCTACAATAGAGCAAGTGGCGAAACGTACCTGCTTGTACTTGTTTTCAAGCGACTTTCCTGGACGCAGAGGTCGATCATTTGCACGCGCCCACTTTGAGTAGCCTTTCTTGATGACTTCCCAGCCCTTCTGGCCCAAAGGGAGCTCCCTCTCGGTGAGGTCGAGGAGCTTCTTGGTGTCTGCCTTCGAAAAGTTGACAGACCCTTGCGGACGTCCACGTTTGTTGGCCGGTGCATCGCTGTCCTCAGCCTCGTCGGAAGAGTATTGACGCTTCTTTCCCTTGTCCTTCTGGCGTGACCCCGCAACCTTGTGAGCAGGTTTGAGGCCGCGCGCTTTGGCAATCGTCGAGGGGTCCGAGAGGTCGCGGTCGTCGTCGATAGGAAGGGGGAGAAGACGGGGGTCGATGCACCGATTGGGGGCGAGTGAAGGACCGGCGGGTCTGTCGTACATTGTTGGCGGGAAGTTATAGGATGCGGGCTGCAAATGGGAATTAATCTCCATTGGATTCAGCGACATCTTGCGACGTACCTGCTGAGTCTGTACCTGCTGAGTCTGAGCGGGTGCGGCAGCATAGGCTTGAGGTTGAAACAGGACATGCGGAGGAGCCTAGAGTAAAGAGTGTTAGGAAATAAACAACGACAGTCATCGGGAAAGGCGTACAGCGGAGGTGTCGGGGACCCAATAGCCCTCCGCATTGCGCAAAAACCCGCCGTAGCGAACCTCGGTTGTCTGGGTAAGCTGCGGTGGAGGCGGCGCGTCGTATCGAGTCTCGGGGTGTGGTGGTGCGCCAGGGTCCATCTTTGGAACGAAGTGGTTGGAACAAAGGAGAAGGAAAGAAAGGAGTGTGGTGAACGAAGGTATAAGCCTCGAACCAAAGACCGCAGGCTGTATTTATACCCGTCCAAAAAAAAGCCCGTCGGATGCAATGGTGCACTTAAGCTTTGTCGTCGAGAGGGAACTGACCACTGGAGACACTGGTTGAGCTGGAAACAGTGAGCTTGTAAGACATATCTGCCTGCAGCCCTGCACAATATAGCCCTTTGTGGGATGTTCATGGAGCGAAATCTAAGGAGGCACCGCAACAGCCGATCTGCGAGGTTGAGGAATTGCGGATAGTCGCCAGGGCCAGCTGATTATGCTACCGAGAGGCCCGAGGGCACCAAATCGAGCCCGTCATCGCCAGAGAGGAGGAAACGAGGGGTTTCAAACGAACGAGAAAGAGGTTGCTGAAGCGCCGAAGCGAATCTCTGTTTGTGACTTATGTGACACGCAGCCAAATCAGGCGAAATGGCAGGCGGAAGGAGTCCGAATCCGTTTATTCAAGCAAGAATAAATCTGGAGAGGGGGGGGGTACCCCTCTCCAGATTCAAATACAAAGAAAATCTGAAGAGGGCCAAGGTCGCACTAAACAGAGATCCCAGTCCGATGGGGTCCTGACAGCTGCCCCGGCATCCCGGCAAGAAATGTCCAGATAATCCGACGCCTTTTTCTAAGCTTATGGGAAGTCAACCACTCCCGCATCCTCTGATCTAATCGGAGGCCTTGTTTCGAGTCAGATATATGTTCACCGAAATCCTATAATATAGATGGCAGGAACTACGGATAGATCGGGAATTTGTGGTCAACCACCGTCACGCCTGCGCAAGCGACTGTGCCGGCAAAACCTCGCTCCCGTAACCCGTTTGCAATCGGGTTCAGGTCGCAGGTGTATGTGAGTTGTGGGGAAATACGATGGCTGTGAGTTGGACAAAAGATCGGAGTAGACCTTTCCCCCACCTACGTCTGTCGTGGATGTTACATCCTAAGTCCCATTGGCGTAGATAGATGCCCTGGTTCTTGTCCATGTGGGTTTTTTTGAGAGGTCGGACCGGACGTCCGACTTTCCACGTGATCGCGCCGCCGTCCGAACTTCGGGTCTCAGAATTTTAATGTTCCGCAGCAGTCGGCGCCTTATCAGAAACTTGGTCGCAGAATGTTGTAGAGAAACTTGGCAAAATATAGGTCCAAGCTCCGCCCGTAGGACAATTTCCACGGAATACCAATTTTGTAAACTTGCAAGCCTACCGGCCCGGTGAACCGGCGGCAAATGCCGTGTGTAGTCGGATGTAGATCCATATGTGGCCGTGTGTATTTCCGAGTCTGTCTTCGTTCTTCAGCTCCCCTTCGTTCGCTCCAGCACTCCTTGGTCGACATAGCTTTCATCTGGGTACCATATTCACTCTCACCATCTCTCTTTCACTGGGGCCCACAACGTCGACGTCGCTCACTCAGACGGCTGCGTACACTCCTGAAAAACTGGGAAAAATGCGCCAAAGCGAGTCAGAACATGAAGTCCCCCCAGCCGCAGGAACGCGTTTCATGATCCAAGAAATCTGGGACCACATCCTCTCAATGCTCCACGGCCACACCGAAGCCCTCAGATCCTGCGCCCTCGTCTGCCGCGCCCTCTCCTTCCCCGCCCAATCCTATCTCTTCCACACAATAGCCTTAGCGCGACCAAAAAGCGGGCTCAACGCCGATATCGCCGCCTCCTGCTGGCTCGCCTTCTACCTCCGCCGCTCCCCGCATCTCGGCCCCCTCATCCGCCGCCTCTACGTATGTTTCCACCCCAGAATCCTCGAACAGATCGCGCCCATGCCGCTATCACAGCTCCGAAATATTCAGTTCTTCCCGGGGCATTATGGCAAATCCAGGCCGCCCCTCCCACATTCTTTCATCAGAGATGCCCTGGACATCGTCGCCCGTTCGTCGCTCACCAAGCTCGGGCTGAATCTTCTGACATTCAAAGACGTCAACGATCTCGAAAGCCTGTTCCAGACGTTAGGTCCCAACGTGAACACGATATCCATCCGCTTCACCCTCATCCACGATCCATCCATCCCTGCCAGTGCCTCAGTCCCCGTTCCTGCGCCCGTGCGCCCGCAGATCAGTCACGGACCTCACCGTCCTCGGCTCGCCCTCCGTCGCAAACTGGCTCGCCAGCCCCTACTGTCCCCTGAATCTCGCGCATCTCGTCAACGTGAAGATCAACTCATCCGTCTCCGCGCCCCTGCTCGCTATCCTCCACTCCTCCCGCTCGACCATCAAGCGCCTCGAATTCGCGGATCGTACGTCCGCCCCCGTCCCCGCGATCTCGAAGCTGACAATTACCCTGCAGGCGACCTCGACGCGGGCCTCGATCTCGCGCTCTTCCCCGCAGTCGTGCACCTCCACGTTTCGCCGACAACCCCCGCGCAGCTCCCCCGCCTGCTCCCGCACCTCTCCTCGCTGAAGTCTATTCAGACGCTCCATATCGGCATGCATGGCTTCGACGGCGCCCTCTGGCCGGAACGGCGTCGAGGCGCCGCTCGCGCGCTTCGATGCCGGGCTGAGCGCCCTCGCGCTGCCCGCCCTCAAGCGCGTGACTATTGGTCTCTGCAACACGAAGGCAGACTCGCTGGAAGAGGCCTGGGGCTGGTGCCCCTCGCCGACCACCGCGGGCAAGCGCGAGCTGGTCGCGGAGCTGTTGCCTGTGCTGGAGGCTGCGGGAGCGTTGCATGTTACATCGGCGTATTGTTATTAGCCTCGCCGCAGAGTGCGCTACCCCCCTTCATCGCCTCGCCGACATTCCGTACTTGTTCGCATGCATGCCGCTCTGCTCGCTTCTTGGTGATCCCTGAATGCTTGTAATGCTGTTATTAGCAATATAGCTGTTTGGTGTTCAATCACATCGATTCCGGAGAATATTAGCCACTAAAACCCTTCTTCATCGAAGGCCGGGCTATTTCTCCTGCGTCCGGCACTTGGATTTTGTCCCAGTGCGCTACCTCGTCGTGAATGGGCTAATCTCAGAGCCTTGCTTCAATTTCTTGGTCATTGCGGAACTTCTCGCCGCACCATGTACATGTGGCGTAATAGAGGGCCTCGAAAGCAGCGAGCAAACTATTTTCACTCACAACGTGTACAAACAGGCCTTGTCAATGGCCTCTACCATCCGCGAACACAGCTCCCCCACACACAACGGCGCAGAACATCGCGGCATCCCAGGCGAGATGAAGCCCCAGGAAAGACCTGCTCTCGTCTCCATCCTCGCTCTCCCGAATAAAATCACATCCCGCATCTTCGTCGAGTGCCTCCCGAGCGACGGCCGTGTTATGCCCTCGCCTGGCTCAGCGCCCCTCCTCCTCGCTCAGATCTGTACCCAATGGCGCGCGGTCGCTCTGTCCACCCGCGAACTATGGTGCTCCATTTTCATAGCCTTCCCCGAACAGTTCTCTCGCAGAGAGGCCGCTGCTGCCCCTCACCACGGGGCGCGCCGGTTGCTCGACACCTGGGTTTCCCGCGCGAATGGGAACCAGCTTTCACTCGGGTTTTCATTCGGGCTCAATTGCACCCCCGACGACAAGTTACCGACCGCCCTTTTATCTATTATCCCCCCATTGTCTGCGCAGGTCAATCGACTCGAATTACACCTCACACGCGCGCAATTTCGCCAACTTCGCCCGCTCGACGCCGAATTCCCCCTTCTCACGCACCTCACAACCTCGCCGTCGTCGCATCTCGATCTCGCAGATCTTCTGCGCAAGACCCCAGCGCTGCGAGAAGTCCGTCTGCTCGAGGCGCCAGGAATATTCTCGTTGGCGGGCCTGCTGGAGATGTGCGAGGACATCCTGGGCCAGGCTCACAACGAAATGAAGTTTCTTCCCACTCCTTCCACGGGCCGCCTCCCGCAGCTGCGGAGCATCGAAATTCGCAGCGATATCTCGATGACCACCTTTCTCAGCCTCCTAGCCCATTTCCCCCTCCTCACAAATCTCAAATGCTCCATCAAATGTTTAACCATTTCGGTGCACCCACAGGTGGTATACCCGCACCTCCAATCCCTCAGTCTCAGTTCGTATCAGAGCGTCTTCGCCCTCACTCTTCTCACCCTCCCCCACCTCCGCCGCCTCGAGCTCGAGGCCGACCTCGACCTGCGCGTCCTCACCTCGTTCCTCTCGCGCTCCCGCTGCGTCCTCGACCGCGTCGTAATCGGCGGCGAGGATCTCAAGAAAGAAGCGCAGATCCTCAAATGTCTAACCGTGTTCTCGTCCGTCGAGAGCCTGAAAATTCGGCATTGCCTCCATGTCGACCGCCTAACTCGTTGTCTCCGCAACCTCTCGCTCCTTCCCCGTCTCAGGGACCTCACCATCTCAGCGCAGAACGAGAGCGTCGATTACGAGCTCTTGACCGAGATGCTCCAGCACAGGATGCATTCCATCGAGGGCGCGAAGTTGCAGTCATTCCGTCTGAATCTCGCGCGCCATTCGGAATCGGACGAATTCGACTCTGAGGAGGAGGATTCTCAGACGGAATACTTGTGGCGCCTGAGCGGCAAAGCCGCTGCCGGGCTTCAGCGCCTCATCGAGAACGGTCTAGACTTCGAGATGAAGCTCAGGAGCGACGGCGACGATCAATATTGGCCCACAGATGTTACGAAAGGTGCAGCTCTTTCTCTCTCACTACTTAGCCACGATCGGAACTAATTTGCTGGTGCAGATTCGTTCAACCCCTTTCCATGATTGCTCGCCGTTACTTCGAACCAGCGTTTCCGGCCGATCGTTTCGTTCCTCTAGTATCTCCTTCCATTGAACATCCTCGACTTGCGGGGCACATTTTTGAAACACGATACCGAATAAATTATTTTTCTAGTGAGGAGCACCGCGAGTGCCATATTATCTGAAGTAGTGGATCACGATTTCCTGCTGCGTGGTGTAGGTAAGCGCCCCGGAATACGCCGCGACGTCGACAAAGTCGTCGACGCCGTTGTCACCCAGATCCACCTCCCCGCCCGCAGCCGTGAGCGCCGGCGGCAGTATCTGCTGTTTACGCCTGAAGACCTGTGCGTGCCCGGAGTACGTGATACCGCGGTAATGCATGTGTCGCTGCGTCGGCACGAGCGGGCGCGAGCGCCATCGTGGCCGGTGGCCGGGAGAGATGGCGACGTCGTAGCTACATAGGGCGGCGGCAGACGGATGGAGGGGTGTGCCGGGCTTCTTTGCTGATACGTATAACCAAATACGATATGTGCCTCTTTGCAACGGGCTCTCGTGGACGGACATGTACTCGAATGTCTCCCAGCCGAAGGGTTTGCTGTGCTTCGGCGAGAAGGAAGTCGGAGGAACGTAGTACGTGAAGAGCTTAGGGATTTGACTCTCTGGGACTTCTGTGAAAACGAAGGGCTCATTGAGCTCGGTGCTGACTACACCGAGTCGAAGTACGTCGTTGGAGATGAAATTGAGTTGGTCCTCGCCTTCAGTCGATGCGGGTTTGAGAACGATATATTGGGGAGTGAGTGAAATCAGAGACGGCGAGCGCTGGATTTGTTATTAAACTGGGCGTTAGGTAATGGGGGGTGCGACTTACTGGGGTACATAACAGGATAAATGACGACTGCGCCTTCCAATCGATAATGTGAAACCTGTCCTGCACCGGTGTGATGGCTACAGTGGCAAGTGTCCCGCAGATTGCAGGCTTCGAAAATAAATGGTCGTATGTTTCGTGAGGGGACCGAGCAATGAGAAGGACAGTGTGAGTCCATTTTCGCACATCCAGCTCGACGATCTCGACATAGCTGAGGGACACGATTAGTTTCATTGTGTATGGCGCTGAGACTTACTTATTTCGGGTACCAGTCTGGGGGAACGTACGCTGGCATATCAGAAGGATGATCGAATCCCGGTCAACCCTCTCCTCTGCTGCAAAAGCGATGACTGAGGCAGAGTCAATTGTGGACGTGTGCTTCCACACTAGCCTATCTTCCGTGACACTCCAGCACTCGAGCACTTGCCAATTGTTGAAAAACACGTAACGCCCGCTCTGAAGCAGCTTGGCCTCGTTTTTTCCGGCGAGACCCTCCCGTCCATTTGGAATTGCAGGATGCAGAGTAATTTCCTTAGACACTTCGGGCATGAACCCTCCATCCGACGGAGTCCATGTGTCTGGGCCGTAGATCAGGCGTTTGACCTACAGTTTATGAGCTCGTTTGTCGAGAGTTCACTAAGGTCTGGAGTACCAGATTCCAATATCGACCTGCGCTTGAGATCGGCGAGAGATCGAGCCAAACACTTTTCTGGAACGCCAGGTTGCTGAGATATTTGCAAGTCTGGAAGTTTTTTGCGTCATTCGATGGGGCTTCGAAAGAAACAGGGTATTCACCCGGCCGATGGAAATTACGGTGAAGATGTCGGAGCAGGCGAAGATCGAGAGGATGACGTCCGGTGCAAGCTCCAAGAACAGAATAGTGGACATCGGTAGAATCCCAAACCAAGGAACATCCAAGTATGACGGTTCTGAGGCGGGGAAATGGGCCAGAGGTCGAGTGTGGTGGTGGTGAGAAACGCGAACAGCCACCATCAGCAAATGTGGGGAACTCTCGCTATGGTGACCGCACGTGCCAAGGCTCGGCTGCTTGACATTTAAGCTGCAGTGTGGCGATATGCAAATTTAGAGGATGCTAACTGATGTCTACGGCGATGTGGTATCAAGTGCTACTGTAGGGTGCTGGTATGATCTTTGGGTCTGGACTCAAGTCCAGGGATAAATGCGATGTAGAGG
This sequence comes from Mycena vulgaris, assembly GCA_029204335.1. NCBI lineage: Eukaryota > Fungi > Basidiomycota > Agaricomycetes > Agaricales > Mycenaceae > Mycena > Mycena vulgaris. The sequence goes on from JARGYA010000056.1 coordinate 168,112, forward strand.
GGAAATGCGAGGGAAAACATTGCGAGAGGAAGAGAATACGAATCAGCACAAGTCAAGTGCGATGTCCGCCTGCCAGACATCTTCGAACGTGTTCTGCAACGAGATGAGGAAAAGGTGCTCAAAGCGCACACATGCCGGGCCGACCATCCACTCCCGTGAAGTCGGTGTTTCGTACTGTGATTTCTATTCGACGGACGAGCGTGAGGACTAGAGATTGACGGAGAAAAAGGTACTACTAACCTCGAAGAAGCGGGCAAAGTTCGATGCGATCTGCATGCCCAAGGCAACCCTTGTGATGGGCGCGCCATTGGGAGCGACCACGGGGATGGCGCGGCACCACTCGACGTGTCCGTAGCCAGGCCACTGCAACAATGGAATTAGTTAGGATTAACATGCAACGCCACCCGCCATGCGCACCAAAATTCGAAAGACGATCCGCTGCAGTCCCGTGTGCGCGAGGACGAGGTCGTTCGCACCCTGGATCGGCGTCGCGGGTCCCTTGAGCCGGAGCTCGCGCATCGAAACACCCTGGCGTGCTTGCCCAGAATAGTCGAATGACACGGTGGAATGGAGCGGCTGCGTCCGCCCGGTGAGGGCTTTCCAGCCCTGCGTCGGGCTGTAGGGTACAAATGGCAGGCTTCGACGGGATCGTGAAGTGAAGTTGGAGGACTGCGGAGCGGCACCGGGGGCGATGGAGTAGGGGTGGCCGCTGCGGGAGACGCCCTGCACATGAGTGGGATTGGGGTAGTGAGGCATTTACGTGAGGTGTGTAGATGAAGAAGAGGTGGGCGTAGATGGAGGATCTGCGAGGGAGATGCGTAGATGAGGTGCGTGTGGATGGAAGATCTGCGAGTGGGAGAGGACGATTGAGATGTCATTAGAGGAGTTTGCCTAGTTTCGTTTATATGTTCCAATTAATCAAAGCAGGGCCATCGTCAAAGAGCGAGGAACCAAGCGCCAGTCCGTCAAAGCACGGTCGATCGTGAAAGCGTCGGTCATAGCGCTTGACATTTGCAAAGGAATGGACAACAGAGGGAACATTTGCGTTATCTCTCAGGTCATAAAGGGATTCCCCACGTTACTGGGATTGTTTCGTCTTGAAAGCCCGCTTGTTTGTTGGCCGAATTAGGCAAGTATGTACGCGCGGCCACAGCACAGCAGGGATCGATCGACATAAAGAATAACGTCCATAATAATGTGTAGCAAAGGCTTCGTTTGTGTTTTAGATGCTCTTGTGGATGTCGTTGACGCTTTGGCCGGACGGCGGGCTTTGGAATTCATCCGGGTCCAATATTGTACTGAGGATTGCTCCAGGATCCGACGGGTCCCGCGTGACTATTTGAGTGAAGCGGTGGGGGAGACGAGTCTAGGGCACAGGTCGTTGACGTTCGCCACAAGTCAAGAACTTGAAGGCCAAGAAGACGATGAGAAAGAGTCAACCTGAGTCAAAAGCGGCCACGTGGGATCGGCCGGAATCATCCGTAGGGCACGTGCAGATCGGAGTTGTCGGCTTCGGCCTTACGACTTGATTCAAGTTCAACTCCTTGATTCAACTTTCGGACGATATTCTGCTCAAGGTGGCGTATAATGGATCGCCCGGGAGCTTCGTGTGTTGAATCCACTTTCATAATTCGCACGAGTCTTCCTCAGAACACTTTTCAAAATTTCTTCTCACTGAGTGACACTGACTCGGGCTCGGAGTGCCTGTGGTCCGGGCCTCTTCACTGGGCTCCACAGAACGCTGCTTCCGCGACCTTTCCGTATCACGGATATAAATGGCGGAGGCTCCGCCTGCTCTGGACCGCACCCTAGACGAGCCTGGACCGATCACGCCCGCGGAGTCAATGTAGCTCCTATAAATGCTGGCCTGCGTAAATCTACCTTCTATACAAATTAGACGGAACACCCGGCGCTTAGTTAGTTGGGAGGGTCAATATTAACCTACTCCTGCCGTTTCTCACCTACAGTCCTCCGGTAGTCAACACCCGATGGTTCGGGGCGACATACACTTCTGAGACAGGGAGTCAGACACAGAATGCCGGTGCACTGCCCTCGCCGTGGGGTATAAAGGTAAGTCTGAGGCCCACAAATTTTCTAACACCGACCTCTTCTACCCGCCCAGCTCTACACCCGACCATATCCTCCTCAAATGTTGTTTTACACTACATCGACGCCGACTACCTCCTCCAGCACGTCGTCGGAGTCTTGCTCCAGTGTCTCCAGAGAGTCTTCCATCGGCAGCACCGGCAGCCTCTCCTCCGCGACAAAGGAGGCTCTCACAGTCAACGCTGCCTCGGCGGCGAAGATGGGGATTATGAGCACCCACCCGGTAAGCTATGACATTGTCTTCTCCATCTTTTTCTAACGATTTTTTCCCAGGGAATCCTCGCCGCGATGCTCATGCTCGTCATGCCTCATGATGACGTCCACGAATCCGAGGACCAGCCGCGCTATACGCGTCGGTCCGTCATCCTCAGCGAGGCGCAGGGTTAGTCTCTTGTCCTCGTCTTATTCAACTCTCTAATCCTTCAACATGTACAGAACTAAATCCGCCCGCGCTCCCCCCGCTGACACCAGTCAAGGTGTACCGCGACGCCCTCTTTCGGACAGCACGTACACTTGTCTTGCGTCCCCGGCGGGCCTCCGCGCCCCTCCCGCGTCCCACTGACCTCAAGTCGCTGTCAACGGCGGCACTCCCGGTGACGGTCTACACCTCCCCCATCGCCCTGCCTCTCCCCAAGGGCTCCGCCCCGCCTGTCGCTTCCGGCCTGCATAGGCGCGCATCCTCGATGGATCCTGCCCTCTGTCCCGGGTGGTGATTCCCCCATGGTGCATCTCGGTTTTCCTTCATGGTGGGAATCGGATGCTGATCTTATGTGATAGCTTCCCCCGTATGTTTCTTTCGTCACTTGTAATTATAATTATTTGCACCACAAACCACAATCATGTACTTATGCGGACTGAAATAAATAAACTGTAAAACACCTGCAAAGCAGCTCGTTGGTGTCCCCATTTTTGGTAGCGCATCTAAGGACCGAGCGTCTAGGTAAAAGTTTGAGCTCTTCGTATATATGCGTCAAAAGCTGTATTATCCTTCGTGGTATCCGTGGTCGGACACCAGCGGGAATGAAGGTGGATGTTTGGTGGTGTTTGGCCTAAAACGGTTCCTTTACTTATGTTTTGAGTCGAGTTCGTCCGGGCCTGCGACCACATGGCGTGCCTTATCCGTCTGCGTGTTCTGCCGCCTGCGGCGCTCGAGTTGCGAGGCATATAGGCACTCACAATATTGTTTCATTAGAGGAGTTCAACCCCGTCGAGCACAGGAAAAATGATCATCGACTTTCACAGGGGCTCGAGCACGGCTCCCCCTGCATAATATAACGGATGCCGGGTTGCAGGTGTGGACTATCCACCACCGAGCCTCTCGTGTTGGAATATTGATCGCTGTGTCAGCACGAGTGCAAGGTATATTCAAGGTACATAGAGGAACGTAGGTACAGGTACTATGTGCTATCTTTTTTGTTTTACATTTCTGCTTTTATGGTTATATATTGGGACACTCGTAGGTATATAAATTCCATATACTAGAGTCGTCTCCCCTCAGACTTCGTTACACTTGCGTGCGCGAAGACTGAGTTATATTCTATCTAGCTCTCGCGCACATTTAGGTGTCTCAACTCAACATCTCGATCCCTTTTAGAGTCCCTCGCTGTATTAGAATGTAAGTTCAGCTCTGCAACTCGAATTCAACGGGAGATAGTTTTGCTTTCTCCTGTGGGGTTTGCTAGTCTGGAGTTTACCGCGCGCCCTGTGTTACGAGCTCGACCTTATTACATAATCGTCGAAGTTTGAAACCCATCAAAGGCTTTCCCGCTTCAGCCTGACTACAACGGACAAGGCTTGAGATGCCAAATGACCTAGATTGGTATTCCGATGAGATGAGCCTCTTCAGAATTCTCGTGTGCCCCATTCTCGAAGAGAAATGAATCACTGCCGTTTTCACGTGGCCGGCCCATCAAAATTCGGCATCGCGCTTGCGCGGTCCGGGTGAGGGAAATGAGTGAGAAAGCTGCTTATTCGGGTGTCATGGATGAAAAATCCATCACAGAATGTCGAAAGACACGTCGTAACCGTCGTTCAAAAGCTCGAGAAATTGAAGATTACATAATAAGGTCGAGCTCGGATCAAACGCCTCGGGTAATCGACAGACTACAACATCGCGAGGTACGAGCGAAAATTGTTGTAGCGTCTGTTTATAAGAGACTAGGGGTTTGCTTGAAATGCGTGGTGCGTGGTTGAAGCTTGAAACCTGAGGGTCATAATTTTTCTCTGTACAGGAGCCAGAAATCAATCGCATACAAATTATTGTACTTGGAAGTGGGGATAATGTTCGGATGGTATGCATTTTTTTGGAACTTTTTTGGCTTCAAGTGGGCGGCAATCAAGCAGCAGTTTGCCGTAAGTCACGTTGTGCGTGATAAGGTGACAGTCACTGAGTCACACGCTCACTACAAACCACGATGCCCAAAAGTCTGCCTGCAACACCGAGCCTTCCACGCGAATTGGAGTGACATATATTCGAAATAATAGCCCTGTCCCGCCCTGTCTCCATACCGAAGCTCATGCGCGTGGCCTGGCGTGTGAAGCATTGGTGAGAAAGCCACTTCAATGCCATTGGAACATATCAGGGTCATACTCTCATCCAGGCTGGAGCCCTTGCTCTATCGAACTCTGGTCATGATGACCTTCGCCAATCCAATCGATGGAATCCCTCCATTCACCATGGAGACATTCGACCGTATCGCGCGGACCAAACCGGCGTCCTTCCTGCGCGATTCCGTGCGGAATGTGATCGTCGAGTCGATTGAAATAGAACAGATTAAAACCATCCTTGCAACTTGTACTGGCGTCGAAAACCTCTGGATCCTCCCAGCTGATCGACGACGAATCACTTCCCCACTTCTCGCACCCCACGGCATCTCGCTGCGACATCTGTATTGTGATTTCCGAAGGCTCTGCGGAGCTGTCATCGTATTTGAATCATTTTCCCAGCCATTCTTCAGCCATATCACACACCTGGAACTCTTCCACGGCTTGCCTGATAATGGGGACCCTGCGAAATGGGATGGCATCACCGCGCTCGCGCACCTCACCCACCTGGCAGTTGGCACCACCCCCAATATCTTCCCGAGCTGCCCTCATCTTCTCGAAGGATGTAAATCCCTACGTGCGCTGGTCATCCTGGAGCCGCCGTCACACAACTTGCCCATCCTGCCGCTGAACAGCTTCGCTTGCGATCCGCGCTTCGTCGTGAAGCCTTTCAAAAACTACGTCGAAGACTGGCAGAGAGGCGTCCTCACTGGGAGGGACTTCTGGGCTCGGGCGGACGAGTTCATCGCCAAGAGGATTTCTGGAGAAATCGCACGTGAGTTGGCCCTGGATCATCGATGAGTGACGACTGAGTTCCTTCAGGGAGCGTCTTTTTTTTGGGCGAAGAATTGAACGATCCAGATGATTCGGAGGATCCGGACGGCTCGGACGATTCTGACAACTCAGACCATTCGGACGAGGACAGTACCTGAAACAAACGATTTTAATAATTATCCATTGACTCTGTCGCGACCACTCGTACTCTCCAATGTACACTGTGTTTATCATTACTTAGGCTTCGCAAGACTTGCCAATCCCTGACCAATGCTCGACGATTCCAGCTTCGAACGACACATCAGCTTCCCTCACGCCCAATGCAAAACCGGCCCTATATTCTAGCGCCGCCCACGAGATTTGGACGCCGAGACTGAAATTCTGCACTACTCAGCCGTTCCCTATCTAGTGAGAGGCAGATTTATTCTGCAGAGCCCGTGCACCTGGTCCCTTCGCTTGTCGTCTATATGCCTCTCTGTCGACACGCTACAACTCTCTGATAATAAAATCCATATCTGTTACACTCGCCCGCAGAGCACGGTATACTACAGAGCTCACATCCCCTCTCTCGAACAAGAAAAAACACTTCTGCCATTCCATTCATTTTTACATCCCCCTCCGTCCCAACACAACCTCAAGCGATTGCACGTTCAAAAATTGGCGAACTCTGTCTTAAATCAGGAGTCTAGAGGAGGAGGAGGAGGAGGAAGAAATTGCAGTGCAGATGGGCGTTCCCGCGAAGCCGTTGACGGGCCATCTTGACGTCCTAGGCCGGATGCACCTTAGTCGGGACTCGGAGCCCCATTCTTCTACCTCTTCATCTGCAACCACCATATCCTGCAAATTCACAGTCGCAACCTTCAGCACCACATCCCAGCACATTGGACAGGACTCCTTCCGACATGCGCTCGAGATGCATCCAGCCTGCGCGTCTGTCTACGCTGTCCCTCCAACGCGTGGTGCCCTGTGCAACGAGGCCGCGCTCATTGGACGCACCGCCGCCATCTTGCCCACAGAAGATAAGTGCAGCAACCTCGAAGTGCAGGCGGCAGCCTATCGTGTAGCGGCAGGGGGGGAGTGGGTCCCCAGCGCAGCGTGCGTGCTTCGTTCTCCCTATCGAGGCCTGTCTTGGCATCGCGACAGCACCGCGACGAGCACTCAAATTTTCGGACGCGCAGTTGTACCGCCGCGGCGTGCGTACCTAACTCGTCCGCTTGCAAGTCATTCAAAAGCATCCGCACAGACTTGCCCTCCGAGTCACCTCCGCTCCGGGCCACCCCGAGATCCCCCAAGCACAGTCTGCCGAGACATTTGGCGCGCCCGCGACTGCTACCGAGTCCGGTAACACGCGCTACGAGCCGCTCGAGGTCGGCATACAGCCGCCGCACGCCGTACGCATGAATCGATATCGTTGCTTTGGTGTTCCTACATAACGTCACGGTCTTTCCAGCGTACTCCGTACCCTCTCATCGCAACGTTCGACGAGCTAACCCGCGATCTGCGCACTAACCTCGCCGCCGATTTCGAGGGCTAGTGGACCGCGGCGCTGAATCTCCAGCCCGGGCCCAGCGGCGTGGTCTGCCGCCTCGAGACCTCGGCGCGCGAGATGCTGGACTTGCGCGCAAATATCGCGGCGTCGGTGCTTGGGATCAGATTTCGGCGGGACTACTCGTGACAGGCCTCTTCGTCCACGACGCGGTGGCTATTCAACTTTGACCTCGCCTTCCGCGCCCGGCTGCTGCGACTGATCGTGCTGGTGGAGAAAGTGTTCAGTTTAAGGCTGTGGTTTGCGCAAATGCCGACTGTATGAATTGTGAGACGCAGGTTTATTGCAATGTCCCGCTTTGTCCCCATTGCACCCATTCTCTCCATAGCTCTCTCCCAACCCGCTGTCCTTTGATAATAAGATCCCCATCTGGCCCTCTTGATTCGCTCACCTGTGCTAGGCATTGCACATTAGCCCATATCGCATGGCCGGATAAGAAAAAAACTTCTTCCATTCAATTCATTTGTACATACAACTTTCGCCAACACAATCCAAAACCCTCCCTCCCGAACAAATGAACGAACCAATATCTAAGAGCTCCACATCGAATGCGACACCTATCCTCGACCTGAGCACCTAAATGCGCTCCCCGTCGCTCTCGTCCTCCGACTGCTCCCGCCACTGGTTCGCCGTCTCCTACAAGCCGCGCGCATTAGCAACCGAAGGCTAGATCAAGAACGGAATAGCGGAATAACGCACCTTCTGGGGCGGGGGTGCGGCGAAGCTCATCTTCCCGGGGACGCTCCCCGCGGCGCTCGGGCGGCTCTGCACCATCGTTGCGGAGCCCTGCACAGGCGAGTCTTGCAGGCGCACGATCGCGCGGTTGTTGAGCGTCACGAGGAGCGTGTTCGCGTAGATGCCCGGCAGGATCATCGTCGGGCAGATGAAGTACGTCGTGTTCTGCGGGGGGTTAGTCTTCATTCTGCACGAGAGGGAGGGAGGGGAAGGGACGCACGGGGACGGCGACGAAGAGGACGAGCCCGAGGACGGCGATGGTGGTGGAGAAGGTGTTGGTCTCGATGATGAGGCGCACGACGTCTTTGAGGGCGTCCCGCGTGGACTGGAAGACCGTCGCGCGGAGGAGCTGAGGTGGGGTTAGTGGCTACGGACGGGGATGTGGGTGGGAGCGTACGAGGTAGGTCATGCTGCCGGCGATGAGGACGTCCGCAGCGGCCCCACCCGCGAGCCAGAGGTAGACGAGGATCGTGCGCGCCTGGTCGTGGACGGAGTTCTTGTCGATGAACGAGATGATCCCCCCGCCCATCCCGCCTGCGCACTGCGCCATCGAGATCTAAGAAGAGCGGGTCTCAGTATGACGTGTTCATGGAGGGAGGAGGGGACTGACGAGGCCGATGGCGATGGAGAGCGGCCAGGCGGCGCGCTTGATGATGAAGATGCGGTAGCAAAAGAAGAGCTGCACGAGCATGCCGATGAAGGAGCCCATTATCGGTGTGTAGACGTCTCAATGCGCCCGCTACTCACACTAAAAAGGCTTGGGTTTCGCTTCATATCTCCCCCTGTATCATTATAACGAATCCATTATTCGCCTTCTGCGCCCCACTTATTCCTCGTTTCCATTATCCTCTTCTTTCTGATCCTCTTTTGAAACGGCACTTTTCGAAAATTTAAAACTTCCTCCCGCCTAACTGGATCATATTGTGTGGTGGATTTTGTACATTTACTTTCTACGGGATCCGGCCGGATGTCTGTCTCTTTTACAAAATGAAGCCCACAAGAATATCATAAAAGTCGTAGATAAGATACTGAACGCCAGGAAAATGAAAGCTACCACAAACGCGACGCTTGTAGCAACGAATGTTACCAGGTTAAGCCAGCGGAGTATCATTATTATTAGCCCGAAGAGTATCACAGTTTCGAATTGGACCACAGATCTAGAGGCGGGGAATTGAGCCTCCAGATTTCCGACCATCAGGCGCGTCCATTCCTTAATCTTGGGATCGCGCGAGTTCCAGGTCGACAGTTTCCAGGAACGGTCTGGGGCATTCGCTGCCGAGAGCGCCTGCACTCCGTCTGGCCACATGCTGATCGTGGCCAGCGCCCGTATCGCACCCTTGCGCACCTCGATGTCGTCGTCGCTAGACCAATGAATTAATCCTTCGATGAGCCAAAAAGTGAGGTTCAGTACCCGAGGAGCTGAAGCAGCCGCACACATGGATTTTGAGCCAAGACGGTCATGGCTGTGGACTTGTGGCTGGATAAATTTCCCAGGATACAGCACGCCCCACTGCGAACCTCGCGGGATGGCGAGTAAAGAAGCTGCATGGCATAGCGCGGTAACTTTGTCTCTGCCACAGCCGATACAACGCCGGCAGATTCGCTGGCGCGCGCCAGGGTAGCTGTCGCATATTCGACGATCTCTTCATCTTTGTCACTGGCGAGATGTCGTGAGGTTAACATTTACGGAGCGTATGGATATTGAGACATACCGCAAGAGTGAAACAAGCCGCATGCAAGGGTTGAGGGCCAGAACAGCCGCCATACCAGATTCAGTTGCCGCAACATGGTTCAACATGCGGCATGTCATCTTCCGAACCTTGGCGTCTGGTGAGTCCAACCCTCGCTTAATATATGCGAGTGCATCTGTTTCGAGGATAGCGTCCGCACCACTGGGCACTGTGCTTATCCATGCAAGTGCCACTATCGCATTCTGGATGATGTCGCAATTCTCGTCCCTGACTAAATGATGAAAAGTTGCTCTTGGATGGGACCATTTTCACTCACTTTAAGAGGTGCGCCAGTTGAAAGCAGAGATTTAAATTCGTGGCCACTCCAGCGAGAGACTCGTATTGTGCTAGCTCTGCCACTAGGCGGGACGCAAGTTGCCGTGTTGTCGGATGTGCAGACGCGAGAAATTCCTCGATGATATGCGAGTCTACGAGAGTCCGTGCGTCAGCTTCGGATGCCGTTCGCTCGACGAGGTCCCTCAGGATCGCGACCTTCGTGGAAGATCCCACAGATTGAAACCTATCGGCATTGTCACCCAGGAAAACCACGATCGAGACATCGGCGTACATGAGATATGCTGAATAAAGATCCATTGTTTCTTTCGAAAGTGTAGTTCCGCGATTCTTCTCGACCAAGGCACGGGCCTGCCGGTCATACATTACCTTCATCAAAGGCTTCGCCAACGTGTGGATAGATATGGTCGCCCCTGGAGGATTACTGTCCGACCACCAACTGTGGACTCTGGAGACTTCTCTGCCGAGTGAGTGGGGGCATCTGGTGTGGGATAGAGGCAAGATAGCACAGCCTGACTGCCAGCACACTGCACAGCGACACAGCGTTATTGATGATGTCAGCTGATAACGTCACATGTTTCGAAACTCGGAATCCGCCGTCAAAGTCCACCGTGTGTGGTGAGGGCTCAGTAACGGTGTGTGTGGGATCCCAAAGGGATTGCAAAAAATGCGCTCAAAGGGAAACAGAGAAAGGGGAGAGAAGAGAGAAAATTTGAGATTCCGGTCCCTCCACTGCTCGAATCCTTCTAAGATTTCTGAGCAATGTGGGGTTACAATGGTTCCTTTGCCAGGAAATTCTGCTGCTGCGCGGCCGCTGTTGGTTTGCCGGAAATTGAACAATTGAAACTAAGTTCAATAAATAGTCGCAAGAGCTTCGAACACTTGAGATCGGTGTTAAACAACGAACTATGCGACCCTGAAGTGCATGACCGGGTGTTGTGCTGTCCGTTCTCATCGAGTGGATTAATTCCCAGTTGTGTGCTATTTTTCAGTATAAATTGAAGTCTGAAGAAGAAATCATCTTAAGACATCCTCTCAGAAATTTCAGATGGACTAGAAGTTGAAATCTTCTGTCTGTCCGAGTAGCAGGGGTCAGGCTCTCCGCCTGTGTTATGTCAGACATATTTTGCCTGGAAGTTGAACACAGGGCGAGTACTCTGGAGAAAATATTTATCATGCGTGGCGAGTGCGTGGGGATTCAGAACAAATTCAGAATCCACCATGTGCGGGCTAGTTTCGCGGGGAAGACACGGGTTGAATATTCCAAAGCTTCACTTGTGATTGTTGTCAACCTGCTTTCTCGACGCTTTCTGGTATGTAGTACGCGTGGCCTTCCATAGCCGAGCTTTCCGCTGGATATTCGAACGGAGTGCAGGAAAGTCAAAATTGAGTGTGATCGAATTACTGAATAGATGTTTCCTACGTGCGATTGGTGGGGGAAAATCAACCCCCCTCCGCCCCTCCGCCTCCCAGTTTCTCGGGCCCGAGTAGAACGGGCTCCGCCACTCCTTCTTCCGTCCCTCCCTTTACCAGTTCAACTTTCGAGAAACGGAGAAAGAAAGGGGATCGCCCGGCGGATGGCTCGGGCTCGAGTTGACTCAACGGGCTCCTCCTGCGTAATTCTTATTCCTCCACTAAAGATGGCAGGCGTGGACCATCCACTACTGAGCCGTTGTCGTTCTACGTAAGTTCTTGGTTATGAGCCTGTGCCAGTGTCTGTGCTGGGATGTCCTCGCGAGGTAGTTGCATTCATAAATTGCGCAGGTTCATTGCAATGTCCCGCTTCGATATCCTCTATACTCAACCCGCTGCCTTTCAGAATAACATGCACATCTTTCCCACCGGATGCGCATGCATGCTAGCACTGCCCACCATGCGCAGAACAGGAAACAAGAAACTTCTGCAATTCCATTCATTTGTACATACAACTCTCACCAACGCAATCCCCAACCCTCCCACACGAACGAACAAGCGAGATCTGAGGACTGCAGCAGCGACAACCCCGACCCGAGCGCAGCACCTAAACGCGCTCCCCCTCGCTCTCGTCCTCCATCTGCTCCCGCCAGTGGTTCGCCGTCTCCTATAAGTCGCGCGCATTAGCAACCGAAGGTTAGATCAAGAACGGAATAGCGGAATAACGCACCTTTTGGGGCGGGGGCGCGGCGAAGCTCATCTTCCCGGGGACGCTCCCCGCGGCGCTCGGGCGGCTCTGCACCATCGTTGCGGAGCCCTGCACAGGCGAGTCTTGCAGGCGCACGATCGCGCGGTTGTTGAGCGTTACGAGGAGCGTGTTCGCGTAGATGCCCGGCAGGATCATCGTCGGGCAGATGAAGTACGTCGTGTTCTGCGGGGGTTAGTCCTCATTCTGCACGAGAGGGAGGGAGGGGAAGGGACGCACGGGGACGGCGACGAAGAGGACGAGCCCGAGGACGGCGATGGTGGTGGAGAAGGTGTTGGTCTCGATGATGAGGCGCACGACGTCTTTGAGGGCATCCCGCGTGGACCGGAAGACCGCCGCGCGGAGGAGCTGAGGTGGGGTTAATGGCTACGGACGGGGTTGTGGGTGGGAGCGTACGAGGTAGGTCATGCTGCCGGCGATGAGGACGTCCGCAGCGGCCCCACCCGCGAGCCAGAGGTAGACGAGGATCGTGCGCGCCTGGTCGTGGACGGAGTTCTCGTCGATGAGCGAGATGATCCCCCCGCCCATCCCGCCTGCGCACTGCGCCATCGAGATCTAAGAAGAGCGGGTCTCAGTATGATGTGTGCATAGAGGGAGGGGACTGACGAGGCCGATGGCGATGGAGAGCGGCCAGGCGGCGCGCTTGATGACGAAGATGCGGTAGCAAAAGAAGAGCTGCACGAGCATGCCGATGAAGGAGCCCATTATCGGTGTGTAGACGGGCCCATAGCGCGGCTCCGCGAAGCGCGCGATGTTGCCGAAGCCCGAGCCGAACCAGTACTGGACGTCCGCCGCGTTGAGGCAGGTGCACACCGTCAAGGCGAGGAAGATGAAGTAGACTGCGCGGAGGGTGCATGAGTGGGTGATAGGGGTAGCGCTGAAGGCGGAAGGATGGACGCACCGAGGGCTTTGATGCCGCGCTGGTCTTTGGGGAAGCACAAACGGTAGACATCTGTGAACGTGGTTAGCGAGGAGGACGGGGCATGGGAAGGGGCGGAGGACGCACAGACTTGGACGACGAGCGTCCCGAAGAAGAAGAAGGTGAGCAGTGAGCCGATGAGCTGGGATGATACGCTGCCAGAAACGGTCAGAATACAGCATGTGATGGACGAGGCAAGAGACACTCACATTGGGCCGAAATCCGGCAAAGCGGGAGCAGCGGACGCGGGGGATTGGGAGGAGGACATGGTGAGAGGCAAGGAGTAAGGAGAAGGGTCTCCAGTGTGGCGGGGACTTTATATCTTTCGCTTGAGACTTGTCTTGCTGGTTAGGGGCAAAATCTTGCCGAGACTGGTTCCGCTCTCTTTTCCGCGTCGATCGATTATAGACCCGCTACATCCGCGGACTGGACCTTTCAGGAGGTTGGGGCAGGAGTTCTATGATCTCATTTTTTTTTGCAGCATTATTGTTCCCTACCTGCGGTATGGGGTGCATATTCCTCAGCCGCGCAAACTTCAAATCAGCAACTTGACAACTTGTCCTTTTCCAGCTTTTTCGTCTTTTTTAAGCACGAAAAGCGACGAAAGCGTAAAAAGGGAAAAAAAGAGATTTCGTCTTTTCTACGCTAGGTCCCTTAGCTTTTGCAAGTGCAAAAGCGGCGAAAAGTGTCGTGAAAAGATGTTTGAAAAGAACCTCAAAAATGTTCGAATGATGTTAAAAATTGTACTATTGGCAGTGCTACATACGAGATACATACACTGCATACTGGGGGCAAGCAGAACGAGTGAGAGAAGAAGATTCTCAGGCAATCGTCGCACACTGCGGACAGGTGCCCGCCACAGCATCCCACCCTAGTGAACGAGAGTAGGCGGCATGCGGGTCCCATGCTGCGTTGGGATGCAGGCCATAAGTCCTACTCAGTATAGATATATGAGTGGTATCCATGTAGCACTAAACCACGCACCTAGCCATAGCCACGCGCGGCGGCGAGGCGGAGGCGTGGGCTGGAAGCCCACTGAGGCGGCCGTTGGAGCGGACGGTCAAGCGGCGGGAGCTGAAGAATGCGGGGAGGGTGAGTATAAATCCACGGGGAACGGACTACATACCTCAGTAGAGGTTTTGGTTGTACAGATTGAGTGCTGTGGGTGATGCGGCTAGAAAGTCGTGCCGCATGCGGCCAAGTCGCGACGCAGCGCAGAGGAGCCACATATGGCAAGTGATCCGCACAGGGAAGCGAAGGGAGGGTGTGCCACAAACAGCATGACTGTGGGACAGCGCGTGGGGGAGGGGAGCCAGTCCGAGCAGAGCACCCGAGAGAAGAGTCTTGAGGGGAGGTCTTGCAGGCATATCTTGAAGAAGTATGTTCAGGAGCTTGACTTCGTCGACCAAGGGAGGATCCACGGCCCAGACAACGAGCAGGAGGGAGCAACGGGGAGGAGATGGCGGTCGAGAGCAAGCTGCGCACCACCATCCATCACCATCATGTGATTGGCCGATCAGTGCGACCACGTGTGTCGGAGTTTGAATGACTTAGTGTCACTTTCACCCAACTTTCGCCAGCGTTGGCCAATTTGAAGTTGCCCTCTCGATTGCAACCACTTTTAAGCCACTGCACTGGTGTCATTGGACCCAGTTCTCATCAAGATCTTGTCTCGCAGATATTATTTGAGTCCAACCCTAGACTCCTTCGCAATTCCTTCGCCGAATCGCCAACTGCCGGTTGGTTCCATTGTCCACTCGGTGACCGAATGTGTCGGGCAATTTACAGGAATATTTGAATGGGTTATGCCCACACCAAACTCACCTTGCAAAAAGTGGAGAAAGCTTGACAAGTAGGGCATAAGACGTTCAAGTGGCGAAAAAAGTGTAGGGAAAAGTGCAGAAAAAGAGTTTGGTCAAAAAGTGACGTGCCGTGGCACATTATAGGTCAAGTGACTTCCTGGCCCTTTACTTTGGTGCTTTAGTTCCTGCACTTGCTTCCCCCATTGCTGCTAATTAGAGATGAAGTGTGTCTACACCTATTTATTCTGTCTGTACTCTGTGTTAATCCAGAGTCTCGGTGGTCTGTAGATGACCTGACAACGGAGGCCTACCATTTTAAATATTTGGCATAGATGCAGCTTGGCCACATGGTTAATCAATTTGGTAAAGAACACTGCTGATGTTACTCGAAGCTTGAAGAGGACCAGGGATCGGGAGGTCGACCTTTCGGAAAGATAAATGAATAGCCAGACAATTGAAAAGAGGCTGAGCTGCGTGTTGAATCCTGGTCTTATCGTGGCAGAGCAGCGAGACGGTGGGAGTTGAAGTAGTGCATGCGAAACCGCTAAAGGAGCTGAAAATGCGCTAGATGAGGCTCTGCACCTTTCAGCGGCACTCTTGTTCGCTGGATTCCGTGGAGTCGTTGGGACGACGTGGTGAACTTTGATCCTTGCCGTCTCAAGTTTTTGCTTATATTACAATTTGGTATGTGAAGGCGAATGAACGATCTGGATGGTCCTCGAGTCGCAGATGCATTCTACGAGCACCTGTTTGAACACGCTGATGCGAACTCCCAGCCACCAGTCCTTCTGGACCTCACCCGAGCAGCAGAAGCGTTTCAATTCGCTGTGACCAAACTTCGAACGAATCCAAGCATCCCATTCCTCTCCGCTGGGTGTCGTTTTTTTTTTCCATACGGGGGGGGTATAGAATCGATCGTGGGAGCTTAGCGATGTATCAAGTAGAACTACCCGTTTGCGAATATTAATATACATGGAATGTTCAAAATAAACCATGAAATCCAGGACAATCTGCAAAGAAACCGAGATGAGCTGTCCGACTCTCATGAAACGAACATGCCTGACATTTCGAGGTGGCAGTTCCACGTGGTCTGTTGAGAAATCTCGGGTATCTCGGGCATGCCCTAGAGGTAGCTGAGTCAGGTTCATGGTTCCTCATCGTAGTCGAAATTTTGCATCAACTATGGAAATTGCTAGTAGACACGAAGATATATGTTTGAGGAGGAAAATCAAGCCCGTTAGGGGAGCACTCACAATCTAATACCACGATGAAAGTAAGCTCCATGTTCAGAATTCATTTCACAACAAACAGAGTCACTTACGCCCTGGGAAAGTGCGTCAGTGAATCGAGGGTACGATTTAATCAAGCTCCGAAGCTTACCGTCTACAGGTGTAAGTGTGTTAACATCAACGAGTCAGTCTTGGTTGGTGTTTTCAACATCACTCACAAGCTGGAGAGGCAGATAAGATAAGTTCATTAGTAGTCAGTCAAACAGACGCAATAATTAACGCACTCCCTAGACAATCAGTCACATTGGCGATTTAGTTTATCCTGGCAATAACTAGCAACTTACTCCCTGCGACGTTGGTGAGCAAAGTTTTTAGTGCATCAGGAATTACTGACCGGCTGGTCGACAATACGTCTTTCAACAAGTCAACTTTACAGCTAGGATAGACCGCTCACCGGCTAAATGACCAGCACATCATTAGCTTATAATGAACACTGAACAAACAGTTAACTCACAATCTGCCGAAAAGGCGGTACCGCGTTGGTTCGCCACGTCGTTGGACCGTCACTGAAGCAACTCACCTGCGCCTAAAAAAATTCAGTCAGCGCATACCAATACCCACTACAATGACTTACTGCGCGTTTCAACGCGACGTTG
This sequence comes from Mycena vulgaris, assembly GCA_029204335.1. Classification (NCBI taxonomy): domain Eukaryota; kingdom Fungi; phylum Basidiomycota; class Agaricomycetes; order Agaricales; family Mycenaceae; genus Mycena; species Mycena vulgaris. The sequence goes on from JARGYA010000056.1 coordinate 184,626, forward strand.
TCCTCAGCCTATTCAATGGAACAATTACCGCGGCTGTGTTGGGTGGGTGAAGATAAGACACACCTGGGGAGAGGGGTTGACATCACACCCATGGCGAGTGCAGTTGCGATTGCAAGGAGCTTGGAGAATTGCATTGGTTGTTCAAAGTTTCGTGGTTGGTAGTAGTTGGTGAGGAGGCGACGGGCAGGTCAGTACCATTGCTCTTATATACCCCCTCCGCTTGAAAGTCCCCGGAAACAATAAGGTTTAATGTGTCCATTGCGAGCATTGAACGCAACCGGCACCTGAATACTCATTTACGGCGAATATAGGTGGCACTGATGACAGCGGAGGTAGCACATATGAGAGTAAAATCCGTCGGACATGAAACTCGTCGCGCGCAGGACTGTTCACTGGTGGCCACCGTTGCAAAGCAACAAATTTCGCTGTCATTGAATTTGTAACACCGTTAATAGAAGTTTAAATGACAATGGCGTCAATGCACGTGGACTCGATTGAGCCTCAGTCAATACGCATTTAGAGTAATATGAAGAGGTAACTACATCCCGAACCCCCACACCCCAACTCAATTGATTACTGCCCGCCATGGCGCACATCCGCCTACTCGTGGCCTCGGTTCCTCGAGTTCCCTCGTCCTCCACCAGAGACGCCCGTCATGTCGGGCCGGCGTCACTATCCCGAACCCCCCACCCATCTTGATTACGCATCCGCATCTGCGCCTTCCGCCTCCTCTCCTCCTCCCTCGCCTCCCTCGCCGCCCGCTCGCGCCGCTCCTCCTCCACCCACGCCTCCGCGCCCTGCGCCGCCTCCACCGGGCGCGTCTTGTACCCCTGGAGATACCCCTGCAGCTCCGCGGTGGAGAACTCGTGCTCGGGGACGGCGGCGGCAAAGTGCGCGGCGAGGGCCGGGATCGTGTGGGCTTCGGAGAAATGGTGTTCCTCGGAGGTGGTGTGGGATTCAGGGATGGTGGGGTTCTCGGAGGTGGGGGCCGCCTTCTCGGAGTCGGATTCGGGTGGCGATGATGCGAGCTGGCCATGAGGGAAGCGCGCTTCAGGGAAGAAGCGCACAAAGAGAGCGCGCGTCTGCTCGCTCGTCGACAGCGCGTATTCGATTTTCCGGTCGATGCGCCCCGGGCGCAGCAGCGCCGCGTCCAGCCGGTCGATGTAGTTCGTCTGCGCTCCATTCATTAGTACATAAAATATTGACTCTGAGAGGCAAGACACACCGTCGCGAAGAACAGCTTGCCCTCCTCGCTCCCCACGCCATCGATGACGTTGAGGAGCCCCGAGAGCGTTACGGCGCGCGGGGCGCGGGCGCGCACGCCGGGCTGCATGGGCTGCATGGGTGCAGGGAGACCGAGCTCGTCGTCTTCGTCCTCGCGCGAGGGGAAGGCGCAGTCGATGTCTTCGATGAGGAAGATCCCGTTTTTGGGAATGCTCGAGGCGGCCTGTTGCAGGAAGGCGTCGTCGACGCTGGGCAGCGATAGTCAGCGGTAGCAGGAGGAAGAGAGGAGAAGGAACGCACTTGTTGGACGCGAGGGAGAGGGAGTATATCTCAAGGTTCAGGGCGCCTGCGAGCGCATAGATGGTTGAGCCTGTATTGTTATGAGGATCTAGACATGTGATGGATGAAGAGATGGAGGCGACGCACTCTTCCCTGTCCCGGGCGGACCGTGCAGGAGGTAGCCCCGGCGGTGGGGGATACCGGCCCCGATGTACCAGTCTTCCGATCGGAGGAACTCTTGGGCGTCTGCGACTACGGAGTCGAGGAGCCCGGGCGGTAGGATGATCGAGCTGGGATGAAGCGTGAGTGAAACTCTGAGGCGTATACTTGGAAATCCAGTGGTCACCTCAGTGGTCGGCGGATTTTGCGCTTGACGCTGTTCCAAATTTGGTGCGGATTGAACCGGCGCTGAAGCAGAGATTAGTTGGTCAATCGGCGAATGGGCAGAAATGGTGGGAGGACGCACCGAATCCGTGAGATGGATTACGACGTGTGGGCGATTGACCTCGACGTAGCGCAGCCTCGCTTCTTCCACAAGCTGCGACAAGACGTCCAGATTCAAGGTATATATCCTGCGACAGTAAGTCTCCTCGTGGAATGCGGTCTGTGGCGAAAACGCACGTCAAGAAAATGCGCCCCGTAGTCTGCACGCCATTGACATTGACCGCCGCGCGATCGTTCATGCCGCGCTTGAGCTCGAGCCAGGACCCGCGCCACTTAAAGAGCTGCGGGATCTGGTACGTGGGGACGTATTCGGCGTTGCCTTTGCGCGTTGGGTCGCTGCTTGTCGTCACGGCCCACTTGCGCTCCGAGTTTTTGGCGCTGACGACGAACTCGCGGGAGCGCTTCCATACGTGCTCTTGCGTCTACATCACACGATATTTAGTAAGATGGAGGGAGTGCGATGGGGAGAGTACGGACGATGAAAAGCAGGATCCACTCGTACGCCGGGTCTCCTTCGTTGAATTGCGCGGTTATGGAATATTCTGGAGCCATTATCAGTTAAGCTTCGCATTGAGGGAGGTGTGAACACGCACGGAGTCTAAATCGCTCGATCAACCATCGAAAGAAACGCCTCCCCGTTTCGATCAACGACCCCAACACCAGGAGCTTCAGGCTCGAGCCAACGTAGGATTGCGAGAGGAAGCCTAACGCGCCGAAGATTGAGGAGAGGCCCATGAATGACGCGAGGGAGGATGAGCCCGGTGCGGTTTGCGTGTCGCCGATCGGGAAAGCGTTGGGGGGGTAAGAAGCCTGCATGAAGTAGGAAGCCATGAAGTTGGGCTGGCCATCGGGCGCGAAGGTTTAAAAGGTAAGGAGCAAGCGCTGCGGTACGTATTGGTGACTCCAAACGGGATTCTCCCGGCCCCGATGACGCTGTCGAGGCTATGATGGGGCTGCGGATGGCATTTCGGGTACGACTGCTTCGTTGCTCCCATAAACACGTTCGCTCCAAGAAGATGTCCGGGCATTCATGCTCTGCCGTTGCTCGCCCTCTTGAGGGTGACGGCAGGCCGAGTTGAGATTGGGAGCATTCGGTGGAGGTGAGTCATGTTGGTCATTGCATGCCGAAATCCCGTACTGCACAGCCCCTGCTGTTCCGATGATCCGAAAGCTCAGGAGTTCAGTTAGACTAGACGCGATCTGAACCAGCGAGAGCACATATTCCAGGCCTGAAGGTGTTCACGTCCCGATAGGCTTGACGGGGAAATGACGATATGTATAAGAGTTCTGGCGAGAGGTCAGGGCCACGCGGTAACGTAGGGTCACGATGGCGGTGCCGGGCTATGTTAATTGCCGGGGCCGACGTGCTCAACCACGGTGAAAAAAGTCGTTTCCCTGGGCGGGCAGCGGCTGACTCGATCTGTCCCTAGGAAATAGGATTTTGGCAAGTAAATCCCCACATTAATTCCCGATATTGTTTACCCCATCTCGAAATCTCAATTTAGGTTCAAGGTTGAACTTCAAGGTTGACAAGACGCTTTACTTGCAGCGATATCTGGACGAATCTGCTCTACGCAGTCGCACGTTTAATCCCTCCAGCGGTGGTGGGGCCTATCTACTCTGGAACACGTGTAGACGCCTACCTCATCCAGTGCCAAGAACAGAGTAGGAAAGTCTTGGTGGAGTATGAAACTCCCTCCCTTTCTGTGGACCACTGGTGACTAACGTTTGGGAGAGTCAGTGGTTCGAATACATCCGTGGACATATCGGGTTGCTTCTTTGATTATTGCTGTCAGCGCCCTAATCAAAATCATCTATTGAAAGACAGGTATATAGGTATTCGTGAAGTACAGCATTTTCACTCCCTTTAAGTGATATTGCATCCCGCCTGTGCTTGGGAGAGTAGGTGGTTTAAATCTACCCGAGGATATGGAGAGTTGGACGATTTGTTGAGTTCAGCGTCTGAGTTATGTAAAGCCATATAGCTCTGGACCAAAATAGAGGAGGAACGTCTTCGTGGAGTACGAAACACACTCCCTGTCAATAATAATGGAGTCGAACAGTACGGGAGAGTTGGAGGTTCGAGCCCGCCGGAGGACATTGTGGGAATGTCTGCAGATTTATTACCAGCGCGTCAATTAAACCTAGGTATGCATGGACACGAGTAGCAAAAGAACGTCTTCGTGGAGTACGAAACTCTCAGTGTAGATTTTCCACCTCAGTCATTGGCAAACGTCGGTGGTTCGAGCCCACCCGAAGACATGGGGCTAAATATGCGAGAATTATTTTGTTGCCCCGCCTTGACTGAGCACATCTAACGAAGGACGCAGATGGAGTTGGATCGTCTTCATAGAATATGGAACTCGATCCCTCTGAGTACATAAGACCCAGTGCTTGGGAGAGTCGGTGGTTCGAGTCCATCCGAGGCCATGAGCTGCGCAGCAATTTTTTGCCGCCACACCGCCCTTATTCGAGGCATACACCACGGGGCGGAATTAGGAAAGGAACGTCTTCGTGGAGTATGAAACTCGCTCCCGCTCTGTACCCATGATTTGGACTGGTGTTGGGAGAGTCGGTGGTTCGAATCCACCCGAAAACATGGGTGATTGGGATATTTGTTTTTCGTGGCCCTGCCTTGATATAACGGACACAGAGAGGGTATGAACGTCCTCTGGAATAAGGAACTCACTCTCGCTCGATAATTCAGCCTTGCGAGTATAGGAGAGTCGATGGTTCGAGTCCACGCTTGAGTTTCCAGCCTCATTTTGCGGCTACACCGCCCTTATTGGTTGCATCTACCAAGGGACGGAAGTTGGAAGCTCGCTGACTCTCGGTGGCCTGCCCGACATCACAGTGCTGCGACCGTTGATGGTTTAAACCCACACAAAGACATATTAGTATTGTTCGGCTGCCGCCGGCCTAATCAAACTCATAATATATCAGGCACAGAGATAGAAAAGGAAGGTCTTAGTTGAGTTCCCTTTCAATACAGCGCTGTTTTTGTTTCAACTCAGCTAACTGCTTGTGGCCTCATTCATATATTAAAGAAACGGGAAAAGAGCGAAATTTTCGCCAAGGATGCCGCTCTTTTGCGGGTTTATTGTGCTGGATAGTCCTGCGGCATTCGAATCAATAGATAATCCGCCCGAGCTGACATGAACGCATCGCATGTCGAAACTTCAACGAAGCATACAATGTCAGCGGCCGACTATTACGCCGACACTGATCCTCAGACCGTGAATGCACGAGTCAGCGCTCAGACGGTAAAATCGAGCCCAATATACCCATCATCGCTCTCAGTCTCCGCGACACTGCCCAAGGCCCACGCGGGAACCAGTTTCACCGGAGGCGGCGGCGGCGATGAGGGGTGGCGGCAACGCTACGTTCTCCTCGCCGTGGATGGCCCGCGCGCGCAGCATAATGCGGCGTGCTGCGTAAAGCACTGTAAAGGTCTCTGTCACCAGTATTCGCACCGAGAGAATGACATACGGGTCGCGCAGATGGCCACGGGAAGGGCTACGTCGAGCGCAATGGGCACGCAGCGCGCGGCCATGAAGCGCTCAGCGGCGCACGGCGAGAGGACCGTCTCTGAGCCTCGGGCGGCGAGGAATAAGGGCTGGTATTGAGTCAGCGCCGGTACACGAGGTAGGGAGTCTCGAAAGGCGTACTGCCCAAGAACCACGAGAATACTAGGAAGAAGATGCGCTGCATGTGATCATAGACGCGCGAGTACCGGGTGCGTGTACTGCCAGTACTCATTGCACTGCAGAGTCGTCATTAGCCGATGAATTCGAGGTGGGGCTGGCGGATGAAGACGGACAGTTGAATGACGAGTGGGATGGTCACAGCGGTGTAGAGGATCAGCATCATCTGCGACTCGCCTAATAAGCCAAGGTCGACGTCAGCTTTGTCGATGACTGGTGCGTAGGCCTACCCGTGGCGTTGAATACGAACTCATAGATCGTCCACGCGCTGGAGATGATTTGCAGCAGACATAGGATGTATACGAACCCTGCAGTGGAACGAGGCAATCAATATTGGGCTGAGAGGTCTGGCGTTGGACTGACGATAGAGACTGGAGACTTGACCGGAACGCCATGAGGGTAAGAGGGACTGCGTGAGGCTGTGCATCTGATCCCATCAACTTAACTTCCACGTGATGATCCGGCATTTCCCCGTCGACGTCTATTATAAGACTGCGATATCCTCAGTTCCTGCTCTCACTTGGCTCTCACCATGTCGCGCCCGGTGGGACTCTATCGGCTTCAGCTGCGCTCCACTGGCCGGCTTCCTCCCGTGATATATTCGTAGTACTCCAATGGAATGCCTCAAGCTTTGCAGGCTGCATGCAGCACATTCCATGCCAATGCCCAGAATTAATCCGCAAATATCCCGTCTCCCATTGCTATTACTAATATTACTACTGCTTCCTCGTCTCTAGATCTCTCACGGAAGACGCATTCATCATTATCAACATCAAAAGTCCTCTCTTCCTCCTCTCATGTCGTTTACTTCCGTAACGAAAGCCTATCGTCAGCCCGATTTCTCTCGATGCTGACCTCCGCTTCAAGGCCTCGTGTTATCTCTCTCCCTCCTCCAAATCGCCTCAGGTGTCACCACCATTTCTATCTACGGCATCGATGGGACTGGTATCATCCCACTAGAATTCGCTCCCCCCTCTGACTCGCTCTCAGTGTCCGACAAAGGCCTACAGCTCGCACCGGCCGTGTACGCCGCCGCCACCATTTTGCGGATGTACCTCATGTGAGTGAGCCATGCCACTCCCCTGCCGCGTCGTTTGAAGCCGGTGCACACGCTCCGATACACCCGCGAACATCCTCTCGTGCGTCGAAGGACAGCACTACTTCCTCATCTCCCTCGTCGCCGCGCGGGGACTCTCCGATATGTCCCGACCCTCATCGCCCCTCATCACCACTCGTGAATCCTCATGATCCAGCCGTCTGTGCATGGGTAACTCTCGTCCGCTCCGAGCCCCGCGCGGCCTGCATCCCCGTCGCCTTCGCGAGTGCGCGCTACCTCTCGATCGGCACAGACGCGATCCTCCCGCCCGCGATCAGCATCGCCTGTGCATCCCGTCCCATCTCTCCCCCTGCGACTCTGCTGACCAATGCCACGGTACAGTCTGCTTTGCCTCCCGCGCTCTCCGCCGGTGTGCCGTCGCAATGCACGGCACGGAGCCGGGAGATGGTCCAATCTCCCGCCGCTGCTGCTTCCGCGCCGCTCATCCCCGCGTGGATGGCACCGCATTTTTTGGATCTCAGGCGCAAGCACGAGATCACAGGCAAGGCTGCTGCTCCTACGCACGTAGTTTGAAAGTTATATCCGTCTCGGTGCTGCAAACCCGCCCATTGGAATCTACGACAGTGCTTTCTACATTTCATCGATAACCTTGCCTTTGCGGGATGGTGAGTCTCCCAATTGTTTCTCCGCGTCTCTTTCTAAATCTATTATTCTGGTCTGCGTTTGCGACGTCCTATGGCTGCATCGCGGCTAGAAATTGCTCTTTGGTGCAGCACTCCTCTCCGATCAGGGCGGGTCCCTCGACAGCGCTCCCTCGTTGCTCCCATTGACATGTGGCGATGTGCATTAGCGCTACATCGCTTATGCGAGGCAAAAGCGCCGTACTTATGGCTCCCACCAGCCCCCGTCGCATCCGAGACAGGTAAAGCCCGTATTCCATGACGTTGCCTGCATCCAAACATCCGCCCGCTGGTAATATTTTTAGAACGCGGGCTTCTTGGGCGTTTTGGTTCTAGTTTCATTGATCGCCGCGTTCTTGGTCACAGACAGCGGTGGATCCACGTTCCTTCCCTTGTCTTCCTACCTTTTGCGCCCATCCGGATCCGGAACTCACCTCCCTTCCTGCTCTCACCATCTGCCCAGTATACACCCAGCGCTCCACGATGCCCGCACCCTACCCGCTCATCGGTGCGTAGCCCATTGAACTCAAACACACTATATATTAAATTATATCGACGCTGATATGTATCTATGTATGCTTTATCCACCCAGAAATGCCACCGGGCGACTTCACGAACATGTTCGATTATCAGGCTATGTGCGTTCCCCTTCCCTTTCCTCCCGTCCACGCCTGTTCCCAGCTCACGCGGACGCGGCCGGATACCAGAAACATGGCGGCGGCGCACAACACATTCATCCAGGGCATCAACGCCACGGTCGCCCACGCGCCTAGCGTCCCGCCGAAGTGGGTGCAGCCCTTTATGGTCTTCAGCCTCGCTGTCGTGCGCCCTCCCCCATCCCATAAACTCAAATATCCGTCTGACTTTACACCCGCGTCCGCAGGTCGAGAACATCCACCATCACCACGGCTTGGAGGAGACGTTCCTCTTCCCGGAGATGAAGAAGCTGGGGGTAGGCGCGCTGTCGCACAACGTCGCACAGCACCGCGAGTTCGTCCCGCAGCTGCTCGAGCTGAAGGAGTATCTGGAGGGGTCCAGGCGGGCACGGCGCGCTGCTCGTGCAGATGATCGGCGCCTTCGGTGATACCATGATCACGCACCTGAACGATGTACGAATTTCTCCTCACTCCTCGCGTTGCATTGGACTGTGAAGTTGATCTGTGGCGTGCAGGAGATCTCGAGCCTCGAGTCCAGCCGGATGCGCGTGGTATTCACGGAGCAGGAACTGCGAGATATGGATGCGGAGTTCCTGAAGCGCGCTGCAGACGATCGAGTTCGCGACGACGCTGCCGCTAAGTGTCGTCTGTGGGAATCCTGCCACGCCGTGGTGCGTTCCATTTCTCACATATCTTTGAACCCTTGAATGTGATTCGTAAATCGCCAGGTTCCCGCCGTTCCCGCTGCCGCTGAAGTGGGCGACGCGGTGGTGGTTTGCAAGGAAGCAGAGCGCGGGGTGGGAGTTTGGGCCCTTGGATTTGTATGGGAATCCTCGGGTGCAGGATGGATCGCGCGACCACTAACGCAGAGTCAACCTTGGAATTCCAACCACGGGTCGGATTTTGATCAACGGGACTTGTACATAAGTACGGATACTCCTTACCGGACTTGTCTAAACTCTTTCGGTGTGGACGAAAGAGGAAAAGGCGGGCGTCACAGACGGTAATTAAATGGGTTGCGGGCGGCCACTGTGGGGTGGCGGCGATCAAACCAGTGAAACTGAACCAAAAATAGTATAACTCGAAGTGAGTCTTCGGCACTGGGGGCTGTGTGGGACATGCATGTGGATTCGCAGTTTCGTCTGGATGAGGTTGTCCAAGGATAATTAATTACCATTTCGCGCGGCAAGACCGGAAAGGCCTGGATGCCACACCTTCTCGTGCCGTCGCTGAGGAACGGGTACACGGCGGACAAGGTCGTCACACGGCTTTAGTCACAAATGAACCGGCGGCAGCGGGTGCGTAGCTGCTGTAGTATTAGTAAAACCGGGTTACTCATAGTCAAGACCAACTTGTGAGCGTGAAATTCAGCCATATTTTGCCCATATTGTTGAATTTCCGGAAAAAATGATGGTTCCTCCTCGAGTGTGCAGTTAATTAAATTCATAAGGTGAACAACTACGCCGGTTTCCCTTGGAGTCCGACTCAGAAAGATGCGGATTTGCATGCAGCGGCATGCCGTACACTTATACTTCGATGGAGCGCTAAAGATGGAGCCTGGTCAGGAGACCCGCATTAGCCGGAGATCACTGCTGAGTGAGTAGCCAGGACCTTAAAAAGGCTCATCGGTGCAAGCAGCGTCCATCATCATCGCCCATGGCTGAACATGATGGGCCAGAGGAGCAGTCTGAGAGCGTGAGAACGGTCAGCGTGCCGAGCGCTCGGGCCGGGTCGCCAAAAGAGGATCTTGGCGTAGACTCACCACCGGCATTTCCTGAAGGAGGGGTTCAAGCGTGGGCTACGGTCGCCGGAGCGTGCGTGGGCTGATTTCGACGCTTGGAGAATGTTTGTGGTCGCTAATTGTGTGACTTTCCCCTCAGACTTCTCATCCAGTTTTGTGGTTTTGGGTTTGTTGAATCGTTTCAAGGTCCTTCATCGCTGACCGTAATCCACAGATACACCACTTCATTTGGTGTCTATCAAGGCTCGCATGCGCCTTATATTGATGAGAATTATCTTACTGACCTCACAGATGCACAGATTTCTACACACGGGATTATCTCACACAATCTTCGTCTTCGGCGATTTCGTCAGTAAACAGAGAACTCAAGACCTATTCCAGTCGTCTTACTCTTCATTCTAATATTCAGATGGATTGGGAGCGTCAACGCCCTCCTGGTGATATCCAGTGGCCTCCTCGCAGGGCGTCTGTACGATCGAGGTCACTTGTGCGCGGTCTTCTCTCCCCCAAAAGATCTGAGCTCATTTGTTATCCAGCTATCCTCTACTGTACGGCGGATGCCTCCTTCTATCCTTCAGCCTTTTCATGCTCTCCCTATGTAAACCAGAGAAATACTACCAGGTTCGTCCCCCATAATATAGACTCCCAACCCCCACTGACACCAAATTCACCCAGATTTTTCTAGCACAAGGCCTCGGCGCGGGACTCGGCGCAGGAGCCGTCTATGTGCCCAGCGTCGCGGTTGTCTCCCACTACTTCCAGCGCCGGCGCGCGCTCGCCATGTCCATCGTCGCCTCGGGCTCCTCCCTCGGCGCGGTCGTCCACCCCATTATGCTCAACAACACCTTCCACCACCTCGGTTTCGCCAACGCCGTGCGCGCGAGCGCCGGCCTCGTCAGCGGGCTGCTCCTCATCGCGTGCGTCATCATGCACCCGCGGCTCCCGCCCTCCGCAGTCCAGTTTCCGTTCTGGAAGTCCCTGCGCCGCTTCGCGCGCGACAATGCTTATATTTTCGCGACGGTCGGGTCAGTTGAGCGCACATCTTCCCATCGATAGTGCTAATTGAGGGCCAGACTATCCATATACACCGCGGGGTTCTACTTCCCCCTGTTCTATCTACAACTCGATGCGGTAACGCACGGAATCAACCAAACACTGTCTTTTTACTCTGTCAGTCAATCTCGCATCATTATTGAACACGGACTCGGAAGCTAACGAGTCAATTGTGATTCAGTTGGTAATCATGAACGCCTCGAGCTTCGTCGGCCGGCTCGCGCCTGGCTTTTTTGCGCGCAAGCTCGGCGTCATCAACATGGTCGTAGCCGCCTCGGGCTGCGGCGCCGTCCTCATCCTTTCCATGATCGCGCTCAAGAGCATCGCTAGCATAGTGGTTATCGGCGTGCTTTATGGGTTTTCTGCTGGGGTTTGTGCGTATGCCGCTCTCCGTCTCTGATTTGCCTTTTAAATGCTGGAACAGTTGTGACGATGATGGCGCCACTCCTGGCCGTTCTTACCGAGGACCTCGGCGAGCTAGGGTGCGTCCCAATTATTTTCATCTACGTACATAATTGCTCACCGCCCACAGCCTCCGCATGGGCGTCTCCTTCGCGTTCGTAGGCATCGGTGGGCTTATCGGTGGGCCATCCATCCATCCGTCCCCATCCTCTGAGTACTTACCACATCTGCAGGCCCGCCCATCGACGGCGCCCTCCTGACCAGCCACTTTGTGTGGTGGCGCCCGGCCCTCTTCAGCGGGGTGCGTGCTCACCTCTTTTCACCATTTCTAAACTAATTAATTATGAATTCATGCCATCCAGGTGATGGCGTTCGCTGGATTCACTTTCTTCGGGGCCACCTTGGTTGTTGTGAGGCGCCGGAACGCGGCGAAAAGGAGCTCGACTGCGGGCTCAGCGGAAGAAAAGAGCCCTAGCGATGTATAGATTTTCATGGGCAGATGTCTTGTTGATGGTTGGGATTTTCTGTCTCGAAATTCAAGTCTGTACCGTACTGTAGCTCGAGGACTGGCAGCCTAATTTACATATTTAAACTATATTTTGGATTTTGTGGTGAGCAAGCCGTCGTCTGCCGGGGATGACGTGAATCAGAGTCAAATGTCACATCCTTGTTGTCAATTCCATAAAGCAGTTTGTACATTGTTATACTAGTCCCATTCCTCGTTAGTGTCCCAAAGATGCAGGAAAATTGACCAAAGATTGCGCTTTACTGCGGCAAAATAAGCTGAACACACAGCATCAGCATACGCTAGCAAGACCATTTAAATTTACCAGGGCAAGATGGCCACCCGAGACGGGGCGCGCGCGGAATCCGGTCGCAACACCGGTGATGGTGTCGTACAGATCCGAAAACGGCACGTTGTTCAGCCCGTTGGAGAGGTAGTCCTTGAGCGCCGTGATGAGCTGCGTCCGCAGCGCCGGGTCGGTGACGATCGCGGCGGTTCATACTTCCCAATCTGGCGTCGGGTGAGCATCGTATAATTCTAAAAGTCACCCGGGGACATACCTGTCTTGGTATATGTGTGGCTATGGGGAGGTTAGTTGTAGGGCCAGCGGAGAATGGATAAAGGCGTACCGGGTATCAAGTAGAACACTAAACTTGTCTGAAAGGCGAATTAGAAAGAGGGAAAACAGAGGCCACAGCGGACTCACTGGCTACAGTCTTGTACCAAGCGGTTTCTATGGACAGTTAGTGCCAAATAAATGTGAGGTGAACTGGACCTACGCATTTCATACACCGAAGCGGGGAACAGCTTGAGGCCGAGATGGACATCGCTGAACAAGTTATACCCCTTCACAATACCATGAGCGGGGTTCTCTCGACTCGGAGAGAAACATACCAGGCCCCAACTGTCGGACTGCTCATACTGGAATAATTCTCATCAGCGACTCACACACATAGACCAATGGTCGACTGACCGCAAGAGTTAAATGCGGGCCCGTTGTCGAGGCCGACAATACCTGCCACTTGGTTACGTAGTCCGCCGCAATTGACTGTTGAAGCGTCAGTGGTGAAACACGTGGAAACAACGGTTTATGGAGGAGCATACGCTGTAATTGGCGGCTTTGATGGGATCCCCGAGTCTCTTGCAAATCTCGGCCATGGCGCCGATTCCGATGATCCCCTTGATTGCCAAGTTGGTCTGGTTGGCGAGACTTCCGGCGAAATCGTCCGTGCTCAGTTGGTGTGCGGGGATCAAGGAGTCCTCGATGAGGAACTGCGTCCATTGGTCCAGAAGCGCCCTCTGGTGCGCCGTGAGACGAGAAACGGCAGCGGAAGAAGGGATGACATACGTATCTGATCAACTGCGAGTTGTCGCCTGTCTTTTGCGCAAAGGCGAGGGACATGATCAGCATGTTTCCACTCTCTGAGTATATTCAGTCAGTGTTCGAGTGTTTTCGTTGATCTCGAACCTTCCTATAGAATGAGGTGAGCATAGGCGATGTGACAAGGAAAAAAGGGACGAACCACTGGCATAGCCTAGAGTATTCCGGGTCAGTAAGGCACATGCGATATTGATATATAAAATGTACCTCGTCCAAACCGTCTGAATGGCCGATAGCCTGAGTGGTTAGGCGTTAACGGCCGTGAATTGCATGAGTTTTCTTGAATTACCTTCGGATAATGTGCACCTGAAACGAAATCCGTTAGTATAACATGCAAGTGTTATAGAAGGATTATACCCATATCGTGAACACTCCACCTGCATGAGATCAGTGGGATTCCTCAACGTCGGGTAACACGCACTTGTTCGGGTATTGTCCGGATGCCTGGTACCTGAACAGCGGTTCGAGAAGGTATTGCCCCAGCTTCGGGAAGAGATAGAGGAAGATCGGGGATGCCGGGAAGATGACATCTGTGTGAACGGTCAGTCACGAAAGATGCCACGCATCCTGGCGTACCGATGGTGTTCGTGTTGCCGTCGCTCGAGATTTCTGGGATTGGTCAGTGTTTGCGGGAGGACTCCGCGGTGGGGACGCACCTTTCTTGAACAACATGATGTCTCAGGTGTTCCACCCGTCGTGCGCGTTCTTCGAAATGGTGAGCTCGTTGGCGCCCAGCGACTGCCGGATGGACAGCGCGATAATCCCCACGTAGTCCGGCGAGATCTTCGAGGCGTCCGCCTCCACCTTCGCGTCCAGTGTCTTGGCCGTCGCCAGCACCGTAGCGTAATCTTTCAGGAAGAAGGATATCTAGCGCGGATACGGGTCAGCGTTCCTCCACGTGGGGCGCAGACGGATGAAGTCCGACGAACCAGTTGTGCAGTGGTCGAGAAACGGCTCCAGAAGTAAAGGCTACGCTCCTGTTTCACCTTGCCCGCGAGGACGTATTTGACCGCGGGCTCCCTGATGTGGCCGATGGAGAACAGGACGGACGCAGGGGCGCCGGAGACCTGGCCGAGGTCCTTGGATAACCCAAACACGGGCCAGCTATCGCTCACGGGGCGGAAGTTGGGATCTTTCGTGTTGACGAGGACACCGTTATTCACGAACTGCGCGTGGACGATGATGTCGGCGCCCGTCTGGTATGTCGCTTTCTTGTCCTGCAGACGAACGTGAGAGGGTGGCGGGCGCGATTAAGGAAAGGGCTTACATTGAGGATGGAGTAATGCAGGGAGCCGTCTGGGATTCATGTCAGGTAGCGTCGACGTCCGCGCCAGAGGAGCTGGGCTTACACTGTGCCTGATCGTTGATTTCCTCGAAAGTGGCCGGGGAGGCGAGATGGATTTCGTGGCTGAGAATGTCGGTCGTGAGAATGGCCCATTCGACGTCCCAGGATGAGACGCCCGAAACCCATTCGGCGCTGACATCAGAGTAGACTTGGACGGCGTGTGCGGCGCCGTCGGTGGAAGCGGCAGAGACCTGCATATATGAAAGCGGGATCGACATTTTGACCAGGTCGGACTTTCTCTCGAATTTAGCGGCGCAACAGAGTGAATCTGAGAGTTCATACCTCGACGGGACTCAAGAAAGTCACGGTGAGATCAACTGGGCCGGCAGAAAGCATGAATATGCTCCGCGTGGATGTGAACTAGAGGATGGTTAGCCTCGGACGATGCCATGAAGAACAAGGATCTACCTGGAAGCTCTTCTGAGTGGCCTGTTTAACCGACACGTCGGGGACGGAAGCAGCGCCCAAGAAACTGTAGATCTGGCCATCCACTTTGACAAACCCAGCCCACGCCATGATCTGCAAGTCCAGCATTAGCCCATTCCGTTGGGGGTCCGTCGCGAAGGCGCACCTGTCCCGCCCAAAAGGTGGGCCATGCGCCGTTCAGCGGCACCCCCTGGCCCTGCGGCAGCCACGCAGAGAGGTACGGGGTTCTGACAGCCAGAGGAGTGGACGGAGGATTGAACGGAGTCGCGGACCAGCTGGTCGCGGCCAAAGCTTGCAGCGCATACAGCGCGGTACAGAATATCTGGACACGCATCTCGAGTGAGTTGGGGAAAGCGTCGGTCCCGCAGGCGGCTTTTGTACGCCGACCCCTCGTCAGCTGCCCGAATCCGATATCAGATGTTCGCGATCCTCGAGATCATTAAAATCTGATGTATATCGAACTCGACGAGACCTCGAGACCTGCGGTCCATAAGCGCGCGAGATGCAGGAAGACCCCTGGATGACCAGCTGATGTCACAGGATACAAACACAGGCGTCCCATTTGTGCTTGGGCTTTACGAAATTTGATCAGAAAGGTTCAGAAAGAAGGTTTCCGGCGCGGTTTTAGACAGCGCACTCGTGGGATCTGCAATATTGACGGAGATAGCAGATAGCCCGTGCTACGCTACGGCCGCGGCAGCGGCTACAGCCCAATGATCCCTCAACCGCAATATATGAAAACCAAAGATGCTCGTACTTTGCTCCAATATCCTTACCTTCATCTTCAGATTTATTTGTTATGAGTGAGGCCGTAAAACATCGACATCAAATCGTGAGCATGATATTGGTTCCGTGCATTCAATAAATGGCTTATGAGTAGCGACAGCACAAAATATTAGCTTCTCAGTGGTAATACTGCTCAACATATCTGAGCATTTGACTTCTATAACTTTCTCGATATCTGTCTTGGCGTCGTAGTTCATTCATCACGTATTCATGATCAAGGGCCTGGTTCAAAACCTCTGATGGATCTACACAATGAGCGTCAGATGAAAGATATCAATTTCAGAACAGCTGGATAATTTACCACAAATAGGGTCAGATTTCAGACGTCGTTCCCCTTCTTCAACTTTCCTTCGCAAACTTTGAGCCTGCGATCGAACATTTCCACGGTTCCGAGTGTTTAATAATTTTTCGATGTCAGTAGCAAGTTCCCGCTGCTGGCGCGCCCGTTGCGCGACGCAACGCCGAAGATTGACTATTTTCGAGCCCTAACACCGGTCAAATAATGATCAGGACTAACCAAGACAAGATACTCACTTTCGGCTTGTTCTCCTTTGCTTCCCTTTCTCGTCGCTTCTTCTGACCTGGGGAGCGTCGTTCAAATTCGGTAGCAGCCCGCTAATAAGTAGGAAGGCGGCAACAGAGAATCAATTGAACGACTTATATGCACATATATTTAGATTCATATCTTTGGAAGGTTGTCGCGGGCTAACTTGAGGGTCAATGCTTAGCCTTTGTAATCACGGAATCCATGGTCTGATATCTGAGCGGACCTTGAGGCTCTGGCCTGCTTTGAAGATGCAGATTTGGGAAGCATTGGACACATTTTGGGTTGCTTGGTGTTCATGGCGAGAGGAAAGGTTGTTTGCGCCTCAACTGGAGTTGAATTTATCATCTCAACAGTTTAAAAATAGCAATTCAACATTTGAGTGGAGAATTCAGCATCTTGACGGTTTTTAGTGGAGTACTGTACGTCCCTGTAGTGAAGCAACGGCTGGAGGACCGTGACATTTCTGTTGCCTTTTTTTTAGGTAACGGATGGGACCGTGAGCGTGACCGTTGCAAAATTTTGCAACCATCAGGTACCTCTTCAACTATTATTACCCTGCTCTATTGAGTTTGAATGAATGTTTGCAGCTAATTGGACCTTACCCTCGCACCATAAACGAATTTGTTAGCTGAGATTTTTTGGAGGATTTTTCTCATGCATGTCACGGTAATTCTGAGGCAACGGCCCTCATCCTGACCGTGACCGGCTCAAAATTTTGCAACGCAACGGCCCTCACTGTGACCGTGACCGTTGCTTCAATACAGGGACGTACAGTAGTGGAGCAGTTGACGGCATGCGGTGCTCGGGCAGCCAATACGAATGTCCCAAAGACAAATGGTCTTGTCTCGCTCTCACAGGAAGTGCTCGATTCTTATATAGATGCTGCAGTTACTATCGATTACCCACATGTGCAAAAAAAGATTGGTGTTACCGCTACAACCCTAAATGTCACTGAATGGTCCTCGGCATTCGCATATGTGATCTTTACCATGTTTAGATGTTAATTGCTGGAGGGCTTGCTGTTTGAAGAAGGTTTGAGGCCAGAGATAAGTCGCCGAGACGCCACATCAAAAATACCTACATGTGCAAAAAAAACTACTGATCTCCTTTTGAGCTCATTTGTTCACTGTATCCTCCACACTCTTTACCATGTCATTCCTCGGCAATAGACACATTTTTTCGCATTTTATTTCGAGGTAATAGGAGGAAATTGAGGTAGAAAAGAATATTTTCTTTTTTTTGCAGAGGTACGTATTGTTGCATATGTGGGTAATCGATAGTACTGGCTGGCTTTTTTTAAGGACACGCTGGCGCCGAGGGCGACGCGACGTCTTCCGGAATGACAACACCACGTGCAATCAATGCAAAGCGCACCAAATCGCGGGGAGAGTGCGGATCCCCGAACCCCGCGGCGCCCGGCCAGATCTTCTCCTTCCTGGGGCGTTAGAAGTACGGCAACGTCAGCGTGAGTGTACCATTTTTCCCATACACGAAATCTTGTCCACTCCACTGGAAGCCGTACACAAGCGTCCCGCGCGCCTCGGCCTCCGCAACTGACGGCTTGTTCTTCCGCAATAATACCTCTGTTCAAGCGCGCCGTAAGACACGTCAGTACGATCCTCTCGAACCATTGACCATCATCGCTGCTCAAGCCCAACGAGAATCCCCTGTGCCGGGGTCTGCGATGTAATCATATTTACTCATTTTCAACAAAGGCACGTGATTACTCGCGTTCAAGAACAGTCATCAACACGACCGAGCGCTGGCGCAAGTACATCCATAATCGAGTTCTAAGTGGTCTCAGTGGTGTTATTGCCACCCAGGGACACTCAAGTACTGTTACTGACCGCAGAAAAGTGCGCCGCAATTGAATAGTCCGGGCGGCCGGCAGTTTCGCAGCAATTTTGCAAGCTGCGGGCATTGAATGCGTCGGGTTATATCAGCGAATCACCTCGCTGCTAGTTCAGAGTATCTGCACGACGCAGAGCAGCCGCTGACTTGAACATTGAGGCAGGTCGAACTTCAACTAGTCCTAGTGGTGAATCTATTTTGAGTGGGGGTTTAACGAAGCGCACCTGAATGTACCGACTCACACGGGATTGTACATAAACTTTGATCCCACACTTGAGCTTCATCTAGCTGTATGCCTTGTTCTCCTGGCTCACTCAGTCCTATTTGTCCGGCCATGGTAAGGTGCATTTCTTAACTTCCGCCGTTTTTTTTCGCTAATTCATACCATCCAGCTGTGGGCAACGCGCGACGGGTAAATCTCCGACTTGGCACTACTGAAATAAAGCCTACACATTCCCCCCGCCGTCGTTTGAGACTGCGCACGATCGATTACCTGACTCACCAGGTCACACCAGTTATTTCCTCTTTTGGTGCTCGTCTCCAAATTACATAGATGTATT
The DNA here is from genome assembly GCA_029204335.1 of Mycena vulgaris. NCBI lineage: Eukaryota > Fungi > Basidiomycota > Agaricomycetes > Agaricales > Mycenaceae > Mycena > Mycena vulgaris. The sequence goes on from JARGYA010000056.1 coordinate 203,267, forward strand.
TCTCGCGAGTCGACAACATTAAAACTTCAATGCTTGATAAAAAAAACATGTCGTACTTCCGGGCGGGGTATTCGCACTATCGAAGTATATCTATCGATGTATCAGCCTTTTCATCGTCTTTAGAAATAACTGTCTACCAGTTGGTGGCCTTTGTTGAAACCTCTTAACCAGTAATATTTGCGGCCAATTGCGGCTGACGGATGCGCAAGGTAATGAGAGACTCCTGGTCGTCAACGGGCGACTTACCCTGCGCTTCTCGATTCACCTGTACTGTATGAAAAGATCTAGACATCTCACAGACAGGGCCGACGTACCATTGCTGCCTTGGCTTTGGCGACAGCATCATTAATTTCCGCCTGCTTGGTCTGATCATAGCCGGCCTTCGCGGCATTAACGGCGTTATCGATTTCAGTCTGCTTGGTCTTGGAGTCGTTGGCCTTGGGCAGCGTGTTCGAGTTCAGGAACAGAAATACTTGGCAAATTTGGATATGCGTACCAGGGTATTCGTCAAATCCGAAACTTCCTGCGGGTCGGCGAACTTGGATGAGGTTAGGCCCCTGGTAGGCCGCAGAGATTGATCACAATACCGCCTGGGCTTTCAACTTGGCGATTTCTTTGGCATCGGCGGCCTGGACTCTGTGAAAACCGTACCATAATCGGAACAAATAGCCAGCCATACCGCCTTCGTCTTTAGATTGAGGATTTCCAGCTGTTTTGCTGCCTAGGCGTATGCCAGGAACGCGTATCATAGATATTCGGAAAAGAACCAGTTGCTGTTTCAGATCAGTAATTGCAGCCAAAGAGGGAAGAATTCAGCGGTAGCTCATGCACATTCCGTGGGGGTGCGTACAATCTATGCCATAATCCATTGCGGGATTTGCGGAGAGCACACGATTTGCAAAGTCTTGGGAGATAGGGTCTCTTATCCTGCCATCCGTGAGCTTATATATGTTCCGCGTGTCGCGTCGGGTTTGGCTTCACGCCGAGCTATTCTCGAGAAAGTTCCATTTCGACTGTTATTGACAGTCCAAATGGAATCTCTCATCGGCGGAACGGAGTACGGACCGACTCAGAGGACCTCCGCATGTCACGGCAGTTCGAAGGTTGACGCCACAGATGTGGCTCTTGGAAGTAGGACAAGACATGCCGTCGCTACGCTCCGGCTCAGTTTCCACGCTCACCCAGTTTCCCACATCGTGGAAGAATAGTTCATTCAGGTGTATCGGACGAAAATTTTGGTTACATGGTCATCCAGTGGCTTCGTGTGAGTCTACGGAGTTCTTGGATAAGAAGTCGTAGAACACGGTGATCCAAGTTGGTGGGAGTTTTAATTCGACTGAGGACTTGAGTCGGCAAAGCTCCGTCGTTGACGAGAATGTCTCCTACAGGTAAGCTACTGACTATTTATACTGATTAGCTGAGTACGGAATACTACGGCCTACTGCGAATAACTACGGGATACCTGCGGCAGTGCGGTGCCGCTGCCACAAGTACTGTGCAACCGCGCCGCAAGCCTGCAACGCGCTGCGCTAAATCGGGCTCCGGCGCCGAAAGCCGACGCGAACCCTTAAACTTCGCTCCTTTGTCGTGGCCGTCAGCCGGCTTGCGACTCTTTCCGACTCCGCCCGCCAACTCTTGGCCAACTCAATCTCCTGCCTCAAGTTCACCAATGCTTTTGAAGCTTCCTCTTAGTTCCCTGGGCCACATGCCGCACGGAACCTCTGGGGAGAACCTCAGGCACGCTCAAGGCACGCGCCAGCGGCGTCATCCTCTTCATCCCATTATTCTTGCGCTCCCGTTGAGTCATTCTCGGGCTCTTTTCTCGCTGCGACAGCTTTTCAGCTCCTCCACAAGCCAGGTTCGCTCACTATTTAACACGGAAATTTCATTTGAAGCTGGGATTGCGAAATTTGGGAATACCTGATGGAATATTTCAACCCATGCGGTTTCACCGTTGGCGTGCTTTTTTACCTTTTCGCTGCTGTCTTGGGGAAGCTCTCAGATATTTGGTTTTCGGACATTCCTCAACACCGTTGGCCCATTCACAGGATCCGTACAGTTTCAACAATGCTTCCAAAACCACTCACTAGAAACCAATTTCTTTTGGCCGCCACAAGATGTTCTAAGCGAGATCGAGAATCGTGGACATCTACGCCGAAAATGTAACACATCCTGGACTGTGCTACAAAACCAGAGTCGCCGGAGCGGCAATCACAACAAAATCCTACCGAAACAGCCGGTCAGGTCAAAGTTCAAACGCGACGTTCCGATACTTCGGGCTGTGTCGCACTGCCGCATTTCGTTTGCTGCTTTTGACGTCACCAGCACCGAACTCTCGCTAGTGCCTCGGGGACTTGCTTGCAACTTTATATCCCAGGCCGTACCCTCATACCTGGCATCGATGGCCACATCAAGAATGGTACATCCCAATTCTCTGTCCGAGCTGGCCGCCGACCTTATCTTCGGGATCTTCGCTCGCTGCAACATCTCCTCGGTAGTGTCCACCAGCCAGGTGCAGTCGTTTATCTGTTGGAACTCCATTAGTATAAGAACTGATACCTGTCAGACCCGTCGATACCTGCACGATCTCGCCTTCGACAAAACTGTATGGGTCGCCCTCTTGGATTAGCTCAAGCGAAGCCACATCCTGGATTCAGTATATACTCCAGACCTCCGGAAGCTGTCCACAGACCACCTCATCGCCCTTGCTAAACGTCTGGTAAATGGCCCCGACACCTGGAGTCATCGCAACTCGGGCTTCACGCTCGAAGTCTCCAAGGAAATCGTCATACATCCCAAGTGCGCTAGCGGCATGCCGGCGGATAACGAAATGAAACTACTCCCAAGTGGGCGCCATGTTCTCCTCAACAATGCGGATGTACTTGGGTGTTGGGACGTCGCAGAGGACAGGTTGGTGTGGGAGCACACGCCCCTGTTCCACTCCAGCACGTACATCACCAGCCTCGAATTCGCAGCAGAGGAAGCGGAAGACGGTGTTTCACTTCTTGTGATGATTTGCGAGCGCTGCGTGCCAAACGGTGCTGACTCTGGTAGAGCCCGCCCCTAGTGAGTCGACTGCTTCCCTAGTAGCATCCACATATTTTCATGTATTTCAGGGGCGATAATATTGTCGAGGTTATCGAAGTGAATCTTCAGCAGGGTACCATAACCTCCTCCTGACCGCTTGGTGCCCAGTGACACACTACGATGACCCATTTGGCAACCCAGTTATCCGTGGAAACATCCCCGCCGTGCCCGTAGCGAGCGGCTATTTTATTCTTGACTGGAAGGCGCAGTCCTCTCTGCTCTTGGGCCCCCAGATGTCGATCGCACTTATCCTAGGGCATCTCGTCCTGAAAGCTCCGGGAAAGACCACGGGAGAACCAGGCCCAGAGATCCACCTAATCTCCAATGACGCGCTGCATGCACATTTCGCGCGCGCTATCAATATCGAAGACGACGCCGAATTTGCTGCGGAATACGAGTCTGGGCCCAGGATCACCGAAGTATTGCTCGACGACATCGCGAAGCGCAGCAAATTGCGGACCTCGGAGGCCTGTCGGCTGTACGACATGCGGGTGCACGAGAGCCCCCTCAGGCACAATTCATACCGCGTCTGGCTCGAGGGCGAGAGATCCAGCTCAGGTGGTGGTCATGCATTATGGTGCTACCACGTCTCGGTACCCCGCGTGCAGCAGCCCCGGTGGCGTCCGCGGGCGCCATTCCCCATCCCTAGCGAGGGCCCGATGTGTGCCCCCGAGCTTGCGTATTCCGGCCACACCCTTCGATACAGCGCCGACACGGACAAGCCCTGCATCATCACGCCCACGGCGGCCCCCGAGGAGGCGGAGGACGCGCGGAGTATATGGACCAGCAGGAACCGCATCATGACTTACCTAGCAACGACCTCGATCCCATCGGTCGTAATCCGGTACTTCAAATGAGTTGTTATTTATTTATCTTTTGCACCCTTCTCGCCCAGGCGCGAGTTCGCGGAATCTCACAGAAGGCTGGTCTTGGGTTGTTCTTGGGCCGCTTCCAGCGACGATTCTGGCAATTTGAACCATTTTCTGCACTTGGTTTTTGACAAGACTCGTCGATCAAGTCCGTGAAAATCCATAATTAACTTATTTGCAATATTAGTCCGCGACATCTGCGGCTATGCCCTTCGTCTCTCCGCGTCCACCTACAAATACCCCAAGAATCCCGACCGATGGCGACTAGACGACGAGCGCGACCTGGAGCGATGACCGTGTCCGCTGTGCGTCACGATGACCGGTGCCCGTGAATGTGAATGCCCGCTCGAATAGCCTCCGTAACCGCCGCCGCCGTAGTACCCGCCGTACGCGTAGTTGGGGTAGTAGTGTTGTGTGGGGAGCCCGTAGTAGCTGCCCGAGGAGCTGTGCCGCCGGTTCGAGTGATAGCCATGACCATGGTGATGTGAGTAGCCCATGCTGGGATACATGCCGGGGTACATGCCGGAGGAGCTGGCGTGGATGTAAGGCATTTCAGGAAGATGTGTTGTGTTGCGGATTGATTATGCGATAGCGAGATGTGGGGATGCGTAAAGCAGGCAAATATATGAGGTGGATAGGAGGCAAGTGGGTTGGTTCGTAACGCTCGTGAAAGTCGTAAAGGTCGTCAGAGAAAAGTAGAAGGAAGAGTTTGAAAGAACGGGCCAGCCGTGAATCTGGGTGCAAGTCCTGAGCACCCCGCCTTTATATGCGGTTCGGGGGACGACCGGGTATCCTGGCCAACGGCTCCGTCGTTGAGCGGGGTTGCTGAGCCGAGCGGTGTTCGTGGTCCGTTGCTCAGCCAAGCGGTGCAAACATGCAACCATGGTGGCCGCCGGGGTCGGCATTGACGGCATGATCAGGTGCCTCCACCAGTTATCGCCGGCGTGCCGAACACTGCCTCCCTCTGAGTTCGCTCTTTTTTGGGGGCAATTCGTTCGTCGTAGTAAATTGGATGATATGTCTAGCCTCGATGTATATGGACTCGATTCAGCGGGAAAAGCGGAATAAATAAATCACAGTGCACAAAAAATAAAAGGACAGTACCTGTGAATGGCCCAGGCTCGAATCAAACGAGCTTCCTGTTGCATTCCTATTGGACATGGATCCACCACTATCGAATGCAGGTGCTCACCCCGTGCTCCAGACCTTGGTTTCTTACCAACTCCAGCTGGTTGAATATTTATTGAACGTCTCGAAAAAAAGTACATAGCATGGAGATAAAAACAACTTTGCGAGATTCCACAGATATGGCCAAGGCTCGAGTCGAACGAACATCCCACTGCGTAATTCTTGTCTGGAGTCGGCCTACAGATTGTTGGTACCACACCCGCTTCTGAGCCTTCTTTTGGTCCAGACTGGACTTCATTACGTGGGCGTAGAACCGAACCACGACAGAAGAAAAAGTTACCTTTTCATCAGCATGGCCCAGACTCGAGTCGAACGAGCTATCCTGCTGGACCATTTGAATTTCCTGGCTGAATGCAGGTGCGCCCCGCGCTTTGTCTAACATATTTACTCTAACAGGTTTTCCTTTTTTGTACATTCTGAGGCTGGGATGCGGAGCGCCCCCCGGGGTTTGCCCCAACAGGCTGTCGCCCTGCTGGAGCTAATGCCACGAGCGCAGCGAGTCGGCCATGGCGAAGGTACGGGTCGTAAAGCTTGTATATATAACGGCCTTGAGTGGCCATCGAGGAAGTCGACAACTGGTGACTTGCCGACCTCGGAGCCTTTAAACTCCGATGATTTAACCACTCGGAAACGCCGGCACGCACAAAATCGCCAAATATTAAATGTGGACTCGGACTCGGAATCGCTCCCCCAGATGTAATACCGCCACGTAAAATACAGTATTGAAGTTCACTCAATCTTGAACAGTGACGGGCCTTCGGAGTTATCAGCAGAGCACGAAGTTGCGTGATCCGAGATGCGGCTGGATCGGGCAGCAATATCATTCCAGTTATCGAATCTCAGGTCAGCTCTTGACAGACTGTAACTGACTTGCCACATCTCAGAACCATCGAAGGATGATGATGTATGGCTGGCAGGCTGCAGCTCGCCAGTGTTTGAGCCCCCGGGCCCAAAAAACAATGTATGAATATCTGTATAGTTCGTTTTCTCCAGTTCAGACTAGGAAACACTCTCGGACTGTTCTTTAGACCATCAATATAGAGTGGAAAGGGGGTTGCCGCTTTAGTCCTGCAAATCATCTTGATTAGTTCGCTGTCGGACCCTGAGAGATCTCACCCATGTCAGATGTTGTTGAATTGGATAACCATCTGCAGATCTGCTTCTTATGTGCCTGGAGAAAAATGTTAAGTCTGACACGTTTTGGACGCGTTTAAAAGGCTTCTTGACTCGAAACTTTGAATACAGCCCACTTCACATGGTTAACTTTCTTCACAATGTCACTGCCCTTGCAGGCGCCTTCACACTCACCAGAATCTTTGACTTCCAAGGGAACGTAGTCACTCTCAGCCAGAATCAAGTCTTCAATGGTGCCGCTATTGTCAGTTCTCCGGGGACCTCTGGAGCCCTCAACCAAGAGGTCAGGACAGAGAGATCCTATTCATTGCCCACGATTTATTTATTTTTGCAGTGGTTCATCGACCCACAACCAGCTAACGATGGAACCTTTATCGTCCAAAATTGGTTGGGTCCGTTTTTGTCAGCCGCAGATGCTGGACAGGGAAATGGAGATCATTCTCCTGCTGTCGCGGCGCCGTCGTCCAATGTGGGTTTGGCCACTGTGTTCAAAATGCAGACCGTGGGTTCTGGTCCACAAGTCAAGTAGGTTGTTCTTGTTGAATATGACGCCATTTATTGATTTTTTAGTTTCATACAGGCTTTGGGCGGCGATACGTACGCCTTGACAGCGTGGTCCAACCCGGACCCAGCGACTCGGACTGATCCCACCACTCCAGTTCGTTTGATTTCTTCTTGTTAAATGCAGAAACGTGCTTGCCTGTGAATTAAGATAACTATGGAAAGACTCATGGTGCCGAATTCATTCATGCAAAGCTTCACAATTCAACTTGGTACGTTTCACACTTCCATCTATCCATGCAACATGAAGAACTTCAATGCGCTTGTAGTGGTAACTCAGTGAAGGCCAGGAAAGTTACGAGCCAAGGTATTTTAAATATTCGCAGATCCGATGATATGTTTCGCTGTTGTGTCATTTCCAACTACGAAACGTGGGGCAGATTCGCGTAGTTCATTATACTTTTGGGATATTCCTGTTTTTTTTTTCGAAACGATTTTACATTTTGTCGCCGTCAGTCCTGGTCAGTGGTGATACAGCGGCAAGAGTTTGGATCTTCCAGTCTTTAGCAGTCTTTAGTCGATGATTCCGAACTTGTATAGTATAGAACTGGCCACGGCTGATTATGCGCAACAAATTGAAGCGCCCACAAACATGAGCATTGCGCTTTCATCACCGAAAGCGGAAGAACCTGCCAAGGGGCTCCCAAGGCCGTCGCAAGAGGCTCAAGGCCTCTCAAGGGCAACCTATCCTTCGGAACGTGTCACAAGAAGATTCTAAGAGGATATTGAAACTCACAAGGTCTAGCAAGGCCGTCCGAGCCTCGGATGCCCTTGGTACAGGCTAGTAACACGTTGGGGGCATCGCAAGGCTCTCCTTCTCTTCCCCGTACTCAAATAATGTATCAAATGAATTTCCATTGCACAAGTCGGAACGGTACAATTGTGAGTTACGGAGTAATAGCTACAGGTTGGTCTGCGAGGAGCTATGTCAGGATTATTGACTCGGATAGCGGGCTGGTGGGACTTACACGAAGCGAATGGGATGCGGGGCTCGGTTTACAGCTGCAAGATGAAGGTGGAGTAAGTAACAATACAGCACGATAGAAGGCAGTAACTTACATGCGGCATTGATTGAATAATTGCATTACTATGGAATGAGGTGGCTCAGCAAGCGAAGAAAGATGCTGAAGGAACCGCTTACGAGAGAATTAAGCGGGGGCATCTGTGGGTGAAGACAACGAGTCAGACAAGCGACGGGATAATAAATGTATACACTTACTGTAGTATGGTAATGCGCGCTGCATGACAGTCGTAAAGGTCCTCAGAGAGAAGTAGAAGGAAGAAGTTGAAAGAACGGGCCAGCCGTGAATCTGGGTGTAAATCCTGCGCGAGCCGCCTTCATATGCGCCTCGGGGGACGGCCGGGTATCCTGGTCAACGGGACCGTAGCTGACCGGGGTGCGTTGCCTGACTCTGCCCCGCGCGGTGTTCGTGGTCCGTTGCTCAGCCGAGCGGTGCAACATGCCACCATGGTTGCCGCCGCGAGCGGCATTGCCGGCATGATCGGTTCGACGAAATCCATCAATGATTGCCAGACTGCCGAGCACTGCCTCCCACCGACTGCTTTTCATTGCGGCAATTCCTTTGTCGCAATAATTATAAATAGTGTGATTTCTAGCTCCCACTCATCCGAGTTCAAATGAAACCGAGGACAAGCGGAATAAATCGACCCCCACTCAGGTGAGCGAACCAGGAATGTTGAAATTTTGATAGGCGTGCTCCAAAAACATTGAGGAACTTCCGATGGTCTATTTTCGAGCGAGAGATTTCAAGGTCGACCCATCCCTCAGCTCAGACAGCATGAAATATTGTGTTTCCACCCCATAGTCGAGCCGCATATCACAGTCAACACGCTCCGATCCTTCTCCTACTGAATAGGTTATATAACCGGCTGCACCCAGGAATTTGGAACCTCGCTTCAGACGTCTTTCGGATGTGACCCCATCTAATTGAACGACATTAGTCCATTCATTTTCAACTTGAACAGCCCGAATTCAGTAGCGATGACTTGAACATGACAGCATCCGACGAAACGCCGAGAACCGACCTCCGACGTAGCTCTGGTGGGCCTTATCATGTGGCTGTTACCTCTTGGCACACTACGGAGTCGCTGTGCATCGAGCCCTCCTAGTACATGTGGTATGCAGGTTCGAACGGATTCTTGAGCCGGATCAGTGCGGATCAATGGGCCCGCCTTTTCCCGTGTCTCTTGATGCGCTCCAAATACGCTTTGACGCCGATGCGCTTTGCCAGCTGGACGAAGAATAAGGTCAAGGTTCAAACGTTTAAACCTCTGATAGATTCATTGCCGTTGGCCATGAGCCCGAACAATTACTTCTCAACTCAAAGAACTGCAAAAATTTGGCAAGAATACAACCGTCTGGTGACCCCACCAGCGTCTGCTGATCTTCCATCGACATCTCTCGACGGCCCGGTCTCTTCTAAACCGCCCGCGCGCTGGCATGTGGAATTCGATTCATTGGACATATAACGGAACCCAGCGCAGAACTTACCGGCAGCGACCATGCCTTCAAGTTTCTCCGTCCCATTCCTCTTCCTCCTCTGGAGCGCCGCAGCATGCGCGCTGACCACCGTTCCCCCCTACACGGGCGTGTCTCTATTCAAGCCGCCGGGCACCTACCTCGTCCCGCGCACGCTCTACGCGCGCACGGTCCTCATTCCACACGACGGCGCCGACTCGAACGTCCTCCTCGCGACATGGGAGAACTACTCGCCCGAGCCGCCGCTCGTTTGGTTTCCCATTTTTCGTTCGGTCGATCTGGGGCAGACGTGGAAGGCACTGTCTAATGTGACCGACGCGCAGAACGGCTGGGGAATGCGCTACCAGCCGGTGCTGTATCAGCTGACGGAGGCGATTGGGGCATTCCCGGTACGTATTAAACATGCATTTCTCTTCGCAGCGTCTATGTTGACCACGGCCGCAATAGGCTGGAACAATCCTTTGCGCCGGAAATTCCATCCCAACCAGTCTCGCCAACACTCAAATTGACGTGTACGCTTCCCTTAATAACGGGCGCACTTGGCAGTTCGTGGTAAGAGCGCCTCCATCACTTCATTGTTTTCGGCAGAAATAATATCCTCCACAGAGCCACGTCGCGGCCGGCGGAAAAGCTCTCCCCAACAACGGCGAAACGCCTGTCTGGGAACCATACCTCATGACATTTAACCACCAGATCGTCATCTACTACTCCGACCAGCGGGATCCCCTCCACGGCCAAAAGCTTGTGTACGTCTCAGTTATTCTCGAGTGTGAACGGAAAATAAATTCGAGTGCGCACAGACACCAAGTGACCAGCGACCTCCGCACGTGGGGCCCCGTGGTCAACGACGTCGCTTACGACCCGTTCGTCGCGCGCCCGGGCATGCCCACCATTGCACACCTCCCCAATGGGCAATTCATCCTCACCTACGAGTACTGCAACTCCCCGCAGGGCGGCTGCGTCATCACCTACCGCCTCTCGTCCTCTCCCCTTACCTTCAACGCCGCTGCCCCCGGCATCTTCGTCGTGGCGACGACCGGGGAGGTGCCGTCGAGCTCGCCCGTGGTGGTGTGGACGCCCACGGGCGGCGCGAACGGCACGATCGTACTGTCGGCGAACAGCCATACGGGCGTGTTTTTGAATAAGGCGCTGGGGGCGCCCGGGAGCGCGTGGACGTATGCACAGACGAACGCGACAAGGGGGTATGCGAGGGAGGTCAGGGTTCTGCCATCGAGCAACCAGATTCTGATTACGGGCGGGGGGTCGTTGGGTGGAAGTACGAATGCTGTTACGGGTACCATTTTCCAGCTCTAAACCAACCGCGATGGAGTTTTGATCATAATGAACTTTCGCTCACTGAGTGGATGTTCAAAAAGGACATTGAATACAAAGTCAGGATCTTCGTTCTTTGGAACGCTGAGAATCCCATGTTGAAGGCCCGCGAATAAATTTCAAAGCAAGGAAGTACATAGACTCGCACAAAAGATTTCATAAATCTTGCCGAGTCTGACTCTGCAGGGAAGACCGCTAGATCCGTTGTGGTATGCTCAATGTCAACACGGATGGAGCACATAATTAAAGATCCCCAATGTGCGTTGGACCAGACATCCCGGGACTAATTTCATCCGACCCGCGATCGTCCCTTTTCTCTACTCTCAACAAGCTCCCAATCGGATCTACTTAGAAGCTTCATATCTCACTGCGATGTGTGGGAAGGAATGGCATTCAATCTAAGACGACAGGCGTATGTATCCGTAACACTAACTACGCAGAATGAAGATGGGGACCAAGTGACACCAAGTGAGAGCGCATATTGTAATTGCTCATGCTCAAACAGAGGAGCATTTACGACGGGGGGCTAAAAGGGAGTGAGTTTGGGGGTAAAGAAGATAAGCGAAGAACCTACACGGGGGGCACCGAGGTGACTGGGCCGGGGTCCGCGGTGAGAGCGGGGAACGGCGAAGTGGCACACTATTATCGTTCCGTCAGTACCGTGCCCTGTTGTGATGCGATGGGAGAAGACTAACAGCCTGTTCGATGTCGCTCATCTTCGCGCCGGCGGGGAGATGCGGCTTGCCAATGACGGGCTTTGGGACGGGAATGACGTCCGAGCAGTCGATCATGTTCTTGGGGTTCTGGCCGATGACCGCCATCTTCGCCATTGCAGCCTTGAACTCGGTCTGCATCTTGGCCTGGTTATCTGCGGGGGAGACAGGGTCAACGAGGGATCGATCATCCGCCGCGGGAGGAAACTGACTGGCGAAGGACTGCCATGTACAGGCCGTGCGGGAGTCTGAGAACGAAGATTAAGTTAGCGGGACGGGGGAATTGTCAATGGAGAAAGACGGACCACGGGCGAGACTCTGGTCGGTATTGAGGCGAATCACACCCTCAAGAGGCGACTCGACCTCTCCGGGGTTGCCGCCGGTTCTGAAGTATGGTCAGGAGATGTCTGGTGCATATTAGTTAGAACAAAGTAATACCCAGGGAAGAGAGTTCCGCGGAGCTGGACTTCGATGAAAAGCCTGGGTCGCCTCGGTTAGCGGCGGAAATGCGCGGCCAGAGGGAGGAAGACGAACTGGGTGTCGAACACTCCGGGGGTAGAGTCAAACGGTGTTCTATATTGCTGGTGAGCATTATCGGGAAGACCGGTTTCAGGAGATCTACCCAGGGATCTACCGCGTGGTCAGATAAAAGCGCAGACTGTGTACAATGAACGTACGGTGACGTCAACTTTGTCGGCAGCCGCGATGGTGTGACTGTATGATTAATTCGTGAAACGAATATTCAGCGAGCGGAAGCAAGACATACGAGGCAAGCAATGCCACCACCTGGAAAGCAATGAGTTACAAATATTGGCTGGGGGGAGCCGACAAACCTCTGCGGGCGAGAAGTTGACCTCAGCGAATCTTGCCAAGACGTCGGTGATGGAGTCTATCCATGAATCAGAGACATGTGTGCAAATCTCAAGCACCACTCACCGAAGGGCTCTGGGACCAAGCCGATCGGAGACGGTGCCGTGGCGGTGGGGCGGCCAAGCAAAAACTGCAGGCGAGGAGCGCCAGGGCAGTTGCTGACACCGACGGCGCCCGCAAATTGGATGCTATTGGTTGCAGTACCACGTTAGAGTCGTGAAATGCAGAAACGAGATGAGCTGAGACACACAAATCGCCGGCAGAGATGTTGTGACGGTTGATGAATGGCACCTGTACGTCGATGATGTCGTCGATACCATTGTTCGCCGGGAAGGCCGTTTCCTGTGCGGAGTGAGTCCGTTGAGCATGGGGGAGATTTTGAGTGCTTACAATCTCGTCGAAGGTGACGATGGAGCCGTCGGCCCCTCCTCCTCTGGAAAATCAGTTCGGTCAGGATTGTTGCAGTGCAAAAATAAACTAAGAAACAAACCCTACGGAAAAGAGGTCGTTAGCTCAGCAACATTAATTCGAATTCTAATTTCATACCTTTCGTGGGCGAGAAACCAATGGCGTCATGGAAGGTGAGACGCAGGGACTCATGGACCTGGTACCGAGTTAGTGCGGACGATATGCCGATGTTGAGCACCTACCTCCTCGCCACATTCGCCGCCGTCAAACAGGTTTTCCTGAATATCATCCAGGATGGGGAACAGAACACAGCAGGCGGCGTTGGCGGTCGTCTGACCCGTCGCACAAGTGACACGCTTGGCGACCGCAGCTAGAACAGAGGCCACATTGAGTACTAATACGATCGCGTGAGGAGAGGCGCGCACCGTTTGCGACACCAGCGGCGGCGAGAGCCAGGAGAACAGCGGAGAAGGTTTTACCGGCCATTGAACAAACTCGGAGGGGGGCTAAAGCTGAGGGTGCTCGCTGAAGAACAGTGGTATTTCGGGCAGCCTTTTATAGGATTCTGAGCAGCCGGTCGCAGGTCAGTGAGAAAATAGGGAAGGCAACAGCCGGGCTTCAGAGACAAGGGAACGCTACACTGTTCCCGGGACCGGCAAATGTGCAAGGCGCGTCGTTCTCATCCGCGCAGGTCAACGAACGGTGAGAGAAGTAACGAAGGAGCGGGCTCTGTTTTGTGATGGGGCAGATATGTGATGATCATGGGAACATGCTGTCGAGAAGCCGGTTCGAGGGTCTCATGAGAAACGGTGGTAAGGTTAGGGTAGGAAATTAAAGAGTCGACAAACCATACTGCCCGAGGCGCATTTGGCTCTCCGAAAATGCTCGAAGTGTGCTGTTTACAGTGGCCCCCGTATCCGAGCCTCCCCTCTATTCTCCACATTTGGATGACAGACATGATCAGCGAATGTTGAATAAGCTGCAGCATTCCTATGGTGTTCCATTATTAGTTCTGCTGCCACAGGCATGGAATCGACAAGATGGTTACCGAGCAGCGGACCGGCGTCGGGTACGAAAATGCTGAGAGTATACTGGCAGGAGAAGAATAGAAGATACCACGGTGAACACCTTGAAAGCGGCTTCCGGTACCGTTATTTTAGACTGTGGGAGCGATCGCATATAATGCGGCTCAGTCTAACAGCAACTGCTTCTTGTGCGAGAAAAGGCGGGTTTCACTGTCCCGGCTACGCCCTACACTCGCATTGAAGATATTTATATCGCGGGAAAAGGGCCACGGCGGCGACGCACCCGGCTCCTCTCTCGCTCTCCAATCAAAATATTATTTTAAAGCAACTGCCTTCTTGGTCGTTTTCTTCTTCGGAAGGGGAGGCCTTGATAAGTGCCGTTGGGAGGATCAGAGGTAGCCACTGAAAACTCGTGGACCCTGCCATTGTTGTGGTTAAGCTCAGGTTGAGTACACGAAATCGTCGGGAAATCCAATACGCCGGCCCTCATCCCGAGTACCGACGAGGTCCCCATAATACACGGTGCCCGCATCCCTGCAGGGTAACGTTAGCGCTGGGAAACTTACGGTGCCGTGTGTGTGGGTGTGCGACCACATGTGCGATGAAGTTCGTCGCCCATACAATTGTGACGGAAGCGCTGTCAAAAACTTCGCCCCCAGCGGCGGGACGCGTGGCCAGTGCCCAATGAGCCCCCTTGAGTTCGTCAATTGAATATAACAGCAGAAGGCGGTACAACGAGCGGTTGGTGGGAGGTGAGCGGGATGGCAGTAATCCCATCAATCGCCGCATTTGGAAGCCGCCTACCGCATGAAAAACGCCGCCCTCGCAGGCCTTCGACAGCAGAGGGAAAGAGGTAGTTATACATGAAATACAGATAATCTAGATACGTACTGAAATGAGACTGAAAAAAAAACCAAGCAAAAAAGAGACACCGTGTATATTCTCTGAGTCCGTGTGCCTTCTATCACACCTCCACGCCATCCCCCTCGCCCATCATCCCCGCAAGCGCCTCGTCCGCGCCCTCCACCGGCGGCTCGAATACCGCGAACGCCGCGCGCTCCGCCGGCGCCGCCGAGCGCCACCCCGTCCCGCGGTCCGCAAACACCGCCGGCGAGCGGTCGAGCAGCGCCTCGAGGTCTGCGTCGCTCAGCACGTCCGCGCCCGCGCGTGGCTCCGCGGGCAGCACGTCGATCTGCTCGCCCTCCAGCCGCAGCAGCTCCGCCGCCATCTCCGCCATGGTCGCGCGCCGTCCCCCAGGCGCCGCAGTCTCCGCCGCTGCGGGCATCTTGAATTTGCCTGCGCGCCGATGTGTCAGTACGGTATGGAGGACGCGGCAGGATGGAGGGAAGGGGAGGTAGAGGCAAGGAGGCAGAGAAGGCAGGAAACGCACCCTTAGCAATAACCAACGCCTCAAGCTTCCTCTTCTCCGTTGCGCGCTGCATAATCTTCTCCTCAATCGTATGCGCGCTCACGAGCCGGAAGATCAGCACCGGCCGCGTCTGCCCGATCCGGTGCGCGCGGTCCTGCGCCTGCACGTCCATCTGCGGGTTCTACACAGATCCACATATCAGCTCCGGGCACGCGACGGATGGGGAGGGAAGGGAAGCAAGCGCACCCAGTCCTGGTCATAAAAGATGACTGTATCCGCCGCGGTGAGATTGACGCCGAGCCCGCCCGCGCGTGTGCTAAGCAGGAACAGCCGCGGTGCATCAGGCGCGTCCCCCGCGCTCTGGAACACGTTCATCTGGTCCCGCCGCTCGAGCGGCGCCGTCGTCCCGTCGATGCGGCAGATCGCCCACCCCTTCATGTCCACCGCCCAGTCCTGCCGTCGCCCCATCAGCACACATCCATCATGGGCATTGGGAGCAAGGGAGCGCACGCACCTCGATGATGTCGAGCATGGTCGTAAATTGGCTGAACAGCAGCACCTTGTGCCCGCGGCGGAACAGCTCGCCCAGCAGCCGGTCGAGCAGGAGCATCTTTCCGCTCGCGCCTAGCAGCTCCTTCTCGCGCGCCGCAAGCACCGCGGGCGCCACCGGCGCACGCCCTGCCAATCACACCCGCCGTCAGCACAAGAGCGCGAAGAGAGTAGGAGGGAAGGCGCACCGAGCGCCCACGCGTCGTCGTCCCCGCGTGCGAAGAGGAAAGGGTGTGAGCACACCTTGCGCAGCTGCATCACCGTGTTCTGCAGCTTCATGTTGTTGACGTGCTTGGCTGCAGGACGACGTGTCAGCGCGGGCAGGACACGTCTCGCGAGTCGTGGGACGACGATCGCGAGGAGATGAGGAAACACGCACCAGCCCCCCGAATCCGGAACGCCTCCGCCGCTCGCCTGCGCTCCTCCTGCTCCTCCTCCTCGTCCCGGGCCTTTTCATTCCCCTTGCCCTTGCGCCGCGTGCGCAGCGCCCGCCCCTCCTCTACATCGCGGCTGCCCTCTCCTCCGTCTTCCGCCCCCGCCGACGCTGACGCCCCCGCCGACGCACCCCCAAGCGCCCCACCCGCCCCCGCCCTTGCCGTCGCAGCAACCCACCCGCGCGCGCCCCCGCCGAGGATGGCCTCGTACGCCGCGCGTTGCTCGACGCTCAGCCGCGCATACAGCACGTAGCTCTTCTTCGGCGGCAGTGCGGAGCCTGTGGACGTGAGGTCAGCATATAGCGGGGGCGAGGAGCGTAAGGAGAAAAGAGGAGGAAGAAAGGACGAGGGGTGCAGGGAGGGCGGGAGGGTAGCGGGCGCACGCGGTGTGGGGGGTGAGAGGGAGGGAAGTGGGGGAAAGAGAGATAGACAGCTAGCCAGATGGATAGATAGGTAGATGAAGAGAAGCGGAAGCAGATGCGGCCCATTATCGGTGCCACGACACACTCGCCCCCCGAGGAAAAGCCACATGCGCGGTGCACAGGCCATCACACACCCCCGCGAACTCGCCTCTACGCACGGCTTCGGCATAGGCTTGACGTAGACTCGCGAGCCCACACTCCGCGAAAGCCTCCGACAGCCAGCCATCACACGCAGCCTCTGCGCCGACCCCAAGCTCGCCACACCCACACTCAGCGAAAGCCTCGACTGCGGCCATCGCCCCCTCCTCTCCCAAAAAACCACAGCAACCCGGAAAAACCGAATCAAAACGCACCCAATACATCCGCCTTGACCCGCCGGAGTAAGAACGGCTTAAGGATCGCGTGCAGCGCGCCGATGAAGGTACCCATGCGCGCCGAGGGGAGGAGTGCGGACATGCGCGGGAGGGAGAACCTGCGGGAGGTGTTCAGTAAGGCGTGTGGAGAGGGGGAGAGTGAGAGGATGGAAGGGAGGGGGAGGACGGGAAGGAGGATGATATGGGGAAGATGAGGGGACAGAGAATCGATGCGTATAAGATGCCGGTAAGACGAGATAACGATAGGAGCGGGAGGACGTAATGGACGAGGGATGCAGGGCGCAGACGTAGGGAAGGGTAGGGCGAGGATAAGGCAAAGGGAGGTGGGGGCGAGATACGGGGGCGGGAGAAGGGCGCGCCTGGGGACAGAGAATATGGGAGCGATGGAAGGATCAGGGGGGTGCGAAAGAGGATAAGGGTAGGGGAAGGACGAAGAATGGACAAAGGAGGAAGACAACAAGGCAAACGGGACGGAGAGAGCGCGGAACGAGCAGCGCGGCTGCAGGAAGACGAGGAAGGAGGCGGGGTGGGAGGGAGCGGAGCGTGAAGGAGGAGGGTATCGATGTAAGGATGGAAGGCGGACGACGGGCGTCGCGACCGAGAACGATCGAGGACTGGGAGGGAAAGATGGGAAGCGGGGAAGGAGTAGAGCGTGAGTGGGAGAGCGGAGGAAGGGCCATAATGACATAGGAGGACAAGGAGCGTGAAGGATGGACGGGGAGGGAGTGGGATGGGGACGTGATAACAACACGGAAAGGTGCGCGCGCGTACGAACAAAGGGTGAGGATGCGGAACGTGATGCATGACGGATGGGAGGGCGGGCAGATAAAGCGAAACCGAAAAAGAGCACGAAAACGCACCACTCCTGAAACGCATCCACATCATCAAAGATATCCGGCAGCACAAAGTTGAGCAGCGACCACAGCTCGGCAAGGTTGTTCTGCGGGAGGGTGTATGTCAGTATTCTGTGTGTGTGCGGGGAGGGGAGGGGTGTATATGCAGACAACGAGGAAAGGGGTACGCGCGGCTGCGGGGCCCCGAGCGCAGGACCCGGGCGCGTTCGCAGCACAGCGCGTCAGAGAGCACTCGCGGACGCAGACACCCCGTCGGCAGTATCGCAGGTGCCATAAAAGAGACAAAGAAAGAAAGAAAACGCCCAACTCACATGCAACGGCGTCCCAGTGAGCACCATCCGCCCCGCGCTCTCGTAGCGCTTCACCTCGCGCACAAGCGCGCAGCGCAGGTTCTTGAGACGGTGGCCCTCGTCCACGACGATGTACCTGCGTAAGAGGCGGTTAGGGCTTTGCTCGATGCGGATAGATTGAGCAGATTGAGTAGAAGGAAGGTGAAAGAGAGGCGGGGGGAAGGAGAGGGAGGAATGGGTAGGAGAGGATGGGAAGGGGGAGCGCGAGCGAGCAGGGGACGGGGGGGGGCGCCTTGCAAGGGGAAGGGAGAGAAGGGCAAGACGGGAGGGAGGAAGAGCGCAAAAATGGAAGGAGGAAGGGTAGCCGAAGGAGGCGAAGGAGGAGTACGTAAAAAAAGAGAGGAACGAGCGAGGAAGGAAGATGGAAGGGGAGAACGGGGATCTAGACGAAGGCAGGGTAAGGAGGGGGCGGCGGGGAAAGGGTAAGAGAGCGAGCATGAGGAAGAAGGGGAAGACGGAGGGAGGTAGATAAAGGACGAGCGGGGGAGGGGAGGGGGGAGAGAGTAGCGAGGAAGGAAGGGGGGAGAGCGTAAGGAAGGAGGGGAGGCGGTGAGGGCGGGTAAACGGGCGGGGGACGAGTTAGGAGAACGAGCGTTGGGGCGGGGGGGATGGGGAACAAGCGGCGGGGAGGCGGTGAGAGCGTAAGACGGGGAGGAAGTGCAAAGAGGGGAAGACGACGGGAAGGCGGCGAGGAAAGGGGAGAGCGGAAAGGGTAAAGATAAAGACGGGGAATGGGTAATCAAGGAACAAGAGGACGAGCTTGGCGCGCAGCGTAAAACACGAAAAAACCCTACTCACCCCCATGGATACCCCCCCAACACCGGCCGATCCCTAATAATCAGCTCATACGTCGTAAGCACGACGGGGAAGTGCGGCATGTCGGGATAGTCCCACTTCCAGTCGACGCCCTCCGTGCCCGACTTCCACGCGTCGTCCTCGTCCCCGTCCTCTTCCTCCGCATTCTCGTTTTGATCTTCGTCTTCGATTTTAGAGGCGCTTTTGCGAGGCGAGGTGCGTTTTCCAGGCGACGCGGAAGTGGAAGTGGAGGCGCCTTTCTTCGGCGAGTTCTGAGCCGCAAGGCGGGAGGACGGAGCGCGGGCGGAAGCGGACGTGGAAGCAGACGCGGCCGCGCTCTGGGAGGCAAGACGCGCGGACGCAAGACGGGTGGAGGCAGGGCGCCCGGGCGTGGCGAGGGGTTCCTCGTCGTCGGAGTCGTCATCGCGTTTGCGCTTGAGCGAGGCAGAGGCGCGCGCGCTGCGCGTAGGAGTGGGAGGCGCCGCTTTAGGTGTAGCTTTCGACGTCGCGCCGCCCCTCCCCCGCGCGCTCGCCCCACCCCTCCCTCCCCTCGCCGCCGCCCCGCCCCTCGGTGCCGCACTCACGCTCGCCCCGCCCCGGCCACCCTTCTCCGCCGCGCCACCCCTCCCCCTCGGCCTCCCTCTCCCTCTCCCCCTTCCGCCTTCATCCCTCCCCTTCCCTTTCCCCTTGCCCTTAGCCTCGTGCGCCGGCCCCCTATCAATCTTGACGCGCACCTTCTCCGGCAGCGCGAGCGCCGTGCGCCTCAGCTCCGCGCGCTCGGCCGGCGTGCCGTGGTAGATCACCACCGGGATCTGCGGGTGAATAAAACATAAATTAGCGTGCGCGCTGCGGCGGGGACGACGTAAAAGGGGCAGGGAGGAAAGGAATCGTACTCACCCCCGGCGCGAACCGCCTATACTCGTCCGCCCAATTATGCAGCACGCTGAGCGGGCACACGACGAGGAAAGGCCGCGAGAAGCCGAGCTCGCGCAGGTGCGCGGAGAAGGCGATCGTCTGGAGGGTCTTGCCTAGGCCCATCTCGTCCGCTGCAACAGAAGCGCGTTAGCTCAAAAACGAAAACGAAAACGAAAACAAAGGGGGGAGGAAAGGAAGGGAAGGGAGAGGGAAGGACAGGAAACGGAAGGAGAACGCACCGAGGATCCCAGAGATGCCATTTTCGTGCAGCGCAACCATCCACTGCAGGCCCTCGAGCTGGTAGTCCTTCAGGCGCGCGCCCGTCACCAGCGCCGGCTGCGGGAACGCCGCCCCCTCTTCGTCCTCCTCCTCTTGCTCATCCTCCTCCTCCACGTCGGCCTTGCCACGCCGCCGCCTCTTCGCTGGCCGCGCGTCCCGTTCTCTCTCTCGCTCCTCGCGCGCCTTCCGCCGCCGCGCAAGGACCATCTCGCGGTGCCTTCCCTTCGCACCGTCCATCTGCGCGGTGAGCAGCGCGCTGAACATGGCGCTCTTCTCGAGGACGTACTCGAGGCGCTTGTAGCGCTCTTCGTCTGCGGCGGAGATCGCGCCCTCGTCTTCTTCGTCTTCGTCGTCGGCTGCGGCTTGCTCTTCGCCTCCTGCTGCTGAGCCGTGGGCGGGTGACACGTCTGCGTCCGGCACGCCCACGAGGAACGCGCTGTCCCCCTGCTCCCTCTTCTCGTCCTACCCAACCCGTCAGCGCGGTGCCACTGAAATCAAAAGAACGCCACTCACCCCTTCTCCCGCTCCTCCGAGCATCTCCACATCCCCTCCCTCCGCTTTGACCCCCATATCCAAATCGACCTCAGGAGCAGGCGACGACGCGGCCGTGCTCGCCGGCACCGACGACCACATCCTGAACGGCGCGGGCGAGCACGACGCGCTTGCTTCGGGTGTCCATGTGGGCGTCGCGGCGGGCGTCGACGCTGAGCTCGCCCAGGGCGTCTCTGCGGGTGTCAGGCTCGCTGCCGGTGGCGGCGACGAGGATGCGGGCGGCGACGACGACGAGTCGGTCTCCATGCTGGCAGTATAAACAGAAAAATGATTTGATTGGTAATTGACGCGCTCTTTTCGGATGGCATCACGCATCACGTCACACAGCCCCTATCTCTCATCTGCTGTGATTGAACCACATCCCCTTGTCTTACGATAGTTCAACGTTCAACCATTGATTCAACGACGCAGAATGCTCATTTACTGAGACACCCAACGAGCAGAGGAAGGCTCGGTGGTGGACGGTCCACGCCTACATACCGTGTGATGCTACATCCGTTCTTTATCATGCAGGAGGAGCCCGTTCGACTCGGGCCCGAGCCATAGCTCGTCGAAGTTTCTTTTTCGCTTGCCTTATAATTACACTTAACAATCCTTGACACAGATAAACCGATAAAGGGAGGAGCGAGATGAGTGAGGGAAGGGCTCAGTGGTGGACGGTCCACACCTGCAAACTATGTGCAATTTTCGTAGTACTAGGCAGGAGGAGCCCGTTCGACTCGGGCCCGAGCCATGAGGGCGTGCTGCTTTTCCTCCGCTTCTTGTAGTTGAGCTTGTCGTGCTAATAAAAGAAGCGACACTGCAAGGCCAAGAGAGGCTCGGTGGTGGACGGCCCACGACTGCAAACTATATAGTACAATACATCTTAGCGAGTAGTAGGCATTGTAGGTTGACCCTGTTTTCACTGGTCCAGGTATGGATGATTTATTGGCCAAGAATGACAGTGTTCAGAGATAAATGCAGATACTCAAAGCTGAGGCTGCCCAGATAATCAAGCACTCAAGCTGATAGAGAACGGCTCGGCGGTGGACGGTCCACACCTGCCACATGTATGAGGACGTAAACTTCGCATAATAAGGAGGATGTGCCCGTTCAACTCGGGCCCGAGCCATTCATGGGTGTGGAATCCCTATTTTTTCTTCCGCTTCTTGTAATCAAACTTGACAATGACAGACACTCCGATAAAGGGAGGGACGAAATGAGGAAAAGAACGGCTCGGTGGTGGACAGTCCACACCTACATACCATGGATCCATGCTTTGAGTGATTATGCAGGAGAAGCCCGTTCGACTCGGGCCCGAGCCATGACTGGGTGTAATCCATTTTTTATCTCCGCTGCTCAGCCTCAACTTTACACCGAGATAGATGGAGGGACCAAACGAGTTAGACAAAGGCTCGGTGGTGGACGGTCCACGCCTACATACCATGATATTCGGCGACGGTGCTTTATTATGCAGGAGGAGCCCGTTCGACCCGGGCCCGAGCCATTCAAATGCGAGGCCGTTCTTTTTTTCCTTCCGCTCGTCGAGGAAGAATGCAGGAGCAGCCCATCGCCCAGGGATTGCAATTCCCCCCTTACAGACTGAACGCCAAGGGCTCGAGGGGAGTGAGAACGGCTCGGTGGTGGACGGTCCATGCCTGCTATAATTAATTGCGGAAAGCACCCCAACAAGTATGCAGGAGGAGCCCGTTCGACTCGGGCCCGAGCCGTTATGGAGTGCAACGGTTCTTTTTACCGAGGTTAAACTCCCAATCAGAAACTTTAGTAAGGGATGTATGATTCTCATCGGCGGGCCACAATATTCAGTCGCAGAAGGAGCCTATTCGGCTCGGCCCGAGCCATACGTGCTTGCACAATTTTTTTCGCGCCTCAGAGCGAGCTTCCTCGGGTCCGATCTGAGTTGACTAGAGGAGAGAGGTGAGAAGGGATGGAGAGTCCCGGTGGTGGACGCCGCGCCTACATATCATGATATCATAATAGTCCGCGAGGAGCCCGTTCGACTCGGGCCCGGGCCATTCATACACTAGCGCATTTTTTCTCTCTCCGCTTCTCAAAACTGAATCATTTGAGTTCAGAGGCTACAGGAGCAGCCTATACATAGCCCAGGGATGATAATTCCCCTCTCCCCAAACCGTAGGCGGCTCAGGAGGAAACCGTTCGACTCGGGCCCGAGCCGTGTGCGGACGAGATAAATCATTTTTGCTCTCCGCTGCTAAGAGTTGAGCTTGTCATTTTAATAAAGGGAGCGACGGAGCAAGGGATGGAGAGGCTCGGTGGTGGAGGGTCCACACCTACAACTTATAATCGGGTATTACGTTTGAGTATCTAGGAGGAGCTCGTTCGACTCGGGCCCGAGCCATGAAGCGCTGGACACCGCCTTTTTTCTTTCGCTTCCAGAGTTGAACTTGAAATCATAAACCAGGAACACAACGAGCAAGGAAACGGCCCGGTGGTGGAGGGTCCACACCTACACACCTTGGAATAGTAGTGATATTTGTGTAGGAGCAGCCCGTTCGACTCGGGCCCGAGCCATTCATGCCGGAATTCATATTTTTTCTTCCGCATCTTGTATTAGTTAAGCTTAACAATCACAGACACTCCATAAAGGAAAGAACGAAATGAGGGAAGGAACGGCTCGGTGGTGGACGGTCCACACCTACGAACTATACTAGATTTGCGCAAGGTATGCACTTCTGCAGGAAGTGCCCGTTCGACTCGGGAGTCAAGTCGGGTAGCTCGTCGAAGTTTGTTTTTCACTTGCCTTCCTATTTCGACTCGGGGCCGAGCCGTAATTTGGGTGTGTAGTCGTGTTTTTTTTCTGCCGACGTTAGAGGGAACAGAGAGATCCCGAGCCATGCTGGTGTGGACACTGTTTTACCGTCTGCACGAAGGTGAACTGCCATTATAATAAAAGGAGCGACACGGGAAGGGAAAGATGGGCTCAGTGGGTGGACGTTCCAAACTTGCAATCGGGGATCAGAAGGCTTTTCGAAAAATGGGGATGGAGATGGAGGCAAAGCAACGGATAAAACATTCATCTTGCCTTACGGAACGCAATAGAATCTGGCTGAAGCCTCCGGTGAACTCATTTGAAGCGCTGAGAAGAGTCGGAAAACGGACGGGTGTCCCCACAACAAGTTCATTCAGACGACGACACATCCTGGTCTTGCGGGCTTTGTGCAGACAATTGACGGCGCGAGGAGCGCGGCCAAGAAGGCCTGGATTTTAAATAGGTTTGAGAGGGAGGCAAAGGAGGGGAGAATGGCACATGCACCTCATCAAATACGTTCTTTAGCCCCTGCTGTGTCAGTGCCGAACACTCCACGTATCTCTGCGCCCCCAGCTCGCGCGCGAGCCGCTCGCCCTGGTCACTCGTAATTGGCTGTTGAGTCTGGCGCTCAAACTTCTCTGTCATCTCCGCGTCGTCTCGAAGATCTATCTGTGTGCCCACGATGAGGCGTGGCACACCCGGACAGTGATGGCCCACTTCGGGAAACCATTTTTCCCTGACGCTCTTGAACGATGCGGGAGACATGACGCTGAAGCACACCACAAAGATGTCCGTTTGCGGGTATGAGAAGGGGCGCAGACGGTCGTAACACTCCTGAGCTGCAGACAAAATACAAGAAGCAAGTGAGTCTTTTGTCTGCAACGGGGAAACCAGCACTGACCGGCCGTATCGAACAGGGCTAATGTAAAGGTATCCTTCTCCGACGTCATGGGGACCGCATAGTTGTCAGAGACCTTGAAGTTGGTCCGTGAACTGTGAAATGAAGGCATTTGGGGCGACGCACGTGTGGAACATCTTTCGCCGGGAAATTCTTGGTCTTATACGAGATGAGTAGACAAGTCTAGCATGGGATCAGAGGCTATCAGAAGCGAATCCTGCCAGCCAAAACACAGTGGTGCACACCTTGCCGACGCGAGCGTCTCCGACCACTACGCATTTGACTGTTTGCATGATAGTCTGAGGTAGCGTTCGGGGAGAGCGGTTTCAAGTAGTGGGAGAAGGAGGTACGGGAACAATCAGACGAAGATTGGCGTGAGAACGAAACTGGTAACCATACAACGCTTGTGGCAGTGCATCCAAGACTGCGCACAGCTGCGCACTGACTGCTTAAATCCTGATTAAACCCAAAGGAGGGGGAAAGAATCCCCAGCAGATGGTATGCAGAGCAGTTGATATTGAGACGCGGGGAGTCGAACCCCGTTCTGCTGGAGAGATGCTTTGAATTGATCCCTAGGACTCAGGAGGCAGCCATGTAGACTCGAGGCAGTGCGCTTTTCGGGACAGTAAGGAATTGATGACAATCGATCAATAAGCCGGCGGAAAAGCGACTGGAGCTTTCTAACCGGCGGCTAGTAAGTACGGTCGGAGTTTGCCGGCGTACACTGTTTTGACTTAGTGCAATTTCGCATCGATGAAAATTCAAACTCTTCGTATTGAAATTCTGAAGAGACAGTTTTTTTTCTAAATACTTTTGTAAGGATTGCCAGCCAGAAAGGAGAAGCTAAGAGGGCTATTGACAAGGTGAAATGAGCGGCCCATTGTTTTGCCGCCGCCAGTAGGGATATCCGGCTCCATCTGATAACTGCATAAGGAGGGGACGCCAAAAACCGCACATAATTTTTGGTTGCTCTCTCGACATGCTCAGGGTCCAGTTCCACGAACGGCTTGAATGGCATGAGGGAGAGTGGAGACCCAAAATGGGTGATCGGCACGCGTAATTCGCGTCTAATGGAGTCCCATCAAGCTCGAATCTCTCACAACGAATAGGTCGATCATTTGAATGTATTTAGAACAGGACTGTCTCCTCAGAATTCCAATGCAGAGGGTTTGAATTTTCGAGAATGCGAAATTGCACCAAGTCAAAACAATGTACGTCGTCGGCAAACTCCGACCATACTAGGGTCCGGTTAGAAAGCTCTCGCCATCACCAGTGCTGGTGATTTTGTGGCTGGGTTCGAGCCTAACAGCCATGCACCTTGAAACACGTGCGATACCTGCCATTATTTCGAGCCTAAATAGGCTGGTGAGATTCGCCGCCTGAGATGATGAAAACAAAATATTTAGGAATGAATATTCGGACACAGGGGCCCGTCATTGTCGATGAGCCGTAGCGGTTTGAGCGCATCCGATACATACCGCACCCTGGCACATGTATACGTGGTGAGATATGCGCCAATCATCAAGACACTACCGTCGAGCGTTTGGCAAATATTCTGCAGGGCAGTCGTGATTTGAAGAAGAAAACCGCCGACCTTGAAATCTATTCGGATGCGGGGAGTCGAACCCTGCGTCATAATTCCAGGAGATCCACTCATAGGAGGCAGGCACCACATCCGATCAGGTACAATCCATCGACCAGGCCTAACTGAATTTGTAAATCCACGACCTCAGAAAAAAAAACAGATGGGGAGTGAATACTCGACGTGGGGAGTCGAACCCCGTCGTGCTCCATCACAATTGGAAATGGTAGCCGCACAAAGAGGCAGCCGTGCGCCGTGCACCACGTCCGATTCATACCATATCATGTAGCCTATATAAGCTGATGAGATAGTATACCCGCCCGCGAGAAAAAATAAAAAGGACCGTAAGAAAATATTTTCGTGATGACGAGGCAGTGAATTAGAAATCTCTATGCGCCTGTAGCACCACAAGATCAGCCTCCATATGGCCTCCTCAATGCTAGAAGCCGCAGGTATAATAGTGAATGCGGCGCTGTCTTATTACTGCCCTTAGATTTCCTTTGGCAGTCGCCCTGATATTGTAATTTTCAGTGGCTCGTTCCTAATGCCCACCCTTCATTTTCATCTCCCGATCAGGTGCCAGCGCTAAGTGCAACAAAAATGACTGCGCCCGGGTGATTATGTGTATAATCTTCGAGCAACGGATAGGTAAGCGAAATAAATAGCTTGTTCATTAGGTCGTGATATGGGAGAAAAGATAGAAAAAAGATGTGCAAAGCAAAGGGAAAATATATCGACAAAGCACCCGCGTCGTGGGAATCATGACAAGTCCCCTAATCGCCAATAAAAAAAAGAGGGAGCAACCCCTACCACTCACCCCCGACATAGAGCACCCAGCCTGTCCTATCGGGATTCGGTGCTATTCCTCGGAAATACAGACTTCCGGCCAGATAGTCGATCCGACGCATGCCCTCGTTCCCCTTCTCGCGAAGTCT
This sequence comes from Mycena vulgaris, assembly GCA_029204335.1. Lineage (NCBI taxonomy): Eukaryota > Fungi > Basidiomycota > Agaricomycetes > Agaricales > Mycenaceae > Mycena > Mycena vulgaris. The sequence continues at coordinate 230,032 of JARGYA010000056.1, forward strand.
CCATTCGAGGGATGCGCGCTGCTGGCGTTCTAACGACCACTTCTGGAACTCGGCGCGCCCCACGAACTGCCGGAAGTTGTGCATGATCGCGCCGAAGACTTCGCGCACGCGTATACCCTTAGGGTTGCCGATCATGAACTTCCAGGGGAAGCGCGCGTCAGCGAGCGCGACCGCGCTGACATACATGTGCGAGAGGAGCGGACGCGTCGCGGGCTGCGTGAGGTCCGCCGCGGAGAGCGGGATGGTGATGTTGAGTGGCCCGCCGTAGAGGATCGCCAGCCAACCTGTGCGGATATTCCAATAGACGGGCGCGGGGCCGCAAATGGCGTGTTCGAGGAAGGGATTAATCTGGCAGTCCCAAGGGAAGGTCAGCGGCTCGCCTGGTGGCTCGAGCGGGAGGGAAGGGTGAGCGATGCCATGGATCCAAAGCTCGGGGCGGAGGGTGCCGCCGGGACTACGCAGACTTTCGGACACCTCGTCGAGGTCGACCTCGTCTAGATCGATATTACGATATGGGGTGGGGCTTGGCGTTGTTGAACATTATTGAGAGTCGCAGTGAAGGCAAAATATCACTGTACTTACTGAAGGTGTTATGGACGCTCACGCCGTTGACTGTAGGCCGAGAGTGGATGCCGAATGCTCGCCATTCAGATAGAGAGACCCGCGACGATTCTTTACAATTTGAAGCGCTCGTTATTGGCTCTTGACTGGTTCTCTCCCGTCTCTTTGTGGGTCGCGCTGGAAGGCATGAGGATGAGTGGCACAATCGACAAATATAACGCAAGACCATTCACACATTAACAGCCGCAGGCACCGCAAGACAGCGAAAATATTTCGGGCTGGTGAACCCCATAGTAGACCATTTCGCTTGGGAGCGACGGGGTACACTATATCGTGCAGTGTTCGCCCGAAGGCCTTCAAAATTGACTCTCGGGATCCTGAAGGCCTTCGGAAGGGTGAAGGCCTTCAGTTGAAGGGCAGGCGAAGGCCTTCATGATCGTTTCCCACGCCCCATGCTGCGCTTAATTTTGGGTGAATATACATGTTGGTGGAGCGCAAAACTCATCGTCGGAATCTAGGGCTATCCCGCCCTCCGACCTCGTCAACCTGGTGATCGGGAGTCTGCCAGCTCCTACCTCAGCGGGTCCTTGTCCTCTGCACGAGCCGACGGCTTGGGGGAGCCGATTTTTTCAGCACGACCGAATGATACTAGTGGAAGGTTTGCTAGCCGAATCGGTAAAGGTACCTGGGGCGGAGAAAATTTAAAAATTACATACCTCACACACGTGATATATGAAGGCCTTCTGAAGGGCTATCATCTCAGCCAAAAAATCCTGAAGGCCTTCATGAAGGCCTTCCGAAGGCCTTCAAGATTTGAAGGCTTCGCCCTTCGGACGAACACTGATATCGTGCACATCTGCCCCAGAGAGAGGGCTATCGCCCTCGAATGAGCCAGCCCATGGAATATCCAAATTGTGGATATTGCGTGGGAGCTCATATGGGGGCCATGGGTCCTTGTGCGAGTACAATGAGGTTCCAGATCGTCTTGACCTTCCGTGGGCAGCTCTGTGGGCACGCCACGAGACAGATAAAGCCTGAGGTAAACGTGCCAGAAATCGGTTTTGGATCCCAGTAGGATACTTGAGGATGATCAGGGGACGGTCCGGCGTCCCTACGGGATAGGCATAGAAACAGGGACAAGGGAGAGCAAGTATAAGGTCAATTCCAGTGGCAGTGTAATGGATCACGTGTGAATCTGGACGCGCCAGGACCGCCCCAAATACGACCAAAGTGAAACGCGTTTTACAGTGTTTAGGGCGCCCGGGTTAATTGCACAGATGAATTAAGTAGAAACTAAATAATTGGATCCCAATGTAAAGAGGCCATAATAGTGCCCAGAGTATCTTATCTGTCCCTTTGACTCATTCAGTCAGGGGGGCTCCATTGGATCCAGTCGGACCCAATAGCTCCTGATCCATGAATACTCAGGCGAATCTATTGCAAAATAAGAGTGAGTTCTTGATTATGCGATATAATACCCTAGTGGCGAGAATTTATGTATGTGTTCCCATTGCATTTCGAATTCGTAGGATTATACTGAACTGAGGTAGGGGTTGAACACCTACGGCTCATTACAATCGTTGATCTTCTTTCAGAATGAGGGTGCCCTATCTTGGAGGATTCGAGCTCCAAGGCTGCTTCCAGCACAATTTGTCTTTACAACTCAAATTCCGCTGGCCACACTCAATATCCGCCGCCTCGCTCTTTTTAGCCAGAAGGCGGTTGGCACAGGACATACAGGATGTGTTGAGGGTTTTTTGACCAGTACAGGCAAGACGAGGCCTGAAGTCGATGAAGTCCATCATTGCGCTCTGACACTCGTCTGGTTGATCGGGACCAGGAATAAGCTCAACCAAGGAACAGATATTGATACTACAGGGCGCCAAGCCCTTACCTCGCACCACCCCCATGACTATGGCTCGGCCCAACCTCTTCTCCGGGTCCCATGCCGCCCTCAGGGCGTCTTCATCTGCTCGCGTCTTCTGCTCTTGGATTATGAACGCGGCGGTAATTTGAGCTCGGAAGCTTTCTGTTCCCGGTTCAAGCATCAAGACCATGCCTATGGGCGTGGCCACTGTGGGCCGCATTAAATACGCTACGGGAGTATCCAGATCGTGCTCAGTGAACAACTAGCTCCAAATGTGAGTATTCTTTGGCCGAGCAGACAATGCCAGGGTACTCACCGCCAACCGATATAGGCGATACTTCCTGAGGAAGCACTTTTCCAACTGCCGTCTCGATGATACATACGGGCCTATCGCTGAGCATTGAGTGGTGGCACCGTGGAATGGCCCCAGTGATCTCGAAATCGTACACGCCATCGGGGAGTGTGGCACTTTTCAGCTACTTGGTGAGACGGACCGCCTTTCCGCCGTTGAGGTTAGGGAACGTTATAGTGTCGGGTAGGATCCCCTTCCGCACGATGCGTGCCAAGACTTCATCTGTGCCCGCCGCTCGAATTTCCGTAGTTCCACCCCGCGAGTCAGTCGATATGGTATATGCGGGAGTGGTATTATTAATGGTCAGCGTCGCATTCGTCATGCTGTCGGCGTTGAAGGTCAATGAGACCGGGGGAGAGGGGTCGGCGAGGGTCAGTTGCGAGTCCATGGTGATCGTCTCCAGCAAGAGGTGTAGGCCCGAGATCCGAAGACTTGGCCAAATATGCTCCGCAGCAATCAAATGTCCAACAGTTCGACATACGTGCGAAACCCAAGCGCAAAAAAAGATCGAAGGCACTCAAATTGAGAGGGAGGGATGCATGCTTACTAGTATATTTCGCCGTCGTGTATCTCCTCTGCTTGAGCGTTTCCGCTTCAAGGAATTTAAGATCCATTTTTCGGTCCAGATCGCTGTTGCGGACGGAAGTTCTGTGACTTTAGTCCACGATTCGCTTGGGCATTCGCTACTCAACCGTACGAACTGTTTTGAGAGCCGCCTCACGGGGAACATTTTCTTTTGAACCACGTTTTCTCTGGCTACGATGAGGTTGTAACAAACAAATATTTGCTACTCAATAGGCCCCTTCTTGGGCAGCAGATAGAAATGAGGCGCGTCTCCGGACTTGCCATACGATCTAACAGACCCGCAGTACCTTGTGATCTCCGACTCCGATCGAACAGGACATTGATGTGGACTCCGCGTTCCTACAAGGTTTTTATAGACTGTTTTTTTTTGGAGGGACACCTTGAATCGGTACGAGGAATTACATGACCGCCCGGGTGGACAAGAAAAAGAATCGTATCTATTCTGCAAAAGGAGCTAAGTCCGGAGGGCCAAAAAACCCGACAGCACAGCCTTTGCGCCCGCCGAGATGCCGCACAATGACTCAGCACCCTCGAATTGCTTCATTTGCGTCTTCATCGCGACCACCGACCATGTCCTCCTCTGATGAGGATTCCTATGAGAGCGAGGCAGCAAAATCCAAGCAAAAACGCACACAGCGAGCATGTGATATGTGCCGGCGGAAAAAGCGTAGGCCTCTTCGTTCGTTTGTCCCGCAACTGGCTGAAGCTGCAATCCAGGGCGTTGTGAGCTATTCTGCGATCTCCGATAATCGGCTAAAGCTTCCTAAAGGCAATGGAGCAGAGAAATGTGCTCACTGCGTAAAGCATAACTTCGTCTGCACTTATATTGAACCGTCGAATGTGAGTACTGTTAATCTGGCTTGATATCTGGGTCACCCACGCGACTGTCAGACTAGGCCAGTCGTGAGTCGGGACCTATTCACTCCGAACAGCAGCTACGTCGAGGCGCTAGAAGCCCGACTGAAGGCCGTTGAAGCACTCCTCGAGAAGAAGAAAACCGGAAGGAGCCCGGGCGTCCAGCTTATCAGCAATGCGATTCTGCGCCTGAATAGCCCTTTCCCTGCACCGCACTCCGACGACCTTACCTTTGCTGACATTGACGAGAGTTTCCGGTCCCTTTCGATCAACAACACTGCAGCTCAGGGATTCCAGGGTAAATCCAGCGGCGCAATGCTTGTGAAAGCCGCTGTCGATCTGAGAAGTGGGTCCAAGAACGGTTCCGCACCAGACTCAACGAGCATAATCTCGGTGGCGATCCCCGGCACAATCAAATCGGTAGTGAAATCTCTCTGGATCTCCAAATAGCGCCTGAATGTTTCTGATCTTAGTGGGAACCCCCAACGGCTCTTCCGCCCCCCAGCTACTCATTTCCAGACCCCGATCTATTGGCAACCCTCGTCTCCTTCTATTTCGCCAACGTCAATGCCTTTTTGCCCCTTCTTCACCGCCCCACGTTTGAGTCAGCCGTACGTCAGCGCTTCCACCTGACCCACGCCGGGTTTGCGAAAACGCTGCTCCTGGTGTGCGCCGTCGGCGCCCGCTACTCGACTGATCCGCGCGTCTCGATCCCCGATACTTCCGCAGCGGAGACTGCAGGCTGGAAATGGTTCGACCAGGTAGAGCTCTCGGGCCACTTGGTGCGGACGCACCCGACGCTCTACGATCTGCAGTCTTATTGTGTGCGTCTGAAGACTCGGTCCTTTGTAATGTCGCCTAATTTCGCGCCAGCTCGCTGCCGAATTCTTGGACTGCACCTCCAGCCCGCGGACGTGCTGGACTCTAGTTGGATTTGGGATGCGTCTGGGTCAAGATATGGGCGCCCATCGTTTTAAAATGCTGAGAAATGGCATCACCTTTGAACAGGAGCTGGAAAAGCGCGCGTCCTGGTGTGTAATTTCTTCCTCCGCGTCACGAACTTCGACGGGGCTCATTTCTTCTTCAGGATCCTGTTTCTTTTTGACGCGCAAATATCTACTGCCCTGGGCCGGTGCATCGCGCTGCAGTCTCACGAGTGTGTCTTAATCATTCGGAGCTCAACCTCAATCTAACCCATGTGTGTCCGCAGCTTTGACATTGAGATGCCCATCATATGCGACGACCAATACTGGGGCGACCTCAATGCCCCTATGTTCTGCCAGCCTCACGACAAACCGTCCGGGATCGCGTTCTTCAATTGCATGCTGCAGTTGAACCGTATCCTCTCCTTCAGCTGCAAGATCCTCGTGGGCGTCTCCTTTTCTCTCGCCAGCAATGCTTACCGGCTATTCTAGTACTCGACGAACCGCAGTAAACTGCTCATCGGCCTGGGCGACGACACATGGGAGGAGCAGGTCGTCGTGGAGCTTGACTCGGCGCTGAACACCTGGTTCGAGACAATCCCCGCCCACCGTGAGTCCCGCTTCCTTACCTCGGCCGCCCTGCATTGGACATAGATGTTGAACCTCCGCACAGTCCGGTGGGATCCCGAGCACCCCATACAGAACAACACCTTCTTCGACCAGTCGGCGGTCCTGCATTGCACGTACTACCACACGCGCATCATCATTCACCGCCCTTTCATCCCCGCGATGCGGCGCGCTGCGCACCCCACCGTGAGCACCTCCAACTCAAATGCATCCCTCATCCTCAGCTGATTTCCCGCGGGATAAAGCATCTCCCGTCGCTCGCGATCTGCAATACCGCTGCGCGTGCGTGCAGCCACGTCGCGCAGATCCAGCAGCAGCGCCGACCGCACAATCCCCTCTGGTTCAGCCAGGTATGCGACTGCGCCTGATTTCTTTTGCCTTCCGGGCCTGTTTTAATGCATCCCGTAGACTCCACTGTTCACAGCCGGCATCGTGCTGCTGCTGAACATCTGGGGCGGCTCTGGGGGTGGCATGGGCCGGATTCACGCGGTAGAGAAGGACTTTGTCGACGTGCACCGCTGCATGGCGGTGTTGAAGTCCCAACAACAACAGTGAGCCTCTCGTCTTGGTATTAAATAACGCCATCTGACGTCGCGCACAGATGGCCCGCCGCCGGGGCTTTACTGTGCGTGCCAGCCTTCAACTAAGGTATTCAATCTCTTACGCTGCATCCTAGGAACACCCTCCGCCAGCTCGTCGCTGTCGACCACCCGCTATCCGTGTCGGGGAACACCACCGCGCCCGACGCCCTTGCGCCTGTGCCGGGCGCTCACTATCCGATCGAAGCCCCGTTCAGCGGGCCCTTCGGTGCGTTGTCGCCCCCGATGTACGACCCCGTGCTGGAGACCGCGCCGCCGAATTACCTCGCCGACGACTTGGGCGTGTGGTTCGCCCCCAGTCAAGACGACTTCAGCGGCAGCGGTAGTGCCGGCGCGCAGGTGTTCTACGATGCTGGGGGGCCGCACACGTCGGCGCTCGGCGCCGAGCAATTTGGCGACGATTTCAACATGGAGGTGGACTCGCACACGATTGCGCTATGGTCACAGGCACCCACGAGCTTCGGGTGAATATCGAGAAGTCCCCCAGTCCGCCGATGCTGATGGTATGCAGGGTTGCCGACTGGGACATGTATCTCGGGCGCTTCATCGACGACATGCAGGCCTCGCAGACGGTCCCCCAATATTAATCGAACCCCAACTCGCAGGTGTTTGTTGTCTACCCAGTCTATCGGATTCGACTCATCTCCAAGGGAATCACATAGTCCCTCAATAATTAACTAATTCTAGATTGTCCTTGCTAGATAAACTCATACACTCCTCTCCTCGTCGCTAGCCCTGGCATTTATCTCCTTCTCACGGCGCAACCTTCTCGATCATCAGCGGCACTACTGTCTCTCCATCAACTGTCGGTCCGATGATCCCGCCCAATATGTGGAATTTGATGTCCTTGTCCGAGAGCGAGAACTTGAACGAGCGCAAGAGCACGCACAGCGCGACCTCTGCGCCGTATGTCAACACCAACTCGCGGAAACAAAGCATATAAAATACGCACTCATCTCCAGCTGCGAGAACTTGAAGCCACTGTGCGTACATCCCATTGACCTCTTACGCCTCATAGCCACGGAAGAAGAAACAAAAACGCACATGCAACTCCGCCCGCCACCAATAAACGTCATCGTCCCACCCCACACGCCGGGCAGCTTCACGTCTTTGCTCCCCACGCGCCCGTTGACCCACCGCTCGGGCCGGAACTCCCGCGCGTTCATGCCCCAGATGTACGGATTGTGGTTCGCCTTGGCGGTGGCGACCATGATGGACGTGCCCATGGGCACGGCGATAGACGTCAGCGTGCTCCCGTCCGTCGCGGTGGGCGTCGTGCCGAGGGGTAGCATCGCGGATGCGACGTCTCGCGCACAACTGCCGGCGCCACGGGTGGGTATCTGTGTCAGATAAACGCGTGAGCGAGTGAAAGGCCGGTTCTCAGGGATCAAGTTCGAACTCTCTGTCCAAAGGTCGGGAGCTCTCCGGCTTCCTTGAGTTTCTCTATCAGCCTCCCCCCCGACATCACTGACCAAAACACCTCTGAAATTCAAAATCCCTCCGAGTCGAGGGGAAAACTCACCACTCGAACCGAATGGAGGCCGACTGCTATGTGAGCTTAGTCTTAGCCAACCAGATGATTCAATTTTTTAGGTGATAAGCTCATTAACCACATCTCCGAATTTGTTGTAAATACAACATGGATTACTCGTATTATAAGCAGATGTTTCGAATCAGATTGCACATATTTGTGCTGTTCCGAAATGCCCCGGTTGTGATTTCTTCCCCATCTCTGCAACATCTCTGGATTCTCTTGGCAATAGAATTTCCCTTCGTCCACAAAGAAGGCTTGACCGATGGCAAACCGAGCGTTCCCAACGGCGCCCAGAAGCTTAAACACCACACGCGTTCAAACTTCAGCCAAATTTGACCCGTTCAATCGCCACTTAAGAAGTGTGGCCTGGCCTTGGCCCCACGGCTCCTTATTTCTACCTCCCACCATCGTATTTCCCGTGTACTCGTCGATCTCGCCTGGTCCGCTTAGTTCGTCGTTAACCCCCTCTTACTCCTGATGCAACTACTACAGCGCCAGTGGTGTCTCGGACTCCGGATTTCAGCTTTGGTGAGGCGCCCATATTTATCCCGGTAGCGCTAACATCCCCAGTCCCTGTCCGCATCGTCCGATCGGCCTACTCCGTCACGGATCGCTCACGGGCGTGCTCTTCATGCCGAAGGCGTTCATGGATCCCAGCAACATCATGGCGCTGAACGACATCAGCGCCGATCTGAACCGCATCGATGAGAGCACACAAAATTGGCTCGCGCCTCGTGAGTACCCTCCAATCCTCATCGCGATTTGTGTTCTAACCTGACGTTGAATGTGCACCGTGGGAAAGACGCCGATCCAACTTGAAGGTCTGCGCTAGCTCTCCGATCCGGCGCGAGACTGATATACCACGTAACTAAGGTGTGCAGGATCAGCAGGCTCGTCTCGGTGCGTTCTCACCGCCTCGTGTCGCATCCAGGCCTTCGACACTGAAAGGTCTCGCACTCTCTCGGCTCGTCGTCCGGCCGCAGGAGCGCATGATGGCTGGAAAGCGAATTAGATGGATGCGCTGCCGGCGCCAGTTACCTTGCTATGAGGTCTTTACGCGCGCTCCCGCCCCGCTGCTCACTTCCCCTCATCCCTCCGCAAGTGCAAGCTGTGCAGCGGGCCCTCCATCATCGCCAAGTACCCACTGCCGTTCTTCCTCAGTTCTATGGCTAATTGAGTTCGCAGTCGCCATAGATATTATCGAGGTGCTAACCTACGTGATTTACCTCGGCTTTCCGAGTCCTTACGTCGTGTTTTTCTCCCGCCTCGCCGCATACCACCCTCATTCCTCGCTGACGCCTCGCAAAGATATTCAACGTGATCCAGAACGAGCTCCGCAGTGTACCCTTCATCCACCACTCGTAGTTCGTCAAGGACTCGCTGCTGTTTCCTTCGGTTCTATAGCTAATTAAGTTCGCAGCGTTGGAATCTTCTTTCCTCGTCCTCCGAGTCGCCGTGATGCTCGTCGTTGAGACCTCCAATACCCTTGAAGTCGCCTCTATTTCCCTCCTTCGCCTTCCAAGTGCGCCCACCCCTCCCCCGTGTGCACCGACACTGAATTGGATATTGGATGACTCTCTAGTGATGTTTCTGGCGAACATGTGGAACACATTCACACCCAGTGCGTTCCACCCAGATACGCGTTCCGGCTTGATGTTCCGCCGCCACCTCTCAGATGAACCAAGTCCAGTGTCGCTCATTTATTGCAACCTGACGGTTGTTACTGTTACTTATTAGATTATGTGCGGAAATTCTACGGTGGTCGATTCATCATGCATGCAGTCCCAGATATCTTTGTGTACTGTAGAGCACGAGTAATAAAATAGAGGCCCAGCAGTGACACCGGGGGCAAAGACCAAGGCACCCGAAAAGTAAGTGCGTTGAACGCACTTACTCGGCACTTTGGGCGGATAAAGGGGACTTTGTGGGCTCGCGGGGGCCCGACAAAGCCCCCCTTTGTCTGCCCGCAATACCTTTGTCAGCCGCGTTACCGGGTGCCGAGTAAGTGCGTTCAACGCACTCACCTCTTAGGTGCGTGGGCTTTTGCCCTCGGTGTGAGGCGGCGCGGAAGAGTAAAGTGCGGGCTTCGAACATTGTGGACAACGGACAAATCACTCTGAATATCGAGATTTAAATGAACTTACCTGTCGTCGCTTCGCTCCGGCAGATCTTGTACATAATAGGGATTATCCTCTGTAAGGGCCTGATCGGATGCATCAGGATTTCGTTAGAATCTTCCTAGAATCCCGTATGTACATGGTTTTCGTCCCCAAACCAGAATAGAATCTCTAATACGGCCATTCTATGAACGCTCGAGCACCGGCAGTGGGATAAAAAATATGGTTTTAAAATTTCCAACGAGATCCTGGGATGGTACGGCAGAATCTAAGCTCAACTCTAGAACGGTTTGAAAATTTGAGCCCATGTCTTCCCTTCCACCTCATCTCACCCGCATTTGAGGAAACACATGCATTTCCCCTTCTAGGGTGGTTTAGGGAGAAACGAAATCGTTTTTCCTCTCCGCTGCTCAGAATTGAGCTTGTCCTTCTAATATAATTAAAAGGAACGACGGAGCAAGGAAAGGAACGGCTTGGTGGTGGACGGTCCACACCTACACAATATACGCTTCCCATGTCTAAGGCTTATGCAGGAGAAGCCCGTTCGACTCGGGCCCGAGCCATGAGTGCGCGTAGTTCGTTTTTAATCTCCGCTTCTCAGCCTCAACTTTACACCAGGATAGATGGAGGGACTAAACGAGCAAGGCAAAGGCTTGGTGGTGGACGGTCCACGCCTACACACCATGATATTCCGCGACACTGCTTCATTATGCAGGAGGAGCCCGTTCGACCGGGGCCCGAGCCATTCAAATGCGAAGCCGTTCTTTTTTCCTTCCCCTCATCGAGGTTGGAAGAATGCAGGAGCAGCCGATCGCCCAGGGATGGTAATTCCCCCCTCACAGACTGAACACCAAGGGCTCGAGGGCAGTGAGAACGGCTCGGTGGTGGACGGTCCATGACTACTATCATTTGTTGCGGAAAGTACCCGAACAAGTATGCAGGAGGAACCCGTTCGACTCGGGCCCGAGCCGTTATGCAGTGCGACCGTTCTTTTTACCGAGGTTAAACTCCCAATCAAAAATTATAGTGAGGGACGTATGATTCTCATCGGCGGGCCACAATATCCAGTGGCAGCCTGAGAAGGAGCCTATTCGGAGCCAAACGTGCTTGCACGATTTTTTCGCGCCTCAGAGCGAGCTTCCTCGGGTCCGATCTGAGTTGATTAGAGCAGAGAGGGGAGAAGGGATGGAGAGCCCCGGTGGTGGACGCCGCACCTACATATCATGATATCATAATAGTGCGCGAGGAGCCCGGGCCATTCACACACCAGCGCATTTTCTCTCTCTCCGCTTCTCGAAACTGAACCATTTGAGTTCAGAGGGTACAGGAGCAGCTTATACATAGCCCAGGGATGATAATTCCCCTCTCCCCAAACCGTAGGTGGCTCAGGAGGAAACCATTCGACTCGGGCCCGAGCCGTGTGCGGACGAGATAAATCTTTTTTGCTCTCCGCCGCTAAGAGTTGAGCTTGTCATTCTAATAAAAGGAGCGACGGAGCAAGGGATAGAGAAGCTCGGTGGTGGAGGGTCCACACCTACAACTTATAATCGTGTATCTTCGAGTATGCAGGAGGAGCTCGTTCGACTCGGGCCCGAGCCATGAAGCGCTGGACACCGCCTTTTTCTCTTTCGCTTCCAGAGTTGAACCTGAAATCCTAAACCAAGAACACAACGAGCAAGGAAACGGCTGGGTGGTGGAGGATCCACACCTGCAAACTATATATATATGCACCGCGTCCGAGTGTGATACGCAGAAGGAGCCCGTTCGACTCGGGCCCAAGCCATGAGTATCTGGGTTGACCCTTTTTTTCTTCGGTCTATACATAGATGATTTCCTACCGAGGGCTGAGATCGCAATTTTTCCCGTAGCGAGCGGTAGGCAGGAGGAGCCCGTTCGACTCGGGCCCAAGCCATAGGTTATGAACACTCCTGTTTTTCACCGAGCATTTCACCGAGCAAGTACTTGAAACTGTCCCCAGAACAAAGTCTGAGAAGCAGTCGAGGCTGCCCATGAAATCAGGCACCCACTTTGATATGGAACGGCTCGATAGTGGACGGTCGGCGGCTGCAAACTATGATGAGATCAGCTTCAAGTACTCTGCAGGAGGAGCCTGTTTGACTTGGGCCCGAGCCAAGAGTATTTGGGTTGACCCTTTTTTTCTCTGGTCTACACATAGATGATTACCTACCAAGAATGAAAGTACTCACAAAGAAATACAGGCCCAAAGCTGATATGCCCAGAAAATCAAGGACTCAGAAATTGAGGTCTCAAGGTGGTAGAGAACGGCTCGGTGGTGGACGGTCCACACCTACATACCTTAGAGTAGTAGTGATATTCGTGTAGGAGCAGCCCGTTCGACTCGGTGCCGAGCCGTAATTTCGGTGTATAGTCGTGTGTATTTTTTCTGCCGACGTTAGAGGGAACAGAGAGATCCCGAGCCGTGCCGGTGTGGACACTGTTTTACCCTCTACACGACGGTGAGTTGCCATTATAATAAAAGCAGCGACACGGGAAGGGAAAGATGGGGTCAGTGGGTGGACGTTCCACACTTGCAATCGGGGATCAGAAGGCTTTTCGAAAATGGGATGGAGGTGGAGGCAAACGGATAAAACATTCATCTTGCCTTACGGAACGCAATAGAATCTGGCTGAAGCCTCCGGTGAACTCATTTGAAACGTGAAGAGTACGCGTGTCTCCTACAACAAGTTCATTCAGACGACGACACATCTTCGTCTTTTCCATCCGCAGGCAATTGGCGGCTCAAATGCGGCCCAGAGGGCCTGAATTTTAAATAGATTTGAGGGGGAGGCAAAGGAGGGGAGAATGGCACACACACCCGGTCGATCACGTTCTTTAGCCTCTGCTGTGTCAGTGCCGAGCACTCCACGTATCTCTGCGCCCCCAGCTCGCGCGCGAGCCGCTCGCCCCGGTCACTCGTAATTGGCTGTTGATTCTGGCGCGCAAACTTCTGTCATCTCCGCGTCGTCTCGGAGATCTATCTGTGTGCCCACGATGAGGCGTGGCACACCCGGACAGTGGTGGTCCACTTCAAGAAACCATTTTCCCCTGACGCTCTCGAACGATGCGGGAGACATGACGCTGAAGCACACCAGAAAGATGTCCGTTTGCGGGTATGAGAGGAAGCGCAGACGATCGTAATACTCCTGACCTGCAGACAAAATACAAGAAACAAGTGAGTCTTTTGTTTGCAGCGGGGAAACCAGCACTGACCGGCCGTATCGAACAGGGCTAATGTAAAGGCATCCTTCTCCGACATCATGGGGACCGCATAGTTGTCAGAGACCTTGAGGTTGGTCCGTGAACTGTGAGATGAAGGCATTTTGGGCGACGCACGGGTGGAACATCAGAAGCGAATCCTGCCAGCCAAAACACAGTGGTGCACACCTTGCCGACACCACCGTCTCCGACTACTACGCATTTGACTGTTTGCATGATAGTCTGGGGTAGCGTTCGGGGAGAGCGGTTTCAAGCAGTAGGAGAAGGAGGTACGGGAACAAGCAGACGAAGATTGGCGTGAGAACGAACTGGTAACCAGACGACGCCTTGTGGCAGTGCTTCCTAGACTGCGCACTCACTGTTTAAATCCTAATTAAACCCAAAGGTGTTTGGCCGGGGGGAAAGGATCCCCAGCGGATGGTATGCAGAGCAGTTGATATTGAGACGCAGGGAGTTGAACCCCGTTCTGCTGGAGAGATGCTTTGAATTGATCCCCGGGAGGCAGCCATGCGGCCCGTGCACCTTGAACCACATGCGATGACCTGCCTTCATTTCGAGCCTAAATAGGCTGGTGACATTCACCGCCTGAGATGATGAAAACAAAATATTTAGGAATAAATATTCGACACGTCTCCGTGACTTGATAAGGGCAGCCGTGAGTCATGCATCACCTCGGACAAATTCCGACCCTTTGAGCTAGGATATATAGTTCAAACTGGAACTTGGAGGAGAAAATTAATACCTTAAAAGCCTATTCGCGAGGAGGCGAACCCCGGATTGCTGCAGTATCCTGACCGATCCGATCTCTGCACAGAAGGCAGCCATGCACCGTGCACCACGTCCGATTAGGTCCATTCCTCCAAGCCTATATATATGGGTTGGTAAGATTACGCAGCTGTGAGGAAGAATGCATATTTCCTCCTCAATGGGAAGCAGAGAACGAAGACTTGAATCCCTTCCACACTCTAAGCGGGCAGAACAGTGAGCAAATACGAAATAAGAGGGTAACAATTCAAAAACCGATATTGAACAGAAATTTGGACGCACTTGAAAGGAGATTAACGATCTGCATAACTCGGGCCCGAGTCATAGCTCGTCGAAGTTTGGTTTCCTTCCTATAATTACACTTAGCAATGCCAGACACTCTGATAGAGGGAGGAACGAAATAAGGAAAGAAAGGCTCGGTGGTGGAGGTCCACACCCGCAAACTATACAGATACTTCATAGCGAGTGGTAGGCTCGGGCATGACCGACGGCTCGAGGTTTCCGAGGAGAAGTGCCCAGGGGCGAAGCACTCCGGAGCCCTCTTTGGATGTTTACGAGCTGAAACTTGCAGCGGGGCGCTTAGCATAGTATGCGACAAAATGGGGAGACTAAAAAGCTGCGCCTTACTAAGGACGATGGGCCGACGCGTATAGCACGGCGCGTCGGAGTCGGCCTGGTCCTCGGATTCGTGGGCGTCGTCGTGAGGCCTGGCGAGCATGAGCATCGCGGCGAGGATTCCCCGGGAAAAAATGGTTAGCAAAGGGTGGAGAAGATAGTGTAATAACTCACCGGGTGGGTGCTCATGAGTCATGATCCCCATCTTCGCCGCCGAGGCAGCGTTGACTGTGAGAGCCTCCTTCGTCGCGGAGGAGAGGCTGCCGGTGCTGCCGATGGAAGACTCTCTGGAGGCCCCTGAGCAGGACTCCGACGACGAGCTGGATGAGGTAGTCGGCGTCGATGTAGTGTAAAACAACATTTGATGAGAATATGGTTGGTGTAGAGTTGAGCGAGGAGCAGAGGTCGGTGGGAGCAAATTTTGGACACGGATAGGCTCACTTTTACACCCCCCGGCGAGGGCAGTGCATTGTCATCCTAGTCTCAGAGTGTCTGACTCCCTGTCTCAGAGTGTAAGTACATCGCCCCGAACCATCGAGTGCTGTTTGTCGGCGGATTGTAGGTGAGGAACGGCAGTAGTGGTTGAGTATTGACCATCCCAACTGCATAAGCGCCAGGCGTTCCATCCAATTTGTGTAGAGGGTGGATTTATTCAGGCCAACATTTATAGGAGCTTCCGCGGGCGTGATCGGCCTAGGCTCGTCCAGGGTGCGGTGCGGAACCTCCGCTTTTTATGTCCGCGGTGCGGAAAGTTCGCGGAAGCAGCGTTCCGTGGAGTGCCTGTGGTCTGGGCCTCCACTGGGGCTCTGAGCCCGAGTTAGTGAGGAGAAAATTTGAAAAGTGTTTAGAGGAAGACTCGTGCGAATTTTGAAAGTGGATTCAACACACGAAGTGCTCGGCGGGTAAGGGCAGAGACGTTTTTTAATCGAAAGCGTCCTGGATAAATCGATAGTATGTCTTATTCTGTTAAACTTCCCCTCGTCTCATTAATGCCCAGAAACGTGTTGCTGACTCGACAAGACTGCGACCACACAGGCTTCATAAATTAGCCTGGTTGCGCAAAAGCCATTCAATGGCGAATGGCTTCCAAAAATGGCAATTTCCGAGCAACCCTCCATCGATTCCCACAACTTTCAGCACCCCAAGTTGATGTTCAGTGAGGTCTCTCTTGGGTCTGTATAAGTCCCGAGCAGAATTTTCCACAGAGCGTGAAATCGAAAGCCATTTAATGGCTCAAATGGCTTTGCGCAAGCTCTCTATTACCCATTATTGTTGAATGGACGCTTTTGTGTGAATGGGCACCAATCGCCTTCTTTATAGAGTTGTTCTACTAAATGATTAATCATCGCTTCTTCCATGCTGGCTTCTCAGTACTAGAACTTCTAGACTTCGATTTGGAATCTCTCACGTGCACTCAAATTTTCGCCGGCTCTTCTCTCCGACGACCGTCCTCCTCGAACGATGCATCCAGCGCTACGTCTCAGCGTCCTCCATACGTTGCCTCTCGATGCTCAGGTATCTCATTTGCCTACCGCTGTCATATTCCTACTTAGTAATCCCGCACAATCTCAAGCGCACGGCGCTCGCGGCTGCGAGTGGCTCTGAAGAAGACCTTAGCGCAATCCAACGTCTCGTGCGAGACATCCCGTGGAACGATTGCGAGAAATCGCGGCTTTTTCTCCCCGTCTTCTACGCAAACCTTGACCGGGCAAAGATTCCGATTGGTGTCGAGCTCGACGATCCGTCCATGTTCGCCGCAGGCCCCGTCCATTCAGCTATGACCTCTCTGCAAGAGATCCATTCGATGGCTCTCCTCATACCGCTTCCCTCTGGGATCTTCAGTGATCTCTGGCCAAAACTTTGGAAATGGCTCGAGTTCTCCGACTCATATCGTTTCGCAGATGATGAAGCTGGGCCCGGTGTCGGCTTTATGAAATTTATTTCGTTATTCTTCCCCAACAAGAACTCTGGTGCCATCTTAACATCCACGCCTGGATTCCGGCGCATGGTCGCGAGATCCTGGATCATTCTCCTCCGGACGGCTAATCCTGCAGTCGAATACGGATTCCATGGATTAACCATAATACTCCATTCCAAAGTGATTGTCACGTCTCTCGCAGATACCGAAGAGTTCATGGACGGCGCCGGAGGGGGTATCGACGATTTGGCCTCCCTCATTGTCGGGTACGTCGACCGTATAGCGCAAGACAACTTCGGGTTGGAGGGCGAAATATTCAACTTCATCGAAAATGTCGAGACTTCCCTTGGCTTCACGCGCCCTAAGGGTCCCAAAGACCCAATAATCGGCCCCCTCTGTAGCGCGCTTTGTTCGGCGGGCATCGTGAAATCGCTCACGCGCATGATTCACAGTCTTATGCGGAGCAACGAGTCTGCGTACACGACTCACATCCCACATCTCATTCCGAAAGCCGTCCACCTCCTCATCACGCTGTTCCTCACTGCTTCTGGGTCTCGCATGATCCCAGATGCGCTGCGCAATGGTCTGCTTTACGTCGTGGTATCATGCAGCACAGTGGACCAGTTTAACGACGATTTGACGATGCTGGTGAAGGTCCTGTCGTCTTCGCTCGTGTCCTATGCCACTCTATTGGTCTTGGAATATTCGCTTGCGACGGTGAAGGATTTTGCAAAGTCTCCGAGGTTCCTCTCATCCACCGTCTTCAAGCATTGGAAGACTTTCACAGAGCTCTCTGAGGAGCGGCTCGTGTTGTTCCGGAACTTCAATGAAGCGGCACAAAAGCGGCGCAAGGCCTGTGATAACGTTCAGGTAACACATGGTACTCCGCCTTCGAATCAAACCACACCTGAACTTTGCCCATAGTGCGGGAAAATCGGCGACCGCAGCCTCTTCAAGCGCTGCTCTATTTGCAAAAGCTGCTACTACTGTTCGTCAAGATGTCAGAAAACGGATTGGCTCGCGGGCGAGCATCGAAAGTTCTGCCAGTCATACCCCTGCTTTCGCCTCAGTATGTGCTCTATTTGCTTCTGGATCTTCCGTGTTTCCTTCCGCCTCTGACGATAAATCCAGGTGAAAGACAGCCGGTTGATGTGCGCGAACGCGCCTTCATGCGCACATTGCTAAACCACGACTACACGGAAATGAGACTCGCCGTGTACACCAAGCAGGTGTTTTTCATGGAACAAAACCCTGCCACCCCCTTCTTCACGCTCTTCCAGTCCAGCAAAGGCCGCTTCGAGATTAAGGTGGACCCCTTAACTATTTCTCACCTGCGCGTCCTTTGGCCGGACTACGATGATCGACGACTGGGTGGGCTGCACAATGACTTGGTCCGCGCGGCGCGGTCCGCACACCGGATGGATGTGCATGTGCTGGGGATGAGCGAGGGCTTGGATGAGCGATTCTTTCTCGTGCCCCTTCGCTCGGAAACCTCGTTCGTGTACGACACGCTCACGCGGATCGCCAAACGGCCTGGCGTGCATAAAATGCCCTACATGCAGCTTGCTCAGCTAATATGGTGTGAGATGGGCGTTGAGGACGAAAAGAAAGTCGGTATTCACTAAATTTCGTTCGCTTTATACTATCCCATGTCAATCTTTCCGTTTTCGATGAATTTCTTGGTTGAACTCTCATTTCCGCCATCCTCGCTCCCTATATTCCTTCGTGCATATATTTGCACAGGTCGGGAAACGTGATTCCTCTACCGTTGCTGTTCAGTCAAACCAAATGCTCCCGTCAACGCACAATGTTTTCCCTGAAATCTTCCCGGTGAGTATCCGTGGTCACCACGCGAGGGGAGATCGACGTTTCACGAACCTGTCATAGACTCCGAGTCTTTCGAAGTAAGGAACGACACCAATTCCGCGAAGGCTTCCGGAGTCATGATGCCTCCGAGGGCAGCTTGTCCTTTCATCTAAGGAGAGTATTCTCCGTGTCAATCGGGAGTATTACATAGAAAAGGAATATCCTCACGATTTCCTTCTAAGTGTTGGCTGGAGCCCCGATCAAATTACTGAAGACC
This sequence comes from Mycena vulgaris, assembly GCA_029204335.1. Taxonomy (NCBI): domain Eukaryota; kingdom Fungi; phylum Basidiomycota; class Agaricomycetes; order Agaricales; family Mycenaceae; genus Mycena; species Mycena vulgaris. The sequence continues at coordinate 248,670 of JARGYA010000056.1, forward strand.
ACATCCATGTCGGCGAGGAGGGGCGTATCGGTTGCGCCTGGCGCGTACCCTAGCACGCGGATATTGTGCTTTCCCCATTCTATGGCTACATATAGAGTCGTTTAACATTTGAGTGCGTGAGGCGGAGTGGGATGATAAAGTGGAAGAACTGACCAGCAGGGTAGGGAGATTTTTCGGAGGCCTCTACGCCCGCCTGACACGGAGATCGCGGCCCCACCGTTTCCAAGTTTACTCCTTGGCACCGCCATTCTTTGGTCCGTCGACCCCGTCGCTCTAAAATTCATTGAGATGTTTCAGATATTGGTGCTATTGTTTTAGCGGAGGCCAACGTCCGAGCGGTATATTTTAGTGGACTTCCTCTTGTCCTTTTCCCGGCTTCGCCTCGACCAGCACAAGGTATGCGCTCCGCGCATTTTATTTTCTCGCAGCAATCCTCACCCTTTCTGGTTTGCTCCCAGATTTTGCTATTTGTCCCTGGCTCCCCCGCCGTGAATTTACTAAGCAAAATCTGGTCTAAGTGAGCAGCGCCGCCATCATTTACTAGAGCACAGCCAGACTAATCCTGCACTAGGCTTTAAAAGCTCGTGCATTTCGCGTCACTCATACACTGATCAATTATTTATTTATCTAGTACTTGTATTTACTCATGTACCACGCGTCCTCTCCGAGCTCTATTTATTCGGGGTTCGCTTCGGCGGCTTTATGTAATATGACATAAGCAGACTCCGAGTCGCGAAATTCATGTCTCAACGACGCGATATGTTATATATTCACACCTCAGAACTTATAAAGGAAGCCGAATCTATGTTTCTGTCTCCTCGAAATTCTGGATGAGGCACTGTGGCTGTCTCTTTAAAATCGCTGCATTCGTCATGTGACTTATGGCCGTTTCTCGGCCGAAGCCCAATGGAAGACGGATGTTCATCTTCACAGACATAGAACAATCTTCGGAAAAATTGGCACCACTCAGAAACTTTGTTCTGACTATTCTATGTCATTGTCATTGATATTGAGGAAGGCATACATTCCAATATTTAAAAAGTGTTCACGGTGGGGTTCGAACGACGGCTTATATAATATTACATAATAGCGGCGCTACACGGTCGGACCCCCGCGCTTACTAACAGACTCTAACTTGCGAGGTACGAGCTTCACGTTAGAGCGTCTGTCTACGAGAGACTACCTGTGCCCTAGAATCGTCTCCCCCGCCGTTCACTCAAATAGTTTCGCGGGACCCGTCGGATCCTGGCAAGATCCTGGAGCGATCCTCAGTACAATACTGGACCCGGATGGAATTCCAAAGCCCGCCGTTCGGCCAAAGCGTCAACGACATCCACAAGAGCATCTCAAACACAAACGAAGCCATTGCTACACATTATTATGGACGTTATTCTTTATGTCGATCGATCCCTGCTGTGCTGTGGCCGCGCGTACATACTTGCCTAATTCGGCCAACAAACAAGCGGGCTTTCAAGACGAAACAATCCCAGTGACGTAGGGAATCCCTTTATGGCCTGTGGGATAACGCAAATGCTCCCTCTGTTGTCCATTCCTTTGCAAATGTCAAGCGCTATGACCGACGCTTTCACGATCGACCGTGCTTTGACGACTCTCCCTCTTTGACGATGGCCCGCTTTGATTAATTGGAATATATAAACGAACTAGCAAACTCCTCTAATGTCATCTCAATCGTCCTCTCTCACTCGCAGATCCTCCATCCACACGCACCTCGTCTACGCATCTCCCTCGCAGATCCTCCATCTACGTCCGCCTCTTCTTCAGCTACACACACCTCACGCAAATGCCTCACTACCCCAATCCCACTCATGCGCAGGGCGTCTCCCGCAGCGGCCACGCCTACTCCATCGCCCCCGGTGCCGCTCCGCAGTCCTCCAACTTCACTTCACGATCCCGTCGAAGCCTGCCATTTGTACCCTACAGCCCGACGCAGGGCTGGAAGGCCCTCACCGGGCGGACGCAGCCGCTCCATTCCACCGTGTCATTCGACTATTCCGGGCAAGCACGCCAGGGTGTTTCGATGCGCGAGCTCCGGCTCAAGGGACCCGCGACGCCGATCCAGGGTGCGAACGACCCTGTCCTCGCGCACACGGGACTGCAGCGGATCGTCTTTCGACTTTTGGTGCGCATGGCGGGTGGCGTTGCATGTCAATCCCAACTAACTCCATTGTTGTAGTGGCCTGGCTACGAACACGTCGAGTGGTGCCGCGCCATCCCCGTGGTCGCTCCCAATGGCGCGCCCATCACAAGGGTTGCCTTGGGCATGCAGATCGCATCGAACTTTGCCCGCTTCTTCGAGGTTAGTAGTACCTTTTTCTCCGTCAATCTCTAGTCCTCACGCTCGTCCGTCGAATAGAAATCACAGTACGAAACACCGACTTCACGGGACTGGATGGTCGGCCCGGCATGTGTGCGCTTCGAGCACCTTTTCCTCATCTCGTTGCAGAACACGTTCGAAGATGTCTGGCAGGCGGACATCGCACTTGATTTGTGCTGATTCGTATTCTCTTCCTCTCGCAATGTTTTCCCTCGCATTTCCCCTCTACATCGCATTTATCACTGGACTTGAGTCCAGACCCAAAGATCATACCAGCACCTTACAGTAGCACTTAATACCACATCCTAGACATCAGTTAGCATCCTCTAAATTTGCATATCGCCACACGGCGCTTAAATGTCAAGTATTCGCACCAGTGCGGCACCGCCACCACACTCGACCTTTGACCCTTTCCCCGCCTCAGAACCGTCTTTATCCCACATCTTTGGAAGTTCCTTGGTTTGGGATTGTACCGATGTCCAGGATTCTGTTCTTGGAGCTTGCACACCCGACGTCATCCTCTCGATCTTCGCCTGCTCCGACATCTTCACCGTAGTTTCCATCGGCCGGGTAAATACCCTGTTTCTTTCGAACCCCATCGAATGACGCAAAACACTGCCAGACTTGCAAATATCTCCACAACCTGGCGTTCCAGAAAAGTGTTTGGCTCGATCTTCTCGCCGATCTCAAGCGCAGGTCGATATTGGAATCTGGCACTCCAGCCCTTAGTGAACTTTCGACAAACGAGCTCATAAATGTGGTCAAACGCCTGATCTACGGCCCAGACACATGGACTCCGTCGGATGGAGGGTTCACGCCCGAAGTGTCTAAGGAAATTACTCTGCATCCTGCAATTCCAAATGGACGGGAGGGTCTCGCCGGAAAAACGAGGCCAACCTGCTTCAGAGCGGGCGTTACGCGTTTTTCAACAATTGGCAAGTGCTCGAGTGCTGGAGTGTCACGGAAGATAGGCTAGTGTGGAAGCACACGTCCACACAGAGGAAAGATGTCTGGGCAAATTGACTACGGCCAAGTTCGGTCTGCTCGATGTTCGTTAGGAAGGGATTTGAAGGCTCAAGCATATTTTACAGGGATCATACCATAATCTGGAAGGCGATGTTCTTTGCTGATTGACGCGCAAATGGGAGAATTATTTGGGAAGTGTTCCATTGTTTTCCATCAGTTCCACGCGTGTTCGATTCTCGAATCCAAATGATTGCTAACAAGGCCAAACTGTGGCTTCTTTTCTCTTCTTTTCTTGCACACTAGTGGGAACCCCCAGTCTTCCAACAACCTCCGCGACGCTCGATATCATCCCAGTCCATTCCCCTTTCCATGCCCGCAAGGCCACAGTCATTCGCAGAGTTCTTTGGACTCGACCAAGAGGACGAAACGAAACGCCCCAATAAGCACACACACCGCGTCGCCTGGAACGCCCATTTTTAACGCGAGATTGCTAAGAGTTTTGGCTCCAGAACGCCCAGGCCACGCTCACCAAAGAAGAAGGCGGATCCTACACACCCGGCGCGGAAATTCCAGGGATTCGAGGATTTCAATATCGCAGACCTCAATCAGCAGCTGGCGCTCATCGTCAGGGAAATAATGGATAGGGAGGGATCCCTCATTGCCCTTGCGCTGGATAAGCTGGTATACGGCAGTTTCGAAGCGGATTGGGCCAAACTCGATTCGAAGAAAAAGGAGGAACTCGTATTGGAGGGTCTCTATCGTGGAGCCTGTGCTGCGCCGCGCGACAACAGCCGAGGCGTCTGTCCAGAGATGACGATCGCGGGCCTCGCAGGTGATGGTGAATACAACCTAATTTCTATGGTGCGTGGTATACCTGTTTTGGGATGTAGCGCTCATATCTCGCAGCTCAAACGCCTCATTGCGCATGACCCTACCGCCAGTCGCCGCGTGAAGACGTTGTTTCTATTCGCTCATCCATTAATCAATGACGATATCGACGACCTGGGCACGGATTGGTTCAGTGGCATGTGGTATTATTCGAAACTTTTTCGCAACTATTATATCGTCGAAACTCTTCGGGGAGTACTGGAGGCATATGTACGTGCATTATACATCCCTGAACGCGTGCTAAGCCCTGAACTTCCTGTAGCACGACATCCCCGTCCGCCCGTTTAAGCCCGCCAAGCTCGTAAGTCATCACTCTCCGAAAACGATGCTGGCGGACGATCAACAATCCGTCGGTCGAATGGGCCCGGCCTTTAAACGTATGGGCGTCCGCGTCGACCAATCCCAGTGGAAAGAGGAAGCCGCTACCGCCGAGTATGCGTGTTACACTTGTAGGCGCGCCAAGGACCGAAATGAGCTGAAGCACTGCGGGAAGTGTCTTCTCGTTCGCTACTGTTCAACGTACGTCGTCCCGACTGTTTACTTGTACCAATTTCACTGACAGTCCCTTCAGCGAATGCCAGAAAAGGGACTGGCCTGACCATAAGAAAATCTGCGGCATGACTCGCTTCGACCCTGCACTCCTCATGCCGACCCCCGAACGCCTCGTAGAGTTCATCGGCTGCCCCGCGCCCATCAACGGCTATATTCGTGCCCCCTCTCTGTGGCGCCAAATCGAATCGCTTAGCATGCCCGACTCGCAGTTTCAGGATTACCATGTGAGTCGAACATCTACGCTAAGTGTTGCCGCACTAACGCTTCTGCAGTTTGATAACGGCCCCAATGGTCGCACTAGATCAATGCGTATTACACACCCACCTGGTGGTACGCCGCGAAATTTTGCTTCATGATTTATCGATATTCTAAGCGCCAATCTTTCTATTTACCTCAGCGCAAATCGTTTTCCTCGTTGCGCGGCGCCGCGCCATAGCGTCGGGCGATCCCGCCGCGGTCAACATGATGCTCGGCATCATCCACTTCATGTGGCGTCACGGCCTAGTGGAACTCACCCCGGAACAGATTCGCGGGCAATTTGAAAGGGACTATCGGGTGAAGATTGGGGAGACGAGCGGCGTTGTGGGCGTTGGCCCGACTGATTTTAAGCTGCCTACAAAGCAGGAGATGGACGAGGAGCGCGAGTTTCAGCGGCAGCGCTTGTTGACAGCGACGTTTGCGGAGAACGACAATGGCGACCCCTTCGGGTTACCAACGCGCCAGGAGATAGAAGACCAGCTGGCGTATCAGGATGGACCACTGTCGATGTTCATGTCCCAGTGCTGCTTGGGTGGGTAGGCGGGCTGCCACCACCACTAGACTCTGTCGACCGTTGTTGGCGGCGCATTCTTCTTCTTGTGTTCATTCCCATTGCCGATACTCTTCTCTTCTTGACATTGTGCACATGCCCAGTTGTACCTTCCCTGTTCTGTCGCTTTGCATGTTGTACACCACTTGAAATTCTGGATTTTATGCCATCCTGACCATGAGCTCCGTAAACCAAGGACCTTGCGAAGTTGAACCAGTTTTCCTCTTTCTCTTTAGAACTCATTTTGCATTATGTGTATTAATTTCACACCGTCCGTTCCCTCATGGCACCACAAACAGAACTTCCGGTCCAGTCTCAAGACCTTATACTTGGTTCCAGAAGGGAATGAAGGTTTGTTTTCAAAGCTATGATCCTGTGGTTTGTCTGCCGCGTTCATACCTCTTACTCTAGGAAGTTATACAAAATCAAATCGCAAGTGAGGATCATTGCTAGTTTTTGATAGAAGCCTTGTCCCGAGCTGAAGTTGATGTGTGGAGTATGAACCTGGCTAGGACTGCGCAATATGCTTGCCGACAAGCAGCAGTGAATTCCGGCCGAAAATAGGCAGCCAAAATACCACGGAACCTGTTTTAGATTATTCGCGAGGCAGCTTCGAGGACTCTGGGCAAGTGAATTACGCACTTATGCGCTGACGCGGCACCCAGTCAAAGTTGATAAAATCCAAGGACACTGACCGATGGAGGGGAATTTAATGGACTTGTGAAGCGCATGAGATTCTGACTGGACTGGGACTCGGGCCAAGATCTACGCTTTGGAAGGGTTCCGACGTCCCGAGGGCAAGTGCAAGCATCGACGAAGCTCGATATCCGAAGGGACTGAGATTCGCCGGGAGATTAATGGGCATACAACTGGGAATCATATGCCCTTGCCTCAGCAGGAGAACGGACGGACGGATGAGGATAAGATGCGGAGAGTCATGTCGGAAGAATATAAATAGCCTTTTAAGAAACCGGCCTTAAAATGGCGTGATCAGGGCGTTAAAACGGAGCCGGCTGCCTTATTCATTGTAGTCTGATCGTGTCCAAGTCAGATCCTCTGCGTACTGCACGGAAGCTTTCTTGCGGCTCCATTGACTCCTGTCATTTATGCAAATAGTGAGGGTGCACAGGGCCCGACCTGGGACTCCGCTGCATACCACTAACACGCAAGCTACACCCCGGCAGTTGTTGCGTCTCCTCGCACTGGGAGGTACTCGCGAACCGCTACCGAGCGTATTAACCATGATATACTGATTGTGGTTGGAATTAATATATCTACATCTTCCTACCCTCCGTGACGCCGCGAGTACAGGCTCTTCAATCGAAGAGACATATCACCGTCCGCCGCATCAACAACGATGAACTCGCCCGGTTTGTCGAACTCCGGTGTAAGCAGCGCCCCGCGTATGGTGGAATGTACGGAAATAAATTCGGAGTTCTTCCTGGGCTTCGCGTGGACCCGATGGAACCGCAAGACCCTGTCCTTTCTGCTCAAACGCCCAGTTGGCACATCCAAAGGCAACACGAGCGCGAAAGCATGCGACTTCTTCTCCACCGGGCAGGAGAACGGGTAGATGAGTTGCGCAAAGAATGGTTCACCTGCCGTTTTGACCAATACAGAGTCGCAACGCGGATGGCCATGAAACTTCGGGTTGCACCGCAGATGGTCAGCAGTGGAGTTCCAGGTGCTCAGGGATTGATAGTGAACCTTGAGGAATTGAAACGGCGCAACCTATCACATTGAACCTCGGTCAAGATGTTATCTGAGCCAGGCAAGGAAAACCACGCACCTGTTGACCACCGTCAAATCGAAGCCGCTTTCTATTGGGCAACTTATACCCGAAAGCCGGCAGGAAGTCAGAGATAAAATCCCCGAACTTCACGCGGAATCGCTCGAAGGCTGGGTCATGGGACATTGTTTGTTCCACCTCCGAGAATGCAACGGCATTAATATTGAGTTTCGACCCAATATCAACATTGGACAATAACGATGACTCCAGATCCTCTGGATCGTCGTCTGCATTCTCGTTGAGTCCACCAATCTGCTCTTTAATAAATTTAGCAACGGTGCGGCGGTGATCATGTTTAGCCAACTGAAGAATATTCAATTCGGTGGATTTTTCTAGCGTGAGCGGCTGGAATTCACCTGCGGAGAAACATCTTTGAAGTTCGTCAACCGGTGGTATGTAGGTGTTCCTGATTGCGCCGTGCATGGATTCATTCGTTTTTGTTCCAAAATTTCGATTTGTACCTTTCCTTTCAATGTCGTTGAAAACATGGCTACGAGCGTGGAATTTCGGAAAGTTCCAGTTCTTCTCGTCATGGACTGTTCCCTCGCAAGCGGTGATGTATTCCTGGTAAGAAGAGATGGATTCAGTATCTGGTTGGCTCAAAAGATTAGACCGTGCCATCATTACTGAGTCAAGAGTCACTGCGTTGAGGCCCCCCGTAGACACAGGTGAGTAGCGGTTCGTCTACGTGTGTCTACACGTGTCTACATATGTCTACCCGCGTAGACAGGGGGGGTCTACACCAGATCGACGCACCCTTTGCAGCGGTTCGTTTACGTTAGGTCTACGTCATGTAGACACAGCATTCCCACATTGGGCTACGCTCGGCTACGTTCGGCTACCTTTGTCTACTTCCGTTACCGCTGGTAGACATATGGTGGACGCCCCGGCCACAGGTACCCCGATGTAAGACTGCATTCTTTAGACAACAGGGAGGTTCCTGAATTGGGTCGGAGGATGGTTCAATGTTGGTTGAACGTTCAGTTAGGCCGAGTTTGGTGTCTGATGCCGGAAGCCCGGGCCTGCCAAACAAGCCACGCAGCCAGTGCCGAGTGTGCCGAAACGTGAGAACACAATAATATAAGTGCGAGGAAATGTTCAATTCACAATTCACGGTCAGTGGGAACCAGAAGATGTCTAGAGCATATGTCTAAATTTGGCCAGATGAGTCTACGTGAGTCTACCTCAGGTAGACACACTGTTGCACACATAAACACAGGTAGACAAATATTGACGCTCTGTGTCTACTCCATGTAGCCATACCTAGACATAGATCTGTGTCTACCCGTGGGTCTACGTGGGTAGACATAGCCTGTGTCTACGGGGGGCCTCAACACAGTGAGTCATAATTTCGCGGCGCCCCGTAGCGCATCAGGAAAGACCTCCTTTCCTAATAAGGTCAGATTCTCCAAAATATTGCGCTAATCCCGCCACATAAGTTTCATTAGGTGCGTTAGCTTTCTAGTGACGTTGCGAATAAATTACTACTAAATTACCGGTGATTCCTTCAAGTTGGCATAGATTCCGCAGCCTTGTTGACTGAAATAGTCCCACTTTTGCGCGCGTTAGCACCGCATTTTTTCGCCTTCCGGCTCATTTGGGGATCCAAAATGTGCAATAGCGACTTGCATTGAACAACGGACTATGGTGGGGATATCTAGAAATATACACCGGACTACGATAAGAATAATAGTCATCTAACAAGTAAATATAATTACTGGCGGCACCGCGCCAGACAGGGATCGGAACGGAGAGTAATGACAGTGAGCGTGAGAGGCCACGCGAAGCCACGGGGGGTGCGGGAATTGGATAAGCAAAGGCATAGAGTAAGGACAGTGAGCGTGAGCGCCACGCGCAGCCACGGAGAGGATGGAAATGGAATAAAAAAAAGGACGATTAGTCGGACTCGGGGACCTCGATGAGATTGATAAGAGTGGAGGAGCTGCCCGCCTCGGGTTGTGTGGCCTTTCCGTCGCTGGAACACGGGGTCAGTGAAAGAAAATGGCCGTAGAAGGGATAACACCAACGTTACATCATTGAACAGTCCGTGAAGGACTTTGTGTAACGCAACGGGAGCGGCCTCGCGGGTATCGGATAAGGTCTTCATGTGGTTGCGGTAGGTGTCCTCGTAAGCTCCTTCAGTGAACGCGATGGTTTGGCGCTCGCCGGTGGTGCGATACTCAAGCAATGATGCATACACCTAGCAAATTCGATGACTCAGCAAGATGTGGTTAACCAAAAGGAAGGACATACCGCAGTTGCGGCAAGAGCCACCATGGCATCTGGAAGCTCCAGCTGAGTCGGGTGCTTCTTGCTCGTGGATATGAACAAGTGCATATTGTTGGCCTTGAAGTTGCGATTGAACACAGCGTCTTTGATGACTGCGCGAAGCGCCGGGTGATGGAATGGCTTCTCCGTCACCAAACGCTGCTGTAAATCGGGTGAGAGAATGTCATCAATTACTCTGGAGGCGGCGTACAGTCTGCGGGTCCACGGGGAATATGTAGCGATGGTCCTTGAGGAGCTTCTCGATGAGCTCTTTGGTCTTGGCCTCGCTCAGGCCGGCAAACTGGAAATAACCTGGAACGAGACTGGCGGCATGACGCTTGACGTCCCCGCGAAGGATATTGATCCGGTCCAGCAGCTGTGTCGTATCTGGTGAGTTGTGCTCGGAAAATGGAGTTGAGGCACGCACAATGTCTGCTAAAATGGCAGCGTACTTGAGATCGGCGCCAAGACGTGCCCTGATATGGGTGGCCTCGGGAACGGCTTCAGCAGCAGAGACAAGATAAGCCCGAGCGAACCCGGCACGAGAGATAATAGGGGGGTACGCATCCTCGAAAAGAAGGCCAGTTTTGACCAAGCCGATGCTGCCGCGAAGCACACGTTGCAGCTCTTCTGTCTGACTATTGAGAAGGACGTCCTTCTTTCCCGGCAGCGGGTAAACGATCTGTGCCGATGGGTGCCAGTCGTCCTCGGAGCGAGCGGCCAGATTTGTGTTGAAGCTTTTCGAGCTTGACATGATGCCCGGCCTGGGGCGTAATCGCCGGGCGCACCTCCGGCTTCTATCACATGGGAGATATCAGCGACGATCCTAAGGTGAGTTACAGAGACATACCTCCAGATCTGCCTGCTTCTGACGAGCAGCGGAAACTTTGCGGGGTTTCTTACATAGTGAATTAGTCAGGGAGCACACGTGAGTTATAGAATATCACCTTCGTCCTGACAGCCGCAGGAGCCTCGTCGTCGTCAGGGTCCGTGTCCGGGACACGGAGATCTTGTCCAGATGACCACGACGCCATCGAAGATCGACGGCTACGATGCCCGAGTGGAATGGACACAAGAGAATCAGCGATGGCCTCGTGCATCGCGATATCGTCATCGCGAGCACGCACGGGCGGAGCCTCGGGGAATTCATCCTCCGAGTCCGATTGAACCTTGCGCTGCTTGCCTTTCAGTGACGGACGAGCAGGGGGTTTATCGATCTAGAGGCCATTCAGGTACCGTCAGGGACTATTTCTGAGATGACTTACCTCAAAGGACTCTTGGTCAGAGTCAAAGAGGTGCTCCGCTCCCTGAACATCGGTCATCTGTAAGGAGAGTTGATTAAGAATAATAAATGGTATGTGAGTTGATATCGTACCTCCATGGCGTTCGAGCCGTCGGAGTCGTCGCCAGAGCCGACTTCGATCGCGGTTGGCTTCTTGGAGATAACACGCGGGACCTAAATGAATTTTAATACCGCCCGAAGAGCGAACGTGAGCAAGTACTGGCCTCGTTGATGAACTCAGTCTCATTGGCATCCTCGAAGTCGGCCATATCATCGGAGTTGCTACCATGGTCCTTGCTGGCAGCCTCGTCGGAGGAAGTCGCCTCGGCTTCGGAGGCAGATTCGGCAATAATCTTGGCGGGCGCAACCGGCTTTGACGACGCCTTCGGCTTCTTGGCTGTCAAAATTGTAAGTTGATATGGAGCGAGAAGGGATAGAAACCGGACTGGTACCTGGAGCGATGACGTTCAGAGCCTTCTTCGCGATGGCCTTGACCTTGACTACGGTCTTGGACTTCACTGGAAATGACGGGAGGTTAGTAAAGTCAAGACGGGCTAGAGACATCAAACAATGTGCACGGCTAAACAGAATGAACTTACGGAACTTCGTCGCCGCCTTGTCCGAGTCGCTGTCGACAGCGATGGTGGGAGCTGCGTACTCTGTGTCATGCCATGTGAGTCAATGCTTTGTCATCAATCAAACAACACTTACTCCTCGCCGTCGCCTTGATCTTGGGCTGGGGTTCAGCATCGACCAGATCGTCCTCGGCATCGCTCTGATCTGCACTTGAAGTGAATGAGGGAGCCTGGGTTAGGATGGAACCACATACCAATGGCTACGGCCCCGCGGGGCTTCTTGGTTTTCTCGGACACTTGGACTGTCGACGATGTTCTCTTGCGAGAGGTGGGCTTTTCCACGTTCCAGACTATGAAGGGCAATCATTCTCTTATGTCTGAGCTATGTGGAATCTCTCAACACGCACCGGCATTTTTTTTGGCATCGATCTTGGCCTGGCGACCTCCATTTTTTTCTATGAAGGAAGAAGAGTGAGTACGAGTGCGACCGAAGAAGCGGTATGGGCTTACTGGACTGGACCTCGAATGCCTTCTGAGCTTGACGAGCTTTTTCTTCACGCTCCGCAATGGTGTTTTGCCGTTTCTGGTTTCGGGTGAGAGCAACATCATCTACGGATGGTGTCGACATTGCAGTGTGGGTTACGGGAGTGAGGGTTGAAGGAGTGTGAGGAATACGATAAAGGAATGTGGGGGATGGGGGAGGGTCGTGAGATGGGGGATGAAAAGAGTGGTGCGTTGTTTATCTTTGCTTTTGCATTTTTCGCGCTTATCTCGTTGTTTCAGGCACCGGGCGGGCTCGGGTGACCGCAATGCGCAATGGTGCGCACCACGCGCTGATAACATCAATTTCCTTATCTTGTATTTCGTCCTGCAATCAGAGTCTGCTACTACTCTCTCGCCATGGTGAACACTCGCTGCCCGGGCTGTAACGTAGAATGCAAGGGTGGAAAAGGATTGACTCTCCACCTAAGATTGACAACAAACGAAGCCTGTCATGCAATCTTTACTGCTGCTGAGGCTCGTGTTGGCGCTCTCCCGGCGCACCTGGGACACGGAGGCATTAAATCTCAGGAACACGACAAGATAGAGAATTTTGGCGAGCCCCACCTGCACGGACTCCCCAGCAGCGAACTCGTGTTTCAGGGGGATTTTTTCGGCGAGGATTATGCGGATGAGGACTTTGGCTACAATTCTGGCGATGACGACTCGGATGCGGAGCAATCAGAGGACGAGAGCGATCCCACTTCACAGGAGCACCAGGATGCATCTCGGGCGGGTCTGGAGGATGGATATGAAGTGCCTCGTTCTGTTCCCGACGCCCAACTCCCAGATGAAGATGCCGCGATGCCAGGAATAATTCCTGAGACCAATGCTGCACCTACTCGGGAAGCGCGGAAGGTTGCCGAGGATCGATTCCACCACAAGCCCATCGTGGATAAGTATCCGGGGCACTCTGCAGGCAGGCCGATGCCCACCTCTCAAAGTCAGAGCTCGGAGGAGACGTACAGATCGTCCCTCAGCGACTCCACCGAGGCAAATCTGTACGCGCCCTTCAAATCTAAGATGGATTGGGAAATTGCCAAATGGGCTAAACTGCGCGGTTCGGGATCTACGGCGTTTACAGACCTCCTCCACATCGATGGTGTACGTTGAATCAATTTGCTAATTTATATGTGTAAGGTGTAACTGAAGTTTCATGTAGGTTTGCGAGTCTCTTAATCTGTCGTTCGGGACATCTGTTCAACTGAATAAGATCATTGACGAGAAGTTACCCGGCCGCCCCAAATTCACCCGGTCGGAGGTCGTTGTAAATGGGGAGGTCTTCCATTTATATTCGAGGGACATCTTGGAATTGTGCGCGCGCTCTGGGGTGACACAGATTTCGCCCCATATTTGTTCGTTGCGCCCGAGAAGCATTATATCGACAAGGATAAGACGATCCGAATGTACCACAACATGCATACGGGGAAGTGGTGGTGGAGCACTCAGGTATATCTTGTCCTCAGATTGTCCATCTGAATGCTGATTATTTTGAAGGAGGCCGTTGAGCGAGACAATCCCGGAGCGACCATTATCCCCATCATTATTTCATCCGATAAAACACAGCTCACGGTCTTCGGTAACAAGACCGCATATCCTGTCTATATGACCATCGGGAACATCCCGAAGGAGATTCGGCGCAAACCGTCGCGCCGCGGCTATGTTTTACTCGGTTACCTTCCCACATCGCGGATGAAAAATGTCCAAAACAAATCGGCTCGCAGGCGTATCCTTGCGAACGTGTTTCATGCATGTATGGCACATATTCTAGCTCCCCTCAAGGATGCTGGCGCTGCTGGCATTCCCATGACGAGCGGGGATGGAGTTACCCGCCGTGGACACCCGATCTACGCGACATTTGTTGGGGACTATCCCGAGCAGGTTCTTGTCACGGGGGTGAAGACGGGAGAATGTCCTACGTGCGACGTTCCTCGGGACGAACTGGGCGTGAACTCTGATTTTCCTCTCCGTGACCTCGAGAGCATTCTTACGGCGCTGGAATCACTGGATGAAGGGCCTACAATCTATGCGCAGGCGTGCGCCGATGCTGGAATCAAACCCCTTTATCACCCGTTCTGGGAGGGATTGCCGTACACAAACATATTCCAGGCGATCAGCCCCGATATACTCCACCAACTCTATCAGGGCATTGTCAAACATCTCATCGCCTGGCTGATAGCTTCCTGCGGTGAAGCCGAGATAGATGCTCGGTGCCGGCGTCTCCCTCCGAATCACAACATCCGCCTCTTCATGAGCGGGATATCAAATCTGTCGCGGGTTACTGGGAAGGAGCACGATCAAATTTCGCGCTTCCTGCTCAGCCTCGTTATCGATGTCCAGCTGCCCGATGGCCACTCCTCGTCCAAACTTGTCGCTGCCGTTCGTGGCCTCCTTGACTTTGTTTATCTCGCGCAGTATCCGATGCATACATCGGAAACCCTAGCCCATCTAGAGAACGCCCTTCAGCGCTTTCACAACAACAAGTCCATTTTTGTTGATCTTGGGATTCGAGATGACTTTAACCTCCCCAAACTTCATTTCTGCCGCCACTATATTATGTACATTAAACTATTCGGGACGACAGACAACTACAACACCGAGTACACCGAGCGCCTCCACATCGATCTCGCGAAGGACGCCTACCGCTCCACCAACTTCAAGGACGAGTTCCCACAAATGACTCTTTGGCTCGAGCGCAAGGAGAAGATTTATCGCCACGAAAAGTACATCCAATGGCGCCTCGATGGCTGTCCTGCACCCCCGGTTGCCGATGACTTACCCCCTGGACTCGTCTACGAGCGGAAGCTCAAGATGACGAGACATCCCACTCTTAAATCGGTACGGCTGACCCGCTTAGCCGCGGAGTATGGCGCGACTTTCTTTCGCGATGCTCTAGCCCGATTCGTCGTCCATTTAAATTTTCCCGACCTTTCTCCACGCCAGGTCGAAGCGCAGTCCCAGGACCTGGCCTTTTCATTCAACTCTGTTCCTGTCTACCACCGCATTAAATTCACCACGGAAGACCCTTACACAGCACGAGGTCCCGAGGACTCTGTGGTTGATTCCATACACGTCCAGCCCAGCAAGACACTCAAAAATGGCGAGGACCTTCCTGCTCGCTTTGACACAGCACTAGTCAACATCGGGAACGTGCCAGGGCAGCTCACAGGCACGACTGGTGCGTTGACTCTCTCGGCCGTGACACATCAACCATTCAAAATTTCCGCAGGATACCGTGTTGCACAAATTCGCGTCGTATTTTCACTTGGTGCTCGCCATATTCGGACTCTCTTTTCCCGTGGTATTACACCGCCGAAATATTTGGCTTACGTCGAGTGGTTCTCTCCCTTTACTGACCAACCGGAGCCAGATCACCTGATGTACAAGGTGCATCGTTCTCTGAAGGGCGGGGATCGCCTCGCAAGTATCATACCGGTGGACCGCATTCGGCGCAGTGTTCATCTTCTACCAAAGTTCGGGCCGGTTGCACCTGCGGAATGGAAGTCCAGTAATGTTTTGGATAAATCCCCGCATTTCTTTGTTAATTCTATGACTGACCGCCATATTTACGCCACGCTTTTCTAGTAGTCAGTACCCAGTCATGAATTCTTTTGAGCTCGCTGGATCAGTCAATTTCACCACCCACATGCGAGCAGCTTAGGTTTAATTCCCCTTCCTTCCCCACTTTTATCCCACTTTCCCGGGAATCTACCGAAACCTACCTAAGCCCCGGGCCGGAAGGAAATTAGCTCTAAATTAGTAAAGGAGGTTTTTTCCTGATGGCAATGGTCTCAGAGGTGTGAACCTGGAAACCGATGGAGGTGCGCAACTCAAGGTAACTTCGCACGGCTTGCAACAGGAGACCAACATCGTCTTCAAGCACATTGTGTGCTACGAAAAGCATTGTCTTCGCAATATCCTCGTGTTTCGAACCATCGTTGAGTGACGTGTTCATCACGGTTTTAAAGTGGCTTAATCCCCGCCAACGAGGAACGGTGGCCATTCTTGGGATGATCAGCAGATGCATATACGGGCACGAGTTGATAACGTACTGTGTGTCAATTTTAACAATGGCCTCTCGGCCCAACTCAGTCGCCCGAGCCTTGACTTGAGCGAAGAGATGATCCCACCAAAGCCGCCATCGTCTGCGTGTAGCGGGTCATAAGAAATCGCTGCTGGGGGTGGGAATCCCCAATCTTCCAAAAAGCGTTCTGCATTCTAATTGTCAGGCAGTCCCGCACTCGGAAAGAAATAAACACACCTCGACATCACGCAAACCATTGTCCTTCAGAAGCTCCTCCTTCTCTGCTGCCGTCCTCAGCGCTCTAGCATCTCCGAGTATTTTCTCAGAATGTCTCCCGGTGCGGAGTGGATGCTCCGTGGAAAAATCAGACTGTTCGTTCCAAGGCACAAAGCAGATCGGGCATGGGTAGAGTCCCTATAAGCCTCGAATGAGAACCATCACACATCTAAAGAGATGGTTAGCAACGGAGTGTTATAATCATCACAATCTGTGGCCAAAATTTAGAATTCGAGGCCAAAGCCAGCGAAGAATGTCATCCCTCCAGCTCATCCAGTCCCCTACCTTGGAGGCATGCACGAGGGATTCAAGTAGCTTATAGAAAGCGGTATGCCACACAATGTTTTTAAAACTGCTAAAGGCCGGCTTTTTGTTTTACTGGGGGTCGTTCTTTACCTACACAACAATGTCAGCATCATGAATATGAAAACGGGGACGATTGAACATACAATGGGCTGATGACCAACCACCTGGCCACCGCCAAATCGAGTGTTGTTCCTAATGACAGTGGGAAGATTTGCCAATCTGGCGACCACTGCGTATGCTTTCTGAGTGCCGAACGACGACAGTTTGGATTTGTCGGCATACACGACGAAGCAAACAGGCTTTGCCGCTGGATCATCCGGCAGACCTGACTATAGAAGCGTTTAAGTAGGTGTTCGGACAAAAATAAATGGTGTATCCTGAATAAGACTGCGCGCCCAGTCCCATAGCGGACGAGTGTACGTATCAAAGGTTTTGTCATCACCTTTGTACTGGATTGTGACGACACCTTTCTCGAACTGAAGGTATTTAGTAATGTAAGGTAGAGTTGATTCATAAATCGAAAGACGTACTGCGGTGCATTTATGCGACGCCAGCTCCCATAACTCACCGAGCTCATGTTTACTTGTCAGTGTGAAGTCATCCACCTTAAGCATACAGCGTCGAATAAAGGACATCAACATCCGACTACACACGGCATTTGCCGCCGGAGGCTTACAAGTTTACAAAATTGATATCTATCTACGCCAATGGGACTTGGGATGTAACATCCACGTGTGAGTTCTCAATCTTCATTCCCGCATTCGGACCATGCCATGTAATGCTACCTACCTACCTACCTACACGGCTATCCCGTCGTTCATCGGAATCTGATGGGTTCAACCGTCACTATTCGCTCGTTCATCATTGATGACTTTGGGGGAGCTAACGACGAGGGAACTTAGGGCGCGGATATGTCCGACGAGCAGGGGTTCAAGGCAGCTTCTTACAAATTTTCGATGACATTGACAGCGAGACTTGAATTTACCATGCAATCGTTGTTCTAATATTGGTTTTGTCAATTATCAATATCTTTTCCGGCGATAAAAGTGGGAACATGACAATTCCTGAAGAACATTGGAAGAACATGACAGTTCCGGTGACGGTCCGAGTGACAGAAGCACAACAAATGGAAGATGACAGTTGATTGTCCGCCGTGTGTATGGCGACTATACTGGGAGAGTACAGTGGAATGGCAGTTTCTGATCTAGTTATTCTGGGACGACAGTTGACCGCCAAGTCACCACAACTCTGAACCGGTTGGTTGGAGCAGTGGCTGCTGATGGATTTCTGTTCCGTTTTGCAGATGTCAAACCAGTGAGCCAGGTGTGTATCTCGATCCCACTAGCGCACCGGATCCTCTGAATGTTCATCCAACCATGGTGCCAACCTTCGCTTAATCCGTGCCTTGGCCCTTTCTCCTGTGTCATTTCTGACATGACATGACAAGTATGTAAGTCTGACATATACACCGGTGCCGATAGAGCTTATAAGGCTCAGCGCTCAGCAGTCAAGTCGTACGTCTCCGAACCGAGTTTATCGCAAACCACGTCGAGTCATGAAATCGTTTCTGCTAGCCTTGGCGATCACGCTCTCCTTCTTCTGCGCGGCGTATGCCTTCGACGTCGAGTACTGCGTACGTGAATCAAAGCCCCGTCATGATACTCAGACACTGAGCCGCCCATATATGTCTGGTGTGCACTTGACAGACATCGCAGAACAACCAGGGCCAATGCTTCGGCATCAACGTCCCGGGGACCGGATTCGCGTGCAACGACGTCCGGCCAGGGTTCGAGGACCTCATTCAGCAGGTCGTCATCATCACCGCGAATGTGGACTGCGTGATATTCCAGTCAGTCGGAATCCCATCTCTATCACGGCCAAAAATCAGCACTCAAACGTAACGTATTGCCAGGGGTGCGGGGTGCACCAATACGAGCTTGAACTTGGGAACCAACCAGGGGTCGTTCAACCTCGGGAGTGCATGGTACCCATTTTTTTTTACTGTGTGCCGGCGTACACCCCTGACGGATGCTTAGGATTGATCAAGTGCGGTCGTTGAGCTGCGGGCACCCGTAAGCATAATCATAAGGCTCCGATATTCTCGAAAAGTGAGTGCAGGTTAGCGCGATCAGGTTCCTGTCGATGATCTGACATATTTATAGCTAGTTTCAACCGTCCACGTTAAGCACAAGGCGGAATGTAGCGTGGCTTGTCGTATATGTCTCGTGGTGTACAGGATTGATTGCTGCTTGGAAATTCGATTGAATGAGGGACACTGTCCATGGTCGCCGTCGACAAACAAACACCAGTTCGCGCCCGAGACGGCTGGGCATGGCAAAGGGATGGCGCGAACGACCGCGCATGACCCCCCGCCAGTACGATGCGGGGTTATTGATGTGGGCAATGGACATTGAGTGGCTGCCCGTTAACCCGTCAACGCGAAACTCGATGCTGCGGATGCGCAAGCCGTCGAAGCCGGGAAAGCTCGTCGAGGTGAGCCCGCGATCGGGCATGTCCGCGACATTGAGGTGCGGCTCGTCCAGTGCCAGGAACTCGGCCAGGAAGGTTTTTAAGGCAGGGCCTTCGTAATGTAAGCCCCGGGGGGTGAATGTGAAATCGAGTTTGGACGCTGCGCGTGATTAATTTGCTCAATGCCTCGTGACATAGTAAGTGAGGGTAAGCGAACCAAGTTGAATGGCACACAGCGACGGGAGGTCCAGATGTGTTAGGTGCGACGCAGGTAATCCGAGAGGATCATCGGCGGCAGAAGGAAGATTCTCCCGCTGTGACAGACCAGACGGACAGCTCCGCCGTTCGGAAGGGACGTCATCAAAGGCTACTGTGAGGGAGTCCAGTGGCATGTGCGGAGAGGCGTCTTCCTCAATTTCGCGGTTGGCGGGGGCATCGCGTTCCCAGGAGAGAACGGTAACCTCGAAACGCCGCAGGAATGGAAACCCAGCCAAGGAACGCCCGAAACTTGTGTTGGATTCAGTGAACCGGGCAGAAAGGGAAGGGTGCTTGCGACGGGATTTTCCAGAGGTCTGCAGATCGAGGCGATATGCATCTCGGTAGCATTCGGAAGAGTGCTTCGAGGTGGTAGATGCTACGAGGTGTGTCCAATACCGCAAAGCCGAAGCCTTCGGAATCAGGATATGAGGAGCAAACGTGTTGCCTGGTGAGTGCAGAACTGTGAAAGCGACGCAGTCCACCGGGTGAGGATTATGTCAATTTTGGCTTTGAGAAGTCAGAAGGCGCCATCCAAGTCGCCTGGTGGGTGTGGATCCTCGTTGTCGGCCTCATCGTCTGACCGAGAGATATTCTCGCCATCGCCCTGGAGGTTTCAATAAATCAAATCAAATCGTCCTGCAGACGAACATGTTGAGCCAGTACCTGACTCGAGATATCTGGCAAAGGAAACCGACTGAGGGAGAAATATAGAGCTATGTTGGGGAATCACCAAGAGATCTACAAGTCTTTGAAGGAGCGAGATAGGATCGAGGCCGAGTCGGAATGATGTAAGCACGTCGCTATCCACCCTGTTGAAGCCTGGAGCTCGTAAAACAGGGCAAGTATGAGGGTGCATCACGGTGAGGTATCTGAATTTTGACAAAGTAATTGCCGCCCGAACCCCCTAGTCTCGGGATCATGGAGAAGATGACCGGTATCACAAGTGGATAGGCGGGATACGCGCATTTCAGAGATGACAGCCAAAAGACGAAGACTTTCTTGAGCTGAGAACCGGCCATTCCAAGTGAAATTCCCCGCCAAGTAGGAAAGCAGCCACGAGGAAACAATACAAAGAGCCCCAGTAAAAATTGGTATGCGTATGAGAGGCAGGCGACAGATCGAGGGTAGGAAGAGTTCGGGAAGAGTACGAGAGAGAGGTTGATTGCCCCGGGGTCGTGACGCGCACAAAGGCCTCATTGTAAGAGTGGTCGGCGACTCAGGAACGTTTTTGAAAAAAGCCACTACGACCAAACCACGTCGAGACGGCTGCAGAGACTCTTTATACTCCGGTGTAGAAGACCGGGAGGTTCACAGTGCGTGTGGCTAGGCCAGTTGGATCCAGACTCGTGAGTAAATTGGCTAGACGCGCTCGTTGTGGCGGGAAGGAGAGAGCTGGGTGGCTGTGTAGCGGATCAAATCGCCGATCTCTTCTTTCCTCTTGCCATCCTGATGTACTCGTGCACCAGCTCCCGACGTTCCTTACGCTGGGTTGCAGATCCATTGGATTCCAACGGGTAGAATTTTTCATTTCTCTCCGTTATCACATTCTAATGCGCGGCTTCTTGACCGACGGGTTAGGAACCTATGCCTGGCTACATTATATATTTTTGGAAAGCGACTAGCGGGCGAAAAAGCAAAACCACCATTTTTGGACCGTTGGAATCCATTAACCCATCAAAATCTGATGAACGATGGGACCTAACCCACACACCGCTTAAATTTCAAGCAGCCGAGCCATGGCACGTGCGGTGGCTGTTCGCGTTTCTCATTCGCACCATCACCACACTCGAGCTCTGGTCCATTTCCCATCCTCAGAATGGGCTTATACCACAGTCTTGGGAGCTCCTTGGTTAAGATCGCACCCATGTCGGCCGCCATCCTGTTCTCGGCGCTTGCACCCGACGTCATCCTCTCGATCTTCGCCTGCTGCGACATCTTCACGGTAGTTTCCATCGGCCGGGTAAATACCCTCTGTTTCTTTCGAACCCCATCGAATGACGCAAAATACTTCCAGACTTGCCAATATCTCCACAGCCTTGCCTTCCAGAAAAGCGTTTGGCTCGATCTTCTCGCCGATCTCAAGCGCAGGTTGATCTTGGAATCGGGCACGCCAGACCTTAGTGAGCTCTCGACAGACGAGCTTATAAATCTGGTGAAACGTCTGCTCTACGGTCCAGATACGTGGACTCCATCGGATGGAGGGTTCACGCCTGAAGTGTCCAAGGAAATCACTCTGCATCCTACAATTCCAAATGGACCGGGGGTTCTCGACTGGGAAAACGAGGCCAAGCTGTTTCAGAGCGGGCGTTACGTGTTATTCAACAATTGGCGAGTGCTCGAGTGCTGGAGTGTCGTAGAAGATAGGCTAGTATGGAAGCACACGTCGACGATTGACTCTGCCTCAGTCGTTGCTTTTGCAGCAGAGGAGAGGCATGATCTGGATTCGATCATCCTCATGATATGCCAGCGTACCTTCCCCCAAAATGGTACCCGAACCAAGTGAGTCTCAGCACGATGCACAAGTCAGGCAGGAATGAAACTAATCCTGGCGCTCAGTTATGTCGAGATCGTCGAGCTGGATGTGCAGAAGGGCACTCACGATGTCCTTTTAATATGTCGCGCTCCGGACACAGACTATGACAACCCGTTTTCGGACCCCGCCATCTGCGGGGCGCTTGCAATTGTAGCGTCACCTGGGGATGGTTTTCTAATTATCGACTGGAAGGCGAAGACCTCATTCGTCCTGAAATGTACCCCGGTACGTGCCCCGCTGGCCTTCATTACCCGACGCCGACGCTAATATCGACCCCAGGACTGGCGGTCTTTGATAGCGCTCATTCCCCAGCATACCATTTTCAAAACCGTTTCGCCCGGAGGCGAATACCAGCTACATCTCATCTCCGACGACGTACTTCGGCTCGGTGTAGCCAGCCCCGAGCTCAACGAGCCCGTCGTTTTCACTGAAGTCCTCGAGTCCCAAATTCCCAAGCTCCTCACTCACCGCATCGCCCCGAGCCCGCTCTCGCCCCCCGTCAACGGTCCCCTCGGCTGGACACTTTTCGAACAAATGTCCGCCCGCGAGAGCCCATTGCGGAAGGGCACTTATCGGATCTGGTTCTACATGTCAAAGAAGAAAAACCACAAATCCCCCGATCCGTTCTCTACCGCCCTATGTAGCTACGACATCACCATCTCTCGCGGGAACCCACCGCGATGGCGCGAGCGCGCGCGCGCGCCGGCGCTGCCGCAAATGTATTACCGTGGAATCACGTACTCCGGGCACACGCAGGTCTTTGACGCGCATGGTGTGCGTAACGAGCAGATCCTGCCGCCGGCGCTGACGGCTGCGAGCGGGGAGGTGGATCTGGGTGACCACGGCGACTTTGTCGACGTCGCGGCGTATTCCGGGGCGCTGACCTACGCCACGCCCGAAACAATCGTGATCCTTTACTTCAAATAAGTAATAGTACTAATACGCATGATATTCTCGGCGAGCTGGAGCTGACCCCACTCGACAGCAAGGCACTGAATTCAACAGCAAAGGAATTCATTCGGGATTCGGAATCGAGCATCATCTGGAGCGTCCCTGACCATTAATGTTATATATGGCGCTATGCACGATGGATATAGGTCAATTCGATGATACAAAACATTCTGGAACGAGGCTTGCTTTGAAACTATCGAGCCACGGGGCAAGAAACAGTTCGTTCGAGTCAGCAGCAAATCTCGACTTCAAGAAACTAAACGCAACGGGGAGAAAAGCAGTGAAGCTCTGCCGTCTACCAGGAATCCCGTGGCGGACATTTCCGCCAGCCGGGCTTCAACGTCATCGTCGAACTCTGATTCTTCGAGAATAAGTTCCACGCTCGCCAACACGGAAAATGATGTGCTCCCGGACAGTGATTCGACCATCGTAGCTACCACGTCGCCGTCAAAGTCGGCCTCGTGTCCGAGCCTGAGCTTCGTTAATGCAGGCAGCACGACCGGAGGCGCAACGACTGCGTCGGCCGCACGGCACGTGAAGGCCTGGAAGAGCGAGTCTGTCGCGCATGCACAGAATTCGAGGCTGAGCGCCGTGAGGGTGGGCGTGAGGCGCAGGAATGCAAGAAGCGCGTCGAGGCCGAGGTCAATTCCGAACAGAAAGAGTATCGTGAGAGGGAAAGGAGCACGAGCATGGAGGTCGAGGGAGACGTGCGTCGGCCATTCTGTGGCTTCGATCGCTGAGATATGGAGGGATTCGAGGGCGGGGAGTCGAAAGGGGCGGAGGAGCGCAAATCTGGGGCTATCTACGTCTCCGACGAGAGAGAAGGACCGGAGGGCGGGGAGGGTGCAGAGAGCCAAAGTTCGGTCGTCATCCGCTATGGGCTCCACCGCGTCAAGCACGCATGTCTGGAGTGCGCTGCTTGGATCGCCCAAGGCAAGAGGCCGAATAACCCGCGGAATGGGACAAAGCGCATGGGCAGGTAAATAGGCGGCCTTGGCGTGGAGAACGAGAACCCATTTTCAGAACGAGAATCCATTTTCAACGAGGTTTGAGGTAGTTAATAATAGCTATCGGCTGTCCAGTGGCTTAGAACCAATTATAATTGCGCTATATGCTGAACTAAGAGCTCAAGATCACGTCGAACAGCGCATGGGAGACGTTGGAGAAAACGACCTTTTTTTAGCACATTTTGGAGCAGGTGAAGGGTAGAGTCGGACCACGCTGGAGCCCAGCCCGAACATATAAGTCGCCAGAATATATATAAAGACCAGAGAGGCCCGGGAACCGCAGAGAAGGCGGAATGTCGGTTTAGTGGTGATGGTCCTTCAGCAGAATACATGAAATGAAATCCGTCCACAGAAATTGGTCCAGATAATTCTGTCCACAGGAATCTTGCACAATGTGTGAACACGTTTCACTGGAAGAAAGTCACTCCACTAAAATGTCTGCAGCGAAATTACGACAAATTTCTGTGAACAGCAGATTCCGCCATCATCCCTACTTCACCGGTGCTCTCAGTTATCAACCCCTTTCCCGTACCGTTCGGCACCCCATTCCGACCGATCGCATCAATGTTATTATCAATCGGATCGGACGTTGAAATTTTGCCGAAGTCAACCAAAAGCCAACCAAAAACCAGTCATTGAAAAGATTCTCGATGGATTCACCAAAAAGCCCCCCAACCCGCATTTAAAAAAACAGTCTAAATGGCTAATACGTAATAGTAATCACTGCTGCCGTCGATCCCTCCACATTCACCGTCGTAGTGATCCCATCCGCAGGATCGCTCACAGTGGCCCACGTAATGGCAGGGAACTGCCCATTACTGAGCTCGAGGTTCGTCTGGCTGAACACGGTCGAGCCGGAGGGGTAGGAGCTCCGACCTGTCACGCCGTACGCCTCCAGCGTCAACGTCGACCAGACGAGCTGCTCCCCGCCGTCGACCTCGAGCGCAGTGCCGCCGACGTTGACGAACTGACACAGGTAGCTGAACGCATTCCCGTTGACGCCGACCAATCCGATCGCGCCGTGAAGAGATTGACCGGTGGATACTGTGACGAGTGGGGTAAAGAAAGTGCCCCCAGGATAGATGTACCATGACGCCACGGCCCAGAACTGGCCGCCGCCGGCTGCGGAGCCGCCCCACTGCAATACGAAGAAAAAGTGTGAGTGAGCTGCTAACCGAACGAAAATGGGAATCAGTGCACGTACCTGCAGCACGGGCTGCATAATCGCGTCACTGCTCGCGGGCTCGATGGAGTTGAACAGAAAGAGCGTCTGCCCGGTGTTAGCGGGCGGCGCATTCGGGACATTCCACGTGGTCTGGAATGACCCGATAGGCGCGTCGTTGTTGAAGTAGCTGGCGAATGCGACCCAACCGGTTTCCTCAGGGAGCACGCCATCGGTGGACGGGGCTGCCGCTTCGGCGGCGGAGTCGAACGTGACGACCTTGTGAACTGCGCCCGAGGCGTTGAGGACGTGCACCGTCGACGCGTCGACGTGTACGATTTTGCCGCCGACGGGGATTTCATGCACGGTGTCAGGGGACTGGTGGCCGCGAGGCGTGAGGACCGTGCCAGCAGGCGCGGGGGGCGCCGGGACGGCAAGCGCGGAGATGGTGAGCAAGGCGGCGACGCCGAGCGAGCGGAAGGTGTTGAGCATTGTCACTGTCTGTGAGGACAATAGTAAAGAATATCAGATGAGACGTTGAAGGGCAGTAGATTCAGGACATGACCTACGGAGGGAGTCCTAGTGAGAGAATCGAGAGGCGGGTACCTTTCGACGTGTTTACCTTGTTCAACTTTCATCTTTTATATCGGCACTGGCGCTCGAGCGGGTAGACCCATCAGGAAGATCAAGCCACATAGTCTCAAGCCGCGCAGGGGACTGCGGGAGGAGGAGGACCTTACACATCTGGACCCGGGACGCCCAAATTTCACGGCGAGTCGCGCGCCGGGATAGCAGTGATCATCGCATCTGTTCCATCAGGCTTTCAGCGCCCGTGACAGACTCTGTCTGGGCGTCTAGCCGGGCGGTAGTGACTACGCGTTGTGGGTTCGCTGATGATGAGGCGGGGATCGGGTAGAGGGCGGGAGCATGCCAAGGCTATGTGGCCCGCGAACTGCTGTGGCAAGGCACAAGTCCAACGGAGAAAACGGAGAAAGAACTTGAGAGAGACGAGGATGATTGCTGTCACTCGGCTCCGCTGTATGATCGGAGATCTGTTCCTCGAGTTCAACTTCCTGCACAAAAAGTCACACTTGAAGACGCGCTCAGGATGCGTGATCTGTTCTCGCCTGCTCTCCCGTTTCCGTACCTGACGGATCCATTCGTTGCGCGCACCGCATCTATCAAAAAGTTTTACTTACGCTCTGCGCGGACCCAGGAGTTTCAACAATGGAAGGGATCGATAGAACCGTGGGGTGAAATGTGTACAGAGTGTTTCCTAAATTTCTCTTTGGCGTAATCCCGCGCCTGACATAGACTGAAGGGCAGTTGAATACAGTATCCGAATTGCTTGTTGCCCGCTGTGTGATTTTGAATTGAATAGATGGGACCAGAATGCCGATTTGATAGGAGCCTGAAAACACGGTGTTTCAACACAAGTCCGGGCGGTTCCGCAAGGTTGACGGTCTCGAATTGATCAGGGTCTCTCGGTCCGAGAAAGTACACCATGTTGTTCAACATAACCAAATTCCGGTGCAATGGCCGACCGCTGAGCCTACATACGGTGCATCCAAATTGGCTCCGTGGATTTGCATGGTACTGAAAATTGGTCATGATAGCATGAAAGCACTTGAAAAATGGAGTATAGTGATATGGCATAAATACTGTGTAAAAACTGGTCGACCACAACTTCAGGAAAAAACCACTAAAAACCACTACAACTCAAGGAAATTCCATGAAATGTGTGCAACTTATGTCTGCATGCAGCTTTCCCTTACAACTTTGGTTTGCCTGCAACCGGTATGCTTGTAGCTTTTGTCGCATACACCTTTCTGGGCTTGCAACTTTGGCCAGGACACCTTGAACAACTTGCATCTCTCAAATCGTCCGAAATGATGTGGTTGATCCGAAATCTGATGCCGTCGTTGGCCGAGGGGACTCTCTCCGATTTGAGATGCTTTCAAAGTAGTTTGCATTGCTTTCAGTTTTGGAGGCCGCGAGACCTCCAGATAAACTCTTCAGTCTGACACTTAACATTCCTGAACTGTTCAGGAAGGTCCCTCCTCCCACACATAAACCAGGAGCAATCTACGCGTGAACTTGTCATACAGACTGCCAGGTTAGGTCTTAGTATGTTCGATCGGGCTGGGTTGAATACTGCCCAGATTACCTCTGGGAAGCTGGACCATGGGCTTCTCAATGAGCAGATGATATTTGAGACATCCAGGGCATTGGAAAGTATGGGTGTAGCTTTGGTACATGATCCCTGATAGCCGTGGTGATATGATCACGCTCTGCACATCCCAAAGGGGCTGAGCCCCGAAAGTTGCATGCAAATGAGAAGGTGTGACCTTAAAGATGTTAAAACTGGAGATGATAGCAAAATCTCCAGATTTGCAGGCACATTTGACAGTTGCAGGCAACCAAAAAGTTGTCATGCAAGCAGAGGTCGAAAACATGTGGAAAACCGGTAGTTTTTATACAATATATCGCCCATATAGTGACATTTTAATTTAGTGGAATCAATACACACTAGCAGTAACCCGTGCTACGCTACGGCACACATAATTCAAGTTTAACTTGCCACCTCCTCAACTCCATTGAAGACGCCGCTCGTCGTCAACCTTTGGTTGACTCCTCGCGGCCTAATGATCAGCTATCTTTGCTCCTAATTACTGTGGCTGCTCCAGCCATTATTTTTCTCTCTCTTCATCCCGCTTATTCCCTCGAGTTCCTCTCAGCTTTTTAATTCATAGGTTTAAAACTACTTCCTGTTGCACGATAATCTGCATTCGCCTCCTTAACCCTAAACAAATTTCCGGTCTTCCTTTTTCCTGAACGCTTATACTGTATCTTGCCCATTCTGTTGTGTCCACATAGTTGCCGGTCGCGACAATTATGGGACTCTGTTCTTCATCCTCCTCGTCACTGGCCTTCATGCCAGTGCTCCCCAATTATGTTTTTCTTCGCGCCCGAAAGTCGACGCCATCTGAGCATCTAAGTTTATAAACACAACATATTGGTGGAGCTGGGTGGGGCGTTCGACATTTTCTAGTGGGGCGGTGTGTTCAAATGCAACTATGGGATCCAGGGATCGTCTTGCGCGGACCTGAAAATGTGATCAAGGAGTTGATTCTGGAGTTAATTGCAGCAGCGCGCTGGTAGCATTATTTCGGTGTAAGATAATCGAAGGTGGAGCACGGTAGGGCGGGTGAGAAAAGAATCCAAGGTGCGATGTAGCCATCGCCACGGCTGACCGGGTGGAGCGGGTGGGGCCGGTGAGAAAAGAAAGCAAGGTGGACGTCATTGAGCTGCTTGTCCGACCCAATTGACCAATCAGCTTTCGAGAAACTCCTGGTGTTCGATTCTTATATAGATTTGAGCTCACAATGCACACCACAAGTTGGTCATTTTTGGCCATTTTGGCTCATTTTGGCTCAAAATGGCCAACTTGAGGGCCCCGTTGTGAGGCGAGATACCAATCAATCCTCGTCGAATAAAATGTCACTATGGTCCATTTTTCAAATACTTTCATGCTATCATGACCGATTTTCGGTACCATGCAAATCCACGAAGTCAATTTTTCAGAATACGCAAATAATTTTATTCCGGGACAACGGTATAGGCATGGTATGGTTTACTTTGTGCAGAGGAGCTTGAAATCACTCAAGTTTCATGCCACAATTTTATTTGGAGGGATTCAGCCCAGAAATGGGCTCAAACCGCCGCGTCCATTATTTTTTCCCGCCACTGTATATCTTCTTCTCCCTGTCCTGTGTGGGAGCACCCGGGGAGCTCTTCGGTGGATAGGCGCACGGCGCGGATATTCTGAGTCCAAAATGGTAGGCGTGCAAAAGATCTTTGAATAGTAATGCTTACATCTCACCAAGCTGTTGAACATATCAGGATAAGACTCGAGGGTGCGAAGAACAGTCTAAAGCATAAAATTCGTTTTGTAAGATCCAGAAACGTGAATATAATCTACTACTCCTCTTCTTCGTCATCATCACCGACTTCCAGCCCAAGTCGCTGGCAAAAACAGTGCAATCATGCTGATCACGCCAGCGTACGATGCCTGCTGGGCCGTAATCTCCGACCCCGGTATTCCTGTCAACAATGAGGATGGTGAGTCTCGAACTAATAGAAACACTTACTCGTCTGGTGAGTGAGTCATCAAATCAAAGATGATGATTCCCATGTTCTTGTTGCTGAGTCTGCCCGATGAATCTGTGAAGCGGACGTTACTCAATGAGATCTCCGCAAGATAGTCTCGATGCACATACCTTGTATATCAGCGAAGAGGATGTCGCCCCCGCTGGCCTGGAATGCATAGTGGACGAAAGCGAACAGAGTGTGTGCAAGCTGACCAGTGCCCGTCGGGTGTTCCATGGTGCCGGTATAATGGGTCACTGCGGCGTTACGGAGGGGTTCAAGCAAGCAAATGATCTTCTTGGTAGGGGTAGGCTCCGACTCCCATACCTTCGACGTAATACCTGAAGCCGGGGAGGGTTTTGCGTCCCCTTCAACCACCTCCTGAGCGATGCGGTACTGGGTGATTTCGAAGTCTGCAGCATGGATCAGGAACAGTGCATGAGTCAATGAAGGAGGGCTTACTCTGGGCGTAACCAAGTTGATTTCTTCTGCTGCGGTGCGGAAGGATTTCAAAAACCAGCGAGCATTCTCCGTGCGCACCAGTTTGGACTCGAGATTTGTGGTGTTCTCTTCCAACGTGACTTGATCTTTGCCTCGACCAGTCTCGAAAAAGCACTTTGCGACGAATTGCTCGTCGCCGATAGACAGCTACAAGTGCATGAATACCGAAAGTACAATCTAGGGATAAATCAAAGTACCTTATAGCAGTGCTTCATCTTGCCGCTGTGAGAAATCTCATTGGCGATCCTTCAGTTGTGGGAGTAACAGTGTCGGACCAGAAGACCTTTACATTGCGTTTCTCGTGATCAACTGAGATTGTTGAAAGAGCAGAACAATGGCGGTGGATTTGGCAAGATCGGGACCGGGAAGCTGACAGACGAAGCTGGTTCCAATGCTGCCGGAGACTGGAAGAATGTGAGATCAATCACATGGAAACTGGAGTGAGATTCACTCCGCGGACGTTTGGAAGGTGCCTCAACTTCAGCAGAGGTCTTGCCTGCCATCGACTTGCGCTTCTTGACAGATGAGATTGGCCCTGATTTGGAGCTCTGCATAATAAGGTCAACTATATGTGCACAAATCTGAATAAAATCACAACCCCCACAGCCCCGGGTCCTTCGCCATCCATCCAAAGTTCAATGGCAATAACTTTGCCTTTCATTGATGCCGCGTGTTTCGGCATTTTGGTGAAGTACGCCTCGTGATTTCCAGCATGTCTGTGAACCTGATAAAAGTCAAGAAAAGCCAGATGCTGGGAGTCTGGAAGAGGGTTTTGATTGCCGTGAAAACGAAGCTCGCTCTCATCCCTGTGAAT
Organism: Mycena vulgaris; assembly: GCA_029204335.1. Classification (NCBI taxonomy): domain Eukaryota; kingdom Fungi; phylum Basidiomycota; class Agaricomycetes; order Agaricales; family Mycenaceae; genus Mycena; species Mycena vulgaris. The sequence goes on from JARGYA010000056.1 coordinate 279,123, forward strand.
CAAATAAATATGAGCGGGTATATTTACATGAAAATACTGCCGCCCATCCCGCCGCTCGAGTTTCCAGATGGTTGAGCAGTGTCTGGGACCCCAGCACGTTCGCCGCGGAGCACTGAACCGACAGCAGCGAGAATGGAACATGTTGGAGTTGAACACGATCACCTGACCGTGATTGATCAAGTCGGCTCTCCGAGCCTCCGACTACTTCTTACTCATGTTCTTACTCAGTAGTGTATTTTGTTCTTTAATGTTCTAGATATTCTGTAGGGTATAAAGGCTGTAGTATTTTTGCCCTAAATATTATCATATTTTCTTCTGTATCTTAACAGAACAGGGGATGGATTGGCATGTGGTTCCGTGATGCCTAGATCCACAACATCGCAGCATGGTTTGGCATCTTCTTCCGCCGTTCAGGTTTCGGAGGACAGAGCCAAGAAGCGGACCGCCTCCCGCAAAGACCAAATAAATAAATAGGTGCTTCAGAGCGCATGGCGCCGCGTTCGCGTGCTTGATATCATCCATTCGTACAACGCGATACAAAAGAGTTTCCAACTCTGATCTATTGAATGAGAAGGGGTCCAGATTGCTTGGAGAAAACCCAACGCATTATTAGGAGAAGCGAAGGGTTGACGCTTGCATGAGAGTCGTCGCTTCAAATATTTTGTGCTCCAGTTCGACTGGGAAGTAAGGTTCGTCGTCATTTGCAATTCGATAGTGGTGGATCGAAGCTTGATTGAAGCAGAGCTGCGCTTGGCGCCCGTAAGCACCCATAGCTTACCTCAGCGGTCTGGACCCTTTGATCATTGATGGGCACCTCTCTGCCGACTACGACAACCTCAATTGAGGCAACCCCACACGTTGCTCGACTGGGAACCTACACATATGGCTCATTCATTTGGGTACCCAAATGAACCTCACATAGCTAGGCACCAGTGGCTATGCCAGGACACAGCCATCTGTTTTGTACCACAAAACGGAGCGGCAAATAGATAGGCTCAGCGGTCGGCCATTGCACCGGAATTTGGTTATGTTGAACAACATGGTGTACTTTCTCGGACCGAGAGACCCTGATCAATTCGAGACCGTCAACCTTGCGGAACCGCCCGGACTTGTGTTGAAACACCGTGTTTTCAGGCTCCTATCAAATCGGCATTCTGGTCCCATCTATTCAATTCAAAATCACACAGCGGGCAACAAGCAATTCGGATACTGTATTCAACTGCCCTTCAGTCTATGTCAGGCGCGGGATTACGCCAAAGAGAAATTTAGGAAACACTCTGTACACATTTCACCCCACGGTTCTATCGATCCCTTCCATTGTTGAAACTCCTGGGTCCGCGCAGAGCGTAAGTAAAACTTTTTGATAGATGCGGTGCGCGCAACGAATGGATCCGTCAGGTACGGAAACGGGAGAGCAGGCGAGAACAGATCACGCATCCTGAGCGCGTCTTCAAGTGTGACTTTTTGTGCAGGAAGTTGAACTCGAGGAACAGATCTCCGATCATACAGCGGAGCCGAGTGACAGCAATCATCCTCGTCTCTCTCAAGTTCTTTCTCCGTTTTCTCCGTTGGACTTGTGCCTTGCCACAGCAGTTCGCGGGCCACATAGCCTTGGCATGCTCCCGCCCTCTACCCGATCCCCGCCTCATCATCAGCGAACCCACAACGCGTAGTCACTACCGCCCGGCTAGACGCCCAGACAGAGTCTGTCACGGGCGCTGAAAGCCTGATGGAACAGATGCGATGATCACTGCTATCCCGGCGCGCGACTCGCCGTGAAATTTGGGCGTCCCGGGTCCAGATGTGTAAGGTCCTCCTCCTCCCGCAGTCCCCTGCGCGGCTTGAGACTATGTGGCTTGATCTTCCTGATGGGTCTACCCGCTCGAGCGCCAGTGCCGATATAAAAGATGAAAGTTGAACAAGGTAAACACGTCGAAAGGTACCCGCCTCTCGATTCTCTCACTAGGACTCCCTCCGTAGGTCATGTCCTGAATCTACTGCCCTTCAACGTCTCATCTGATATTCTTTACTATTGTCCTCACAGACAGTGACAATGCTCAACACCTTCCGCTCGCTCGGCGTCGCCGCCTTGCTCACCATCTCCGCGCTTGCCGTCCCGGCGCCCCCCGCGCCTGCTGGCACGGTCCTCACGCCTCGCGGCCACCAGTCCCCTGACACCGTGCATGAAATCCCCGTCGGCGGCAAAATCGTACACGTCGACGCGTCGACGGTGCACGTCCTCAACGCCTCGGGCGCAGTTCACAAGGTCGTCACGTTCGACTCCGCCGCCGAAGCGGCAGCCCCGTCCACCGATGGCGTGCTCCCTGAGGAAACCGGTTGGGTCGCATTCGCCAGCTACTTCAACAACGACGCGCCTATCGGGTCATTCCAGACCACGTGGAATGTCCCGAATGCGCCGCCCGCTAACACCGGGCAGACGCTCTTTCTGTTCAACTCCATCGAGCCCGCGAGCAGTGACGCGATTATGCAGCCCGTGCTGCAGGTACGTGCACTGATTCCCATTTTCGTTCGGTTAGCAGCTCACTCACACTTTTTCTTCGTATTGCAGTGGGGCGGCTCCGCAGCCGGCGGCGGCCAGTTCTGGGCCGTGGCGTCATGGTACATCTATCCTGGGGGCACTTTCTTTACCCCACTCGTCACAGTATCCACCGGTCAATCTCTTCACGGCGCGATCGGATTGGTCGGCGTCAACGGGAATGCGTTCAGCTACCTGTGTCAGTTCGTCAACGTCGGCGGCACTGCGCTCGAGGTCGACGGCGGGGAGCAGCTCGTCTGGTCGACGTTGACGCTGGAGGCGTACGGCGTGACAGGTCGGAGCTCCTACCCCTCCGGCTCGACCGTGTTCAGCCAGACGAACCTCGAGCTCAGTAATGGGCAGTTCCCTGCCATTACGTGGGCCACTGTGAGCGATCCTGCGGATGGGATCACTACGACGGTGAATGTGGAGGGATCGACGGCAGCAGTGATTACTATTACGTATTAGCCATTTAGACTGTTTTTTTAAATGCGGGTTGGGGGGCTTTTTGGTGAATCCATCGAGAATCTTTTCAATGACTGGTTTTTGGTTGGCTTTTGGTTGACTTCGGCAAAATTTCAACGTCCGATCCGATTGATAATAACATTGATGCGATCGGTCGGAATGGGGTGCCGAACGGTACGGGAAAGGGGTTGATAACTGAGAGCACCGGTGAAGTAGGGATGATGGCGGAATCTGCTGTTCACAGAAATTTGTCGTAATTTCGCTGCAGACATTTTAGTGGAGTGACTTTCTTCCAGTGAAACGTGTTCACACATTGTGCAAGATTCCTGTGGACAGAATTATCTGGACCAATTTCTGTGGACGGATTTCATTTCATGTATTCTGCTGAAGGACCATCACCACTAAACCGACATTCCGCCTTCTCTGCGGTTCCCGGGCCTCTCTGGTCTTTATATATATTCTGGCGACTTATATGTTCGGGCTGGGCTCCAGCGTGGTCCGACTCTACCCTTCACCTGCTCCAAAATGTGCTAAAAAAAGGTCGTTTTCTCCAACGTCTCCCATGCGCTGTTCGACGTGATCTTGAGCTCTTAGTTCAGCATATAGCGCAATTATAATTGGTTCTAAGCCACTGGACAGCCGATAGCTATTATTAACTACCTCAAACCTCGTTGAAAATGGATTCTCGTTCTGAAAATGGGTTCTCGTTCTCCACGCCAAGGCCGCCTATTTACCTGCCCATGCGCTTTGTCCCATTCCGCGGGTTATTCGGCCTCTTGCCTTGGGAACTCCATCCATTTTTATCCCGGTTTCCATGCCCACAGAGCGATTCATTGCCAGTATCAAGACCCAAATACTCCGCTTACTGCACGGCGATGACATTCCCGCCTTCAGGCGCCACAAGCGCAGTGCGCCTGATGTACAATAATCCTTGTCCTTTTTGCTTTGCATTTCCCCTCTATCGGGGACCATTCTTATAAAAGTGCGACCTGAATCCACCTCGAACATCTCTCTTTTGCCCATTCCACTACAACACGGAAGACTCTGCCCTCGGCTGTGCCCAGGATGCAGATGGCTCGCTCGGCAACGCTTCCCAAATTCAGTGGTTTCACGATGTGAACGATGAGTACCCTATTTCCGGCCCATCTTCGTCCAGTGCTTCAACTTCTGCTGGCGTCCCACTCCACCCCATTTTCACTAGTCTTCGTCCTCTTGTTAAAGTAGGAGGGTCTCGGCGGTCCTCCCCTCGTCAGTCCTCTCGTGCTTCGAAACCCTCAGCTCGCGCCTCCGATCCCAACAACTCCTCGGCTCCCTCCGAATCCAGCAAACGCAAGACCACCGGCCCTTCCGCGGCGCCGCGAAGGCGCCAGACAAACCCGAGCTGTTTTCTCCAAGTCCTCTGACAGTGAGTCCGACGGGCAATCTGCCGATGACATGGTCGAACCCGTGGCAGACTTGATACAGACGGGGACGCCACCGAGACAACGAGTGCGATGGATGTCGACGAGTAAAACAGGTTCAAGGCCATGGGCGATGCGGATCATGAACATGTATTTTACATTTTTTTACTTCTTCACTTTCCATGATTTCTCACCCCCCTTTCCAGGCCAGTGCAAAGGCTGCTGGTATTGACTCTTCTGCCGATATCATGACTGTGTTCCACCGCGTCAAGGGCGAGAAAGATCCAAAAACTGGGGCTGTTATCAAGGGAAACGGTGCCATTCCCCTTGTTTGCACGTAAATACCATCTCTTTCTCCCTCATTCTCGTTCTTTTTACTGATTGCTCGCTAGGCGCAAGGGAATGAGCGTCTCTGCGATTTTTTTAAAAGGAAGCGTCTCCACGCTTCGTAATCATATTACGCGGCAACACATTGTCATACATTTTTCTACCATAAGTTTTCTGATCTCCATTCAAGGCAAAAAAATCATTTCAAGGTCTATCAGGCGCGCTGCGAGCAGCTCAGTATTGAAATACACCCACGCGCTATTCCTGAAACTGAGTCCTCGAAAGAGTGCGTATTTTCCTATGACTCCGCACATTCGTCATTTTAAATACGCTAGAATCCAGGGAACTTTGGTTTCCATCATTGTCGTGCAGCCCAGACCTCCCGCCTTTACAGTCGAGGGTTTGCGTGATTTTTTGATTGAAATGATTGTCACGCAAGACGAGGTAGAATGCCGTTTAATCCACCGCTATACCATGCACTGACACGGGAATTTGAGGCACTTCCATTGTCGAGAAACCCAGCTTCAAACGACTTGTGCAGTTCTGCCGTCCAAGCCTCAAGGACAGCAACTACGGTTTACCGGAGAAAATCGAATGGGTCTTCTGCAGGTGAGGGTTCGGTCCCTCGGGTGTCATTATTTTGGTCATTATACTACTGGTCTGCTGCTGCCGATCCTGAATGGTGACCACACTAGTTCTACGGCAGAACTTCTACCCACCGGAAGAATTTACCCTCTCCCCGTAAACTCCATTGTTGGGCTCTCGATCCTTGCTCGATCCTCCATGGCACAGCCTTTCCCGCAGCTCATGTTTACAAACATTATTACCCCAATCAAATACATTCTGCATTCCCTGTCAGATTCTCTCTACATACCAGACCTCACAGGGCTCACCCCACGACATATGTATCCCCAGAGTTCCAGGGCTGTGCGAGACTCTGGGTTGTTTGACCCATGCCCTATATCCTCGAAAGTCCGGCTACGGCCGCTCGGCATGTGGGATGCATATTATAGACCACCAGTGCGAAAGCTGTGGATTTTCGGGGTGGCGTACACCACGAGGCAGCATTGTGTATCATAAAGTCAGTAAGTAATGTGATGTTTGGCTTTGAGTCGTGATCGCAAGAGGCGCGTCCAGTCACGTGACTCGTCCAACACTCATATCATCAATTGAAGATACTGTCGGCCTACATCTCCATGAAACATGTCTTACCTGGGTCACATATGTCTTGACGATGAAGTTATACCATCCGCAATGGGCAAAGTGACCAAATTGGGAGCGTGTCACATCTTGTGACGCTGTCACTCGCGCGCGAATAATCGAGCTTCGACTTCGACGTTGCGCCAGAGTATTTTCCTGTTCACGATTCAAGTTTCGTTTGGTTGAATTGAGCACAGGTGCACAGATATACTTCCTTAGCTAAAGCATTGACATATCATATGTACACAAAAATAATGGCAGGATTGGGAATCGAACCGTGGCGGCGGAGTCATTTCGAGATCCATCCGAGTCTCTCCGGCAAACCGTACCCGGGCGCCGCTTTCTTGGGAGGTTGGTTCATTATCGACCAAATTCGTCGCATACACCCGCCAGATTCCTACAATCAGGACTCCATATCCCCGAGATTTTCCTCCTTCATTGTAACCCACACCCCGCCCTGAAATTGGAGTCGTCAACTGGGAGAATGCACCGAAACCGGGAAGAACACACCTCAATGAACATCGTAAGATGATTTTTAACCATGAGGCGCTCTCCTCCTCTCCATCCAAGTTCGTCATCCTGCGCCCAGGTTGGCGGGACACGGCTTGCTGGGGGTTGGGCGTCAGACGCAAGCGAGATGCCGGAGAAGTTTTGGAGCAGGCGGATGAGGAAGAAGGATGCTTCATGGTAAGCGAACTGCTGGCCTAGGCAGATTCGGGGCCCTTTCTCGAATGTCAAGTAGGGAACGAGGTAGCGATAAATTCCGCATTTACCTGCGTTAAAAGGGAGGAATATGAAGGGATTTGGGGTCACTGTTGCTCGCAATTACTATTGCGGTTCGTGTCGAGTAAGATGTAACGCACGGTATCGATGCAGCCGCTCGTCCATGAAACGGTCAGGATCCCACTGCGCAGCTGAATGTAAATTTAGCGCGGGCGGTGCATCGGGCCAGCGAGCTGCATACCGTCAGGCCCCCATAAATCCGTCCGTCGGTGCATAATCAACACGCTGTAGGGAACTCTGGAAATGGAGGATTAAAACTGGGAAATAATTTCAACATCGATCGAGGTACTTTGAATTCGCGGGGAGGTAAAACGGCTTCCCACCCGTGGTCGACGGGAGAATGATGGGCGTAGTTGTGCTCCTGCTTTACCTGTTGGGTGATATACATACGGAGTAAGCAGCATCAAGACGTACCGCATGTTGAAGGGGCTGTGTAGACATTCGAATAAGTGCTTAGTTGCGGAGTAAATTTACTTACACTGGGGGATAGAGACGCAGCGTTTCTGACCCACATTATCAGTACAAGAGAATGAAGCGCGGTATGATGAGAGACACACCATTTAGTACGGCGCGTAAATATTTCATCTCGCGAAAATCCTCCGGAGTGGGCGCACGCGCCAATCCTACCGTCGTGAGGATCTCTGACCTAACCTTTGCCAGCACTTCGGGATGGCCTGACAGCATGTAAATCACGAAAGTCAGCAGGCTAGCCGTCTGTGCGATTGCATTGATCAGCTAATTGGCTGGTTCAAAAACTACAAACCCACGGTGTCTCGGCCAGCAACACTGATATTGAGAATCTCGTCTCTCAGCATCGTACGGTCTGGAAAACACCGGGGTAGGTAAGAGCTTTGGTCGAACGAGGATCCAGACATACCTTCGGTGTAATTTAAGAGATGCTCGACCAGCGTCTCGCCCTCCTGAACCTCACGATCATCGCTGATATCTCCTTCGACGTCCGTGGGCTTCTCAACACCGTTCGACTGCTTTCTAGCGACAGCCTCATCCAAAATTGGGTCCAAGAACGCGTGGATGACGGCCATGGAGCCTTTTAATTTGTCGTTCCAAAACTCAAGTAGTGGCCACGACGCTCCGGATGGAAAGCGCCGGGAAGAGATGAGCTGCGCGCGGTTGAGAGCTGCTGCGAACTTGGTTGACCGGTGTTCCGGGGCGGATGCCGCGGTGAGTGGGACATAGAATGGGTAAGGAAGCCCAGCTGACAGCGTTTGCGCGTCGTGTCCGAAGAGGAACTCGGTAGAGGCGTCCATGGCAAAGCGCGAAATCACATCCTGTGACAAAGCTGATGATAACTCGTGCAAGGGGTGCGGATCACGCACCTGAAAATCGACGGCATATCCTTCGTGGAGGCGGTTCTTGATCTGGGCAATGGCTTGCAGGGAATGCCGATCGAAGAGCTCGAAATCGCTGATTCTGTCCCGTTTGAAGAAGGGCCGGGTCATCGCGCGGTGGAATCTAAGGGAACGATCAGCTGGAGGCTTTGCCTGTACAAAAATTCGCCCACTTCCACAACTCGCCTGAGAAAAGTGTTTGCAGTCAATATAGTGATATTCCTTCATAGAACAAAAATAAGTACTCACCGTCGGCGGCAAAAACGCCCGATCCAAGGAGTGGGCCGAATATCGCCCTCGTGTCTTCCCCTTTCTCGAAGCCGCTGAATTGAGTCGCAAGCATGATCTCGGGTGGCGAATCAATGTGTATAAAAGCGCCCAGGGAAAGGCATCGAATACCTTCACGTATTCGGGCTCCGAGGTTATAAACTGCTTAAGCGTTAGGACATGACGATAAAGGCTCTATTCACGCACCCTGTCTTCAAACAAAACGCGCATGCAATACGTGTGTCCGAATTCTCTTTCGAGCAACGCCATGGGCTCGCCTGTTTTGGGGTCATTTATCACAGCACAATGAAATACACAGGGCTCACCTGGGTAACTCTCGGCCATCTGCCGTACCATGGTGCGTATGAGGTCGATGCCGCCAATCGACGATGGCAGCGCAGGCGGCAAGATCGCACCGTACGCAGCAGCTGCGCGACGGTCCACCCACAGCTTATACTGCACCCTGAACGTGAGAGCGAGCGGAAAGCTCAGCAAGCAGACGAGCGCGAACACCCAACGGGACGCATGGACGTTAAGATACGTTTCAACGAGCCATTTGAGAAAGGAGATCCCGATTGCTGGGGCTAGGACGCCCGGGAGAACTTTGGAAAGGTGAATTATTCCGGGAGGGAACGCCATGTAAGTTCATGTCGTTATTCTCGGATATATATATGCGAGATTTTAATCAGATTTAGTCAGAACAGGGTTGTCAATGGGCCGCAACAATCCGGTCTTGTGACCTCCGTCTGGATGCGCCGCGCCCGCCATCACCCGACTCCCGATTTATCTGTTTAAGAGCGAACCTTGAAGTTTGGGCTCGACACTGATAAAGGGACGATTCAGATCAATATACAACTAAGTTACAGCTGTTTCCGAATACCTTGAGACTCGTGAAAGATTTTACACGCGCAAAGTTTTGATGGAATGCTAAGGATTGCCGGATTGGGTTCGGATCAGCTTGCATTTCGGGAAGGGTCATGTCCGCTCACCTCTCAAAAGGTCTTCCAACATGTACATCACAGTGCACTCCACCAGAAATCTCAGATTCAACGTTATTTGATCCACAACCCCTACAATCGAGGTCAGTATAAATATTCGGACGAAAATTCCAATGGGAAGCGTCTGAGCTCGGGAGGACTGGGCTACGCTCGGGAACACCCAAAATGGCAATCCTTATCATTCCATCAAAAGTTGCACGGGCGAAACAAAATTGACCTGTCTCAAGGTTTTCGGAAACAGCTGTAACTCAAAATGGTACGCCGCAACTTGCAAGTCAACGAAGTTTCAGGTAAGGAAAATACTGCAACCAAATTGAAGGCGATCGGATTGGCGGGCGAATTTTGGGCTGTGACTCGCGGAAAAGATAGGAATGGGTCCGGCTCCGCCAATAGATATTAGAAGCAGTCAACGGTTCCAACTAAAGGAGCTGGCACCTTTCGACGCTGCGCCGGGCGGCCAAAACTTAAAGCCGGTTTCTTCGGTCTTGACACGAATCCGGAATTCGAGCCTATTCTCGATGATGCGATTCAAGTTCGCGGCGGTCACCTTCGCTGGACCTGGACGCCGTTTGACCGCTCGCAGTCATCGAAGAGATTCAGCTGGAATGACTGCAGTAGTTGAACGGTGTGGGTGGGGTTCCTTCGACGGTTTAGCATCTGAACAACGAGCTCGTAATCGACGTTCGCGTTCTGGGCGGAGATGGTGAGGTCCCTGAAGCGAGGAAAAATGTGGAGATGGTCGAGACATCGAATTACGAAATTGACGTGCCGGCAGTGGTCAATTTTGAGAATGTGGACCGACGTGAAGAGATTAAGGTAGTTCATGAGCTGCTCGTTCTGCTCAAAGTCTTCCCCACCAATGGAGAGATCCCGGATTGCGCATGAAGAACTTGCGAGGAAGGAAAAAAGGACGGGCAGATGAAGGTCCGCATGAAGATCGCGCCGGCGAAGGTTGGGAAGGGTGAGAAGATTGAGAACGAAGATACTCTGATAGAAACTGAGACAGAGGGATCAAAGCCGCGGATACGTGATGGGCGGGTTTGACGTCGGATATCAATCATGATGCCGCCGATACTGCAGTCGAAATGCTGGATGAGCGGGAAACTCGTGAGGATGTTGAGGAAAGTCGCTATCGAAATTTCGTCGTCGATCACGATGCTCTCGAACGGCGGGAGCGGAACGGACGGCTTCGACGTAGTTCCTGGAAAGGCAACTTCTCGGACCCCACAGCGGGCTGGATTTATTATATCCCGTAGGAGCTCCATGGTCGCCACGGCCAGGAGCGAAAATTCGAAGGTGGAATTCCGGCCGAGCAACCGAATCTCTCGCGCCCGTTTGAAAAGATCTGGGAGATCCAGATGTAAGGAAGGCGAGATTACGAGGTGCTGGAGAACAGGGAAAGCTGCGCAAAGAGGGCGCAGGTGACCAAACTGTGCGCGCGTGAGGTGCGATTCGAGCCGCTTTCCTCTGCGCTGGGAACGGGGCGACAAATGAAAGCAATTCCCTTGCTAATGTGTCGAGCATGTAGTCCGAATTGAGCCCAATGAAAGAGGATACCCTTTCTGCGAAACTCATATTTCAAGTAACAGGCGGAGCTCATCGCTAACTTTAGGTGCCTGCCTGCCGTGGGCGAAGTTTGTGCCGTCTAACTGGACATCAATGAAGATAGAGCTCCAGAGGTCGCAGGTGGAGACAGCGACGTCGCGCCATTCGCTACAAATCTGGGCGAGGAGAAGTGCAGCCAAGCAGAACATTAAACTTGGGGACCACAAGTTCAAGTGCTAAGACTGAAGGAACCCGTTGGAGCCAGCGAACGGCCTTCTCCTCATTACCCTCACCCACATCTAGTACCAAATGTGAAAGTAAAATGAGGATCGTTCGATGAAGGAGAGAACCATGTTCGGCGTAGACTGGGCAAAGATTTCAAGCCGCTGAAGGTTGCCAACGGTGATAAAGTCCAGGGCGGATCCGATGTACTTAAAGGGATCGCTCAGCCTCAGAGTCAAGGAAAAACGTCGTTAAGATTTCGAGGGATGTCCGCGTAGAGATGAAGCAGGCGATCTTAAGCCCGGTCAACGAAGAAGGGACATGGGTGGATATGGAATGAGTCCCCGAAACGAGCCTTAGTTCCCGGATTGAGGGCGCATTTTTCAAAATATTTTCGCCCTTCAGCGTAGTCGCAAGGCGCTGGAGGCGCGGGAAGTGGGGAAGAGGCTGAAGACCTCCAGGATCTTCGGAACTCCTTCTCCGTGCACACAGAGTTTCAACGAGAGAGGGCGTGCCTTGGCGCGAGAGAAACAGGGGTGAGATGAGGAAATTTTGATAGAATCCCAGAGCTAGGTCGTAGCGACGGCAATCTGCCTCCAGTGACCGCATATCTGCGCAAGGAGGAGAGGCGGCGTGAGAGGTAAAGGGCGGACGGGTTTTTTACGAGGGAGGCACTCGACGAAGATCCGGAATGTAATTTCGTTCGGAAGGGCAAGGACGGGGTATACCACGAGAGCGAGGCTATCCCCCACCTTTCGCTGCTTCTTCTCGAGCCCTTCAAGCTTTCGTTTGCACCGGGCGAGTTTGGATTTAATTTCTGCCAGCGTGGCGCGCTGTTCAGAAGGAAGGTGACCAAGCGCCGGGTTGATGTGTAAGAGGGGTGAAACAGGGCTGTCACTTTCAATTTAAGGCGCGTCCGAATTGCAGATGGAAGTCATGGAGAGAAATTGGGCCTTTTTGCACCCGGCGCTGCATTGTTTGCACATGAATCGCAGAATTCCATGATCACATGCCTCCAGGTTTCGTGGCTGGAACCGCCAAAGTGAGCGCTAGCGGTCCAGAATCACATCGAAAACATTCGACTCGTTTTGATTCCTTCGTTAACAGTAGGGTGTCCAACATGAAAGAAAAAGAAGATTCAAGAAAGCGAAAGAAATAATTCGGTCAAAATTCGGCGGGCTAGCGGGTGATGCCAGCGTCCTTCTTAATCAAAGCCTCCACCTCCGGCTGGAGACTCGCTAGCATATCGCTTGTAGTCTTCGCGGGCTTCCAGCCGATGGAGAGCGAGTGCGTCGCGCGGCAGCGCGAATTCGAGCCCAAGTACGGATCCCCCTGCACGGGGAATAAACAAGATGCGAGAAAAAACGACGAGGTGACACACCTGGAAGTACTTGTCTATCTCTTCCGGGGTAAAGCTGGTCGGCTCCGCGCTCTTGCTCTTCCCGAGCGCCACGAACGCCGCGCCAATCGCCTTCCCGACCTCGTACATCGAGTGCTCCCCGCTGGCGCCAAAGTAGAAACCGTTGCGCCCGTGTCCGGTGGTGTCGTCCGCGACGATGGCATCGTACAGAGTAATATACAGGTCGGTGACTGCACTGGAGATCAGCAGAGTGGGAGAATGAGACGATGTTGCACGCACGCTCGTGGATCTCGACGTTCGGCCAGCGGTTCTTTCCCTCACCAACCATTGCCGCCTGTCCGCGGTCGAGGCAGGCGGAGATGAGCCTCGGAATTTGTATCGAATGGGGGTTCTGGATGCCCATGTCGACCAACCGGCCTGTGGCGATGCCGTAGATCGTCGAAGGCAGGATGATGTAGCTCTTTACATATCCTGAGGAGCGGCGTGAGAATATAAAATTCAAAATGAATGGCAGGTTGGTACCTTCCGCATCGGCTTGGGTGATCGCGAGGTCGACATTTCTATGCATTTGCGTGGGGGCGAGGGTCTCGATTTGATCAGGGTCGGAGTCATCGTATATGGTAACGTCCGAGTGCATCCCTTTCGCATTGTCCGAGATGACGCCTAATTAACTGTTTGATTCTGTAAGTCAGTGCGAGATCGGAGGATCTGACCTGTGCCAGACTGGAATAACATGGATGAGAGAAACGGTCAAAGGTTTGGACGACTCTCACAGTGTTGATGAAGATGGGGAGAGATCCCGAAGCGGGTCGCTTCTTCAACCCCGCGAGCGTCGCCTGTGCTGCACCAAGGTCGTCACAGTCCGCCTATATAGAGGTCAACTTAAATCCTCCTGATGAAGCGCTGTGTCCAAACCGTGGCGATGACAACGTCTGCCTCGCTCGCGAGCTTCTCCATGAGCGCGGCGTCCGAGTGCGAGCCGACCACAGCGTGCACGCCCAGCTCCTCGAATTTCGCAGCCTTTTTGGGATCCCTGACGAGGACCGTGAAATGAAACGTATCGGCGTGTGGATGCGCCAGGAATCGGGTGAGAACAGCGCCGCCAATGTACCCTGTCCATGTTGCCCGATGAATGTGAAAGCGGTTGTGAATGTGAGATGAACATACCGGTCGCGCCAGTCAAGAGAAATTTCGTTTTGGTTCCAGACATCGCTTGGATCGTGTAGTGTGCTGGTGCAGGAAGGGATGAGGAATGAAATCGTCGTTAATAAGCAGCTGGAGATCCGGGCCACGACATGACGTCAGCGATTTGCAACCAGACCCATGTCAAGCCGGATCATCCGGCTAGCTGCCTACCGGTCTTGGCAGGTCTTGGTAACCTGCCTTCACAGGTCATGGACGGAACTGCCGCCATGGACGGGGTCCCAGGGAATTAAACGTAAGTACTATGGCGGTGGTCCCAAGGGGGTTTCGGCATTAAAATTTCGGATATAGGGGGGGGGGGGGGGGGGGTCCCGAGGGCGGCTGAAAAAAACTTCTATCATGTAGTATGAGGGAGGTTCAAAATGCCTCCCAGAGCATAATAAGATGTCATGGGAGGGTAGGAGAGTGAAATCTGGGACCTAGACGACGTACATGGTGTTGCGCTACTTCGTTGTCCCGATTTGGACTACTGATCACCCTCACGTGCACAGATCAGTTCTCAGAAACACTTGCGTGCCGGCTCTAAGGGTGAAGAAATATATTCATTGGTGTCCAGAATACATATGAGAAATTAGCACTACTGTACACACTATCAGTGTAATTTTTGGGACAGTGCAGACATGCCTTCACGGCTGGAAATTTCCGAAACACTGCCAGTTCATGCCCTCAGTTCTTGCTCAGTTCAGCATTGAACTGCTCAAAGAGAGCTCACCCATTGGGAATTGAGTATGAAATAGGAATCATTGAACTAGGAGACCTCAGAGTACAGTAGAGTGCCAGACAGGTGAGTAGTAGCATAGTTGGTTGGGTTAGGAAGCTGTCAATACAGTGGCGGTGGCCCGCACATGACCCGGAGAGACGGCCCGCCGCTAGGGGTGGGAACCTCCTTCCTTATATAGGGGGGGAGGGGGGGGGGGGGGGTCTGGCCGAGGGTCGAAAAAAACTTTTCGACCCTATATCCGTTTTTCGAATCCCGAGTCCCCCTTGGGTGGTCCTTGAGTGATCCTGTCCGGTTCTCGAGAGCCCCTCCTCAATTCTGAGCTTCTTCTCGGCAGCCGTTTATCATCTAGGCCATCATGTGAGCAAAAACATTGCGAAAGGCTCAATTTTTAGCTACTGTGTAATGCGGCCACGATTCTATTGATTACTGGGCGAATAATCAGGATTCAGAATCGTCTAGTATTGAATGTCGCACCTCAATGATACGGTGGGTAGCGCTGCCCTCTGGACGGAAAGTCGAGTTCCTGGGCTGGGGAGTAGAGGTGGAGATACCCACGCTGGAGATCCATGTCCCGGAGAACGTCCTTTCCGCAGATGCCAAGTTGAAGCCAAGGATTAATACAAAACGAGCCGGGGTCCGATAATAAAGGCTCAAACAGTCCCCGTGTATGCCTCATCGAGTAGCTGAAGGCGTCGAGGTTTGGGGCTGGGGAGTACAGAGAGTGTGATGAAGGGATTGAAATATTCATCCCACCTAATCTCTCTAGACAGACGCTATAACGATACTAGCTCGTTATAATTCAAGCAAGAGGAGAGACCGCAGCTGCGGAAATGGTGTTTCCCGAGGGCAAGGGAGAAGGCGGTCATTAGCGGACGGCCTTGGCACGGGTTGGGATTGAGAATAGTTGGAGCATAGAAGTCAGCCAGCTTTCTGCGCATAGAGGAGAGCATTGAGGAGAGCCAGACAACTTGCCACAGTTTCTCAGATAGACGGTCGTTGGTTGTCGTCGGTCATCTTGCCGGTGTCCCAGCCTATTAGGTCTCAGCCTTTGATCAGCCCCGAGGATCACATGTGCGTGTAGACAAGGGGGTCCGAGGATAAGCATTGCCCATATGGGGTTGGGTAGGTTGGTTGGGCCCCGGGCACCAGGAAAAAAAATTGTATGTACTTTTATTTTGCCGTAATATGAGCCCTAGAACCTTCTTGCAACTTTCAAAGCATGCTGGATGCAATTCTGACGGGATATTACTGTCTCAATAGCTTGGTTGGCTGTAAATACGGCCAACATCGACTTTTGAACTGTCTCTGGGGACGGGCATCGCCCGATTAGAGACCGGCATGTTTGGTGTTGTTTGTCCTCCGCCAAAGCCAACATTTTACATGTTCCAACCTGTTCTGAGCTCCCCATGCCCCTGACGGTCTTCTGCTGCTGAGAAAAACATTCAATATCTCTATCTCTACTCGGCTCAACGGTAATATTGGCAAGAAAAGCGATGATTACTGTCTATTCGGTAACATCTTCCCATTCTGCATCGTCATCCGCAACATATCCGTACTCGTCAATAGCCATCTCGTCTGCAATACCCGGGGTAATTTCCGATGGTGATGTGCCGCTGCGCCCCCTACGGCTAAATTAGAAGTAACCAAACAAAAGTTATTCAAGCTGTACCGGCGCCTTGCAAGCTCCCGCTCCCTAGCCTCCAGGACTAAGCTCCGTCGTACAGCAACCTTGCTCATGTCCTTCCAGCGCATTTGCACGAGAGTTTCGTCCTTCAGAACGTCCCGGTAGACATGCAGCTGAGCCTTTAGAAGAGGTGAAGACATTGTTTCAATCTTGGAAATGTCGAGTTCGAGCGAGGTTGTTGCGAGCCGAAAGGCGGTCAACTTCTTTTTTGCGGCCGTTTTTTTTTCGTCGATTCAGCGCCTTCTCTGCCTTCTCCTGCTGTAGCGCTGCCCATGCTCTCCTGAATTTTGCTCGTACCCCACGAGCTCCGTCCTTGCGAACCTCCCGCATTATGAATTTCTGCACTGCAGCATCACAGAACTTCTTGATGAAGGCCTCCGTGTTGTTGCGCTCGCAGCGGGTTTGATTAGAGAACGAGTGGGCAGTGGAATTTGGGTGATACCGCATATGGACCCCGTAAGAGCCCAGCATGCCTTCGTTGGCATCGTTGGTGGAAGGAATAAAGAGGATGGCGCGTTGTTCGGGGGTGAGTGAATCGAAGGTACCGCCAACGTGAAACTCGGGCGTAAAATGAACCCAGCCGGTTGCGCAGCCTTCGAACATTTTCGAAATTATGAGGAACATATTTGGAAGGTCGGGCCGTAGTTGTTGAATGGAAGGGAGTAAAAGATCATCTAGGAGTGGCCGTCCGTCGATCGTGAGTTGTTCATGCGGCGTTGTAGGGTCCAAAAGTATGTAAGGATTCTCCGCGATGTAAGTGCAAAATTCCGGGAGTTTCCGGTGAAGGTCGGTTAGTGACAGCAGATTAATCGGATTTTCTTTCGTTCCACGTACCATGGCCATGTAGGGCCAGGAAACCGAGACACCATAGAGTCCGAGAGCGACAAGTTCAGCCATGGTTGCCGAGCAATTGATTCCCTTGAGGATATTCTGCTCAACATGGTTCGGCTGGCCGGACTTGGTCTTTCCGTCGATAACCTCGAAAACAAGCTCCTGTATGAGACCGTGAAAACAAACAACCTCGGCGGCAGCATAGGTATAGCATCCATAACGAGTGTTGGAAACGTCGGGGAATGTGCCGGGCTCGTCGAGATTGAACAGCTCGAGTTTGCGCTCCTGCATGAAAATCCGGCATTTATCTTGATATCCACGCTCGCCATCCTTGTGACGCAGGAGCGCGCCAATCAACTGGAGGCGTTTGATGGCACCAGAGGAGCTAGAGTCGACGGCATGCTGCAGAGCGGGGCTGGTGGGATCTGTAGAGCTGAGGTTGATTACCGCATCATTTGCCTTGTTGGCGAGCAAAACGGGGGGAGGAAGATTGTAGGTGGTGTAGACAGATTTAAACTGAGCCACGCCTATGCGAACGACATTGAGATCCTTGTGGCAGCAGTAGCCACCAAAGACGTGTGTGCATGAATTTTGTTGTTCTGCGGGAGGAAGGGATCCAAATTTCTCGTCACCAATCTTGCGCTCGAGCACCTCTTCCACGAGTTTGGACCGTTCCTCACTTGATCTGCAGTGCGGAAATTAGAAACCTCGTGAGTATGGATCTAGGGAACGTACAGTGCTGCGAGTTCGGATTCAGAGATCTTCCCAGTGTCCTGCAAATCTTCATCCGTAATTTCGAGTATCTTGAGAAGAATCACGCTCGTGTCGATATCTTCATCTTCCATCGCAACGCGGCCCATGTTGCGAACCACAATATCCTCTTTATGCCCTGCAGATATTTTGAACGCTTTCTTTCCGTCTGCTGCGTGGTCCTTGTTCTCCCCGAGTTTCTTCCGCCAGTAGTCATTTTTATCCATTATTCGCTTGTCTCGCGCTGCAATTGGACTGCGATTATAGGTGTCTGCGAGCCGGTTCGCAGCCTCTACAGTCCCTTCGAATTGTCGTTGTCCTGTGTGGTCGAGAGCCGGAGCAACTTCTACGAATCGTGTTTGATGCCGCCATGTTGACTTGTCGGAATCATCCACATCGGGATCGTATGATGGGACGAGGAGGGTGATATGCCGAGACTCCACGGTGATGCCACGGTGGTTTGTGCCGTCTGAGCTTTCGACGAATCCTAACCACCATGTTAGAGCAGCGCGCAAAGTTCTCAAGAAAACCCACCTGGTGCATCCATAATTTCTCTCGCCAATTGGATGTCTCCGTACTTCCCACCCTCGTCAATCGTTCGACCCACGGTGCGACGACTCATGAACCGCCGCCTAATCTTGATCCCAAACGCGCGAGCACAGCTGTTGACAACGAATTCCACCTTCCCAGCAGAGCATCCCGCATAGCTGAGATTGCGAGCCAGCTCCCGCGATGCTGCATGGAATCCTCCATTCTCGGTTGGATCCCATGTTCGCAAATCAAGATAAGCCTTCTTATTTTCCTTCAGTGATGCCTTAGCTCGTTCGGTTTGCTTCCGCGATGCAGAGAGCAGGTTGCGGACGGTGATTATGGTGCTCTGCTTCTTCTGCAGATCTGATTTCAAGGAATTAATTGTTGTGTCTTGGGAAGCAACATGATTGTTCGCGGCAGCAAGATCTTGTGCAAGGTGGGTGATTTGTAGTGATTTACCGTTGAGAGCATCTTGTAGGTCGGAAAGGGCAATACAGTGAGTTTCCCGCTGGCTTTCGCGCTGTTTTTCGAGTCTTTTGATTCGTTTATTTGTCTTGCCGAGTTCATCATCGAAGGTCGTCTGGGCTTTCCATTTGAGTGAATTCAGGTTTCTGTTGGTCGAGTGAAGGTCCTGCTTCTGATGGAGAATACTCTGATAGTCGAGGCGTAGTTTCGCGTGGTCGTTTTGCAGCTGGGTTAGATCCGCGGAAACTCCGGAAAGGCTAGCTTCGAGCTCGGCAATTCGGGCATCTTTTTGCACCATCTGCGCCTTCTGAGTCATCCTTGGTGTCTTTACCTTGCGCGTAGAGTTGGGGGTAGGCATGGGAAGATCATCTAGAGGCGGATCGTCTTCATCGTGATCCGAGGAAGGATTGGGCTGATTCAGGCGATGTGCCACGGATTGGCGCTTGGAGCGCGTCGGCATAGAGAGAGGATGATGGGGAGAGCAGCCAGTGAGTAGGGTGTTGCATGAGGTCAAGAAATTCGAGTCACAGAGCAAGTAGCAGAGCTTGAAAGTCGAGACGCGCTTGTGAATATTGATTGGTCACGCCCATCACCAGATGTGACGACACGCGCTTGAGTACGCGTCGGACAATGCCCATCGATTTGTCAAATCTCACTGATTTTCTTGACTCTCGCGGGAAAATTCGTGGGGAAATGATCGATCTACAGAAGTACTGTGCCGGATTTTTTTAAATGGACCTAGGGCCGCAGGAACTGCGTAAGATTGCACAAACTTCAGTCCCATCTCGTATATTTCAAGAAAATAAAAAATCGGCCACAGTACTTTTATTCTTTAACCTATTTTACATTGATCTGCCTACTCAGTTTCTCTTTCAAGGGTAATGAGAAAAAACGATGGGGGTTGCGAGCCAGGAACCGACCCGTTCAGCCAACCAAACACGAACAAAGCTGCCGGATCGATCATAGGTGATGCCCGTCCCCAACTGTCTCCCGATCAAGCAGCTCATCATGTGATCCCGCAATGGTCTGGACCAACGCCCCCGTCTTTTTCTTCAACTCACACCAATCTCGTGGTTCAAACACCCGGGTGGACTCAGAAATGCCATCTGAACGTCCCCCAAGGCTCAAAAAAGTTCTAGTGGCAAATTTGAGGCTTATATAAGCGAGTTCCCACGGTAGGTTGGTAGGCTGAAGCCCGAAAGGCCGTTTCAAAAAAAATTGTAGGTGATATCATATTTTCTTATCTTTGGACCTCCTTGCGTGTAGAACATAAAGAGCTCGGACGGATCCTGAGATGTCAATGAGACCGTTTTAACGTTTGAGAGGTGGTTTGGTGCAAGACTTCATTGAACGAGGTACGAGTTAGATCCGATGAAGTGTCTGTCAAGAGAGACTACTAGTGCAAGACGTGGTTTGTGCACACGTGGCAATAGTGTCGTTCAAAGTTGCTCCTACTTTCCTCCTACTCGCGCTCCTACTCACTTTTCTACTTGCCTTCCTACACCAAGTAGGAGCATGAGTAGGAGCACAAGTAGGAGGCAAGTAGGAGGTCAAAAGGCTCCTTTTTGCGAAAAAAGGGCTCCTACTTGCTCTCCTACTTGCATTTTGGCAGTGTTTTGGAGCAGGAGAGTCTTCCTATTGCTTCCTACCTGAAAAATACAGGGGGGGTGGTTTCAAAGTTGCTCCTTCTTGGTTTCCTACTCAGTCCAGTTTTTCCTTCGTTTTTGACATTTTGGCTGTAAAATGGTAAGTAGGAGATGAGTAGGAGCACAAGTAGGAACGCAAGTAGGAGCAACTTTGAACAACACTAATGATGATCAAACATCACGGTCACGTGTGACACATTCTTGCTTCTCGCCCACAACCACCGCTATGCTCTCCTTCCGCCTTTTCTCAGAGAGCATACCATGATTACCGAATTTAAGCATTGAAATTGCTCCAATCCGCACTCTGAACTCCAGCGCATCTGGCTCAGCGCACAAACCAAAATGCTGACATGTATGTGGAGCCGAGGGCCATACTATCGCGACTGCGTGCCCGAATGCTGGAGGGCGTTGGTGAGGGTTCTTTTATATCAGTATGGACTGCCATCTTAGGTACTTTAACTGTAAGTTCCCCCACAATCTCGCGCTGCCTGACTTTCACGGTGATGCATATGCGGCGAACGAGGTGGCAGATCCTTTGACTGCCCACAATCTGTCTCTAACACTCCCCGGCCTTCTCTCCCATCGGAAACTCGGTATGCAACCCCCGTAATTCCTCCGGATGCACGTTGACTACCATCTTGCGCAGCGACGTTCACGAGTTGCCAGCCCACATGCCGAACGCCCGCTCAGAGCCAAAGCGAGACGATCTCGTAATTGGAAGCGCGCGCCTGCGCCCCCGACAGCGTGGTACGACCCTCGATCTTCTTCCTCCCTCCCGGGGTTAATTACACGTCGACAGCCAGGTGTGCGGTGACGCCGACCACCTAACAGACAATTGCCCGACATACCTTCGACTCGCGCATAGTGTTCCCTGATACGTTTCCGCGATCTCATCTACTCCGCGTCCAATTCGCCCCACATAGTCTTCTTTGCGGTTCAAGACACACTCGTCGGACTGGTGCTTCACAGAAGATCCAGACGAGGACCCAAGGTCGCAAAACCGCACGCCTTTCAAAACAGTGGGTTTTCCGGGTCATAGCGTCGGCGGGGAGCGTACTGATTCAATTCTACAGCAGAAACGAGGGCGAAATGCGCAGAACAGAGGGAGAGCGAGAGCACGACGCAAAACATCGGCGATCACTGCATGTGCCGATAACTTCGGCAAGGGAAAATGGATCTCGGATATATCGACCGACCGACTAGAAACGCATGAGCCTGGCGGGGAGTGCCACTACTGCGCCGTCACAGGCGCTCGCCTGGCTTGATTCCCTTCACTGCCGGATCGACTTGGACCGATAACTCTGCGAACACCTGGCTAGATTCAGAGGCTTCATGCCTGGATGACTTGGACCGCGATGAGTCCCTGTTATCGTGACGTCAGGTTTCGAATGCCGGCATCTCAATAACACGCCACCTCCGTTGGCTAAGCCCGTGTTCACTCAGGTGCGGCTTGACATGATACAGATCGTGAGACACCTCGGTTCAAGCGTTACTCTCCTTTCTCTTCCCCACCATCATCCCCTCAAAGACAATGGCCGTGGCCCTCCCCGATGAAATCCTCTCAGAGATCCTCACGCCGCTCCTCAAGGTCCCGGAGGCCCTCTTTGCGCATACTGGCCGGAATTCGCCCTTCGCCTCTTACGCAGAATCGACCTCGGCCGTTCTCCTCGTCTGCAAAGCCTGGCTGCGCGTGTCCACGCCCCTCCTCTACAATGTCGTGATCCTCCGCTCGAAGGCCCAAGCGCAGGCTCTGGACGCGACGCTCCGTAAGAACGGCGAGCTGGGCCAATTCATCAAGAAGCTGCGCGTTGAGGGCGGGTTCGGGCCTCCGATGCGGGGGATATTGAACTGCGCCCCTGGGATCACCGATTTGTGCATCTCGCTGCACCTGCGCGCGGCTGATAGCGCGTCGGGCCTCGTGTTAGGGCTTCCGGGGATCAATCCCCGGCGGATCATCCTCCATGACGACGTGACTGCTCTGCTCAACAACAAGTCCGTCGTACAGTTAATGCAAGCGCTCGGCATCTGTGCGCATAAATGGACGAACCTGGTGCGTTTACTCCTTGTGCGTCTCCAAGACTGCTTTTCAATTTGACCCAGACCACGATTGTGTTGCCGTATCGGGATAGTTCGGCGACAGTACGCGCAGACTTCGTGAAGACGATTTGCTCGTCGCCCACAGTCAAAACGGTATCAGTCCCGGCTATGGTGACCATTGACCATATCCCGCCCCATTTTTTCGATATTGCCAGCAATCCATCCGTTGAAACAATCCAGATTGGTTCGCCCGCCGAGCGCATCATCAAAGCGGTACACGACGAAATCGACACCAATCCCAGGCTAAAATCGGTCTTGAAATGGGCCCCGGACTGGTAAGGCTCATTTTAAACCGCGTGCCGGCATCTCAATCCGTTGGCTCTCCCAGGACCTTTTCAACTCGACCTACTCGCAAAGTACCGATCCTCCAGCCCACCGAGCCCTCCTTCTCGCCGATGCCCTCTACCCCCGCGGCGATCGCCGATGCCGTCTGGACACGAGTCCTGTTCTTCGCCATGATAGCCCAGGAGCACATGGAGCATCCACTGCACGTCCTCGACCAGTACAAGTACAACCAAAAGGTCAACGCGAAGCGCCTGACGTTCCTCTCTGTTTCGAAGACGTTCCTCGTACGTTATCCCCACAGTAATGCTATGCGCGCTATATCACAATCAATGTGTAGCGACTGGGGCTCCCGCTGCTGTACGGATATCCGCTGTTCGCAGACCGGTATCGCGGGCGCGGGTTTTCTGCGCGACTGAAGGCGGATCCGTCTCTCGGCATGCATCTGCACGAGATGGTCACTCGCAAGGGGATGTTGTTCGGGATGTATACCGCGTCCGACGACTTCGACATGCTCCCCATCGTCTCCTGCTGTCCCAACCTGACGCACTTGATCGGAGAGGATGCGATCCCCATGCAGTGGGACGCTTTTGTAGCGCTCGCGCAAACCGCTGGAGGGACGCTCGTTGAGTTCACGGGATATAACATCATTGTCGATGCCGGATCCGCAACACGGTCTGGAGATATCTTTGCTCATTTCACGGCGCTGTGTTTCCTCCGCTGGAGCTCGAATGTCAGTCTTTCCGCTGGGGATGTCGAGGCAAGCGCCTCTGGATTGGCAGCGCTCGAGGTCCTTGAGGTCGACTCGTGCCTGATTTTCCCGGTCGCCAAGATTTTCGCGTAGGTTCTCTTCTGTGTTGCGATATCCATGGCTGATTTTATGAGTAAGGCTCCCAAAACTACGCCGCCTTGTAGTGAACTGCCCTACGGTAGATTACGCGCCGTTTCTGAAGAAGCATGGGCACAAAATCACGGAGTTGAGTGTGCGTAATCCAGCTGTGGACAAATCTTCGTTCGTTGCGCTCTGCCCGAATCTGAAGAATATGACGCTCCGGCTGGGGGAGCATCATACAGACGTGAGCACATCTCTCCACCGAATGTTAGATTGCTGATGGCCAGTCCATAACCAGGGACTAAATTCCTTCCAACTCGTTCATCCGCAGAAGCACTTGTCGCTGGAAAAAGTCGTGATCCACAAACACCCAAAGTATGTACGTCCGCGATCTATCGATGCCAGTTCTGACGGGCTTGCAGGCGTCTGAAGGCAGATGAAGAGAAGGAGTGGGCGGAGTTTATCGCGGCTGTCGATGCGTCACATTTCCCCGCGCTGAAGGAGATCCGGTGCGACACCTGCAAGTGGCCCACAACCGAGTAGACTGGTGACCTTCCTGTGAGATTTGGGGCTGACGCGTTAATTCGACAGACATGCAATCGGGAAGAGCTTCTGGGTGAAGGGCGCCGAAGCGTTACTGGAGCGCGGCATCAAGCTCACGGATAAGGATGCGGTGGCGTGGCGTCCGCGGCTGAAGGCGCGGCGATGATGAACGAGAGGAGGGCTATAGTGCTGATGATTTTAGTTAGCGTGTCAATTAAAGCTATCGTAACCAAACTCAAATCTCGACTTCATCAGGGTTAGCAAGATGAGTGCCAGTGCTGCGAGGATTGGTGATCGTAAAAGTATGGGATAACTAAAATTACAGGTAGGTACGAATAACGGTCATGATGTTGCGATATCGTCCGACATGACACGCAGAAACTACTAATAAGTCGCGGGTTCACTCCATCCTCTCAGACAGGTAAGCTGGAAGACCTGGCGCTCATTGTCGAGATCCAGCATCTCCAGCGTGAGCTACCATCCAGGAGTTATTCAGCTCGTTCGTTCACCCATCCGGAAACTCCCACCCATAGCACTAGGCTTTAGGCTAATCGACTATCGGCATGGCTCTAGCCATGGGAAATGCTTTCAAAAGCCACGGCTCTAGCCATGGATGGCTAGGGCCATGGCAATAGGCTTCAGGACCAGAGCAAAATAACAAAAGTGCTATGGCTCAGACTCCACATACCGGTCAGGAGCTCCCATCCGCGGGCCATGCCGTGACCGCGTGCCTCGTGTCCGCCTCCACGATCCTATCGCGCCTCTCGTTAACATCCCATTCATTCTTCTACATATGAGAGACGCAGACGCACCGTGTCCCGCCATTCCCCGCGAACTACAGGCGCCGATACATTCGGTTGGCGCCGCCGACGATTTGCGCGTGCGCGGCGGCGAGCACGGGTGTCCCGCTCCCGAGGAGCACGGCGGGGTGCTGTTGCTCGCGAGGTTCATGATTTGGAAGAGCTCGCGCGAGTCTTGGATGGAGATGAGTACCCACTGCCGGGATATATGTATCAGAGTTGTAGGCTGAGTTGAATTTAAGATGCGCACTTCCTGGGCGGCGGTGTTGACAGGGAGGAAGCTTTGGACGGGGATGAAAGGCGGACAACTAGTGATTAGATATGAATCAAACGCGTGGAGGGAAGTTGAAAGGAAAAAATATTAAGGTAGAACGGAAGAAAGACGGAAAAGAACTTGAACGTTGAAGAGAAATGCAGGAAGTCGGCTGGCTGGGTAATACTAGTACTTATATCGTGTCAATCACGACGGCGAAACCCCGATATGCCAAGCCCGATATAGGGCATGCCGGGGTTGAGGAATCCCCGCTGAGCCGTTACATATTTCGCCGGCACCAACAGCGCGAGAGCACAGCTCTAGCCTCTGGAGTTTTGTTTCACCAACAGGTTAAATCCGGATAGGGGTTTTTCTCTTGTGTTGATGACGATGGGGGACGGAACACACAGGGTCTGTACACTAGACGGTGCAAGATCAGAATATTGAATTCTTCGCAGGATATAAATATATCTCCACGTGTGTCGCGACAGAGATCTAGACTGCTTGGATAAGTACACACCGCCCCAAGCACGCTCTGAGCTCAGAACACGACCTTCAGACTGTTCGCCTAGTTCCTTGATGCGTGTGTTTGGAGGGTAGGTAGATAATCATATTGTTTTCCGGGCGAAACCAGCACCTAGATAAATAGTGTGCGTCGTTATCTCCTCCCGGTTCACATTCCGCTTAAGTTCGGCCGGCATGCCGGATTCAGACTCAGCGCCTCGAATCTCGCACGGTCACGCGTTTCCGCTTCTCCCTCTCCCACCACGATGATCTCCCTCCGCTCTTTGCTCTCAGCATCGTCTTCGCATACGCGCGCCATTGCTAGGCACATCCCGCGTCGGAATCTGGCCTCAAAATCGCCCCGCAGTAAACCCTGGTGCGTCCCCAACCCTTCCGCTTCACGTCCATTTTTCGCTCATACACACCCCAATCCCCAGCTGGAACTGTGTGTTCCCTATTCTGTACTCCGGTGGCTAGCACAAAATTTAATCCTCCTGGCAGGCAAGGAGCCGGGCCACCTCGCGGTGCACTGCCCGAAGCCGCAGCTGTGTTACCGCTGCGGCGGCGAGGGCCACATCGGGGGAGCATGCCCGAACCCGGATCCTGCACGCGCGGCGCCTTGGTGAGTCTCTACTTGCTCAAGCTCTCGTGTGCGCTGAGCGCGAACTTCGAACTGGCGCAGCTTTCGGTGTGGAGGGACGGACCACGCGTCGCGGACCTGCGCGCGGCCCCGGGCGTGGTGCGTCTCCTGTTCCATATGCGTGCAGTCGCGCTGATGAAGATGGCACAGCTATCACTGCCGCTCGCCGAACCACCTCCCGAAGGACTGCCCGACGCCGCGGATTGTATTCGAGGGCAACGCCTGGGGTAGGGTTCTTCAACCTCCGTCCGTCACTGGCACTGCCAAGCCTTGACGTGGCACTGAGCACAATTTTAGCTATATGAGCGCCAATCGAATCGACTCGGACAGCGCTGCAAACGGGCGCATCTTCCGAATTTCTTTTCCACATCACGCAGAGCATGCAACTTCGTCGGCAAGTCCTCTTCATGTATACGCCGTTACCCGGTCTGTGGCCAGAAGCATCGTCTACCGCTCCTAAATGCTATCACATACCACTCGATCTCGATCTCATTCAAGTGCTTTCGCACATCGGCGCAGATTAGTGCTCTGTTTTCAAAGACCTATGAGTCTTGCGATTTTTTGCTTATCTCCCGACGGGAAGCCCATATTCATTGATGACCCCGCCAAGGTCCCACAGGGTATATACAGATTCCGAGTGCAACCCTTGGTATGGCAAGCGCAGCACTTCCTAGTATTGGATTGAAATTCATAAACACGCCTCCTACTAGCATCGTTCCTGAATCGGGAAGCTGTCGCATCCACAGCACGAACATCTTTCAATGGAGTCGACAGTCCCTTGGTGCGAAGATATCACGGCCTAGTGTGAAGGATGTTTCGAGACCTCTCATTCCCAGGTACCAAACTAAGCGGCAATCGCTTCGAGAGTTCACTTTTCGGCTTGCAAAACGGGCTTGCGCCCGCGCAAACGGGCTTTTTCGGGCTTGGGCTTGGATTTTAGTGTAGCGCCAAGCCCAAGCCCGGCAGATCGGCTTGCAAGCCCGCTTGCCGGCTTGGCAAGCCCGTTTGCTCGCGTAGCCGAGACACAGGCTTGTGCATATTTCTCGTCCCCCACGGCCTATTTTCTCAATCTGAGTTTATGGACTGTGTTCAGCAAGTACATGCTTCACAGGCTTGCATTTTTTTCCGGATGTTTTACTCGTAGATGTGGTAATATGCCGTTCAATTGGCTTGTAACGATAGTCTGCCATATGGCACTCGGACCGCGACTTGGTCATCGAAATACAAGAAAATCAGGTGCATGCATCGCACGTAGGGTTCCTTACCATGCTATGCTCATATAATACAATGTGCATGGATTGGATATTGTTTGGATATGGGCTCGACCCGAACTAAGGCTCCAACTGTTTCCGTTTGCAAACGTTTGCAAACGGAAATAACCGTTTTTATTTCCGTTTCGTTTGCTGACCTTTGAAAAGGCTGTAACCAAATCAGCTGAAATCAGATCGACATGAAACGTATTCTAAACCTGAAACTCCTGCAGTTACCATCGGTCAAAAACAGGATCCGTTGGTTGAACAGCAAGTGAAACGCACGATGCGGACGACCCTATCTCCGTACTACTCGTGCTGCTAGCGGCTGAGCTTGTGTCCGCCTGATCTACAGTGACTATGGCATAATCGAGCACTGCGGACCCTCCTCCTCCGTTCGAACTGTCACATATCAACCATGCGACTGTGTGCTGGACACGATCGTGGTGGCCGAGAAAAACAACGACTTATACTCATATCCGGTTCCACCATAGTGGAAACTCGAAAGGGAAGGGTCATTCATGGTGAATGATATATTGCCTGCCAGTTCGTAGGGGAGATCGATGCCGTATACGTAGACCGCGGAGCCTACCACGATATGTAAGAAACGCACGCACTAAAAAAAAAAAAAAAATTCTTATTGCGGCAAACCTTGGAACATAAATGTGCCACTACGGATGCCGCCATCGTGCCACGTCCTATTATACGCCAATTCGGGGTCAGGCTGGACAAGAGAGCCAGGGATCGGTGTGCTGGGCGTCACAGCGTTGTAGGGGCCTATATAGGTCCAAAATGTGCTGTTTGTATCGTCAATAGTTATGTTGGTGAGGGCCGCGGACACTAGTCCAGTGAAGAAGGACATCAAGGCGGTGAAAATGAGTGCGATGCCGACAGCAAAAGACGTGACCATGGTGGCAACTGCAGAAACCGTGGGGGGTCAGCGGCCCCTAGCAATCTGCCCAGACTTTTTTTTAAACCCGCACGGAAGCTCTGTCGCCATCTGCCAAAGACGATTTGCCAGTGAAACTTCTTCTGACGACGCTTCCGATGCGGAGACTACGTGTGTCCGACAAACGACATTGCTTATAAATCTGGATCCCAATATATTGTCTCCAAGTTGGTCAGTATCCTTGGTGGACACCACAAATAAAATAACTGTGATGAAACATTGTCTTTACTATTTTAGCCCCTGAAGTGTCCACGCACCCTAAAGTGGAATTCTTCCTGATCCTGCTGGCATTTCGAGCCCGTTCCCTCCGGGAAAATCCAGCAATGTGTTTACATACAATAGCTATAGGTGGGCCAAATTTTAGCCCATGAAGTTGTGCAGTGCACAAAAGAAATGAAGAAGAAGATTTTTGTCACATTTTCAGCGCTCGTGTGCGCATTGGAGAGAATCTGCTATCCATCTTGTTGCCTGATGAATGTTTGTTCCACAAAAAGATATCAGCACGGGTATCTATCACTCCATCCACCTCTGCTCGCATGAGAACGCTTTACAAGACGCCATACCATGAGATCGCAGATGAGGACAGCTTAGACGGTTCCCCTTCCAATTATGCATCACTGTAGAGTGATGATCTCCCGACTTGTCAGATCTGAAATTACACCTGCTTGACGTCTCAGGGTAAGATTTTCAGCAAAGATATACCACACTGCTTTGTGAGTGACTCACACCTGCCGAGGAACAGAAGATCTGTTAGATTTTAAAGGGCCGAGGATTCAACAAAGGAAGAGATGTCGAGAAGCATCTTCAACGAAGATCCAAGACATCGTGGTCTGTCCGTCTAGGCAGAACCGTGGAAGAAGGTAAAAGATGGCTCCCCATGACTGTATCGGGGGTATGGAACCCCGAGTCGGAAAGTATTTTTGGCAACGGTGTTACGATCCATCTCTTTCGACGCTCCAAGTCAAGATGGAACACGATGATGCTGATGACGGGAGGCGATACGACAAGGCATCTCATCCGGAGCCATTTCTTTTAACATCGAGATGGGATCCTCGACGGGGTACATAGATCACTGGGATAATCTTCTATGGCCATGCTTTCCGAATCTTCTGCTTCTCGGCGACTTGGTGCAGCCTCGGCTGCCGTCCTTCCATTCCCATCTGCCCATTTGGATTTCCAGTGTAGGTTAATGCGCCTGCAATGCCCAAAGAAGGCGAGCTGCACTTATTTGTGGGCCTGCTTCTTCCTGGGCGATGACATTGCTCCTCGTGACCAAACTTCCCTGGATATAAGCTTCCCACTGTCTCGCCTTGCCCACCCACCCAACCTCTCCCAGGCCGATGAAATTCCAATTCCTCTTCGTTGCGCTAGCGCTTGCACTTGCCGCCGTCCCCACTCACGCCTTCCTCAGTTTCGACGGCAGCCGGCACGTTTGGTTCACCTTCCCCGGGTTCTTTCCCACCTTCGAGTCCTCTCTGCCCCTCGGCAACGGGCGTGTCGCAGCCTCTATCTACGGCGGCGCATCCGAAGTGCTCGGTATCAACGAGAACTCGATTTGGACGGGGCCGTTCCAGGACCGCATCGCTGCGACGGCCCTCGCGGCGGGGCCTGTAGTCCGTGAGATGTTGCTGGCGGGCAACCTGTCGGAAGGGAGAGAATATGCCTACGAGCACATGATTTCGAACGTCACCTCGCCCCGCGCTTTCAGCTATTTCGGGAATATTGAGGTCGATTTCGGGCATACGGGAGGGACGGAGATGACGGACTATGTGCGGTGGCTGGATACGCGGGAGGGGACGGCAGGGGTGCAGTATGTTTTTGAGAGTGTGACCTATACGTGAGTGGAATCGAATACTCATTTGACACAAGAGGTCGCAGCGCGCCGCTGACGAGTTGACAGGCGGGAGTATATCGCCAGTTATCCATCGGGTGTTTTGGCGGCGCGCTTCAATGCCAGTGCAGGCGGGGAGTTGAATATGAATATCTCCATGACGGGCTTGATTGAGATTCTCTCCGTAACAGCGTCTGCGGCGCAAGACAACAACACTCTGACCCTTAGGGGATCGAGCGGACAATCAGTCGACCCCATACTGTGGACTGGACAGGCGCGCTTCGTTCCCGACGAGGGGGCCGCGGTCTCGGTTTCGGGGACGAACCTCATCATCACCAACGCGTCTACGGTCCACATGATCTTTGACGCCGAAACAAGTTACCGCTACCCCAGCGAGGCAGCACGAGAAGCCGAGATGCGGCGCAAGATCGATGCGGCTTTTGCGCTGGGCTACGACGGGGTCAAATCCACCGCAATTACGGACACTGCCGCGCTCTTGGGCCGTGTGACGCTCGATTTGGGCACCTCGCCCAATGGCTGGGCAGCCCTCCCGACGGATCAGCGTCTCGCAATCGCGCGAAACACCTCGGAGGACGTGCAGCTGAGCACGCTCGTCTTCAACTTTGGGCGATACCTGCTCGCGGCGTCCTCTCGGCCCAGCAACGACGGCACGGTTGCGTTGCCCGCCAACCTCCAGGGCATCTGGAACAACTCGACTTCTGCGCCGTTTGGGAGCAAGTACACTATCAATATCAACATCGAGATGAACTATTGGCCAGCGGGGCCGACAAATATGCTCGAGACAGAGTTGCCGCTGTTTGATTTAATCAGCCTGGCGATACCCCGGGGACAGTCTGCGGCGGAGAGGATGTACGGCTGCCCGGGAACAGTGTTCCATCACAACCTGGATTTATGGGGCGATCCTGCGCCGACAGACAACTTCACCGCGAGCACGATGTGGCCCTTTGGGTCCGCGTGGTTCGCCTGGCATGCCATCGACCACTACCGCTTCACGCAGGACGAAAGCTTCCTGCGGGACGTCGCCTACCCGTTCCTCAGCGAGGTCACGTCCTTCTACGAGTGCTACGCCTTTGAACATGACGGGTACAATGTCACGGGGCCGTCCCTTAGCCCGGAGAACACCTTCACAGTGCCGCTGCAAGAGAGCGTGCCCGGCGCGGGCGAATCTGTCGACATTGCGCCGGCCATGGATGGTCAGCTCATGACGGAAATCTTCCAGGCCTTGCTAGAAGCCGCCTCTGTGCTCGGGATTCCCGATTCAGACCCCGCCGTCGCAGCCGCGCGGGCATACCTTCCCACCATCAAACCGCAGCAAATCGGCTCACTGGGACAAATACTTGAATGGCGGGTGGAATACACCGAATTAGACCCTGGGCATAGACATCTCTCGCCGCTTTGGGCACTCATGCCGGGCCGCGCCTTTTCTCCCCTCATCAACAGTACGCTCTTCGATGCCGCTCAGGTGCTGCTTGATCGACGCGTGTCCAGCGGCTCGGGGAGCACAGGCTGGAGCCGCACCTGGCTCATAGCCCAGTACGCCAGGTCATTCCGCGGCTCGGACGCGTGGACACAGCTGGGCCAGTGGTTCGCCCTGTTCCCGTTGCCATACAGCCTCTACAATACACTATCGGGCGGGACGGATGGGTCCTTCCAGATCGATGGGAATTTTGGGTTTGTTAGCGGCGTAACGGAGATGCTTTTGCAGAGTCATGCAGGTGTTGTGCACTTGTTACCGGCCTTGCCGGCGCAGGCTGTGCCGACGGGGTCGGTGACAGGCTTGTTGGCGAGGGGGAACTTTGAAGTGGATATTGAGTGGGAGGATGGCACGTTATCGAATGCGAACATTACAAGCTGGAGCGGCGGGAGTTTGGCGCTGAGGGTAGGAGACGGTACAGGGGAGGTGTTGGTGGACGGAGCGGCGTACACCGGGCCTCTGGCCACGACCAAGGGTACGAAATACGTGGTGATAAGGGCCTGAGGGCGAAGGAAATGTCTGCATCTCGCGCGCTATTCCGTGTTTACTTTCAGTGCACTGGATTTTGTGGTGTGGGACCCAGTCAAGTCGTTGAGGCATTCCGCTTCACTCTCTTTATAAGATTAAGCCTGTCCGTCTGAAGCCGTATCTCTGTATGTACTTTGCGAATCAACCGGATCACTATTTGCGGCTCTTTCCGCTACTTTGCCCGCAGAATCTGGTTCATGTCGCATGTCTGTGGAGATCCAAGTCCCGAAGGTACCTGGGTCTGATCCGGCTGCGGACCGGTCTCCGCGTGCTCCAAACGTGACGCCAAGACGCGTCGCGTTACTTACGGTTAATTAAAACCTGCTGCTCGCTGTGCCGACCACTCCCCGCGCCAATGCAGGATACAACGTCCGAGAAGCCCAAGAGAGGATGTGGCAGATGTCGAACACTTTTGCGACACGATTGGGGCCCGCGCCCTTCTCCGAACTCGTCTCTGAAATCCAGCACAGGTTTCATGCAAATGGGGAGCTGATGTACCTTGCAGCTGCTGATTTCTATGGTCGCAGCGGAGTTACACCCTACTCTGCATTCGATTGAGACTTGAACTCAAATGTGTTGGTAGCCAAGCGTGAGAACAAACGTTATCGCCTGCGACGTTGGGATAAACCGGATCTTGAAACATTCCGTCCACCGGTCATTCCACGAGGACATGGTAAACGATGTTAGCGATCAGATAAAGGACGCAGCGAAGAAGAAAATGGACCTCAAGATCTCGTTTGATCGCACGAAGCAGACCTGTCGTCCATCCCGCCCTAAGAGTCTTCCTCTTCCCGGCATGATTTTTCAGCGCCGCCGATTTCGATGAAATAAGATGGGTGCACTCTTGAGAATCCAGTTGGTTGTCGCGGGGACTTGCATTGGCATGAATATATATATTGAGGGCAATGGACAGTAAATACTAAAACGAGAATTGAATATCGGCTAGGGATAGGCCGGGTGGACGAGACAGGCACATCGCTAATCAATGCGACGCAGCCAACCGCCGACTGCTGGCGCTTATCCGCGTTCTGCCAAAAAGAAAGAAACGCCTTCGTGAGAATGACGGACAAAAACGAGGAGGGATAAAGGACGTACCGCATATCGCGAGACATTTACAACCCCTGAAATGTGAAGTTGGGCGGCCAGGATATTGACGAACCAAAGCTGGAAACAGAATAATTCGCCCGGATGGAAACACGAGGGGGCGGAGGAGAAGGAGAAGAAGCATGCACGACGTGTGGCACGGAGGAGGACGAGCTATAACGTTGCGCCAAAGATAAATAAAAAGGGGAAAGGCAATTTAGTACTCACCTTGAGGCTCGGATGCGTTCAGTGCGGAGGCAGCAGAGCAGAGGTCTTAAAAGCAGGTGGTGCGCAGCAGCAGGGCGCCGCCATAAATGATTGGTAGAGCCTGGGTTGGAAGCTCGCGTCGCATGTGGAACACGACAGAGGGCATGAAGCACGCGGCGTAGAGCTAGATATGATGATGAGTCAGCTCACATAAGCGGCAATGGAGAAATCGCGCCGGATGGAATCCTCAGTGAGCAGCATCGGGTGGCCACCAACAGCGGGGGAGGACGGGAGAGACCTCAAAGAACAGTTTCCGGACGGTCCGAAGTGCCGCCTGGGAGCGGTGGGGAACGGAATTGCATTTGAGGTGAAAGCGGGATAATCCCGCTTAGACCCCACAAAGCAAGAGTATCGCAGCGAGCGAAGGCGAGATGAGGACTCAGCGGTCCACACGGCAAACCGCACGTCATCCCGCGACCTCCCCGCCCGGATCCACACTTCGTCCGGAACCCGCGACGCGGAGGAGCAGCACGGAGAGCGCTGAGCACCTCTGTCACCCGCCCCCGTGCCTCCAGGGAAACCCACGAAAAGCGAAAAAAATACTCACTATTAATCAGGCCGCTCCTTCGCCAACCCAGGCACGCCCTCCTAATCGTCGTTGTCAAGCGTGGACGCAGGAATTGCTCTTCGTGTACTGCTCCGTCGACGTTGGAAGGCTTGGTGGCGGCGGCGGCTGAAGGGAAAGAGATGAGCGTGGGCGGAAGGAAGGAGGAAAGGGGGAGGGAGTAGACAATTAGCGGACGGAGGTGGGGGCGGAGAAAGCGAATGAAGCAACGCACGTACCTTCCTTGGCCAGCAAAAACGGCCGTGGCGCCGCATCCCCTCCATATGCGCAGGCGGAGCTCTGCGGGGCAGGATGAGTACGGACGAGCAGGGGAGAGGATGGCGGGTGCGCACCGGGCGTGTGTCGGCGATGACTAGGACGCAGGGGTAGTTCAACTACTACTAGTTGTCGAGATCCAGCGATGACTGATAACGACGACACCATAAGAGTTTCAGTTAACTAGAATGAGAGACGACAGCCTGGAGACAGTCATGGTGAAGAAGAAAGCTGATAGAAGCCGATCATGTTTACGTAGCCTCTCGGGTTGGAGTTTTCCCGGCGTCTTTCTTCGTCTTCGCCGGCCAATTCAAGGTGAAATGTCTATAGCGGCGCCAAATAGTTGACGAACCATCTTTGGGGCGCATCCTTGTCCAATATGGCCACGATTTCACTGCATACTATCGGTTCCCAACCTACTTTTGATGCCGCCGGCTCGCTCCGAGCGAGCCGGGACTCGAATTATCTGGCCATATCTGGTGCGTCCACAACGGTGCTACCAGGGTGCTACTGTGCGTGAATAACCTCTCCAGAATCAGGAAAATGCATCGGATCGTGTCCTGAGGAATTCCTTTCGTCCGTGTGCTTTCATCTTTCGACTCGATATCGAGCCCGTCATAATCCTGTCCAGACTTCCAGGTCCTTGCTTTGTCTTCAACGGGATGCGGTCCCACAATTCCACTCCATTCAGCAACCGCCGCCGCTCACGTACCATGTATTCCTGTTCCTGTGCTTGCTTGTCTTCCCCCCATCTGCTCTACCAGATTTGACGGGCCGTTCCGAATTTTGCTTGGTTGGTTCGGATGAGCGCCGAACCTTATCTTGCCTGTTGCTTTGGACCTGGTAGTGCTTCTGGCTGCTCATTGTATTCTCGTTCTCTTTGACGATGTCAAGTTGTAATTCAACGTGCGACTGAATCTCAAGGCTTCCCCCCTTATTGTCTTATTGTGGTCCGGAGAGAATCTGGGACTAATATCAGATGTGGACCGACAATATCACTCACATGCCTTGTCGCCATTTCTTCGCGCGCGCCCTTTGCGCCCGTTCTAGCATCCACAGACTGAGGATTTCTTTTCACGCTTCCATCCTCCGAATCCTCTCCAAGGGCGTCTCATCTGAGCAGTGCGCAAAAGAAAAGGCTAGTCTCTCTACAACCGATATTCGAGAGCTGCACCAAGGGACCTCCCTGAACAGAGGAGAATATCCAGATGACACAGTTCTCAGGTTCTTCGTGACGGCGAAATGGCAACTGGCTATTAATTTCGGAATACTGTCGTCCTTATTCCAATCATTGCTTTCTTGTTCTCCTTGACGATTTTGGCTGGCCCTTTTAATTTGCCGCTCCGTTGTGGTACAAAAACGGGTGGCTATACGCAAGACACAGCCACATGTTTTGCCACAGAACGGAGCGGCAAATTAATAGAATCATTGAATTAAAGTAGACCTTAGGTCGCGGTGCAGTAAAAACCGAGTGGATTCGTGACCTTCTGGTGTTGAGCTCCCGCAAGAACGGCGAGGGGCGAGAAAGGAGCGGAAAAGTCAACATTGATAAACTCGGCACTCGTAAGTGCCAGCACTGATTATGGGCGAATGGCGGAGGGTGCGAGATAGAAAGGAAATCTAAAGGGGAATCGGACGAGAGTTCCCGGGGCGTAAGTAGTCGATGTAGTCAGGAACAATTTCTGTCGCGCATGAAGTGGAGCTAGATCTGTGAATTTTAATAGCATCAAAAAATGAAGCCACCAGACGGAAAAAGGATTATCGGGCAACATCCAGACTCGAGATTCCAGCGAAATTCCAGTTCCCGAGTCCCAGAACGCTCCGTTGACCGCCAAGGCTTCGGGGGAGTAGAGATGTACGATAGAGCGAGGTACCCAAGGCATGCTGACCCTTAGAAAACGGAGAACGATTCGAGGACATGGTGGTCGAGAACAAGCGGTGATCCGGACCGGAAGCAACCGCAGTATCACGTGCCAGCCACACCGTCATGCCGTCCCGTCCCTCGCCCAGTCCTACCAGTGCTAGTCTTGACTACTCTTCGTATAATCTTTGTCTAACTCCCCAATTCGATCCTCTTACTCACTCATCCGCGCCTCCTATTGCTCATGCCGCTGTCCCGCTCATGTCCCACTCCGTCCGCGCACAAATGCTGATCTTCAGCCGCAGAACATCCTTCCTTGTCTACCGATACGCGTGCTACGCCGACAGCGCCACCACATCCGCAGACGCTCTCCCCAGGTACGGTATTTCTACGCCTCATCCACGAGGGCCTCGAGCTACGTGTCCTCGACGCACACGACGCCGGCACCGGGACCGATGCCGCTCCGCGTGGCGCACGCAGGGCAGTACGAATACGACGGGGAGAGTACAGACTCGGAAAGCGGTGCGTGGCGGGCGAGGTCCGGCTATTTGTCAATGCCCTGATCAAGTTACTAACCGTTATTTTACTCCTTTTGTTCTCATTTCTTTTCCTCGGTCAATATCTCCTGCTTAGAAGTCAAGCACCTACCTACCGGACCACCTTCACGATGCAGGCGGATCCGCAAGACGATCTCGCTCTACGCATGAGCGCTTTGCGCACCAGCGGCGCGTGTTTCTTCCAATCTTCTCCCCCATCGTCTGCTGATACCAATCCAGATCTGCGCCTCGAAGGCTTCCAACTACGAGCCCCGTCGCATACCCCGCGCTCGCCCGCCATATGTTGACACACCAGCGCACGCAGGGGCGTGGGGCTCGACGCTTCCACCCGCTGCACCGGCGTTCGTCCCCGATAACGCAGGCGGGGTAGGCTTCGCTGGCGTCGGCGTGCGGGCTGCACTCGACGCCGTACGAGCTGCACCCATCTCCAGCGCGGCGTACTCCGCGTCGTTCGCACCCCCGCGAGCGCGCGACAGCTCGTCACACGTGCGCCTACGGACGGTGGTGCTCCCGCACGCGACGCTGCCGCGGTTCCTCGGCATCGCGAGCGTGAATAGCGCGCGGGATTTAGAGGCGTGCGGGCTGTTGTTGGGGGGAAGTAACGCGAGATATTGTTCATTTCATTTTTTGTTTCATTATCTTTGTTAGCCTCCCAATTCGCGGCATTCCCGCATCTAATTCGTGCTCCATTCATCTCTCTGAATCAGAATCTCTCATTCCTTTTCCCCTTGTCTGCCTTTTTCTCCGTCTCAACACGACGCCCAGGCAAATCCCGCTTCGTTGTCGACACGCCGCTCATCCCCAAGTAGCATGCAAAGAGCGACGCCTGCACCATGGACGATGAGGAAAAGGTCCTGGGATTTACTGAGGAGCGCGCCCTTATAACGCTCGGCCAGGTAAGATTATTTTTCCTTTATTCGCGTTTCATTGCGCCGCGTCCTTATTATTTCCCGCAGATCCACACCCACCCAACACAATCGTGTTTCACGTCTTCAGTCGATCTGTACACGCACGCGAGCTTCCAGCGGATGCTCCCGAGTCGTTCGCGGTCGTCTGCGATCCCAAGTGCGTCTCATTCTCCAAAATTTACCCCGCGCCTTCCTTGGTCGCTGCGCTCCTCGTTTCATCATGACTTTGTCGTTTAAATAACATCAAATCACGTCTTCCTGCGCTGTTCGTTTTGTTTTTCCACCCCCACTGACTCCTCTCTTTTCTACCCGCTTCGGGATCTTCCGCCTCACCGACCTGCCCGGCCTCCGATGCACCGCAAAGCACGCGTTCCACCCGCATCCCGCCGTGACCATCTATACGGTACATCCCCGTTCCCCGATTTCCTTCCATCTGGCGTCGAGATATCGAATGTTGTAATCATTACGACCATCACGGCGTTACACACCCTGGTCGAAGTTGAATTTTGTGCTCTGTCCTGTGTTGTAAAAAACTCGTCAATTCGACGACGGCTCATGCATGAGCGGCGAGATGATTTGAAGAGAATTAATGCAGGATCATCGCCGTACCAAATAGCGTGATTGCGACAGAATTTGCACAGCGGGTTTGGAAAGAATGAGCAGAGCAACGGATTGTAAGCACCCGATCAGATGCAACTTGTCCAAAATCTTACCTTTCCTGAGTGGTCTTGTCGAGGAAGATCAGAAATGGTTTGTTGCAGGGGCATTCGAACAGTCCGGCAACATCCGGCATCGTCAAAACTTTTTCGCGATTTCAATCCGTCGCCTACACCAAATTATACATGATTACTGAACACGAAGTATGTATCCGAAACAGCCTAGATCCGCCTGCTTCCGAGTTGGTTCCGAGTCACCACGGGCTCGCGCATGGGGCCATTTCTCCGACAAATTTGCCGAGGTTCGAAGTAAAAGACTGGTCAACATCGTTTTACTCTGGAAGAATCGTTTCCACCGCAATGGCTTACTTCGCACGGGCGCCAGTGATGCTTACATCCATGCTTGGTTTGGGCTCGTTGCTGGCTTGACCTCGACGCTGCAGCAGGTCACTGACTTCGGCATCAACCCCACGAACGTCGGCATGTTCGTGTACGTGCCAACCGACGTTACAGCCAACCCTGCCGTAGTTGTCGTCATCCACGATTGCAACGGCACGGCGCAGACATACTTCTCCTACCCTCCCTACGCGGAATTCGCTGATACCTACGGCTTCATCGTTATCTACCCCTCCTCGCCGAACGCCGACACCGGTTGGGATGTCAGGTCGCCAGCTACGCTCACTCATAATGGGGGCGGTGACAGCCAGGGCATCGCGAGCATGGTGGGCTATGCGATTTCGACCTACAACGTCGACTCTACGCGCATCTTTGTGACCGGAACATCTTCGGGAGGTAGTGTCTAACTTTGATGCTTTTTCTCATATTGACTGGGATGAGCATAGGAATGATGACGAACGTCCTCTGCGCGGTCTACCCCGACCTCAGGCGCGCCGCGACCGCCTACTCGGGGGCCGCCGCGGGCTGCTTTGTGTCTACATCCAGCGCCTTTGGTGCGTACTGTACAATTGATGATATAGAGATGGATGGGGATTATTGGGCTGCGGTCGTGCTGGCGATGTACCCTGGTTATACCGGCGCCTACCCACCAATCTAGGTATGGTACGGCGAAACCAATTACTACAACTCGTTCTGGGCGATCTCAGAGTGGGCCGGCATCTTTGGATACGACACGAACGAGTATCAAGTCCAGCAATTCTCGGGATACGAAAAGTCCATCTACGGCCCCTTCATGCAGGGTATCTCATATTCTCCATCGACATACCTGTGTCGACTCTGACTCCTTCCCCGTTTGATAGGCATCTTCGACTACGATGAAGTGGACCCCCTTCCCATCCACGGCGACGAGGACATGGCGTGGTTCGGAATCGATCCGTCACTCGCGCCGCCGGTCCGCCCCCCGCCTCCCCCGATGTAGCATTACGGTCAGTCCTATAATCATTTGCGTTGCTTTGACTGACGACTCGGTGCCAACTCACTTTCTTGCTTGTAGGCCAGTGTGGTGGCATAGGCTAGACGGGAGCTACGACGTGTGTCGCGCCATACACGTGTGTGGTGGCGAATCCCTATGTGAGTCGCCCGAGCTCCGCCTTGCGGATGGACTCACAGAGTGTAGCACTCCCAATGTCTGTGAACTGTAACAGCGAGAGGACGGGGGATCGTGACCACGTCCCGTGGATCCACAATTGTGAAAGAAATGTGCATATTGTTTCGAGAACGAAGTCAGATTGGGTCCTTTCTCGGAAGCTCTACCGTGCACAATCCTGTTAAATAATATCATGTTCAGCTGCAATTTGATTCACGATGTGCTGAGGCACTGGCCCATCATTTTGAACTTGATAGCCTCAATCATCTGGCCGTGTGCGATGCACAAAAGTGGGCCGCATTCTCCTCGCTAGTCGAATATCGAGATATTTTCCCACACCACTCATTGTGGGGCCGGAGACAATGTTGGAAGGCGTGGCAACCGAACAAAGACTCGGGGCCGTTTTCTACGTGGAGCAACAAGACAGCGGAGGGCAATACTCGTTATGTCTGAAAATAACCGGAATAATGTTGTTCATGATGGACCCCATCAATAGCATCATCCCAAAGCGGACACATTTTATTACGCATTACTGTACTCGAATAGAATAAGGATCTGAAGGGGGGTAGGTAGCCCCCGACCAGATTTTGAGGGTGTTGAATAAACGTTTTGGGACGATATTGATTGATGATCAATTGTTGGGTTCTCCAGATCTCTCTCAACATGTCGCATACAGCGTTGTCGACCTTTCGTGGCTCCTGGTATTCACCGGGAAATATCCAGAAGTCATTCCATCACCATTTCGACGCCGTTCCCAGCAAGAAGAGACACTGAACGCCGTTCTTTTTTACGATCCGACATTTCCAACATCGTCCAAGTGGCGGCTTTTGACGGGGACGTACGTGCTGCAGCATGCCTTCTATTGGGGCCATTCGTTTGAGGGAGCAGTACAACAGCCTTTTTGGTTCCATCAACGCAGTAAATTATATTTCTTGCTTGCGGGAACATGAACAACCTGAACATCTCTCGCATTGCTCTCATCACTGACACCTTCAAACAGGCTCGGAAAATGGGCCAGAATAGATTAACCTTACGGGAAGTCACCCAGTGTCAAATGAAATTTGAATTGAATTGAATTGAAGTCGACGGAAGCCTGGTTCGCGTCGATTCGATCCTGGCAGCTGTGAAGGACGTGTGGCTGTGTTGATGCATCAGACCAGACATGATGCGCTGATGCGGCTTGGACGGGGGGCGCCGACCAAGATAGCACAGCCTCTTGTCCCGGGCCGAGGCGGATCGCCTCCCGAATTGATCCCTAATCTCCCTTGCGTCGACGGTCGTCCAAGTGTCGTCCTCTCTCGATGTCGGTCAGGGCGTGCAGGCACGTCGACCCTTCCCAGGTCTTCTTGATTGACTATCATTCTCAATCTTCGCGGAATTATCCTCCGGGCACCCTTTGGCGAAGCGCCGCACGGCACAATTTTCTGTTTCTGTCGTCTTGTCCAAATCTGAAACCGCTCGGAATCCAATGCTATCTAAAATTACGCCCATTTCACCTCCCTGCACATGCCTCTGGAACATTCTCTGTAATTTTGTCAAGTTGTGATATTCGTCCCTCCGAGTCAACGCAATTCATCCCACAGGTCCGACTCTCTGTGCTCCGAGTTTGCTCAGTAACTGATTCATGGCTCCATTCTCTCGAAACTATGGCTGACCACAGCATCAAGTTATATTGAAGTTTCCTGGCAGGAATATCACCGCGATACGCATTCGGAGGAAGGTCTCTTTGCGCCCCTTTGCAGGTGGATAGATTTCTTCAGGCACTAGAACTCCACTACGTTCCAAAGATTGAATTTCTCGTACACGCCGCCGCTTTCCATACTTGCTGGGAAACTGGCTTTGTGCAC
Organism: Mycena vulgaris; assembly: GCA_029204335.1. Lineage (NCBI taxonomy): Eukaryota > Fungi > Basidiomycota > Agaricomycetes > Agaricales > Mycenaceae > Mycena > Mycena vulgaris. Next base: position 320,952 of record JARGYA010000056.1, read on the forward strand.
CAAGGTGTGTCGCGGAACGAAGAGGTCGGGGTAAGAAGCTTCCTTTCCCGCCATTTAAATAAATCCCAGTGCTCACACGGGACAATCGCGTCTAATCAGTGCTTTCAGCCGGTGCTGGTCTGTGCGGGCATACGTACCCTTCGGTGCCAAGTCCCTTCTGGCACGCACACATCACACCTGGCTGCGCCGTCGCCGGAAAAGGCTGCCGCCGCGATCCAGATGCTAGAGCAGGAAGCGAAGCAAACAGCTATAGTTATCCAGTTGGACCTCGCGGATTTGCGGAGTGTGCGCAACACCGCAAAGAGGTTCCTATCTTAGGAGTCGAGGCTCGATATGTTGTTCAATAATGGGTGCGTTTCGAGGTCTTCTGCAAAAACCGAGTAATGACTTTGCGTTTAGTAGTGAGATTATGATCCCGCCTCCGGAGCAGCTTACGGCCCAAAAGCACGATCTTCGTAAGTACTCAGCGTTATATCTGATGTGCCCGGATCTTTTCATTAGAACTCTGAAGGAACGTGCTCGAGCATTTCTGCCTGACGGAGCTACTTGTAGCTGGATGGCTCCAGCCCGCAGCCGAGTTACCAAACCCGTTCTATACTCCCGGCCTGACCATTTCTGAGGAGACAAAAATCCCCGCACGCGTCATCAACATGTCCTCGATAGTGCACCACTTTACCCTAGGCGATGGTAAGATTTGTCAGCGCGCATCGAGGATAAAGTTGGGGAGAGTGGTGAGGATTGTAGAGGGAGGTGAGTAGTTGAACGGCACCGCGTGCTGCGCAATGAGGGTCAGACATCTTATTGAAGTTATGGTCACGAATCCGCCATGGTTCAGCATTCGTTGCAGTTCAGTTTTCATTGTATTTGAAGTAGCATATATACGTGGTTAACTCTACTCGTAGTACAAGTCAGCAGAAGGAGGCACAGATAGAGGGTACTAGACATACCGCGTTTCGCTCTCATCGCCATGTCCACCCACCTACATCTCGTCCATTTCGTAGCTCTCGGGGACGTCGGGGGCTCTGAAGAGGAAGCCCACAGCACGGGCGTAGATGGTTGAGAGCCAGGCTCGGCGGGGCTGACGGAGGATGAGTATTTATCTGGGATTGTGGGGATGTACGGCGCGTCAACGTACAGGCGGAGTCGGGCTCGAAAAGAGGTATTGGGGCGGCTCTTCCGACGCAGAAAGAACCATGGCGAGGGTGTAGGGCGGAGGCGACGACGGCGGCGGTAGGGGGTCGTCGACGGCATAGGTGGGAACGGGGTCGGTGTCGGTGATTTCCTCTGACATTCTTCAAGTTATGTACCTACAGCGATGAGGGGCAGGTCAGTTAGTACGAAAGGAAAAGGCAAACGGCGGAAGCGTACGATTAGCGCTGCGAGTTCTGAGGTGGTGGATGAATGTGGTGGTTGAAAGAAAAGAGGGAGATAAGCGCCGTGCCACGCACTGCGGCGAAAAATCCAGGGACGAGACAGAACCGCGGTCGATTTAGCTTTGAAATCTCTTCTTTTGGTTGAGTATTTTTAGCGCGTGATGATAGTTGCACTCACCGTAGAGGAGCACTGGGGGTTGCCTGAAATTGAGACTTTTTTGGGTATCCGGCGCTGAGTCATTGTCGTGTTCTGGGCGGCTCAGGAATCTGAAGGGAGGACGGACGTTAGAGCCAGAGAAAACGGTGAACGAGAAATGGAGTAAAATGATCACCATCAGTCAATGTCACAGTGATCATCCTCTTTCTTTCCCCAGACATCCCTTTTCGCGTTCTTTCCCCAGTCGTCGTAGCCCTGCACCATCGCTCCCAGCCACACCATGGTGAGTGCTCAGTCATTCTGGAAGAGCTCGAGCATCCTTACCAGAAAAACGCGAAAATCGGGCTATCTGCAAAAGTCGTCAGCTGGAGGTCGGTCACCCAGGCAGAAGCACGGAGGGACGGGAATAGGACAGGCGTCGCTTATTCCCACACGGCGGTACGTCCCCTGCGATGTCCAGTGCGATTGGAGCACTGATGAGCCGCATTCAGACCTCACTGCCGAATCGTCATCCTTGGTGGATACTCTGCGCGAGCGTAAGGAGCCTTCTGCACTGACTGGAAGGAGTCAGCGAAGGATCACGGGGAGGGAGAATGGAAACCTGTACGTATCCAAAAGTTAGGCGTCGATGGGGCAGCCACTCACGAGCATCGTCCTAGGCCAATCCCAAGTAGCGTGAGGTCTTCGTTCTCACGTAGCACCCACACTACGCCTCTCGCTGACGGTGCCCGCTATCTGGGAGAGCTGCAAGCCGGCTTTGTGCGCTTCGAGAAGACTGCGCTCAGGACCGATCAGCTTGCCCGTATCTGCGTCGACCAGTTTGCCCGTCTGCGCATCCGCGTCCGCCTGCTTTCCCTACAAGGCCCACCTACCTACCGCACGCGCCAGCGCCAATGGCTATCGGCCCCGAATCGTGCTTCCGCGGGCGTACCTGGGCGAAAACGCGCAATGCTGACTGCAACGCCTCATCCCTGGCCCGGAGACATCCCGCGACATCGTACCTCGCGATCCCAGATCAGCGAATCACAGCGTCTGTGTGCGCTATCGGAATGCCCATCGGACCCCGCGATGTCGTGAGCCATGAAGACACAGAAGACTCGCCGCGAGCTGCGAGCGCCGATCCGTCCTCGCTCGCGCAGGGGCTCTCCTTCCACTACCTCGGCCTCGATGTCGTATCTGCGCACCGGGAGCTCAAAGCCTGGGCGAAGAATCCACAACGCTTCCTCGCTCTCCAGGAGACATCCAGCGACATCGTACCTTGCGATCCCTAGATCCGCGCTACGCAGCGCCCGTGTGCTGCTCATGGCGCCCCGCGCTGCTGCGAGCGATGGCGGGCTTGCTCCTCGACGCCGTGCTTCATCGAGAAACGTTGAGTGGCAGCCGACGGGGACGACTCCTGGGCTGAGACCACGAAGCCGCCCGTGAATCGCGAGCGCCGATCCGACCTTGCGCGCGCAGGGCATCACGTCCCCCGAAGCACGGGCGTGGCCCGCGTCAGCTTAACCGCGAATCTGGGCGCAGGGAACGTAGACGAGGGACCTCTCGCAGTAGTGCCCGCGCGCGCCGACAGCGGACACGCGCTTGGGGTGGCACACCCGTTCGGGTGGGCCGTTTCTGCGAGTCAGCGCGATCTTTAACAAGTGCGGCGTAGCGAGAACGCGTCGTTCTTTGTCACTCTCAGGGAGACATCGGACCCAGCGATGCCGCACGACGACGCTGCTCCGTATCGAGGAACGTCGAGTGGCACCCGACGGAAACGTCTCCCTCCTGGGCTGAGGAGCTGCAGCCTCCCGCGAGTCGCGAGCGCTGATCCTCTCGTCCCAGGAAGCGCGCGCGCAGCGCGGCAGCTCGACCTCGCCCGCGTGTCCGTGCACCTGCGGGGATCCGCGCGGCGCAGCGTGAGCGCAGAATGTGGCGTGCCGCCGGCGCCCGCGCGGACGGCCTCGCATTGCGCGATGGGCGGGATTGGCGAGAGTCGGGGGTGCGAGCAGTGTAGACCGCGCAGCATGGGGATAGCGCTGGCGGTGGCATGCTGCATCCTTGTGAAAGTTGGAACGGCCTGCGTCCGACGGCGGAGGACGGGACGCGTTGAATCCAGAACGATCCCGGGGAAGTGAGCGCAGTCGTTTCCGGCGCCATCTCGGTGTCCATGGCTCTCGACGACGGAAGACGATTGGAGGAGGGCCCGGCGGAAACGACGGGGAAGCATGCGCAGGTATGCCGTATTTTCCTCGGAAGATGCGCGACTGACGAGGATATATTTCAGTCAATGTTGAGAGATCGCGGAGCGCTATCTACGCACCGTGAAAAAGGATTCGGAGCTCTCTGTGACGTGGATGCAAAGGGTACGCATCGGGGGAGGATGGGGAGCGCGCAGGCAAGTCGGTTGTTCGTCCTGGACCGCGCGACGCTGTCGAGTACAGTTCCGCGCTGGCTGTGGACTCCGGTTGGTAGAGACGCGCTCGGAGTGCTGCTATGCTACGCCGGGTGTCCTGAAGAAAAACAACGCAGATGCAGATTGCCTCCTGGGGATGTTGATGATGAGATCCTGGAGGACAATGCGTGATCTTGGTGGCCAGCGGCGACGCCTCCGATCGCTTTGGAATACCACTGGCACCGTTGTTTTCTAATCGAAGTGATGCACACCTGATATCCTGGATGAATAAGTATTCATTCAAGGGAGCGCGCTGGGCCCCGTCAAGCGCTGGATCTGCAACGATCAGTGAATCTCACTACAATTCCCGGTATCAACAGAGATGATTCGAACGTACCGGTGAGGTGTATATACCCCTCCAGCCGTCTACTGCGCTCTAAGTTGACTCCTCGTGACTCCGCGCAGCGTTGCCTTCACCAAAAAAATCGCTTTCGCGCTGTTCGGGTCAGAATCGCCTCCGGTCGTCGCTGTCGCGGTCGGCGGCCGTAGTATGCCTGCGGTGGAAAGTAGTAGATGCAGCGCAGGCAGAGGAAGAGAATACTGAGGAGGCGGGCAGGGAGCGTTGCGCTGGCGCTGCCTAGCGCTGATCAAGGGATCACAGCCACACAGGGTCGCCCTTTACCATCATCTTGCTCCTCGATGTCCTTTTCACTTCCAATTACCCAACGAGGCTTCGTATTCCTAACGTGCGGCGTGTTCATGGGCACCTGGATGATTATCTATACCGGAAAAAGGCTCCAAGCCACTGAGCCTCTCGGTGCTCGCCGCTCGCGCCGGAATTCGTTACGCTGACCCGGCCACTGAACCTTCACGGCGTCGATTCGGATATTTCGCAGCAAACGACTCGCCGTCGCTCGGAATGTTCACGGCAAAGAATGCTATGGGAGTGCAGCAGGCGCTAGAGGAACTCTTCCTCCCGTCGACTCTGTCTAAATGGATCGGCAGCCCGAGGATGGGTAATTTTAGTCTTCTCAAGAGTGACAGAGAACCGACGGTGGCGATCAAAGATACAGTACCAATGGGCTTGCTGCTCCGCCCCAGTACGTTTCAGCCTCTTGTTCGGACGATTGGTAGACATTAAAGTCGCTAGAGGCTGCGCGCACTTTCCTGCGGCGAACCCCCCAAAAACTGAGGCGCAGGGACCGCCATTTTCTCAGGGAGACTCGCGTCGGAGTCAATGCAGCAGCGCCTCCGGCCCGAGCTCTATAGCTATCTTCGTGCTCACGAGATCTTATCACCCAGTACGTCCCAGACAAATTCCGCCGCATGGAATACAATGCCCATGAATTTGGGCCGCACGTCGTGGCGGTGCAGCCCAACCCGACACAAGCTCTGAACATTCATGATTCCAAACGCACGCATCCCATGACGCACCCTTGACTCTCAGGCTTGAGGTCCTCGTGTCCCCGGAGTCTTTGGATTCGGATAACACTTTGAACGATTCAATTCAGGGGTTATTTAGGCTGAGGTATGTACGCCCACCTTATGTACTGTTGTGTTGCTCTACAAGACTTTTCCACAGTTGAGATCCCTGCCGCGGTGTAATGCAGATTTCCTTATCGACGTCCCTTCAACAGTTTTCGGCCAATGCGGGTATTGTGTGAGGCAAGTGATGGATGTGCCAGCCTTGCGGTCGTGTCTTTCCTCATTCGAAAGATCCGTGAATTTTGGGGCTCATCCTTATCAATTGAGGCACAACAGCAACACAACGGCGACTTCGATTCGCGGTGCACACTCACTCTCTCACTCGAAGTACGGTTCACGCGCCATAATCGAACGTGATGGGTCAGCAGGCTCGCAATGTATTTTTGATCCCTCCTGTTAGGCTCGACGACCTCGTGCGCGCTGCCCGCGGGCGTGGCCTTCGTCTGCCCCGAACTTTTAGGAGTAGGCTTCGAGTCGTATCCTGCATTTCTGAATGGATGATCAAAGAGATATGATACGAACTTCCATGGTGAATGAGAGCCTCGAAAGGATATACTCGAGGCGCACAATATTGCTCGTTAGTGACTGCAGAGTCCAGGCACGCCTAATAGTTGCTCCTTGACAAGGTTTTGAACACTACTAAATCTGCGGTGCCTAGCCGGGGCATTTAAAGGTGGGAAAACAGAGGCCGAAAGTTGCGCGGACCTTCAACCGTCCATTATATCCGTGTGTTGAAATTCCGGTTCAAGTACTACATAGTTGTACTGTGCAATAACTGCAAAAGAGCTAGGTCGGTTTCGACACAACAGGCACCCCGATCTTTCTAGCGGAGCCGGAGGCTGCAGGAATTTTCTCCAAAGAATTATGCACAGGAGGCAGGCAGCAGAGCCCGGCGCGCGGCCGGATCACCAATAGGTGATGCGGAGAGCGAGAAAGAGATATGATACGAACTTCCATGGTGAATGAGAGCCTCGAAAGGAAATACTCGAGGCGCACAATATTGCTCGTTAGTGACTGCAGAGTCCAGGCACGCCTAATAGTTGCTCCTTGACAAGGCTCTGAACACTACTAAATCTGTGGTGCCTAGCCGGGGCATTTAAAGGTGGGAAAACAGAGGCCGAAAGTCGCGCGGACCTTCAACCGTCCATTATATCCGTGTGTTGAAATTCCGGTTCAAGTACTACATAGTTGTACTGTGCAATAACTGCAAAAGAGCTAGGTCGGTTTCGACACAACAGGCACCCCGATCTTTCTAGCAGAGCCGGAGGCTGCAGGAATTTTCTTCAAAGAATTATGCACAGGAGGCAGCAGAGCCCGGCGCGCGGCCGGATCACCAATAGGTGATGCGGAGAGCGAGCCGCTGATTGCGAATGATACGGAGATCAGACGTCGGAGGTGGCGGAGATTGAAATGGCTTCAGAGGCAATTTTATTCCGGACTGAGGTATACATTCATAAGGCCCTCCGGGAACCCCTGGTACCTCTTAGACTTAGCTTCATACCCTTTACATTCCAACTGGGAGCCTGCATCAGAACTCGGGATGTACGTGGCTAGGAATCCTTGACTGAACTTCTTGTATGGCAGAGACTCTCCCGGCCGAATCACTGAACCGTATCCAGATCCCTGGGCTGACGAAGTCTGACGAAGATACAAATCTCCGCACGCATTCTCAACAAGTCCTCGAACCGATGCTCCCTCGAGGACGGTCTAGCCTTACAGATGCTGAAGACGACGTTTGAATGCGGCGTGAGATCTTAAAAAGGACTCGAAAACGTTAACGTTTACCCGTTTCGACGCGATTTGACGTGAGCTCGTTTGAACTTCTCAGATATCGCCCACATCGGTACCCTATTCGAATTCATAAACGTCTTAGGCGATGAAGAAAAATATACAGCCCGCGTACGTCACGGCTGGATTTCAAGTTGTTGGAAACTCCGCCGGCCTTTCTAAGGTATCTAAACGAACGATAACTGGACAAATGATAGGTGAACCAAGAAGTATTATCTTGCTCTGAGAGAGCGCGCTTTCCAACTTATATTCCTTCCTCACAGTGGAGATCCATTCAATTTTCGGGTGGTTTCAACTGACCGTGAGCATATCAGTTATTCCCCTAGTACCCAGGAAAGCGAGGCATGTACACCGGTGCGCCAAAACAACAGAAGATCTAAACCGCGTCAACGGCTAAAGAGCACCCGAAGTATTGCTACCCGAAGGATCGTTTTCTGCATTGATGGCTTGATCCTGGGCGCAGCGCCCCACGATCTGATTTACCGCTGATCTTTTTCGGAACGAATGTCATCGGGCATCCTGACGGAACTACTCTCCACCAGACTCCGGATTCACTCCAGCAACACGACATGCCCGCCGCCTGGGGCTCGGCAACCGTGGATGAGTTATCAACCTCGTTCCCTAATTCCTGTGTCAACCAACCCACACCGTTCTATGCTCGTAGCGACCACAATGACCTGCTCACTCTCCCCGCCCCGCTTTCGAATCTCTCGTCCCCACCTTAAATCCCGGCTTCCGTTGTCCCTCGGAAGCGACCCAGTGCAGAGGTGGATGAGGCCAATATCATCCATTCCTCTCGCGTGCGAACATCATCCACGAGATCCAGACTGTCTGAATCTGAGACTGCACCCAAGTCGAAACGGGCCAAGGTACTTCTTCCTTTATTTGTCCTGTTGCGCTTACTTATCCGGCACTTTATTGTAATTCGGAATCAAGCTAACACAGCTGTTATTGCATTTCGCAATTTTCCAAATGCCAATTCAACAGACTGCTTCTCTGCACATCTCTGATGAAGACGAGGCTTTCTGCGCTATTCCCGCAGAAATCATCTCCCTATCTTAGTTGCCACACACAGGTCCACACACACCCGTGTTGGGGTCGCCGAAGAACTGGAATGACGCCCCACTGACTTGGCCCCAGCCACCCTACACGCGTCTTCAATATAGGCGGGTGGGAAATAAACGGAGCACCTACCAACGAACACGTCGCGTTCACGCTCTTAAGAGCGTTCTCGCAGTTAGTCACGCTGATGCTGTTGCTGACAGTGTGTGTGTTCAACGCGGTGAAGTCACCTGTTGTCCACCGTCAGCGTGTTCGGCTGTTAATGAGCGGGATAAAATATAGCAACGCACACTTCAAGGTCGGCGTCGACGTGGTGAAGCAACGCTGGGCGCTGTCACCTGGCGCAATCTGTGTGCGGGGTCCGAAACATCCGTCAGTACTGAGACTTGGGTGCGGAAAAGACGGGGCTCACCAATTCACTTGCAATGGACGTGCAGAACGTCGTGATGAAGTCCGCGCAGGAGCCCATTGTGCCGTCAGGGTTGCAAACAGTGTTCAGCTGCCCGAGAGAAGGCGTGGTGAGAAGCGCGAGCGCCGTAAGAGTCGACGCAAAGGACTGGCACAACGAGTTCGTGAGCGCGCAAAATCGGTGGGAGAGACAGGGGGTGTTCACCTTGTAAACCATGGTATTCCTTGGTAGGTAAGGCCTGAGCTTCTCTCCACACTTTTATATCAATTAGGAGGAGGATCCCAGTTGGGGGCTAGTTCCGTTGGCGCGATGCGCGCCATTCCCCACTTCATTCTCTGTGTCAAAACCCCCAATGATACCCAGGCATCACCCTGTTACGGGCAGTTTTGATGAGATATTTGCGATAATAGCATTCCCCACTTCATTTGAGTTGTCCGCTTAACCTTGAACCCGATGCGGACCCCAGAAGAGTTACGCAGTGCCGAACTTGTGACAAAGATTCAAGATGTTCCTTTTTGGAGACTTGATATCAAGTGGAGCCTACTATTTAGTATTATGGCAAATATCTCGTCTTTTTGACACGAGAATGAGGGGAAGAATGGCGCGCAGTACATCGTCGGAACTATTTCTCCCCGGTGAATCCAGACTTCTCCGATCGGCTTACCTAAATGGCTTGCCCCGCTTAGCGGAGTTTGAATTTGGCTGGGCCGTGGCTTGCGGCGTGGCGTGACTTGTGGTTGCTCAACACCAACCCATTCCACTGTAAGTAATTCGATAATATCTCCTCCGGCGTGCTTCCATGCCTTTCTCCTTCATCGGCATCGTCCTACGTCCATTACTGTCTCCCAGGCCACAAACTTTGCCGGCTGGAAACATGTCATTGTAATCGTCGAGCAGGTGAGCCCTTCACTGCCTCCGGCGAGCCAGTTTTCTCGCATTTCTGGTTGAATATAACTAAATCTCAGCTCCCAGTGTCCCACGAAATCAATTCAAAGTAAGTCAACTATATTCATTGATGCAACACCACGTTTCTTCCTTTTGTTCGAACACTTCCCAAACACTTCCTGGATTAATTTGCCGGAAATCATTACTAATGCCCCCACTCCCATACCACACCAACACAATCATAATAATTCATGCCAGTACGAGCATTCTACTCTACCCCGCAATTTGAATCTACGCTTTGAACGAAGGCGCCGAGTCGGATGGGATATCTTTTTTGGACATCTTTGCACCATTCTTTTTTTGCTCCCCACTGCCCAATTATCTACACTACCTGTTTCCCGCACGAGTGCGCCGAGTGGTCGGCCTCGAGGCGGGCTGTTTGTTCGCGCTCTTTCTCGCACCTTCTTGGGCTTTTCTCTGGTGAGTTCTGGCGCGTTTTGCCGTTTTTTTGTCGTTAATGTCGTCGTCTCCCTTGCGTTTGGAAGCGGTGATCCCCCCACCTTTCCGCTTCTTCTTTGAGTCAAGTTTCATCCGTTTGACTGGCCTCTCGGCCCCGATTTCCTCGTTCTCCTTGCCCTTCAACGCGCCATTCATCACGACGGGTATGGGATCTGTTGGAGGGAAATGGGAAGGCCGGTCGCGCCGAAAGATTGGGGGTCGCAATTCTTCATCAAAGATGGTGTGGTCGCTCTTGAAAGCCAACATTTGTTGTATCAAAGCACCCGAGCGCCTGCATGTCGATGGAATGGCGCCGAAAATTGTGTTGAGCGCCTGGGACAAGATCTGCAAGTGGATTTGTGGAGTATCTTCCGACGCTATTGAGCCAGAACATTGCAACGAACGAGATTCAGACCGAACCAACCGTGGGAGTCGCGGAAGAAAATTGGTCAGAGCCTTGATTTTGTAGAGAACAGTTCCCCAAGTCAGCTGTTGTGGTCCGCGGCAGAATGGCTTGTGGTTGATCCCTGGCTTGTGTTGGCATTAACCCCAAGCCATTTTGTCACCCACAAGCCATTTTGCACATGCCCAAGCCATTATGTAGGGGTGCAAGCCTGTTTGCGCAAGTCACGCCCAAGCCACACGCCGCCCAAGCCAGAGTCATACCTGCAATTTCAACACCGGCGCTGACGACGTGCGCCCAGGGTGGATTCGGCCATGCCACTGGCGCAGATTTCCGTTTCTTTGGCGACCCCAACACGGGCGTGTGTGGACCTGTGTGTTGCAACTAAGATAGGGAGATGCTTTCTGCGGGAATAGCGCAGAAAGCCTTGTCTTCATCAAAGATGTGCAGAGAAGCAGTCTGTTGAATTGGCATTTGGAAAATTGCGAAATGCAATAACAGCTGTGTTAGCTTGATTCCGGATTACAATAAAGGACGCTCGGAGGCAAAATCTGGTGCCCACGCCGCATACCTCACCCTGTTGTAAAATTTCTCCTCAACGTGCCACGACCGTGACCGAGCCAATCATTTTCGTCCAGCAGAGACATGTGAAGGAAGACTACAGAAATCCCAGCAGCAATGTTCTGTGCCAAAAAGAGAACGAAAAGGAGACTTTTTCGTGTAAAATGGGGTCTCAATTTCATTTTTTGCCTCCTTTTCGTGCTCCTTTTCGTGCTTCCTTCTTGTCTTCCTCTTTGGAAAATGAAAATGAAAAGGAGACCGAAAATGAGACGAAAATGGGAACTTGAACGACAGTAATTACCGTATTTTGGAAGCGCGGATACGCATCTTGACGCGTTAAAACACGTCTAAACACATACCATTGCCCATGGGCACCGAACGTCGGGCATAAACGGCGAGGGAGAGGTCTCAGGGGTCCTTCATGCATGCCGGCGCAGACATCAGTGGTGGTGCCGGCTTATCACACGAATGAATGTTCAAATAAAAGCAAGTCAAGATCTCGACAGATCTCGACACATGTAGTTCGCAGGTCTTTGTAAATTCAAAGTAAATTTTCCAAGTGTCTAAACGAGATCGCTCGAGATGTTGAGAGGCAAAATTTATTCGCATCTCGCAAAAACTCTTTGCTTCTTGTCAAGATCTCTCGAGATCTCTCGAGAACAATCAAAAATCCTCGAGATCTCGACAAATCTCGACTGTTCTCTAGAGATCTTCAGAGATCTCGATGAGTTCCACTCGCTTAGCCCCAAAAGCTCACCTTTTGTCCAATAAGTGCCCTCAAAGAAACGAGCAAAGTTGCGATCACATTATGTAATGCGATCCCACAACCCTTAATTAAGGCCTAAGAAAATTCCTCCAAAACACCGAAATACTTTATTCTGAGAGAACCGATGCGGGATGACCCAGATTAAACTCTGTATCCCTTCATGAAATTGCAAAAAGTTCATGCTAGCATTTTATTTGGAGTGATTCTGCCCAGAAATGACCGAGAACCCTATGTGACATTTCTTTTGCGGAGTTAGTGTATGTGACTAATATGCATGTGCAGGAGACGCCCGTTCGACTCTGGCTTGGACCGTGTATGGAAGGTGAAGATTTTTTGTAACGGTGGTGTCAGTCATCAGCCTACAGACTCTGCGCGAATCTCCTGCGCGCGTTATTTTTCGGCGATTTATTAAGCACGCTGACAGAGAGAATCGTTTTCGGTGTGTTTCTCTGCCCCCCTCCGAGTGCTTCGCTGATCGGGCTCTTGACCAGGCAGCCATACCATATATATCTCTGTCTTTCGTCATCCCCTCCTATCTGTGAGATCCACAAGTGTCCCTTCCCTCAGCCTAAGGTGCACTTCCCCCGCAATTGCGGAGTGGTCCGCGTGTGCGGCATATTTTGAAGAACGACATTATACAGTGCCCGAGACGCCCGTCCGACTCGGGCTTGGACCGTGGGTAAGGAAATATTTTTTCTTGCCTCACGCCACCGGAGACGCAGGGTCGAATGAAAAGGACCAGTGAGATTTTTTCTTTCCTGAAGCCCCACCGTCAAGCCAATCTGCCGAGTCCCTTTGGTGGTATCGCTCGTGATTATTTTTTAACCACGTCCCTATGCGGGGAACTACAGCATAACGCGGCGCTCGGTCTACAGTGCTCTGATTCCTCCTCAATCGTGGCCTAACCTATCCGACTCCTCAATTGTCCAATTCCCGGACCGCGCGCGCGGCATGCCCAAGCCGGGGAAGGATGAGCGTGTCCAGCCTCTTCTGGAGCGTACCACCGGGCACCGCCCAGCCGTCGGGGATGCCGAAGGCAATGTTCGATGGCGAGACGTCGTTTACGTCCACGACCGACGGGTCTCGGCGCGCTGTAATCATAATCGCGTGAGTTTGATAACACACGCAGGGGGAGGGGGAGGGGGACACACGAATTTCTTGAAGCCGCAGGTGTCGGCTGGGATGGGCTTGCCGTTGACGGGGTCCTGGGAGCCGCCGATGAAAGGGGCGACCCAGTTCGCGGGCTTGGGCTCGAGGGGGACGCCGCCCTGGATCCGGATGCTGGAGAAGACGAAGCATACGGGGTGAGTCGGGGTCTGGAGCGATAGCAACGAACTTACTTTGCGCAGTTGTGGTAGAGGGGGAGCTGCTTCGTGGGTACGTTGTTCGAGTGGAAGCCTCCGATGGCTGTTCGAACGCGGAATGTAACCGATAGAAACACATGAGCGGTGAGCGGGAATTGATACGCACAGCTGAAGGACAGGACGTAGTCGCCTGGACGCGGCAGCATAAGATAAGAGAAAATCGGGTGAAAGGGAAGGTAAACGCACTATCGGCGACCCAGTTTGGAATCGTGATGTTCTTGCCGACACAGACGTGTTTGTCCCCGACGTCCTTGCCTTTCTTGTTACAGCCACCTACGAATAAGGGGTCAGTGCGGGGTGCGGGGCGCGGAAGAATGGGACTCGCCGGTGTAGCACTGGCCGTTAATAATGTTCTCGTTTTTGAGGAGCACGGCGTTGTCGACCTTCGCCGGGTGGCCCTCGGCAAGCGCGAATTTGATGAAGCCGCCTGCGGAGATCCGAGACGTCAGGGTGAAGCTCAGAATCGGGACGTCGGGGGATGAAACTGACCTATGTGATTGTTCCTATGGACACATTAGACTCGAGTATATGAACGGGAGGAGTGAGAAGTACGTACCAGAACCATTTCGGCTCGAAAGAGTGGGTTCTTACTGCAGATGCCCTGCGCGCGCGGAGACGATGTAGGCGGCGCCGACGACGATGGAGGGCCGGTGCAGCCGCTGCGCGAGCGGTGGGTGGTGCGCGTCGTGAGTCGCGGTGCACGGCGGGCTCGGGATTCGAGCGGCGGACCGGAATTGCACTGGAGACGGTCGCGGTGGGCGGGGAGGCAACGGAGGCGACGTGGGCGACGAGCGTCGCATGCTGGGCGTGCGGGTGGGGGCACTGATCGCGGCTACGGTGTGCGTCGGCGTGGTGTCGAGCGTGTGGGTGTGGTACGGGACCCGATGTCGCAGTCGCGCAGCACATTCGGCGCGGTGTGTGGCGGGTGCGTAGTCGTGCGGCGTCTCGCGCGCGGTGCTCTGGTGCTGTAGACGGTCCATAGGAGCAGCCGGCGCCGCTGGTAGTCGCGGCGCATGTCGTCGGATTTGATGTTTGCCGTGATCTTGACCTCACAATGGTCATCGTCGGGCATCTGACACTGGATGCGTCGATCGGATTCGGTTCCCTTCTTCGGTTGAAAACTAGTCAGGTTAATACCGTGTTTACGTAAGTGGACTACCATGGAATTGTCCCATGAGGCCTGCCCAAGGGGTACCCGCCGGAAGAAGCCGAGACACAGCCTCATAGGGTAGGGTGGGTCTGGAAGCCCTTATTTCACTTTTCGGAACTTGGTCGGAGGACTTTAAAAATGTGTTTAGAAGGGTGAAAAAAAACCCGACTTTTTTTAACCTGGTTAAAGGTGGGGAAGGTCGGTGAGCGTTTGAACGTGACTTTCTGCGCCAACAAAAGGCGCGCATCATTTGAAGCCTACGTTGCCGATCTTCCTCCTAAGGAAGGGAGACTTCTCTACATGGCATGCATTGACCCACACCTGGTGAGCGGTGCCGACGTTATCATCGACGTTGATGACACGGCATTGGCTCACTTGGAAAAGGTGCAAACAGCTTTCCTACGCCGACTCCTGGGCCTTGGAGCTTACTCTATGCGCGCACCTCTATTTACTGAACTGGGACTAGTCCCTCTACGCTACCGCCGCCTCATAATTGCCCTCCGTTACCTGGCGTACCTGATTCATCTGGCTGCTGATCACTATGCGCGAGCGGCTCTGGAGGACTCGTACGTGCTATGTCAGAACGGGCACTCAGGCTACTGGTCGGACCTCAAGTTTGCCCTGCAAAAGCTTAAATTTCCTGTTGAGCTGCCCTCTCTCCCAGATCTCACGTCCGAGGCCTGCTTGGATCTTGCCAAATCGGTGTATATTTCGGCGATGAAGTTCCTCGACGCCGAAGTCTCGGCGTCGACTCGGTTGTATATGTTGCATGGCCGGCGCGAACCACTCGATGGTGAACCCGCGAAGAAAATCACGGTGGTGCTGAGGCACTACCTGACTCATGTTGAGAATGCAAGGCACAGGAAGGCGCTCACTCGTCTCCTGGTCAGTCAGCACCCTCTGGCCGTGGAGCGCATGCGCTACAAGCAACGGTACCATCACGAGCATGTTCCACGCGATGAGCGTCGTTGCCGCTTTGGGTGCAACAGTGTGGAGACTGTCGAGCACGCGTTGTTCTTCTGCAGCGGTACACCGAGGCTGGAGGAACACCGGGAGACTTTCTTGGAGGCAATGAGGGTTGAAGAACCGAGGGTGCTGTCAATATTCCCATGGAACGCTACAAATATCCTCAAGTCCCTTATTTTTCGTCGCGATACAGTCTGTCAAGTGGCGAAGTTCGTCTGCAAAGTTTTCGCAGAGTTCGATGCAGTTCCCATGGTATGGCCGGTAGGAGCGTAGGTACCCCAATTCAGTTTCTAATTTGGTTGTTGTCCTCGTGCCGGAGATCTACAGCCGTGAAAGCGGTGAGCTCGTCAATGGTTACGAGGCAGCAGCGTAGCACAGTATATTTCTAGGCCGATGTACTGTACGCTACACCCCTGGCATGTTCCGAAATGGGACCGCGCTGGGTTCCATTTATCCTGATTCTTGTCCTGCCTGATAGGTGTTATATCAAGGTTAATATGTGAGCTTTTGTGGCCATTTCCATGGGAATATTTCCCGATTTGGGGCTTACATAACTCGGCTAATAGGGTAGGGAGGGTCTGCAGGGCCTTAATTCACTTTTCCGACGTCGTGTAGCAAATTTTAGTACTGGGTACCCCTTGGGCCTGCCTCGAGCAAGAAAGGACAATGCCGAGATCATTCCTGGACAGCCTCGCCAATGATCCCATCGAAACAAACCATCTCTCCACCCACTTGTAGTCAATGCCCATAGATCTGCGTGAAACCACGTGCCACGAGCCGCACTTTGAAACACTCAAAGCCTCAAACTCTTTCCACTGGTTGTGCTTGACGCTGAAGACCCTTTTACAGGCGGTCGCCGACGTGATCCGGACGGGATCGGATCAGATGAAGTGTGTCCGATGACATCATAAGCCGGCATGATGGCGCGTCGCGTCGGCATCCCAGCAGCGCTGCGTCGCCGCGCGATCATGTCTCTTCTCCTGTCTTTCCTCCCAACTTCCCTCCTTCCATACCAGTACTGCCAGACATTCCCTAAACATGTCCAAAATCATCATCACTGGTGCGACAGGACGAATCGGCTCTGCCTGCCTCGCCCGCTGCCTCTCTCATCCGGCCGTCCATATCGTCGTGGCACTCACTCGTCGACCGATCGAATCACCCGAAGCCAGCAACCCCAAACTAAAGAACTTGATTGTGTCCGACTTTTCCACCTTGTCAGAGGACGTCCTGGCCGAGCTGGAAGGCGCCAACGCCTGCATCTGGTGAGCTTGTGATTTGATCGGGAGAGCCGGGACTCGCTCACCTCCCATCTTGAATGCCAGGTGTCTAGGCCAGAATAGCGAAGGAGATCCCCAGATGGAAGAACGGGAGCATGTCTGGCCCGTGGCCACCGCTCGGCTGTTCGCCGAGAAACTGGCTCCCTCGTCGACACCTACTCCATTCCGATTTGTGTTGATGAGCGGTCAGTTTGTCATGCATTCGAACGCAGACCCAAATGCGTCGCTTTGGTTCTTTTCACAAGCACGAAAAACCAAGGTACGTGCTTCTTTCATCCCGGACGATATTTGGCATCTTGCGACTGCTGATTTAATTTGCTTCAACTTTGTAGGGACGGACCTCCCGAGCAGTCATCGGGATGCAAGACGAGTTCTCAAACTTTGAATCCTTCGCAGTTCGTCCGGGAGCAATCATCACGGACGACAACTGGACTCCGAACCTCGTCGTCGCGGCTTTGAGTCTGATCAGGCGTGGCGATTTGGCGGCAGCGGTGGTGGACATTGCTTTGAACGGGGGGAAACAACGCCTTTTCGAATGCGGAGAGCTGAGATGCAAAGGGATCCAGGAACGGGAGAAGTCACTGGCCGCCAGTCCGGCGAAGCTGTAGAATACGTATATACATCACTTCACTGAACCTCCTCGAGACGCCGACGAGTCGCTTAACATCTGCCAAAATCTCAGATGCCGTGCCATTTCATTATTTTTTCAGCTTATTTCTGCGTAGGATCGCTCCCAGTTCAAGTTTGGACAGACCACTTCTTTTAACTTTCAGCCTGAACTACCCACACTTCGATCCAAACTGCGCTCCTGCATACCCCGCGCACTGCCGCGGCACTGACGCGGGAATACCCAAGCCCGACTAAGCAAGTGCGGAGTACTTTAAATGTAAGTTCCACAGTAGAATTAAATGTTTTCCATTCGAATACATGTACAGTGCTGGCAACCTTGAATCTACCGATTCAGATGTAAAATGTAGTGCATGAGGCAGTATTATCATAGTGTAACCTGCAAAATAGCATGGATGAGTAGATGTAGCATTTGAATGACTGGTTGCATTTCTCTGGCACCTTCTAGAGGTATATATCGAACAGTTTGGCAAGTCCCTCCCTGCATGTCACTGCGCGGCAGCGCCCCGTCAGCTTCGCGGCAGTGCGCGGAGTCCTTGCTCCTTGCCTCCAACCACCAAGGCGCTCTGCCTGCTGCGCTGCTCTCTGGTCTGGTTCGCATTCCCCGTCTGGGTAGCACCTCCGAGATTGAGAAAGCCTGACTCTGCAGGCCCTGCAAGGTTCTGCTTGCGTTGATAGCGCAAGCGGCGAGCGCAAGCCCTCTCCAAATGTCGTGATGAATTCTACGAAAATCTAGTACTAGCCATGAAGGACCCCCACACCGTCCATTTGCGCTATGCCCTCCCTCATGTTGCGATACTGGGCTGATATTAGTTTGATTCATCCGTTGTCTTTCCTTCATGGCGCCACCTTGTTTCAGACGTGATCTTGCTACGTCCCCGGGTGCAAGAATCCGACCCAATCATCCCACTCGACGCACACGATGCTATACTTCGCCGACGCTAAAACCTCCTTGATCCTCGAAGCTCATGTCGATCCACACAGCCGCTTCGCAGGCTGCTCACTCCGACTCAACGAACAAGTGGGCCCTAGTCATCGTGAGTCCCGCCGTTTCCGTCCGTGATTGGGCTCTTGACTTTGGGTACGCAGTTGAGAAAGACCCGGCGCTCACCGCGTACATCAATGGCGCGCCTGAGCGCGTGCTTGAATCTTCGGGAACCTGAAGCGGTCCATCCAGTGAGTCGGCTCCGGAATGCATGGCGCGCGTTCACAGTGATCCGCAGATACACTCTGTCGCACAGTATGCCTGAAGTTATCTCCCAACTCCTCTGTATGTCGCCCGCTCCGGGACTCCAACATCTGCTACAATCGCCTTACGATGTCGTGGTACCGATCGCCTGCCTTTGTCGGCCATCCTTATTTTGGTTATCGGCGAGTCCATTGCGATCGCGGGAACGAAGATCCTAATGTTCGCCCAGATCTCGGATTTGAGCTCTTCGTAGCAGTACTCTATCTATATGTCGAAGCTCTCATTTAAAGTTAATCTCGTTGTGCGTCAGCTATCCTTTGCGTGGGATAAACCGGAGACCATGTGGCATGGACGGCTTGATGCAGATGGCCCCCCGGAAACCAGGTACTGCATTCAACCTCAATTGAGTGTAGTCTCGCGGCTACCAGCCCGCAGTGAACGACCGATCCATACTCTCGCTCAAAAGGAAAGTCCTCTGGCGCACGAAAACGTTGCGACGCGATCCCGAGACACAAGAGTTTATCCAGCCAAGCAAGCCATCTGTACTAGCTGGTGAACTCCGGAAGCCCTTCACGCATGCGTACTCGGAGGATGCGGTGGAGGACGCCGACGACGAGATCCTCGTTGACGGCAAGCTGCTGTCGTACGCCTATCTCGAGGCGGGAATGATTGAGATGTTGGGTGCATGAGTCATCTGCCGCTTCACATTCAAGAAAACACACTAACCGGCGGCTTGATTAGGCTCGTGGCGTATTGTGTGGTTTTCTTCAAGGCAGGGTTCTCGCCGAGTGACTCAAAAGGATGGATGTAGGTGTATTTTATTTACCGTGCGACGGTCAATGAGGGCTGAACCCCAAGTTCTAGTCCGTTATGGATGTGCTACAGATTATGACTGACAGTCTTCTGCAGCTGACCTGAGGATCATGTGCAGATTAGCTAGGGATTGTCTGCAGCTGTAGAGAGCATCACGAGCGGATGAGCGGATCGTCCGCGTATCATGTACTGACCACTAGATCGACGCTCGGCCGGCATGCTAATTTCAAACTCAGTCACTCCCACGATCACGCGTCACCGCGTTTCCGTGACCTTTCCTTTCGCCTCCACCACCGAGATGCTCTCCCTCCGTGCCTTGCTCTCCACATCGTTCTCGCCGGTGCGCGTCAGCGCCGCCCACGTCTGCCGCCGTTATCTTTCCTCAACCCCGGTTCGATCTGCGTCGTTCGGTGCGGTCTGGTACGTTCCCACTCCCGCGCACTTCCGTCCATTTTTTCGCTCATCCACACTCAATTGACCCAGCTTCAACTGTGCGTTCCGATCTTAGCTCCTAGCTCGCTCATGGGCTGATATCGCAACTGGAAGGCGGCAAGCCAGGTCACCTGCAGCCCCAGTGCCCAAAGCCGCTGACGTGCCACCGATGCGGCGGCGAGGGTCACATCTGGTCCGTCTGTCCGACGCACGACCCCCTGCTTACCCCCGTGAAGGCCTGGTGCGCTGCCTCTTCCCATTCCTCTCCCTCTGTACATAAACACTGACTGGGATGCTGGCGCGCAGCCGCCGGTGCGGGGAAAAGGACCACGACATGAAAAAATGCACGAAGCCGGTCACTTGGTGCGTGTCCTTCTTTCTTACAGCTGTGCGCGGCGCTGACAGCGGAGGCAGCTACCGGTGCGGCTCGGCGAAGCACATGCTGGCCGCGTGCGCGCAGCCGCCAGCCCAGTGATTCAAGGGGGGAGGGTCCGGGATTCGGAGAGGGTGCGTTTGTCCTGCTGTCGGTGTCGAGCGCCGCCAACCGAGAGCATACTTCTGTCAGTCCTGCTTCATATCTCCTGTTGCTTCCTATTTTATAAACTCATACGGGGTTAATGGCCACGATGTGCATGAATATTAGTATTATTTCGTTGCATGTCACACATCATCAACTGACGGAAGGCATTTCTTATACTTTTCCTGACATGGTACAGTATGAGGAGAATGGTCTGCAGCCCTGAAGTCGTGACCTACAATATTTCCCTGCATCTGCGCGCTCAGCAGCACAGGCAGAATTGAACCCCAATCCCCAGGTACAGTCGGTCTTGAAGTTTTTAAAGTTAACTCGCGTTCCATCCGCTTAACCTGGTTGGCTATTTCAAGCTCGGACTACGTGCAAAGTAGTTCCGAAACGGGATCGCGCTGGGTTTATTTATCCGGAACGTCCTCATTGATAACCAAAAGGTCAACGCAAACCGGTGCCGTTCCCTCTGTTTCCAAGACGTTCGTTCTAAGTTATCCAATGCTTGACCCAAGCGGATTCTCGCATTGACTTCCCGCATGCAGCCCAACGAAACTTTGAGGAAACTACATCAATCAGAAATGAAGACGCTCCACCGCGGCTGGTATCATCTTGTGCCCCATGTTCATCTCAAGGTGAGTCTGCTTCTCATTCCCCCGCTTTCGGTCTGGTGAAAGTCGCCGCCATTGTAACTCCGTTCCGACTCCGTTTTCGTCCTTGCTCATCTCATTGGAGGTCCTGTGCTTTCGTATCGAAAACAGACATTGCAGAGTTACAAGTTACACAGGGAAAAACAGGAAACTGGTGACCATTCACTGCGTTCCCACCCCATGTAGACAGAGGGTCCGTCTACCCCCGTAGACGAAGGGTAGATGGAACCCTGTGTCTACCTGTGTCCACACCATGTAGACACAGTAAGTCTACATTGGTCTACATAGCTGTACATTCATTCACTCACCTACACCGACATAGACACACGTAGACCGACGTAGCCGCACGTAGGCGGATATAGACACATGTACATGCACCAGTCAATTTGGGGATCCAGAATGGGCTGAGGAAACTCAAAGAGAATCAGGTTGAAGTGTGGAATTTCCCGAGATTTCAAGTAAATTTCGAGATTTCGCAGCAATTGATCATCATTGATGGCTGTGATTGGCAACGGCGGATCAATGATGTAGGCTCGGACTCCGAATCATTATTAACTTGGCGCTTACCGACGCACCTATGAAGCAGCGGGATGCCCAAAGAATGGTCATTTAAACTTACTTATTTGCAAGATGGGGGGGAAATCTGTGTCATGAAGTTGAGCGAGGTGGGTCTACATATGTCTACCGCGTAGACTTACGTAGCCGACGGTAGCCGACGGGTAGATGGACCGTGTCTACGGCATGTAGCCGGACGGTAGCCGGACGTAGATCAAGCTCGCCACAGGTCTCGGTGTACACATAGGTAGCCGGACGTAGCCGAAGATCGCCGCATGTCGCCGCATGTAGAACTACGTAGACAGAGGTCGGTCTACGGGGGGTGGGAACGCAGTGATTCTAGCTGTGGAACTCGTACAACGTCAAGGCGGCATCAAATCATCGCCGGAAAACACGGCCTCCACCAGACAGAACAAGACACAGAGGGCCAACCGCGGAATTTTCACCCGGAGGGCGGAGTGCCGGTACCGCCGGAACCCCAATCATCCGAAATGCCGATTGTCCTGACCAAGTGCGCGTAAGTTGGGGAGTTGTTCTCCTCCGCTGCCAGCGCAACCGCCAACTTGACGATATTCTTGATCTGCCGACCGTTCAAATTCCTGCTCGAGAGCGCCTCTAGCTGTTCCCCGGACAGGGTGTGCACAGACTCGGTTGTACGTGGTTTCTCCCAGAATGCCCGCCATAGGTCTTCCTTCTCCGCGCGGGGGAGATCATTGTAACGCAGCGAGAGGTGGATGCGCGACTGAAAGGTTACGTCGAATTGTTTGACGTGGTTCGTCGTCAAGAACAATATCCCCTGGAAATATCTGGGTGCAGGAGGTAAATTTGGATCACAGATCAAGCGAATTGACCTACTCAAGCTGGCGCAAAAACACAGCGATCATTGCAATTCGCTTGACATCGGCCGTTCCACGCTCCTCCAAAAAAGCGTCCGCTTCGTCGATAAAGACGACGGCATCCCAGACAGGAACCAGGGAGAATATCTTGGTGAGAGCTCCGTCGAAGCTCGAATGGTTCGTCCCCAGATCCCCAGCGCTCACTACGTATAGCGGCTTTCGGAGATCTGCGGGATATGTGAGTAAATATCTGCGCACATGAATGAGCACGAGACGACTTATGTTCACTCGTTGCCGCCACCGTCAACGTTTTCCCAACTCCGGGTGGGCCTGTGCAATGTTTGAATTGGATCTCGCCGACGAAACAGTGCAGCGTACCGAACAAATTCATGATGAGCCCGCTTCCTTTGCCAGCCACAAAATCATCGACTGATCGTTCTTCCTTTAGGCTCGCATGCGTTTTGACAAGACCTCGGACCAGAATCTTTCGATCAGGGTGAATCGCACGTTGGTCGAATGCATCGTCGTTCCATTCAATATCAGTCACACATTCCACATTGAACTTGACTGTCGAAAGTGAGCGCGTAGATAACAGAAGCGAATAGAGAGCTTGTGCCCAAGCGGTATGCCGCTTTTTGATTGTGCAAAAAGCGGCATGCAGCTTTCTTATATTTTTTCTCTGAAGGCCATTACAACTGTCTACTAGCATTGTGGTGTCAGAATTTGACTGCCAGGCAGAATTTGTAAAAAGCTGCATGCCGCTTTTGCACAATGCACAAAAGCGGCTTGCCGCTTGGCACAAGCTCTCTAATGTCTATGTTCACACCAGCGCTTGGCCGTGAGGCTAAACCCATAGACAATCGGTGTAGCCAGCAGATGGTCATCTTCCTTCAAATCTTCCACATCGACGGAGGAGACATTGCATTTTTTCAATCTGGGAGGCTCGTTATCTTCCATCGCATCCCAAAGTAGACCCAACAGGCCCTTGCGAGGAGTCGGGCGCGTATATTAGGGTTCTGATAGCGCAAAAGTACTTGCCCTATGTCTCAAGGTGTGTCCGGGAATTCAAATTGAAATGCGGACCTCGATCTATCATTATCCGGCCATCGACTCGTACAACCTCCCTCCCTTCCTCAGAATCTCTAGATCCCAAGCCGTTGTATTGTTTATGGTGAATCTGCCCCATATTGGACCACTTCCGGCCCGGGATATGATTTTGTCTGATACGGTCGGCGGCTGGATGGTATTTGATGGGATATGCTGCGAGCTCTGTGATTTTTCGATTTCCGTCGAAATTCTCGATCGTTATCCTGTGAGTTACGAGTCCGAATTGCTCTCTCGCCACCGAAGGATCATCAGTGCCATTCGACTGTGTTGGTGCGCTGCTGTATTTCTTTCACTCAAAATGCACGCGGCTCGCCTGTATTTTCGCACAGCGCACAGAGTATCTCCCCTGGGACGAGTATTGCCCTAAGGAAATCCAATGTAATCTCCGTGATCCATCAACGTCGCTATCTTTTGCAGCACGGACGCGTACTCGGATTCCAGGAAATCAATCAAGAAATTCACGTGTGTTTTTGTCGTGCGTTCTTCGTGTGAATTATAGCTGCTGGATGCGACCTGGATCTGGGGGAGGAACTCAAAAAGCAACGACAAGAATGTATATTCGACCAGTTTCACTGCGTTGAGGCCCCCCGTGGATAGAGGCTCTATCTGCCCGCTGAAATATAGGGGTACACACGGATATATGTCTAGGTATGCCTACATGCATTAGACACACGCCGTCGACTTTTGTCTACCTATGTGTATGTTTGCAACATTGTGTCTACCTGAGCTAGACTCATGTAGACTCACCTTTACCGATGTAGCCACATGTGCTGCACATATTTCTCGCTCACAATTGTCTGTGAATTGTGAATTGAATATTTCTGTTTAATTTCGGCAGACTCGGCACCGGCCGGGTGGTTTGTTTGGCAGAGATGGCCCATCGGCATCAGGCCGCATCAGGCCAGGTATGCGCTCGGCACCACACGGCATTGTGCCGGCTATGGAGACAGGATGATGGAAGGTACTTAGGTAGGCTTACCAGCGCTAGCGGAAGATAGGCATAGGTAGCTGAAGGTACACTGAAGTGGACATGCTGTGTCTACATGACATACGCCAATGTAAGTAAACAGACGCAAAGGGTGTGTCGATCCTGCGTAGACCCCCCCTCCGTTTACGCGGGTCGATACATGTAGACACATGGTACGCGTAAACGGGCACACATCTGTGTCTACGAGGGGCCTCAACGCAGTGTGTACTTATTTTTAGGATCGACCCATTCCAATTGACGTTTTCCGTGATTTTCATCACCTCTGACCAAGATTTTTGGCGTGATGTTCGGGTAATCCCTGCCTCTCGTCTGGAACACCGTGCGACGGAAGAGAAACACGTATTCTGCCCATTCAGCGTACTTGTCATCGGTGTCACGGGCGGTGTCTCGATAGTGCCGGCATCCTAGGGCTTCAACCCACCCGTTAAACGGTCTTTTTTGACGGGACGGGTCAAACTGTCCCGTCCTCTTGAGTCTGGACCTCTCAGGACGGGCGGGTTCCGCCCGTGACGGCCGTTTCGGCGAGTTCAATGAGGCTTCTGGCGGCATCATACCGGTGAGTGAATACAATACTGTCTAAGGGTACTCAAAACTCAACTCAAGTTCTTTGCTCCTTAAAGCAATTTTTGTGACCTCCAGACGATGAAGAAAGCCTTGAGGTCGTCTGGATGGTCAAAGCGGGCAGCATTGATCGCATCACTCTTGTCAATCACCTTGCTTTCGACTCAATTTTCGCCCCAAGCAGTGAGTTCATGTGAAAATGTGATGGATGATCCAGCTTTCACCATAGAGTCGTCCAAATCCGATCAGATTCCGGTCTTGCCCAAATTTGCGTTGATCCTGGGTAGACCCGTCCAACCCGTCAAACGGGCGGGAGCGGGTATCCCGTCGACAGGTCAACCCGTCCCGCACCCGTCCCGTCTAGGTCTTGGGGCCAGGTTCAGAAGGGCAGGCCCAAACCCGTCCGTCCCGCCCGTTGACCCGTCAAGACTCAAGAATGGGGACGAGTTGAAGCCCTACGGTATCCTGGACCATCCATCTACCGGAGTGTGGCAGTCGGATCGTGTGGATGTGTTTGACTTCCAGCAATGTCCCGTCCCCATCGACGCTGAAATGTGCGAATTTAGAGACGATCTACAGATGGTGCTCCCTCTCGAAATCGAAGAGGGATTGGCGTCCTCGACTTCAAGCTATCGAATATATACTTACTGGAGTACAGCATCGATTGGCTCTGATTACAGCACTTATTCTCATCTCCAGTGCATTCACTTCACGGGGGAATCATTCCCCCGGCGGAGTGGTTCTTTGTACACCACCCCCGCTGCCACGGCTTAGATTTGCTCAGGGCTATGCGTCTTCTTGTTGATCGTGCTCGTGTCCTTTGAGTACAGCTCATGCAACTCACCGCGTTTTAAGAATCACGGGGGAATTATTTCACCGGCGGAATGGTTCGTGGTACACCATATCCGCTGCCACGGCTTAGATTGGCTCAGAGCTATGCGGCTTCTTGATCGTGCTCGTGACGGTCGGGACTCGACCGGTATGCTGTCATTAAGCTGTTAGACGGTGAGAGATGACCACGGCTAAACCATTAGTCCGAGGTTAGTTAGAGCACTCCGCAAAGACAGTGTGGCTTCAGCATTCTGACCCTAAACCTGTTTTTTTTTTTGATCAATCATCGGATGGTGAGTACTTGGGGTTCAGTCCCGGTAGCTCTCTTGACAGGTTTCGAGAGAGAGCCGCTACGCTGGACTCGATTTGTGGACGCCATCTAAGTCGATCCCAACAGCTTGATTGTTCGATGGCAAACGTCGTCGGCTAATCACAACGTGCTGTGCATTTGATCCCCTGTGCCAGCCTGTGAGACTGTGTCGGAGACAGACAAAAGCCGAATTATGTAAGCTTCATCCGTTGTTCGTATAAAACGCATTGACGTTCAAACACTTCGCAGAACTGATAGGCACAGTAATTGCGGCACTCACATTAGGCAACTTCCCATGGTGTGGTTTTTGTGTTGTACTCAGAGCGCTGAACTGACATATGGCTTGCAACCAAGGACCAGGCCGACCACGCGGTGGCCAGATGCACAGAGGCTCTCCGGGAATGTCCCGAGCGGGGAATCCATAGATGTGATCGTCTCGCCGACCTCGCTGATGCACACTGGAAACGCTTTGGATTGTCGGGAGCAATCCAAGACATCGAGCGAGCCGTGACATACCAGCGACAAGCAGTTGCTCTTCGTCCAGCATCACATCCAGATCGCGCCAGTTTGCTCGACAACCTCGCAATCATTATCGCCACGCGGTTTGAGCAGAGAGGAGATGCCACAGATATCGACGAGGCCATCCAGCTGTATCGCGAGGCCCTCGCTCTTCGTCCAGCACCACATCCAAATCGGGCCAGTTCACTCAACAACCTCGCGGCGGCCGTCCGCAAGCGGTTTCTGCACAGAGGAGATGCCACCGATATCGACGAGGCTGTTCAGCTGCATCGCGATGCGCTCGCTCTTTATCCCGCGCCACATCCAGATCGGGCCACTTTGCTCAACAGCCTCGCGAACGCTGTCCGCGAGCGGTTTCAACACAGCGGAGCTACCACAGATATCGACGAGGCTGTTCAGCTGCATCGTAATGCGCTCGCTCTTCGTCCAGCGCCTCATCCAGATCGAGCCGCTTCGCTCAACAACCTCAGCAGTTGTTTTATGTCTTTATACAACCAGGACTCCCGGGTTAATGTTCTCTCTGACGCTATCCTACTATTAAAGGAGGCCTCTGCAGAACCATCGGCCGCTTTACTGGATCGGTTCCAAACGGCAAAATCATGGGCTTCTATAGCCCACAAAAATCATCACTCATCTGCCTTGGAGGCTTATAGCACTGCACTCGGGCTTCTACCTCGCCTTGCAGCATTGGACCTGGATATTAGGTCTCGCCAGGAAATCTTGGTTGCGGCACAGAGCCACGATCTCGGATCCGATGCTGCCGCTTGTGCAATTGAGCTAGGCCAATATAGTACTGCTCTTGAGCTCCTCGAAGCTGGGCGCTCCGTCTTCTGGTCTCAATCACTGCATCTCCGCACGCCACTCGATGATCTCCGTACTTCCCATCCCCTGCTCGCCACCAAACTCACCGAATTGTCGCGTAAACTTGAGCAAAGCTCCTTCCGTGATACAAGCCGTAACTTGCCGTCAGATAGTCATCACAGAATAATGTCGCTCGAGGCAGAAGGGTTGAACTGCCGACGCTTGAATGACGAGTGGGTTTCAACTGTTGAATCTATTAGATCCACAATCCCGGGTTTTGAGGACTTTATGCTGCCCAAGTCCATGTGGATGCTGCGACTTGCGGCGAAGCATGGGCCCGTGGTGGTTCTCAATACCGGGGAATCATCTTGCCACGCACTGATTCTGGATTCGCTCGGCGTCCACTGTCTCAATTTAGCGGACATAACTCGACCCCTTGTGGACACGATGGCTGAAATCATTTGCGCCCTTGCATCTCCCTGGTGTACGATCGGGGTGCCCGACCGGAGGACTGGTTCAGCAATGTCTTGAGGATATTGTGGATAGCAGTTGTGAAACCGGTTCTGAGTTGCTTGAACATCCAGGTCGGTTGTTTGCCTCTCTGAGTTGCATTTCTGATGATTGGACAGAAATCAGACAATCCGCCCAGATTATGGTGGTGCCCAGCAGGACCTTTCGCCTTCCTCCCCATCCACGCGGCAGGGATATATGAAGACCAATCTGTAGAGGAATCCGTAATGGACTACGTGATTTCCTCCTACACATCTACTCTCACGGCACTTCTTTCTCCCCCGTTTCCACCATTCACTGAAAACCACCCGCTCAGGAGCACTGTTATTATCCAGCCCAACACACCGAACCACGCAGCCTTGCCTTATACGGAGGATGAGTTGCGCAAGATCGAAGGACAGATTCCGAATGAATGGCTCACAGTTTTGGGATCTGACACAGCTTCGCTCAGCACAGTCTTGCCGCAGCTCCAAACGTCCTCCATCATCCATTTTGCATGCCACGGGATTCAAGATACTGAGAAGCCGCTTCAGAGCGCCCTACTAATAGGCAGCGAGCGTTTAACAGTGGCACAAATCATGCGGCAGTCCGGAACCTCACACGATGGGGGTGAAACTACGGAAAAGCACATGGGGTTAGCGTTCTTGAGCGCCCGTGGGACTTTGACGGGGGATAAGAAATTACCGGACGAAGCCATGCATCTCGCGGCGGCCCTGCGATTTACCGGGTTCCGTAGTGTGGTTGCAACAATGTGGTGAGCTTCAATAAATCCATCGTTCTCGCTGAGTTCAAAATCAACTCACGCTGTTCCCAGGACAATGCACGATCCCGATGGGCCCGAAGTCGCGGAGGCATTTTACGGGCACCTCTTCCGCGACGCGGACCCAAAATCAAACCCGCCCGTGTTCCCCGACCTCAGTGAGTCTGCCGAGGCCCTTCACTTGGCGGTAAAAAAATTGAGGACCCACGTTCCGTTTGCACGTTGGGTCCCTTTCGTTCATTATGGTTTGTAGTTATTCTGAGGTTCCAGCTGTAAAATTCGTTTGTATAAGTATAGCAAATTACATTTCAATTATGCCTCCAAGGGCTTGCCACATTTTTCTGAGACGGCCGCTGGAAGGATCTGAAATCTGAGAAGAGACGCCCGGACTGCCAGTACGGGCAGGGCGATAACATGTGCCAGTGCGTGCCGTTCAATGTGGGCCGCTCACGGATCAGCATTGCCTGGCCCCAAGACGTTCCGCATTCAACTCAGCGGCCAGTGCCGGATACGCTATGCAGCTTCCGACGCTGATACCTCAATGGTTGGAGGTCCTGGTGCGTTGCTTGAAGCACTGGTATCACAGCGCATGGAGCTGCGGATCGGCCCCCAGCCGCGCGGAGAATGCGCGGCCTGCGAACAGCGGATATCAGTATCCGTATCCGTTACAGCGGCGAACGCCCGAGTCGGTACGATAGAAAGCGTCTGCAGTCGTTATTATGGGATTACCATCTTTGAAACAGAGGGACGGGCAGGGGATGTATCGTTGCGAAGAACCGTGATCGCGGTGGGTGAGAGACCGTCGGCGAGGAGGACGATTCGGGGCTGGAGGACGGGTATCTCGTGAGTAGGCCGAGCTTGAAACGTCCGGCAGAGGCCTCGAAGTTCAAACGGGGGAGGCATCGACGTTCAAACTATAGACCGCGGTTTATGTGAAGCCGTCTTGCCTCAAGACCGATTTTAGCCGCGGCTTGGCGTTGATTTCATTTTTTGTCGCCAGCACGCAGGTACAAGGTCACGACTTCAGGGCTGCAGACTATTCTCCGCACACCTGTGTATCATGTCAGAAAATATAATTGTAAGACATGCCTTCCGTCGGTCGATGATGTATGGCAACGAAATACGCTAATATTCATGTAGGTCGTGGCCGAATACCCCGTACGACTTTATAAAATACGAAGCAACAGGATATGAAGGGAAGCAGGTATGAGCGAAGGATGTCCTGTCGGAAAAATGAGCAGGTACTTGCAGCTGGCACAAAAAACCATTCGAGAGGAGCGCTCGGATTGGGGGTCCAGTCGTTGATGTACTACGACGGGGTGGGATTCCTCCAGGACCTAGGTAACGAACGATGGCCCCATCCTTCAGATGCACTATCGTTTGGTACCGAGGTCGACAATAGAGGATTGACCCGGGCAGGGAGAGGGCATGATCGATACTGTATGGGATAGCATTTGGATGCAGCAAAGCTATGGTTCTGGCCACCAACGGTGCCCGTAGGAACTTTATTAATCGTGGCGCGGGGACGCTCGCAGCCCGGCATACACGCTCCGGCTTTCGAAACACCCCTCCACGAAGTTCTCAGCGCTCGGCACCGACAGCAGAACATACGTGCCCTCTCCCTCCGTATGACACACAAGCCAGTCGGTCCGCGGCTGCGAGTACACGGCGACGAGGTGCTCCGTCGAGCCGCAGCGACGGCTGCCATTGCATTCAGTCGCAGCACGCAGATGGAGGAAGGAAGGAGGCGCACCGAGCGCGCAGGGTTGTGCAATCCTTCGAGTGGTGGTCCTTCGCGCCGCAGCGGTAGCTGCGCCGGCATCCAAGTCAGCCTCTGCGCACAATCACAGGGAATAGGACTAGAAGGGGGCACATCAGGGCTTCGGGCTGCGCCGTCGGCATCCAGGTCAGCGTACTGACGTACAGAGAAAGAGGCCGACGCACCAGATGCTCCCGGGATCGCGGTTCGTACAGTCCCGCCAAACGTGGTTCTCGCCGCCGCACTGGTGACACGTCAGCGGCGGCTTCGGCTTCTTCGCGGTCGAGGCCATATTTCGGAGGAGGGTATGCCTGCCACTGGCGCTGGGGCTGGCGCGCACAGGCGGGAAACATCCGGAACGGTGCGGGCGAGCACGACGCGCTCGCTTCGGGTGTCCATGTGGGCGTCGCGGTGGGTGTCTCTGCGGGTGTCTCTGGGGGCGTCCAGGGCGTCGAGCTCGCAAGTGACGAGTGGGTCTCTATGCTGGCAGTGTGGCGTCAGAAGGAGAAACCATTTGATTTGTAATTGACGTGCTCTTTTCGGGCCGCGTCACGTCACGTCACACAGCCCCTATCTCTCGTCCCTTCGTCTCTTTCAAGTATACTTCCGTGGCAGCAATATTTGTGGTCACAAGCCGTGGTATTTCAGACACGCGTTGAAAGAGCATGTAAATATTAATCTCGCTGGACCACATGGTCCGAAATCTGGAAGTTCAACCATTGCCGCATATATTCAACGAACTCGAGTTGACTCCAAGGATTCATATTCCTTCCAATTTACTAAAGCATCTAAAAAGCGAAAGGAAGGCTCGGTGGTTAACGGTCCATACCTACATACCATAGTGTCTGTATTTCTCAGGCTTATTATGCAGGAGAAGCCCGTTTGACTCGGGCCCGAGCCACGCATATGGAGAGTGTTGAAAACACGATTTTTTCCTCCGCCTCTCAGCTTCAACTTTCCACCGAGATGAATGGAGGCACTAAACGAGCAAGGGAAAGGCTCGGTGGTGGACGGTCCACGCCTACGTACCATAATATCCCATGACGTGTCTTCATTATGCAGCAGGAGCCCGTTCGCCTCGGGCTCGAGCCATTATACCAAAGCCTAGGTGTTTTCTCTCTCCGCTTTTCGGCGCTGAACCATTTAAGTCTGGAGAATGAAGGAGCAGCACATATCCCAGATGACAATCCCCCGCTCCCAAAACCGTAGGTGGCTCCGAAATTCAATCACACTTTCCTTTGTTACGGGTATAATCAAGGATTCGAGGGGATTGAGAACTGCTCGGTGGTGGACGGTCCGCGCCTGCATACCATGACTCCCTTCTTCTTAATATGCCGGCGGAGCTCGTTCGCCTCGGGTCCGAGCTATGGAAACATTTTCTTTTTGTAGGTGAACTTGACAATGACAGACACTCTGATAGAGGGAGGAATGGAACGAGAAAGATAATGGCTCGGTGGTGGACGGTCCACGCTTACATACCATGATATCCCACGACGCCTCTTCATTATGCAGGAGGAGCCCGTTCGACTCGGGCTCGATCCATTCAAATGCGACATTCTGATAAAGGGAGGAACGAAATGAGGAAGGAACGGCTCGGTGGTGGACGGTCCACGCGTACGCCTGCAAATGATTATGTGAACGCTTTCGGGACTCTGCAGGAAGAGCCCGTTCGACTCGGGCCCGAGGCATATGTGGAAATACTGCATGGTTTTCCTCTTTTTTTCTCTTCTTTTTATAGAATCAACTCGAACCTAGAAGGCTGGAATCGCACCTGCTCATTAACTCACATGCTCCGCTCCTCTCGAGACCCATGCTGGATCGCGAGAAAAAAAGCAGGATTTGGGGTGTTTGTGAGGCCGTTTTACCACTACTTCAAGGCATTCTAATGAAACTAAGCTATTGCAATGAGATTGGCGACTCTCTAATGAGTTTAGGCCAATACACTCGAGCGGGCACCTCCAAGTCCCGGCCCGATATGCCCGTAAACTGGAATTCAACGGCATCGCGCATTGAACTCGCGCGCTCCCGAGTCGGTATTGTGTATATTAATATCAATGGCATAGCACGCAGAATAAGAAATCCGCCCGTGCCATACTCACCCAGTGGCCCTAGGCTCAATGTTGTGACATCATGCACGCGCACTGGGCTGTACCTACCAATTATAAGAGAGCGGGTATCCGAAGTCCTTTAGTGCCGCTTCCAACTGGAGCCGAACAAGCCGCGGATGTGATCCACCGGCGGCTTCCCTGTCCATCGGCTGCTTCTCCTTCTAGCCGAGTTAGTACTCCCTCCGAGGAGTAGATAGTGCATTGGTCTACTCCGACCTTAATGCATGGCAGTCATCTGTACGTTTGACTGAAAGCGGATTTGGCGCTTTATAAGCGAGATGAACGTTGAACGTCAGTGACGGACAGCTCAAACACCGAGAGCACTAAACCAGGGGGAAGCTTAGCTGACGGGCGCGCTGTGTTTGCTGCGCAGTGTCCCTTATACCCTTCCATCGTCTGCGTTGATTTCTGCTCCTCACCATGAACTACACCATTTCCCCGCTGATTTCGCGCGCTATTGGGACTTTCCGATCTCAGGAGCCTACGTAACCTGCGTATGTATCATCGCGGGATCCACGCAGAACGAGCGATTGACCTCTTTGCGTAGGCGAAGATTTCATTTTACGGTGCGCTCCCCTTTCCTTTCACGCCAGAGCTCTCGAATAATGACTCCGCCCGGTGCAGGCGCCCTCATCGTTCTAATCGCCACTGCCGCGTATCTTCTGCATCACTCGACGATCCAGCGCCGGCGGATTCTCATAATCGCGACGTCTGTCATGGCCGTCCTCGCCACGGCGGAAGTGGTGATTCAGATCCGGGTTACTCTTCTGGAATTCCAGCTCTTCCAGCTCGCGGTACAGGGGGAGGTCTATCCGGATTCACTGCGCGCGTCCAGGGTATTCGACCAGGGTTCCATTCTCTACACCGTGAAGTACATCCTGCTCGTCACGAGAACAAGTCAGTTCCCTCCACCCCTAGGATTTCTGCACACGCTGATGAATCTTGCAGCGCTGTTACTGATAGCCTTTTCGTGCGTCCCTCTCCTCGAATGTGCTCTAAATTTTCCATTTATTTGGACTAGATCTATCGCTGCTTCATGGTGTGGAATCGAAACCTCTGGGCTGTGGTCCTCCCAGCGTTCACACTATTGGTGACCACAGGTAGTCTCTCCCCCCGGAACCGCGCGGATAGCTGACCACTCGACACCAGTCCTAGGCTACTTTACAGCGTGCCAATACGGCTATTCGACAACGGGCCCGTACTTCGACCCGAGGATCGTGTTTCTGATGGTCATCCTGACGAATGTCATGTTGATGGCCTTGACGGGTGCGCTGCTCTTCCACTTCAATCTCCTCGCATTAATCGCGATTGTTTCAGCGGGAAGAATATGGTGGATACACCGTGACGCGCGCATCCTGCTCGAATCTGCCTCTCTGCGCAGATGCAACACCGTAATCGCAATTATGTGCGTCGCGTTTCTTGCATGCTCTCTCGCCCTTGACCCAATCACTCGCCCACTCACCGTAGATTGGAATCCGGCGCGATCTACTGCCTCAGTCTCGTGCTCTATGTCATCTCCTACTCCTTCGTAGACCCCAAGCTCACAGTATGCATTCCCGGCTTTCTTCGAGTCCGAGATGGATAGCTGACTCCCCTCACAGCCGTTGAACAGGATCCTCGAGGGCGCCCTGCCTCAGATCGTGGTGCGTTATATAACCTGCTCCTTCCAAAGCTGACTTCGGCCCTCAGAACATCGCACCAGTGCTCATAATTGTGCGTGTTGGCCTCGGCCACGCAGTCAAGGACAGCGGTTTGAATTCCGATGATGACAGACGCATTATTCCCTATTCGCGGGAACCGGGGACGTCCGCGGGTATCGCGCGTCCGCCGAATTCTTCGTTTGTAATTGACATTCGCCCCGGAAATGAGGTTACCACGGGAGACTAAACTCCGGTGGAACGCTCGAGAAACAGACTTGAAAGACGGCGAACAATACATTATACTGTAACGTGTAATCTAAGCTTCCCCCGTACAGCTTCTGCGTTTCATGACAGCATGTCAGATCTTGCACGACTAAAGGGAGAAACTGCCTGCGATGAACCTCGTGAACACTAGATTACTATTATTGATGTCCGAAGAGGAGCGGCAGACGCTCGCGAACAACGTCAGGAAGTTCAAAATTATTAGATCAGAGTAATTGCAGATGCCGAACTGGGAACATGGTCTGTTCTCTCTCAGCCTCTGCACAACGCTGTACGATATTATTGGCAACTGGCTAGTGGGCCGCCTTACCATTTCTGTCCTCGACACCCTACAGAGAGATGATCTAATACTGGTCTATGGGCTCAGAAACGAAGGTATACATCCTATCTGTGGACTAAGATATTCTTCAGGAATTTACGTTCGTATTTCATGGCCCGCCGAATTTATTCTGGGCCGTATCCCAAAAGGGGAATAAACGGCTTAGTGGGCCACCCGACCAAATCGTTGGTGCGCATTCATAAAATTGGCCCCGGCACATTCCAAATCATTCAGTAGATTGAGCTACAGGATTGGGTACACTCAGCCTGCAAATCTGACATGTATTGGGGCCACAGCTGTTCGCCTTTCAAGCTATCTATGATGGGTGAGATTGCTGTCCGGAAAGAATAGCCTGCCTTCTAAAGAATAGAATGTAAGGGAGCCCGATATTGAGATTCAAGTCACTTCAAGGGAAGTAGTGGGACATACCTAATTGCACAGGACGACCCCCAAATACCCACAACCCGCCCAAAAAAATCCATCTTTATGTGCAACCGAAATCCGGTGGTTTAGAGTGGTAGCCCAGCGTGAACGGAAAGTCGGCCAATTAAGATCCAGATTGACTTTTGAGGATGGTCTATTGGTGGTATCAAATGCACTGACCCAGTTCCAAGTTATTAGCGAAGACGAGTGGATCGCTATAGAGGTCGCTAGAGTGTGCCGCTCAGGATCAAGTAGAGATGATCTTGAAGGGTCCAAGAGGCGAGAAAACTTTGTTTTCACATTCATACAGGTTTGAGTCATTGATTCGAACCAGGGGAATCGAACGAGCCCAAAAACTTGTGAATCGGCGAAGAAGTGGTCAAGAAACAAGCCGCGTGAGTCGCTCGGAGATAAGAAATGATGATCGGACACCGGTATCTTGATCAAGAACCGTCCACAGCTTTTGATCGCCGCATCACTCTGGCTCAAAATTTCACATACAGTGTCGCGAGAGGTTATATTCCATCCTGCAACCACTAAATCCCGGGATTCTATATCACAGTGCCTGCTATTATGCAAGTGGCCCACTAATTAGTGCGGCCCACTAAGCAGTCGCTGATAATAGAGGACCACAGTTACCTTCTTTCGCTCTGGTCGTTTACCTGAGATGCAGACCGTGGGTCGCCGAAACAAGTTTCGGGTGGCCCGAAACTAGATCATCGACGCTCGGCCGGCATGCTCATTTCAAACTCAACCATTCCCACGTGACCTTTCCCCTTTTGCCTTCCGCCACCTCCGCGATGCTCTCCCTCCGCGCCTTGCTCTGCATATCGTTCTCGCCGGTGCGCGCCAGCGCCGCCCACATCTGCCTGCGTTATATTTCCTCAACCCCGGTTCGATCTGCGTCGTTCGGTGCGGTCTGGTACGTTCTCACTCCCGCGCACTTCTAGGGCTGCCGCCCGTGACCGTGGCCACGGCTCGACAGCACCCGTGACACGGGTGCCGTGCCCGTTTCGTCGGCCATTTTTGCCAGAGCTCAACGGCACGGGCACGGCACGGGTTTGTACCTTGACAGCCCGTTGAAAGACGGCCGTCACGGCCGTGGAACGGCTTGTTTTTTACCGTTATCGGGAAGGCATAATTTCGAACGGAGCGTGTTTCAAGTGTCCCCGACACACATTCAATATGCCTTCTGCATGTCCTGACACTTCTTGCCTCCAAACTTGCAAGCTGCAGTCAAGTTGCGGCAATCCCGGCAATTGCCGAAAGTGATGGCGGACTTTCAGGTTCGTTCCGCCTCAACTTTCTTTATGTGTTCACTGATTCCTCCAATATTATTCGTTTGAAGTGGATCCAGTCAGCATTAGCGGGGAGAAGGGCCAGGCCTTGAACGAATAAACGACGCCGGTAACTTGGTGCGTGTCCTTCTTTCTTCCCGCTGTGCGCGGCGCCTGACAGCGGAGGCAGCTTACCGGTGCGGCTCGGCGGAGCACATGTTGGACGTATGCGCGCAGCCGCCGGTGCAGTGACTCAAGGGGGGAGGGTGCGGGATTGGGAGAGAGGGTGCGTTTTTCCTGCTGTCGGTGTCGAGCGCCGCCAACGGAGAGCATAACTCTGTCAGTCCTGCTTCATATTTCCTATTGTCTCATATTTTATAAACTCATACGGGGTTTCGGCCACGATGTGCATGAATATTAGTATTATTTCGTTGCATGCCACACATTATCAACTGACGGAATGCATAATTTATACTCTCTGATATGGTACACAGTGTGAGGGGAATGATCTGCAACCCTGAAGTCGTGACTACAACATCTCGCTGCATCTACGCTCTCAGCAGTAGAGGCCGAAATCAACCCCAATCCTCAGCTACAGTCGGTATTGAAGTTTTAAATTCAATCCGCGTTCCATCCGCTTAACTCGTTGGCTCTCCCAGGACGTTTCAAGCTCGGGCTACGTGGGAAGTAGTTCCGAAACGGAACCGCGCTAGGGTTTATTTATCCGGAACGTCCTCGACCAGTCCATGAATCAAAAGGGCAGCGCAAACCCGTGCCATTCCCTCTGTTTCAAAGACGTTCGTGGTAAGTTATTCAATGCTCTACCCAAGCGGATCCTCGCATTCACTTCCCGCATGCAGCCCATTGCCACCCAACGAAACTTTGAGGAAACTACATGTACACCGATCAGAAATGAAGACGCTCCGCCGCGGCTGGTATCATCTTGTGTTGCATGGCTTCATCTTAAGGTGAGTCTGGTTCTTATTCACCCACCTTTCGGTATGGTGAAAGTCTGGCTGGTCCCGTCGCCACAATTGTATGTATTACGACTGCTTGCAGCTTGAGCTTGGCCTGCACCGCTCAATTGATCATGTTCCGGCTCTGTTTTCGTCCTTGCTCATCTCATTGGAGGCCCTGTGCGCTCGTTTCTAGCTGTAAAGCTCGTACTACGTCAAGGTGACATCAAATCATCTTCTGAAAACACGGCCTCCACCAGACAGAACAAGATACAGACGGCACCGCGGGATTCTCACTCGGATGGCGGAGTGCCGGTACTGCTAGACTCGAACCAGTCTATCGGAATTTATGTACAAATCAAAGACAGTCGTTTGATCAGTACCCGATAGGGACTAGCAGAAAATCCGCGTGATTAGTACGGTCGGGAGTTGCCGTGATGGAGTAAATGACTCAGCCAAAATTCTGCGCGACTCTGCGTCAACTTCCTCCTTTTACAAACGTGAACAGATGGTTTTCTCGGGCTCAAAATTTTAAGATGTCCCATGTTTTCCAATTTCGAGGAGCTTTAGAATTGAGCCTTGGCTGGCCCGATCTTTGTTTGGATCAGGGGAATAGGGGTAATTACATGCCTTTCTCTCCTGTCGCGACACTGGACCCAGAGCAACTGAAAGTTACCGCGTAGACCCTTTGTGAAGTATTTGGTCTCCCATCCCTTCATTCACACTAGGAGGAAGCTTGTCAGAATATCTTCAAAGGGATCAATACCTTCCTCGATGTCCCAACGGGCGGCGGACCGTCAAGACGCGGTGGGCCTTGCCTCACAACTTTGAGATCCGGCACAGCTTCGCTCAACACGATCTTACCGCAGCTCCAAACATCCTCCATTATCCATTTTGCATGTCACGGGATTCAAGACACTGAGAAGCCGCTTCAGAGCGCCCTACTAATAGGCAGCGAGCGTTTAACAGTGGCACAAATCATGTGGCAGTCCGGAATCTCACACGATGGGGGTGAAACTAGGGGAAAGCACATGGGGTTAGCGTTCTTGAACGCCTGTGAGACTTCGCCGGGCGACAAAAAATTACCGGACGAAGCCATGCACCTCGCGGCGACCCTGCTATTTGCGGGGTTCCGCAGCGTGGCTGCAACAATGTGGTGAGCTTCAATCAATCATTCTCACCGAGGTCAAAATCAATTCACGCTGTTCCCAGGACAATGCACGATCCCAATGGGCCCGAAGTCGCGGAGGCATTCTACGATCACCTCTTTCGTAACGCGGAGCCAAAATCAAACCCACTCGTGTTCCCCGACCTCAGTGAATCTGCCGAGGCCCTTCACTTAGCGGTCAAGAAATTGAGGACCCACGTTCCGTTTGCGGCCACAGTGCTGAATACGCTATGCAGGTTCCGAAACTCATATCTCGATGGTTGGAAGTCCTGGTGCGTTGCATGAAGCACTGATATCACAGCGCACAGAGCTGCGGATAGGCCCCCAGCCGCGCGGAGAATGCAGGAAAATACATTTCAATTGTGCCTCCAAAAGCTTGCCACTTTTTTTCTGAGACGGCTGCTGACCGGATCAGAGATCTGAGAAGAGACGCCCGAGACCGCCAGTGCGTGCCGTTCAGTTGCATCATGATGAGGTAGTTGCCTCATGGCGGCTTACCCTTCCTCTATTTCGCTGCGCCGGCCTATGGGTAAATGCAGGCCGACGACTGCAGCGACTCGAAGCGTAGATGCTTGGTGGCTGGTAGCTCATTTCTCAGCGCTCTCAGTTCTGCGTTGCATTCTGAGTGTCCAGAAATAAACGCCGAGGGCATGGCATTAGGGTGTTTCAAACATCCCTGTTTTGACCCGGACTTGACCCCAACACGTTCTGCGTTGCACTCTGAGTGTCTAGAAATAGAGGCCAAGGGTATGGAATTTGGGTGTTTCAAACGTCCCTAACTATTAGGCGCCGAGAACCGAGTCGTTCCGTGTGCTGCGAGTTAAAATGCTGTCTGACTTGAAGTTGAACGAGTCAAGCGTCTGGCTCTACAATAGATAATTCTAATCAACGGCCCCCCGTACTTTGGCACAGAGGTTCCCGCTATTCAGTGACCTTAGGCTATTGCTCATCGTGGCTGGGGCATGCACCTCTAGACGCTGAGAATTGCAGAAGTGAAATCTGACGGCATGCTACCAATCTGTCATACCCTGATCGACACGTCACTAGCACATGTTCGAAGCATTCGAGAAGGATAACTCTATTTAGCAACCCCCCCGTTCCAAAAGCACGGGGTCGCATCTGTATGGCAACCCCATAATTTGTGACATCAAATTTGATGGCGGCTGATGGCGGGGCTGGCGGAATGGGGCGGGGCGTGTTAAACATGCTCCCGCCTCCCCAGCAGACATCCGATATTCCTGAGAAAAGTCAGGGAGTGGGCGCACTCCATGAAAGAGTGACAAGAATTTTCGCACACCATTCTACCCACAGAAACCAGTGAAATCATTGACTTGGTGCCAAAAATCCTCAAAAATCGGGGAAACATCTTCAAATGCGGTGAAGAAAAGAGGGGAAGATGGGCAGGCCTCAGAAAAGCTCAATTACCCACTCCACAATGTCGCGCTCGCACTGGCCTCACTAGATGCACCAGGAAACCGCCTTCGAGCGTCTTTATATCTTATTTTATCCGTCACGTGGGGGTTGCTACATAGAACCTTGCCATATGGCAAGTCCCGTTCTTCTGGCACGGGGGTTTCCAAATAGATTCATCCGAGAAGGATAAATCTAATTCGAGAAAGTAGGGACGTTCTACAACACTCCTGCTGTAGAAGCCCACGACTCAGCACCCCCGTCTCTGGTCCTATTCTGATTGAGCGCCAAAGCCGACGCCATAGACCTGGACAGAGTGACTCCCACATGTTATCCTCGTTGGCTGAATATCTCGATCAACATGAAGGCTTGAGGTTTTTCCTCATAAACGCACCATGGAAAGTCTCGTTCTCTCCATTTAGAACCCTTCATTACGTTGAGCCCTGCTGCTGGATTCTCAGACATTGAAAACATGAACCAATTGGCGTAGGAGACTTTGCCCTGGGACTGACTGGAGATTCTCTTACACCCTTCCCTCAGAGACTATCACGTCCACATCATCGTCGATGATTCCCAAGAGGTACCATTCTACATCCCACTCTCTACCGTTGATTTACTCAACTTCGTCTCAGATACAAGGTTTGATCTGGGGAGTCGTCAAGAATCTCCTCGAACGTCTTGTGACGGAGACGCCCTTCGAGCTCACGTTTGTGAACAACCCTGAGAGCGGAAGGGTTGAGGTAAATTATGAGCCTATATATGTGGATTGCCTGCCTTATTATTATTATTTCATTCAACCAGAACCGTGCTGGCCTTGTCAAGATGATGAAGTCCGTCACTCCCCATGGTGAGCTTCATACTACATCCTTCCAACGAGCTCTCAGGATAATATGTCCGTTGCAATCAGGAACCAGGGACATTCTTGAAAAGCTCGACAACATCCTTCTGACGGAGCTGCGAGAACTGTTGGTTCTCCCCTCCAAAGAGGCACCCGACCGCAAAAAATTGAAGATCATCGTCATCCTACGTGATCTGCCGACTGGCACGTAGCATTCAATTTTTGTTTCGTTTATTCTGATCTTGATTTAGATGAGGAGCCGCGAAGTCTGGAGAATTCGGTGGAATTGGCCGTGAAGAGCCTTGGCGATGCAGATTTACCAGACGATCGCATCGGTATCCAGTTCGTTCAAGTGGGATTCAGCCGTAGACTTTTCAATGCGTTGAAAGACGTCGTTGAAAACGACTACACTGTGAGTTTTTGTGTTCGAACTAACCGAATCAAAAACTGACGCACGCGGCATTATTTTCTCAGAACCTAGCCGACTTCACCAGTTATACGGGCTCGGCATCAATAGTTGACCAGCGCCTCGGGAGAATTTCTCTAGGCAACGTCGATGCAGCTTTTAGTCGACCCCCTGAGACATCTCGATCTACCGGTCGCCATATCACTCTAGTGCCAGGCGATCCGCTTCGTAATTCTCTTGCCATTGAGCAAGCTACTTTGATGTCTGGGCGGGAGCCAGTACTTCACTTTCCAGCTTATCTAAGGCACGTATCTTTCGAATTTGGATGGATAAGTCTATTGACCACGCTATATGTAGAGATGGCTCCGTGACGACGAGCAAGACCTACGATTTGAGCGCTGGCTTTACTTTCACAGGATGGATCTTTCAGAAAGATCGACAAGAATCAAGCCCGTATGATTTTCTTTCATTTTATCATGGTCAGGCACCGCTTCTGCGAGCGAGCGCTCGAGAGGGACAGGGGAACTGTGTTACAATATGGTTCCCGGACGTGTCGGCATACCCGACTGTGCACGACTGCCCTACCGGTGTCTGGACTTTCA
This sequence comes from Mycena vulgaris, assembly GCA_029204335.1. Taxonomy (NCBI): domain Eukaryota; kingdom Fungi; phylum Basidiomycota; class Agaricomycetes; order Agaricales; family Mycenaceae; genus Mycena; species Mycena vulgaris. The sequence continues at coordinate 362,670 of JARGYA010000056.1, forward strand.
TTTGTGCTACACACGACGGCACCGGAGTACGCTTGGGATTCAACGGCCATCTGGGCAACAAGGCGCCTTTGGCTCGTCTGAAATTCGAGAAGGTGACGCGAACCTGGGTACAGGATTATACTGACCATTTTTTTAATTCGTAGATACATTTCAGAATGTGTGCATCCAACTCGATTTCTTTGGCGAACATCAAGATCTATGATCGTGTTCTAGCTGAGGTGCATGATTTCACTCGGCTTATTGTATCTCGGCTGATCATACATGAATGCAGAGCGAAATTCATTTTGATTACTTCACATCCCTTCCCGATCTCAGCGGGCTGTCGCCCCAGCCTGGTAGTAGCTCCGCGATCCCATATATCTGAGAACGGTTTGGTCTGCAATAATTATTATCCACATGCTTTCGCTGCGCTCCGGCGTTACAGTGGGGATGCCCTTAGATGAACTGTAAAAGAATGTCGTGTGCACGGATTGCAGCTCTATGCGGAGCTTACCAACATCGAAAAACCACGATGATTACAATCTCGCACTGTTTGCCTACTCTCTGCATTGCCACCGTTGTTACTGCGAGGTTTCCACCCTATTTCTTTCTTTTCAGTCAATATAATCTTCGATAGAGTCATTTCATTCGTTGCTGCCAATACCTGGACGATTACATAACTACATCGTAACTCACTTATCGTCCTACACGCACATCTGCCTCTGTAAAAAAAAAGTAACGTCCCCATATAAACCTTGAAATGATTCTTCATCGTCAGCATATCCCGGCTCTTCCACCCCGGTTCATTTGTGTCGGAATCGGAACCCCGTGAGGCGTTCTGCTGCGCGTCTGGTGCGAGGGCGAGTCGGCCGGAGAAGGCCTGGTTAGAGGAGGTGGACGAGGAAGAGAGATGCGTCGTGACAGGTGACTGGCTTCCCGGGGCAGATGCGGGCGACGTTGAAGGGGAGGGTTACGTGTTACTGTTGAATTACGATTTACTCGGATTTCGGTGGAAAATGAAGCTGCATAAAATACTTAAGTTCAATTAGAGTGCGCGTGGGCCCCTTGGGGCCCATGTGGCACTATACTTAGGATAGGGAGTTATACTAGCTCGCCAGGAGTGGTGTGCGAGTGAATATGACCGTGGTAGTTACGGGATAGCTAAGTGGGAGTACCGACTAGCCTTCGACGCAGGTTCCCGCGCGGGGGGCGCGGGGGCCGCGAGCGCGTGTGACGCGAGCAGGGGACTCGCCACTGGTGCTGCCGCGTCCGGGGACGCCTCGCCCGATTCGCAGAGCGCCACGGGCGGTACATCTGCGCACACCCACCGCCCAACATTTGGCGCGTACGAGGACTCGGCATCTCCTCGCGCGCTCCCCGCACCGCCCGCGCCGCGCTCCTTCTCGTACTTGCACACCATCCACGCGCCTCGCTCACCGAATCCCCGCGAGTACGGGGAAACGATGCCTCCCCGCGCGCGCTCCCCACACTGCGTCTACGGCATCTGCCGCCTTCCCGCGCCTCGCTCACGACATCCCCCGCCGCATCCCCGTGAGTACGGGGCCACGATGCCTCTCCGCGCGCGCTCCCCGCACCACCCGCGTCGCGCTCCTCCTCGTACCTGCACCCCCGAAGGCCGCGGGCGCACGCCGCACCGCGGGCGCCTCGCACTCGCACTTGCACTTGCACCCCCGACCACCACCGCGTCGTCCACCGCGCGAGCGAAAGGGTGCGCGGCGCGGGGCGCAGACTTAGTACCCGAATCGCCGCCCGCGAACTGGGACGACACGCGCCGTATGTCTGCGCGAGTAGGCGCTCGTGCAGAGGCGGGCACGGAATGCGCGACGACGCACGCGCTGACATGAGGCAGAGAGGGGAGGGGAGCGTACGTACCTGTATGTGAGCCCGCCGAAGGAACTTGAGAATGTCAGTACATAAGGATTGGAGTGTTGGCACCTTGAGACGCCAAGTGAATGAGGCTTACGGGGCGCGATCAAGGGCGGGACCACGACTCGCTGGCACGGTACGGCATCAAAACAAAAGGCGGGAAAGGAAGGGAGGGAGAACGCACCCAGAATCCCAGAAATCCCATTTTCGTGCAGCGCAACCATTCACTGGTGACTGTAGGCCCTCGAGCTGGTAGTCCTTCAGCGACCACATCCGGAACGGCGCGGGCGAGCACGACGCGCTCACTTCGGGTATCCATGTCGGCGTTGCGGCGGGCGACTCCGCGGGTGTTCAGGGGTCGATCTCGCAGGCGGCGACGACGAAGGCGACGAGTGGGTATGCTGGCAAGGGGGAAATAATTTGATTGGTAATCGACGCGCTCTTTTCGGACCGCGTCACGTCACGTCACCCTATCTCTCTTGCCTTCGTTTCTTTCAAGTATGTACTAGTGCCCATCAGTAGCGGGAAGACTTATGATCACAAGCTATTATTCCAGAGACGCGTTGAGACAGCAGGTAAATATTAATCTCGCTGGACCACATGATCCGAGCTCTGGAAATTCAACCATTGTCACATATATTCAACGAACTCAAGTAGACTCCAAGGATTCCTTAGTATTTATTGAAGCATCCAATGAGCCAGGAGAAAGCTCGGTGGTGCAAGGTCCACGCATACATACCATAATGTTTCTCGATGCTTCTTCATTATACAGGAGGAGCCCGTTCGACTCGGGCCCGAGTCATGGATGCGTGGAAACCACATTTTTTCTTCCGCATCTTGTATTAGTTAAACTTGACAATGGCAGACCCTCTGATAAAGAGAGGAACGAAGCCAGGAAAGGAACAGCTCGGTGGTGGACGGTCCACGCCTACGTACCATAATGTCCCGCGAGGACACTGCTTCACTATGCAGGAGGAGCCCGTTCGACGCGGGCCCGAGCCATTGAAATGTAAAGGTGTTATTATTTCCCTCAGCTCGTCCAAGTTGGAAGTGACACCTGCTCGGTGGTGGACGGTCTACACCTACATACCTTGGAGTAGTAGTGATATTCGTGTAGGATTTGGGTGTACAGTCATGTTTTTTTTTGTTAAAACCACCTCCAGAACTGCCATCAGAACCGCCCCAGAACCGCCTCAGAACCGCTACTCTGACTGGCTCTAGTAAAGCCCATAAGGTAAATTCCTGGTAGGCCCAGGTCTACGTCCAAAAATTCCCTAAGTCAGATATCACGTTATCTGTGATACTGTGATCCTGTGATCTGAGACCGCGATCTATTTCCGGCGCCTCAGAAAGCGCTAATGTTTTTCTCGATCGTGCGGTAAGTCCCGAGATCGCGGTCTAGACCATTTCCTTTTCCGGCGCCTCAGAAAGCGCTAATGTTTTTTATGATCGTGCGTCAAGTCCCGAGACCAGTCTGGCGCCTCACAAATAATCTTATGTCCTCACAAATAATCTTCTGTCCAATGGTGGTAGCTCGGGATTGGGCCCAACAATCCCAAAATTCAATTCAATAACACTTGATCTATGTACTCTTTCACTTTTTGGAGTGCGCGTTCCTATGGAACATACAGTGCCTTTTCATGTCCTATATTGAACAATGCCATTCACACTGGATATACATATCTTACAGGCTCCGAGTCATAATATAAATGGTATGCAGCTAAGTCTCTAAGAGGCACCAGAGGTGCGCGCTGCGCGCAGGACCTTCTGAATTCATTTTTTCCGACTCAAATTTACGAGAATAGAACAACCTCGAGGGTGACAATTGCTCCCGCAAGTGCTGACATAACGAATGCTGCCATGCAGCCAACATGCGGTGCCACCCAGGACGTTCCATTCCACCCACATGTCTACTGCCATTGGTCCCGTCGTAGAATCCTTCGTCTCAGCACTGCAGGACTTTCAGGTTGGCAGCACGGCACGGAGAGTCATGAGGGCTTCCGCGAAGAGCTTTTTATCAAGTAAACAAGAGTAATATCAGCTTCGTTTCTGCCCCCATGGTCCTTAGTGGTCTAACCAACTTTGTTAGGAGGCAGAATTTCCAGCATCTAGTCGAGGCAGCCGTCCTCATCTTCGGCACCGCGTCACATCTGCTGCGGACGTTGAACTTGATTTTGAGGAGCGTCCAGTGCCACATCGTCGACGTACACGATCTCCGCGCCGAGTCCACCCGCGCTGAGTCCACCCTTTTCGTTGTACGGAATGTGGAGGAGGTCTTCGTAATCTCAACGGACAGCGAGGACTCGAACTTGCAAGTCGCCCGAGATACTCCTTCACTGCGATTTGCTCTCCAGAGCATGCAATCGGATGAGCTTCCCGAGAACGTCGTGGACCCCCCTTCAATTCTATGGGCGAGTGGCTTGATGGAGATTCTCCTGTTCGAAATGGTGAGCATGGAGGTAGTTTCTCGGACAAGCACCGAATTTGCACAGTAGCAGTTCCCTGTCCTCTATGAGCAGGGGCGCGTTGACGAGTCATACTGGCGGCTGTGTATGTGCTGTCTGCGGCGTTTGTCGCGCAAATTCTTCAGTCTCCCTGCCTCGTATTTCCTCTGCGGTGTCAAAACAGAGAGCCAAAATAATCTGGCTGGTGGCAGCTTCGCGGTTAGTTCTGCTGTTAAATTCTCAGTGGAAGTGGTTTGATCGATCCATGTAGGGCATCTGGCGGGGCCGCCTCGACGGTAGTCGAGTGTGTGTGAAGGTCCTGCGTTTTCACACAAGTCTGACAGACCAGGCACATCAAAATCTTGTCAAGGCCGGTTGTCTTTCTGGATTGTGTACTAATGATTCTCACAGAGTGTTTGCAGATATTTTTTCGAGAGGCACTTTGTTGGGGCCATTTAAATCACCCGAACATCTTACCCTTTCTCGGGGTTGACATGCGAATCCTTACTCCAGCCTTCTGTTTATTCTCTCCCTGGATGGACAACGGCAATCTCATGAACTTCCTTGCGAAGAATCCCGATTTTGACCCACTCAAAGCTGTAATGGACGACACATTTTTCGTGGTTGTTATTGACATATCTCTTTCAGGCAATTGATACGGCCGAAGGGCTGCGATACTTGCACGAACTTGATCCTCCGATTGTTCACGGGGATATCCGTGGAGTACGCCATTGCCTCGCCGGTACTTATTTACCCTGAGATATTGATCTATAGGCAAACATCCTCGTCACAAGCGAGCTGCGCTGCTGTTTGGCGGATTTCGGTCTGGCGGTGGTGGCCACAGAGATGAGCATCACGTCTGTCCGCCACGGCGGCACCGAGGCATGGATGGCACCCGAGATCCTCCGCGGCATACCCGCCGGAACGGCACCATCGCCCACAAGGGATATATATATTTGCCTTCGGGTGTACCATGCTCGAGGTGAGATCGACCACTCCACACTCAGCTCTTCTCATCGGCGACGTAGATGTTTACTGGGAAACCACCTTTCTATGGAATCCCCAGAGGAGCTGCCACTTTAAAAGTCGTCAATGGCGAACGGCCCCCTCGTCCAGCGGTGGGCGCATCCGGACAGGAAATAAACGACGAAATCTGGGACATTATTACCTCCTGCTGGAAACATCAGGCCACCGAGCGCCCTTCCGCCGGACAAGTTCTTCAGGACCTCGGTATTCCTCCTCCTCCGAATTATACCCTTCTGTGTCGTCCAGGTCAGCAGCCTCACTTCCGACCACTCGCATTGCCTAATCAATATATGCACAGACCGTTGACTTAATGTTGATAGCCTGGTCAAGAAATTACGGTGTGTTGTCAATCACACGAGCTAAAAATAGGTGCTCAGCTGTGCTTAACTCGGATCGTGAATATCTTCTCCAACTCATGCCGATTAATGGAGAAAATCCCAACCAGGAATTCCTCAGAATCATCGGAGAGGAGCTTAGGCCGATTGAAGCGCACCTCCGCGTTCAAGAAACGGCCCTGCGTGATCGTTTTGACCTCAATACTGCGCTCACATCGAATATCCGCAATCTCGTGCCGCGCCTGATCGACGATGCCAATCCCGAGCTTGCTATTAACGTCTGCCACCAAAAGTACAAGTATGTTCATATATATCCTACTCCGCTCTACATTTTGAACCAATTGGCGCATAGATCCGATTGGGACTATCTTTCCCGTTTGCGAGCAATCCAAAAACAGACGCCTCGGAAAGCCTTCCTCAATATTGTCGACGGAGGACTTCAGCTGGTGCAGGGTCGCCTTTCTGAGCTGGAGATGAGTTTACGGCAGAAATGCGACACATATCGACAAGCACTCCGACTGCCGCCGAAGGCTGAAACTGAAGAGACGGTAGAATTCCCTCGCGGGTGGCCAGGTCCCCTCGATCTCAGATCCGCTTTTAAACCCAATATTTCTGCCGCCCTTCCCTCCGCTTTGGCTACTTCACGGATCATCGACGATCTCAGCCGCGTCCCCTACCCCGAAAACATCCAGAGCCCGAAGGTCGAGCTTAATATCAACGCCAAGGATGGGAAGTTCAGGTATGAGTATGCTCCCATCACGACAAACCGGAAACTAATCCTCTTGAACCAGATATGACCGCGATTTCCTCCTCCAATTCATGTCGATCTGCAAAGAGAAGCCCGACATGCTGCCTCTTCTTGATGCCATCGGGATAGGTCCGGTAGACCAAGCTTCGATGTCCCGCACTACCTCTAGGGGCGGTACGCATCGCCCAGGACGTACTCCATCTATTTCGAGCGCCTCGGGAGCCAAAAATTGGCCTGGATTCCCCGACTTTGGTGCTAAGATTGCGCAGCCAGCCATGGGCAACTTCTCCAGGTCTCTAGCCACGAACGCTACGAGATTGCTTCGGGAATTAGGGCTCCGAGCGGTTCCATGGCTGGCCCTCCTTTCGGACGTCCGGCACCTATGACCTGGACCTCAAGCCAGCCTGGTGTAAGCACTTCGCTAAGTGGTAGCAAGAGGACACGGAGTAAGCGTAGCGAGCCCTGCGATAAGAACAACTCCAGCTTCCAGCCCGCTCATGGCTCTGGCTTCAGCAGTAATAACTCGTCTATGGCTCGCGGCTTCGACAACCCGTCATTTTTGCAGGTCACCACTAATCGTTGGGACCGGACGACCGTGAGCGCGGTCGATCCTGACTCGCCTGAGATCGTCGACCGGAAGGTCAAGGGTTTGCTGACCAAGGAACAGGAGGAAGCTGCTGCCGCTGCCGATGCAACCGCCACAGTCACGCCTGAGGAACCCGTATCGAAGTCCTCCGAGGAAGAATGCGAGGTGCAGGAGGTCTCCACCGAGCCCACTGTCGAGAAGGAGGAATCCGAGGACAGTGTGGCTACTCCGATCAAGAACAAGTACAAGGACGGCCCCCGGATTGACACGGCCTCTTCCACTCCTGTATAATTTCCCCGCCGACAACCAGGCCCCTTCGACTTGTCATCCGCTGTCAAATCCAACATTCCCGCCGCCGTTCCTTCTGCTCTGGCTACTGCCCGGATTATTGATGACCTGAGTCGCGTTCCGTACCCGAAAAACATCCAGAGCCCGAAGGTTGAGCTCAACATCAACGCCAAGAATGGCAAGTTCAGGCGCAGAGTTGTTTTAATACATGTACTGGAAAATCTAACTTTCGACGTAGATACGACCGCGATTTCCTCCTCCAATTCATGTCGATCTGCAAAGAGAAGCCCGACATGCTACTCCCTCTTGATGCCCTCGGGATAGGTCCGGTAGACCAAGCTTCGATGTCCCGCACGATATTCAGGGGAGGTACACACCTGCCGGAGCGTACTCAATCCATCACAAACCCACCTGGTACCGGCAATGTGCGCGGATTCCCTGGATTCGGTGCCAAGGTTGCGGCCCCCTTTTCAGGCATGGGAAAATTCGGCGCTGGTCCCAAATCCAGTCAGCAACGCTTCGAGCTGGTGTCTGGTGCTCGAGTACCGAGCGGCACTTCCGCCGGCTCTGCGTTCGGACGCCCGTCGCCCATGACCAGGACAACGAGTCCACCTGGTGTAGGCTCTCAGCTTGGTAGCAAACGTACGCGGAGCAAGCGTGGCGAGACCCGCGACAAGCCTAATTCTGGTTCTCAGCTTGCCTATGGTTCTGACTGATGATCAAGTCCGCTTCTGTCGACAGCGAGCGGACTGCACGCATCGCGGCGAAGTCTTCGGACGCCGACAAGCTTGTCGCATTAATGTCATAAATCTCATTTGGTATACTGTACTGACGATTCTGCTTGATTGCATCTAGTATTTCTTTTTTTTATTTCCGTAGGTACATGTCCGGACCCGTTGTTCTTTCCCTCGCATTTCCTTCTGTTATCCCTCTCTGCTCTGCATAGATTAGCCTACACACATGTACATAACCTAGCTTGAGCAGAACCAAACTTGCCTTCTGGAGAGTCTCTCATTTTACACAGCATTGTGATGCCTTGCACCAAGGAATTGGACGATCGACGTCGTCGGTTATTCAACAGTTATATATTTCTTGTCTTCACGGCGAATGTCCCTATGAACAAGGGAGGAACGAAATGAGGGAAGGAACGGCTCGGTGGTGGACGGTCCACGCTTACATACCAGAAACCGTAACGCGACGTCATTATGCAAGAGGAGACCGTTCGATTCGGGCCCGAGTCATTCAGATTGGGAGGCTGTCTTTTTTCCTCTCCGCTTCTCCAAGTTCACCCATTTGAGTTTAGAAGATTTGGAGCAGCCCATATCCCAGGTATGATATTGCTCGCCCCCAACTGAACGTCTACTCCGAAATTCGACCACACTCGGGTTGCCTATAGCTTGTATAACCAAGGACTCGAGGACTCGAGAGCATTGGGGACGGCTCGGTGATGGATGGTCCTCACCTAATCATTATAGCGATTGTATCTCTTAGGAGCTTGGTATGCAGGAGGAGTCCGTTTGACTCGGGTCCGAGCCATGCATTTGGGGATTGTAGAAATCGCAACTTTGCCTCCGCTTCTCAGCTTCTATATAATCAATTCCACCGCTAGAAGGCTGGGACCGCACTTGCTCATCCATTCATATGCTCCGCTCCCCTCACGAGCATTGCATTCTTCTCCATGTTCACGCCTTAATACAGCCCACAAATGAATAGTAGGGAGGGGCTCGCGCTGCGAAATTCCCCCACAGTCGAGTGCATTTTTCTCGCTTGTATACTTAATCCAGCATTCAAGTTGATAGGGAACGGCTCGGTGGTGGACGGTCCACGGCTGCGGATTATCAGGTCGAGCGCTCTTCAAGTACTCTGCAGGAAGAGCCTGTTCGACTCGGGCCCGAGCCGTAGTTTAGGGGAGTGTTTTTGCATGCATACCCCAATAGGTGACAGTTGGCCGCGAAAGATTGAGAGAGACGTCAACTTCACCGCGAGTCTGCGTATGCGTACCAGAGAGAGTTGGCAAAGACTGCGACAAGGGTGATGGCACACAGTCCGAGGGCGGATAGGACGAGGCTACATACATGGAATTCGTGTCCTTGGAGTCCATCTTGGAATAAGTGAGGGCATGGCTGACCACGATGCCGTAGAGGATACCCACCATGGCCAGCCACAAGCAAATCAAGATGAAGCTGCACGAGACAAAAGATCAAACCACCGAAATCTAGCAAGCGCACCCAAACCGGTCCTCGAATCCGCCCATGGTACCTCGGAGTTTGATGGGAAAAGAATTTAGAGTGCCACGTCGGCTACAGGAATCCGAAAGAGGTGAAGGTGAGCGGGTTACCGTCGAGCTCATGCATCATTGTCCCAGTGTCTCGGAGTAGATATTGCCTGCTGCTGAGTTTGGGTGAAGCGGACGGAAAAGAAACGAACTGCTGACCTGACCTCAGCCAACCCACGAGGCCCGATATTTTTGGTGCATCTCAGTCCCGGCGTAAGAATCCATAGGAGCTTGGCTTAATCATGGGGGGTTGAGATATTAATCCAGGTTGAAAGCAGAGATTATTGAATCCGGATCAATGGGGTGAAGGCTTGTAGGCGGGGGCAGCGTTGGGTCTGGTGAACTCGGTTTAAACCGGGAATTGTGATTGATCGATCATGAACCGGATTAAACACTGGATTAAACACGGGATTAAACACTTGATGGATTGAGACAAAAACAAGCATCATGTGTGGCTCGATCTGGAGACCTCCTCAGAGCAAACGACAGAAAACAAATCCTTAGCTTTACCAACTGTGCTAAACCAGCACAGAGAATGTACTGACAGGATAGTCAATTTACATGTCGATGAATCAATTACATTCAGCCACAGCGCGAGGTCACTGAAACAAAAATGGCTTTGCATCGAACTTTTATCGTACAGGAGTCAAGCTATGTTGATAAACGACCAGATAAATATTGTTCCTCCTTCATCCGTTCCCCCTCGATAAACTCGATCACATTTGCCGTTGGCGAGAGTAATGCCTGGTACCCGCCCAGCCTGACCAAGTTTCGTGCATCTTCTGCCCGCCGCTCATACATCCACGCCTTCTGACGAGCGTAAGCTGCATGTCCTGGCTGGTTGGCTTGTGATTCCCCCAGTTGACTCCAAACCGACTGCATTTTGACGAAACTCCGAATTGCCCGGAGCAACTCAACAAGCTTCTGCTCCTTCTGTTCTTGCCATCGCTGCATCTCCGCCTCTGCGCGAAACCATTGAACCCGATCCCCTAATAACAGATTTAGAGAGTCAAGGCTGACAGGGAGAAGTTCAGCAGTACCTTCATTTGTCCATTCCTCCATTTCACTCTGAGAAAGACGCTTGATGGTGTCCTGTATATGATCGCCGGCCCTACTATTGTCCTTTTGTTGCCTTTCATTCTTGTCTTTGCGGTCGTAGAGTGTTGTGGCGGCCCTGACGACGTTTTGCACGGCGCGGAGAGCATCAAACGCCTGACCTTCCCTCCATCTGACCTCCTCGACTCCAAGATCAACTAGATCAAGTTCCAATCGCTCGGAAGCGGTCAGATCGGCTGGAATAAAGAGTTTTTCATGCTCGATCTGAACGGCTGGTGATGCTGCCGCCTGCGCAGCAACTTTGTCACCGAGCTTGGGAGCAAGTGATTTCTGCTGCTGCCGCCAAGTAATGATCATTTTATTCAGCTTTGTGCGCCGGGATTGAACCTCTTTTAGAGTAGATTCTAGCTGATGGTCGGAAGCTTCCCGAATGGCTGCCTGGAGCCGTCGCCTGTATTATATTAAATGTTAAGTAGCTAACAGATTAGCCGTCAGACGTACTGGGAATCATGGATCTTCAGGGCATCATTCAAGAACCGTGCAACTTTGTTTTTTGGTACCAGGCTCGACTGGAAATTATCATCCTGGGCGAGCATTGCTTGATATATTGCCGTCTGCGATGGAACTGAAATATTGTATTAGAAGAGCGTGGTGTCGATTTCTGCACAAACCTTTACTCGTGCGATGTTTGTATACACTTTTCGCTTCTTTACCGACCTGGCTTTGGGTTGGATCCGGCCCTTTGTTCAGGTTTTCCTCTGTTCTCACTGGTCGACAACTCTTCGCCAAGGAGAATAGCGCTATCATTAACACCGCGGCCAAACAACGGGTAGCGACACTTGGCCACGGCAGTGTGGCTGGCTTCTATCAGAGTGTGCTCAAGGAGCGCTGGGACGCACTTGACGATGAGGACAAGCTCGAGTGGCAAGAGAGGGCAGAGGAGGGTGCCGGGGATATGGCAAGGTTCGTACACCGACCTTTTCATTTAAATTCCCAACTCAATTTCGACGCAGTAATCAGGCGGAGTTCGGCAGGAAAATGCACGCTGCTTTGACAGATCTTTCCCAAGGCGGCCTCCTCGGCGACGCGGAGCTGCTCTTGTTTTATGGCTTCCGTAATCCGACATCGGGTGACCTGGATATCGGGACGTGAGTTGTCACATTTTCCCCCCGAATAATTGTGTAACGCTGTTGATCAGCATTCACGGCCACTCGTCGCAAAACCGCGTCAACTTTGGGGGCAGTCATTCCGAAATGCAGGCCAATTACGGTAACCCGTGGGCTGCGTTTGCAGAAAGTGTCATACCTCGTGAGTGAACCAACACATCCAATCAATCACTATGTAATATGTGCTATCTACAGGACCCATCGTCGAGGAGACTTCGGTCATTCCCCGGAATGCATTTGGTGTTCCGGTCTTTCCCAGTATCGACCTCAACATAGTCACACCGGCCGACACTTGAGTCCTCCTCACCGAGTATTGGGCACATCTTTGGGGTGAGTTTCCGGTCTCTCCCTAATTGATGTCGCTCTGATGTGCTTGTTTCAGCCCACTCATGGTCCCCAGATTCAAACTATCCTCCCATTCCCTGGGCAGCAATCGCGAATAATCCATCGGGATACTATGACACGATGCGGTTTAATCTTCCCTTGCCATTGATCGCGCCACAGACATTGAATACGCTTCACACTACGGTGTGGGCAGAGTATTTTGTTCGCACCTCCTCTTCTGCCACCAGCTCATCCTACCACAGAATCGATCTCAAACGACTCCAACGGTGGAGGTAGGTTGATGTTCTAATGTCCCCACCCTAGCTCACCGTTATCTCAAGAGCCTGGGAGCGCTTCGGGGACGGTGCATATCCCCGTTTCAGATGAATCCAACAGTGGAGGTACGTTGATGTTCCTTTGTCTCTACTCCAGCTAACATTTATCTCAAGGGCCTGGGGGCGCTTCTGAGACGGTCCACACTGAAGACCCAAGTAAGTGGAAAAATGTGCAAGTCTTCGTATGTGTTCTGACGATATGATAGTTGATTCCACTGCTCCGATTCTCCCGAATACTACCAACAATGGGTGCACTTCATGGTTTTACCTTTGGTGACACCTATACTTATTTGATGAACCTCAGGCCAATCGAAACTAGTGAAACACCGACACCTCAAGATGATGTGCATAATTTGAAACGCTCCAAGCAAGTATTCTACTCTGTCTTGGCAGTTACGGTACTTATGTTCTTTATTAGCCCCGAAGAGCACTCGGAGATCGCAACACCCCGCAAAAAAAGAGCCAAGTAAGCGTCATTTTGGGATCTTTACATGCAATTTGCTCAGTGTCTTCCAGTCAGGGTGACCAGAATCACCCCTCAGAGCCCGAAAATCCTGTGGTGTAAGTCCATTTTTCCGTGGCCATCTGTGGAAATTAATATCTGATCATCGGCAGCGATGGCCATCGACAGAGCCGCAAGGGCAGCAAATCTGCCATCGCCTCCGCAGGTAAGACGCTGCGGAGATCGACATGCCAACCGGCAGCCAAAGTGTCCACGGCAAATAGCGAGAAGAAGGGTGGGAGGCCCGCTCGGCGCCGAAGAACTCTGTGCGTACATATAACTTTCTGTCCGTTCAATCCTTGATTCTCCAATAGAGGCTTTGTGTATAGCGATGAGGAGTCGGACGTGTTTAACGAAGATTAAATTGGTAACTCCTCTTCTTATGTACCACCCTCAAAGACTGAAACATTCCTTTGAAGCTCAACTTCTTCTGTCAATCGGCGTCCAGAATACACCCACTTCAACTCTTATTTCTACTCCAACTCGTCTCATTCGTCATCACTGAGCCTCCTGTGGTCGTTGGTATTCATCCGCTGTTTAATCTGTGTTCATCAATCCACTTCATTTAATTCTTCCTCGTTGAGTTTACTTTTGTCGGTGAGATTGATCCGGTGTTTAATCCGTGTTCATCTATCTGTTTAATCCATCCACTTTGATTTGATCTGTTGGAGTCTCGTAGCGGTATTTAAACCCCCTGTTCAATCCTGCTCAATAAATTAATGAACTGCCTGTCCTTGCTTGAGTGATGTGCATCATCCTGAACCATCGTGGACTTGGTTTAATCCTCATTAATTATGCTCAATTGATCATTGATTAAGCACCTCCGAAGTAGGGGTGCATCGTACAATTTTTCAGACAATAGGATGGGAGGTACAGCTGGACTCTACAGTTCATATCTCTGTCATCGGTCAAATGCCCTACTTGGATTCTCCTTCTCCTTCATCAAATGGTCAAACCCAAGAGGTCCTGGGTTCGATGCCGCCTGGTAGCCTTTTTTGAGCTGAGGCCACAAATCAGTCGACCTGACTAAACTTTGAACCTGCTTAAAGGCAACTCTGTTCAAACACGCGCCCACCACCAAGCCACTGACGGCATTAATCCGGATTTGATAATCTCTGCTTTCAACCCGGATCAATATTCCAACGCCCCATGATTAAGCCAAGCTCCTAGGGTTGCTGCCGGCGTCTACATCTCGTGGACGGCGCTAAAATATAGGGCCGGGTTTGCATTGGACGCGAAGCTGATGTATCGTTCGAAGCTTAGGAGTGGTCGAGCGCTGAGCAAGTCTTGCGAAGCAATGATAAACACCGTGTACAATGGAGAGCGAGAGGAGGGAATCAGAAATTATTAAGATTGTCGTGTTTAGCTATCGTCCTCGCGCAACTGGGCGGTGTGTCAGTTCGCAGTCTCGGCGAAGTGGAATTCGGAGTGGGCGTACAAAGTTACTGGTTATCTTGCCCATCTGGAGGAAGCCCATATTTGTACCCATCACGACACGCAGATGGGTGGGCGGCTGCCCACATTTTGCCTGGAGCTCCCGGTCGGGAACTGCCTCGAGGGATTTGCGTAGAAATGCGCGGTGACGAGCATTAATGTGTTTGTGCGGATGACTCACACCGAATAGACGGCGCTGTGCAGAAGTCATCTTAGAATAAGGTGGGTTGTTTCTGAGCTCGAGTATATTTGCGAGAGCTTAAGTAGTTTTTCAGTTCCGCTGGCCCTTTATTCTTCCCTTTTCAGGAATCACTCCAGTCCCATTATTCCATCCGGGCCACTTATCTCTTCCCTTTTCAGGGAAGATGCAATCCTTGGATTCATTGCCACCTGGAAAATGAAGCACGCATCTGCCAAGAAACCCGCTTACGGAGGACGCTGATGAGGCCGAGGAGGAAGATGAAGATGGGCGCGCAGCGCGCCTCCGCGGATACTCCAAGACCGCATGGCGCATGGTGAGTATGTGTATTATGTTTGAATGCTCTTCGTTGGTCTAACATCAGATCGAACAGGCGATTCAGAAAGTCATCAGTAACAAACGGAATGTGCTTAAGGTAAAAGCAAGACAGGCAGTGCCAGCGCAACGCCAGCCTCAGGAGAACGACGATCAAGAGTCCTTTCGCGAGGCCCCCGCTCTGGCCAAGCTCGTCGGCATCACCGCATATTCCGGTCGCGACAAATTCCGCGACAATCGCCACGAAGAGATTCACCAATACTCGAAGACTTTACTGGGGCCGACGAATGCAGGCGGCAAGTTTCGCAAGGCCGAGGCCCTTCTGTGGGCGAAAGAGGATGCAGCTGTCTGGGACGCCGCAGCGGCAGTTGAGGATGGCGTCGACTGGGTCGAGTAAGTCATCTTCGGTCAAATAGATCTGTAGTCACTAACACTCCCTTAGACGGCACAAGCTGGTGGCCACCGGCTTCGATCAGATGGTCTCCAACCTCCACGCCAGCCGCAAGTTTCGCCCTTTCGTGGCGACGATGCTCATGGGCTGGCTGAACGAGGATGGACAGGTTATTTTTGAGTGGCAAGTGACTTTCGCCTCCAATTTTTGATGCGTGACTTACGGTTGGAGCAAGACAGAGGCCGTTCCCGACGGCATTGTGGTCCCCGAAACGTTCAGGAAGCTCAACCCGCCACTCGTGCAACAGACGCTCAATGCGATGTATGCGTGAGCTGAAGAACCACTGAAAAGTGAGATGCGAATGGACGCGACGAATCCGATCTGATGTGCCTCATAGAATATCTTGCCACCCGCGAAGCTCCGACACAACGCGTTTTGCCGGTGTTTCCCCTCTCCACGGAGGACCTGGACGACCAATCGCACAAAGCTCTCGCGCAGACGTTGACGGAGTACTTGGTGGCATCTTTCGGTACGTCGCTTTCCTTGCTAGATTACATCAAGACTAACGGCTGCCACGGATGCTGCGTTTGACAGCAGACAAATACCTTGGGCAGACATCGTAGCGGACCCCGAGCACTACTACGATGTAACTCGCTTCGAATTCAGCTTCACGCTGGCGGGGGTCGCTGACTTGTCGCGTGCCCAAGTGTATGAGCTTGCTGGTGTCCTGGCGGCGGGCGCGGGCGCGGGCACCCAGGGTTTTTTCCGTGCGCCGACACCATCTTCGCGCGCAGGGTCTCCGACGCGGCCTCATTCGCCGCCCCCTCGCACTCCTCCCGCTCCTCACACTCCTCCTCCTCGCACTCCTACCCCTCCTCACACTCATACCCCTCCTCGCACTCCTTCTGCTCGTCCTCAAACTCCCACTGGGCCGGGAAGCCCTCGTCGTGAGGCAGAGGAAGCGCGTCTCAAGCACGAAGCGGAGGAAGCGCGTCTCAGACGCGAGGCGGAGGAGGAAACGGCACGTCTCAAGCAGGCAGAGGAGGAGGAGGCGGCGCGTCTCAGACGCGAGGCGGAGGGGGAGGAGGCGCGTCTCAAGGAGGGGGAGGAGGCGGCGCGCCTCAAACGCGAGGCGGAGGAGGAGGCGGCGCGTCTCGTGCGCGAGGCAGAGGAGGCGGCGCGTCGTTCCGAGGAGGGGGGGCAGGGAGGGCCGAAGAAGGGCGGGAAAAAGCGCAAGGCAGAAGAGCAGCTTGCCCGGGAGGAGGGCGCGGTGCGGCGGACTGGGAGACCCCGGCAAACGCCCGAGGTAAAGTTCCATTCACTCATGTTATTGTGTCGTCTAATTTGTACGCATAGGAGGCCAAACTTGAACGCGAGAAGAAAGTCGCGGCGACTGGTGGCAGGAAGACCAAACCCAGGTGAGTGTTGATGACTGTGTATAGAGGGTATCGGTGCTAATAAACGTCAGCTACGAGTACGTTCTCAAGACTCCGCCGGAGTCTAAATCTAAGCGGGGGTCTACAACGAGGTACGATTGTTATCTATTTCCTCGCACACGGGACGAGACTCAAGATATCGCAGAGCTTGAGTCATGCCGCAACTTGAGTCCCTCGACAGAACTTCAGTTGTAGGGAACTCAAGTCCGTGGGCAGAAGTTAAGTAGCTGGATCGAATGTAAGACTTAAGTTCGAGGAGAACTTAAGCTTCTGGGAGAACTTGAGTTCGCGACTCAAATCTTAACTACCCTGCCATCAATCTGTATGAATTGCACTGTATTCGCAAACTCAAGTTCCGGGTGCACAAACTTAAGTTCTCGGACATCTTAAGTTCGCGGTGGCTGACAACTTAAGTTCCGAGGAAGCCAAGCAGAGGGGGTATGCCATTTCAGTCCTATACTATACTAACAGGACTTAAGTTCCCTTCATATCACTTAAGACCCTTTTCGGTCTGGACCGCCCAGAACTTAAGAAAAGCTCCTGGAGTATCTGAATCTGGTTGAGCGAATCCAAGCTTGTTCAACTCCAACATCCCACATCATGCCCTGTTAAGCGCAAACGTTCCGGAGTTCCGAGGGAGATTGTACTCCAATTTAACTGAGCTGCAATTTGAATAATCTATGTGGAATCTGACCGAAACACTCGGGAAATCCAAGATGGATAGAAGACGCTGTAGACCCGCAAGGCTACCCGTGGAGGGTGGCCTAAGCTTGTTGAGCTCATACGCATGATGCTGGATGCAATACATAAATAACGGCCCTGGCTCGGGTTGAACACCGAAAACAAAGAAGGGATGAGCAGGGTAAGTCCAATGATCTCAACTCCAATTTTTTTGCTGGGTATGGAAACAACATTTTTTTTTGAATCCCAGCAGATTTGCGCGTGCGCTCCGAGAAACAATAAAACCGAGGTTCCAAGTTCACATTCTATAAAAACCGAGTCTAAAAGCGAAATGCGTGTAAAAACCATTTAGTTGTCGGGAGGCCCGAACGGCAGCAGCGGCTGGTCGCACGGAGGTCCCGACACAGCCGCAGAGACAATGCTTGACAAGAAATCCACATTCTGCTTGAAAATACCTGTGGTGTTCGCAAGACCGCCGGGCATGTTCGCGAAGAGATCGTAGTAAAATCCACATCCCTGATACACGACACACGATTCAGCAACTGGGCCGGAAAAAGGCAAGATTGAGGCTTACAGAGTTGGCGTCAAACGGAGCGGGCGGCGGCGTATCAGGGACGAAATTTCCCTGCGCGTCGTTGTGCCCGGCGAAAATGGGAATCGCGGCGAACAATTGGTCGCTGGTGTTTGAGAGGATCTCGCCCGTCACCGGGGCTGCCGCACGGTGCCAGTTTTTCGGGAAGCTTTGGTTGCGCAAGAACGAGCCGATAGTAGAGATTGATGCTTGTTTCGTCGTGCCTGTGCCCGTTTCAGTCTGGAATCGCGAAATAATACGTGATAATTTTCACCGTTTGCGAAAATACTGAAAGAAGAGAGTTAAGCTGCGGACTATTTCAATGTGCAAATAATTTACTCGAGTAAGAAGGAGATCTCAGTGAATGAGGCAGCGACGCGCGTGGGAGTGAAGTGAAACTGGCAATATCATCAATACGCTGAGAACGGTGAGTTAATGGCGGAGGAGCTCACTTCTGGGTCCGCCGCTTGGTTCATCTGTATATTGTGTTGCTTGATCGCAATAATCGTCGGGACATTGAAGACTGTGTTGTTGCCGTCCGGTCCGTTGTCACCAAACTTTCCGAGATACAGCAGGTCCTGAGAAAACAAAGTCAACCGCGATAGAAGAACGTTGGAAATTCACGCACGAGATCGTAGAGAATGTTCTGGAAATCACGGTTGTTGCCGATGTGCACGTCGGCGCGCGTGATTGAGGCATCGCCTTGGTGCGGAAAAAAACGAAAAGTGGGCGTAAGACCCCAGGGGAGACAACAAAGAGGTTGAGAGCTTACCTTCAAAGCCTCCGTGCTTTGCCAACCCGCCGGTTACGTTGCTACCAATATTTCCTGGAAGGGGCGGAACGAGTGGCGACACACCGCCGATCGATATTTTGTTCATGAACGGATTCCCGCGCAGCAACTGAAATTGTGAGCAAAATCCGCGCCATTGACCACGAGCCATTACCATATTCGCGGCAACGAGGAACGCGCCAAAGTTGATCTCCAAATTGTAAGCCTAGGGACGAAAGTATTCATGTTTGAGCGAGGTGAATATTGGAAGTGGGCGTACCTCCACCATAGCGAGCGTGATTTCCTCGAAGGTCGCGATGCCGCTGTATATTTCTTAGCATCACCATCAGATGGGTGCACGATTGCGCCTACTTTCTCGGGATGTAACCGTGGTTGGCAAGTGTGTTCATGCCGGCTGAAATCGGGGTTAGACAGCCAGCACTACAAGACATATTTGTGAGGCGCACGACAAGCTGAAAGGCATTAGCTTGGTTTCACTATATCAGCAGAAGAGCGACTCACGACCACGCTGGTCATTTGGTCCCGGTGCGATGAAGGGGTGCGCGGCATCGGGAATTTGTTTCAGTCCAGTATCCGTGGGCTGGGTCGGGAAATTGATCAAGGTGGCGGTTTGGCCGTCGCGCACTTCCTTGCTGGTCGGAGTACTCGCAGCGGTCGAAAAAGCAACATACAAAAGCACGCAAAGCAGTTGGAAGGATCGCATGGTTGGGTGAGCTGGTAGAGCTGCCTGTGTCCGTCGCACCTTTTATACTGGAACTTGAAATACGTACGAGCTAAAAGGGCCGCAGCGAGCTTCTCTGACACTGTCGCATACTTCCTCGGGGATTCGGTTATTAACTGCTCTTCAAGCAAATGGTAGCAACGCTGTGTGATTGCTCCGTAAGTGGTATCTCCATCGCCCTTCCTCCTCTCTTCCTCCGTTCCATTCCCCAAGTGATGTTACTACTGTAACAGTATTTCAATGCAAGCCAACGACTTTGTTGTTTTCAAATCTGCCGGAGCGAAGCGAAGGCGCATGTTGTACTCATCAGCAAAATTCCGCAATTTCTGATCAAAAGTAGACGCGTTTGAGATTTGACAATAGATTCGTCTGATAGGCTCGGCGGCGGCCAGAATTGACACAAGCGCAGCGGGGTTGAGGACACAGGGCAGACTTCATACCGGCCGCAGCAACCTCAGGGTATGTACTGTGGCACGACGCTAATCAATAGAAAGCTGTCGAATCTGACGTGAATGAGCTGACCCAGCCTCCGAACTATTGCACCTCCGACTCTTCCATCTACCTGTCAACGTTCGTAACCTCAGCAATTACTCGCGGACTACTAAGAAGGCTGACAACCAATCAACTTCATCCTCTAAATGGGCTTAGTGGCTCATTGACAAGAAAATATTTAGTGTTCCTGGAGCGCGTTGGAACGTGAATGGCATCGCTAGCCTCAGTGGCGACTATTACCTGAACCTCCTCCTTGGGGCAACTTTTTCACTGCCTCGGACTAAATCCGGGATCAAATCCGAAAGTTCGCGGGCTCGCAGTAAGCAGCGTCATAAGATAGGACAGAATAATCCAACTTTTGCACTGCCTCCGACTGAACCCCGGATAGAATTCGAAAGTTCGCGGGCCCGCAGCAAGCAGCGTCATAAGATAGAACAGAATAAATCACATAAATGTAGTGAATCTCAACATCTCGTGCGGACGGGGACTTTATATCTCCCTGCGTACGATCGCCGTAATGCTCGCGCCGCGCTCCTCATCTTGTGCCACCCCCGCCCTACGAACAAGCCTCACACCACCCGCGCTCGCATCGCTCACCGCATCTACCTCCCCGCGTCGGCTTCGTTGGTACCCTGCCGCATCGCCGCGAGTACGGGGACACGATGCTTCCCCGCGCGCGCATCGCTTACCGCCTCTGCGGCATCTGCCGCTTCCCCGCGCCGCGCACGCGTCGCTCACCGCATCCTCGTGAGGACGGCGACACGACGCCTCCCCGCGCGCGCTCCCCGCACCGCCCGCGCTGTGCTCTTCCGCATACCTGCACCCCCGCGCGAGCACAAGGAGTAGCTGCTGCGCCGTCCTCCTCTTACCAGCACCCCCGAATGCCGCGCACGCACGCCGCACCGCGGGCGCCTTGTACCTGCACCCCCGACCCCCGCCGCGTCGTCCACCGCGCGAGCGCTGGCTTCGTACCCGACTCGCCGCCCGCGCACTGGGACGATACGCGCCGCATGTCTGCGCGAGTAGGCGCTCGTGCAGAGACGGGCACGGAACACGCGACGGCGCACGTGCTGACGTGAGGCAGAGAAGAGAGAGCGTACGTACCTGTATGCGAGCCTGCCGCAGGGACTTGAGAGTAAGTGCATAAGGATTGGAGTAAGCGTGCAAGGTTGCGCACCTTGAGTCGCCAAGTGAATGAGGCTTGCGGGGCGCGCGTGTCCGCGTGTCCGAGGCGAGTACGGCGCGTGATCTGTGGGGTGGGACCACAGCTTGCTGGCACAGTATTTCATCAAAAGAAAAGGCGGGAAAGGAAGGAGATGCCATTCTCGTGCAGCGCAACCATCCACTGGAGACCCTCGAGCTGGTAGTCATTCAGCCGGAAGTATGACGCGCTGATTTTCGCCCATGGTACCTCGGAGTTTGATGGGAAAAGAATTTGGAGGGTCTCGTCGACTCCAGGAATCTGAGAGAGGTGAAGGTGAGTGAATTACCGTCGAGCTCATGCATCGTCGACCCCGTGTCTCGGAGTAGATATTCATTGCTGCTGAGTTTGAGTGAAGCGGAAGGAAAAGAACCAAACTGTTGGCCTTGAGTAGTGGTGCAGATTTGAGACCCAGGCCTCAGTCAACCCACGAGGCCCGCTATTATTAATGCATTTCAGTCTCGGCGTCCAAATCTCGTGGACGGCGCTACAATATAGGGCCGGGTTTGGATTGGGCGCGAAGCTGATGTATCGTTCGAAGCTTAAGGAATGGTCTAGCACTGGGCAAGTCTTGCCAAGCAATGATAAACACCGTGTACAATGGGGAGCGAGAGTAGTCGCAACAGAGGGAATCAGAAATTATGAAGATTGTGGTGTTTAGCACCCGTCCTCGTCCAAATGGTCTGAGTCGTCCGAACCGTGAGCGTCGTCCGAATCGTCCGAATCTCTCAATTCTTTGACCAAAGAGTAGACGCTCCCTGAAGGAACTCAGTTGACGCTCATCGATGATCCAAGGCCAACTCACGTGCGATTTCTCCGGAAATCCTCTTGGCGATGAACTCGTCCGCGCGAGCCCAGTAGTCCCTCCCCGTGAGGACACCCCTCCGCCAGTCTACGATGTAGTTTTTGAGAGGCATCATGACGAAGCGCGGGTCGCGGACGAAGCTGTCCAGCGGCAGGACGGGCAATTCGGTTATCGGCGACTCGTCCACAATGATCAGCGCACGCAGGATTTTACATCCATCGAGTAGGTGAGGACAGCTCGGGATGATATCGAGGGTGTCAACTGCCAGGTGGGTGAGGTACGCGAGCGCAGTAATGCCGTCCCATTTCGCAGGGTCCCCGTCATCATCAGATATGCCGTTGAAGAGTTCCAGATGTGTGAGATGGCTGAAGAACGGCTGGGCGAACGTTTCAAATTTGATGACACTGGCAGCTTCGCAGAGCTGTGCGAAATCACAATACAGATGTCGCAGCGAGATAGGGTGGACTGCGGGGAGTGGGGGAGTGGTCGGTGGACCAATTGTGGTGATCCAGAGGTTTTCAACGCCAGTGCAAGTTGCGAGGATGGTTTTAATCTGTTCTACTTCAATCATCTCGACGACAACATTCCGCACGGAGTCACGCAGGAAGGACGCCGGTTTGGTCCGCGCGATGCGGTCGAATGTCTCCATGGTGAATGGAGGGATTCCTTCGATTGGATTGACCTCGCTGGTCATGACCAGAGTTCGATAGAGCAAGGGCTCCAGCCTGGATGAGAGTGTAAGCCTGATATGTTACACAATTGCATCGAGCCTAGGCGGATTTCTCACCAACGCTTCACGCGCCAGGCCACGCGCATGAGCTTCGGTATGAATACAGGGCGGGAGAGGGCTACTATTTCGAATATATGTCGCTCTAATTCGCGTGGAAGGTTCGGTGTTGCAGGCAGATTCTCGAGCATCGTGGTTTGCGGTGAGCGTGTGACTGTCACCTTATCCCGAACAACGTGACTTACGGCAAACTGCTGCTTTTGATTGCCGCCCTCTTGAAGCCGCACATCCAAAAAGTCCAAGGAAAATACAGAACATCTGAACATCATGCCCAGGTCTAAATATGACCATTGATATGTATATGTGATCCATTTCTGGCTCCTCTACAGCAGATCACAGAGAAAAATTATGAACCTCAAGTGTCAAGTGTTGACCAAACCCCAAAGAAGAAAGCGAAACTATCTCAGGTTGAACTCGACTTGAAGAGCCGAACGGCTATTCTAATAAAGCGAGGGACTCCAAACCCATCGATAGGCTTGGTAGTGGATTGTCCACACCTGCAACCCGTATTCGTTATATAATGCAGGAGGAGCACGTTCGATTCGTGCCCGAGCCCCTGTGAAAGTCGATGATCCTTTTTCCCGTGCTCGACGGGTTGACATCCTCCAATAAAGGGATCTCGTGAGAGCCCATATGTCTCGCAACTCGGGCGCCGCAGAACACGTAGACGAATAGGGCACGCCATATGGTTGCATACCTGGATCAACTCGACTCAAAACGGAGCCGTTCTAACGCCAAACGCGAACACAAATCCAACTCTATTCCCGCTGTTTTCCGACCAAGGATACCGCGAAGGACAGTAGCTGTCTTTTTTGAAACATGTATTCAATTCAATTCATTCAGTATATACGACGAGCTCAAACGTCTACCTGGACTCTCAGTCCTTAGATGCTCTACCAGAAATGGGGGGGACCAACGAATCAATTTACAAGGGGTTTACAGTCTATTTCAGTCCGTACCAGTAAATGATCCTGGTTTGTGGTGTGAAGATTACAAGTGACGAAAGAAACATACAGTGGAAGTTATCACAGAAGATCAGCATCCAATTCCCACCCTGAAGAAAACGAGAGACGCACCATGAGGTATCACCATCCCGGACAGAGCGCTGGATCCAGCGAGGATGCGCGCCTATGCAGACCGGACGCGACGGGCGGGGCGGGGCCCTTGGGGAGAGGTAGGGCGATGGGGGAGGTGTATATCGTCACCGGAAGTGCCGCCGTTGACAACGACTTGGGGCCAATGGGACGCGGGAGGGGCGCGGAGGCCCGTCGGGGACGCACGGCGAATGTACATCTCGCGCACGGGGACTGGGTATCTATCTCCCCGCGCGCGACCGCCGTAACGGCCATGCCGCGCTCCTCATTCGCGCACCACCGCCGCCCTGCGCACAAGCGTCCCGCGCGCGCTCACATCGCTCACGGCATCGCCCGGTGCATCTGTCTCCCCGCGCTGGCTTCGTTCGCGCCCAGCCCCTCGCATCTCGCGAACGGCCCTCCTGCATCGCCACGAGTACGGGGACACGATGCCTCCCAGCGCGCGCTACTCCTCGGACTTGCACCCCCGAGCGCCACGCTCGCCCTCTGCCGCATCACGTAGCGTAGTGCGGTGAGTACGGGGACACGGTGCCTCCCCGTCCCCGCACCGCCCACGCCCCGTGCCTTCTCAGGCTTGCACCCCATCCGGGCGCGCCTCGCCCACGACATCCCCCGCTGAGTGCCCGCGATCACCGGAACTCGGTGCCTCCCCATGCACGCTCCCCGCACCACCCGCGCCCCGCTACTTCTCGTACTTGCACCCCATTCGTGCGCCGCGCTCGGTGAGTCCCCGCGAATACGCGGACTCGGTGCCTCCCCGCGCACGCTCCCCGCACCGCCCGCGCCGTGCTCCTCCTCGTACCGGCACCCCCGAAGGCTGCGCGCACACGGCGCACCGCGGGGGCCTCGCACTCGCACTCGCACTCGCACCCCCGACCGCCGCCGCGTCGTTTAACGCGTGAGCGCGAGGGCGCGGGGCGTTGGTCTGGTACCCGAATCGCCGCCCGCGAACTGGGACGACCGCGCTGCATGCCTGCGCAATTAGGCGCTCGTGCAGAGGCCGGCACGGAGCGCGCGACGACGCGCGCGCTGACGTGAGGTAAAGAAGAGAGGAGAGCGTACGTACCTGTATGCGAGCCCGCCGCAGGGACTCGAGAATTTAAGTACATAAGGATTGGGGTAAGATGTAAAGTTGCGCACCTTGAGACGCCAAGTGAATGGGCTTGCGGGACACATGCGCCGAGTGAACCCTGAAAAGAGTCGGTCTGCGTGTCCGAGGCGAGTACGGGGTGTAATCTGTGGGGCGGGACCACGACTCGGGGGCACGGTACGGCATCCAAAGAAAAGGCGGGAAAGGAAGGGAGGGAGAGCGCACCGACATCCACTGCAGGCCTTCGAGCTGGTAGTCCTTCACTGACGACCACATGCGGAACGACGCGGGCGAGCATGACGCGCTCGCTTCCGGTATCCATGTCGGCGTCGCGGCGGGTGTCTCTGATGGCGTCCGGGGTGTCCAGCTCGCCGCCGGTGGTGACGACGACGACATGCTGGCATAGTGGCAGTGTACACAGAAAAATGATTTGATTGGTAATTGACGCGTGGAGTTTGAATTTCCCTCGGCCAAACCCGCAATCCCCTTGTGCAAGTCTCCTGGCTGTTAAAATGCCAAAAGACCCTTCTGAGCCCCATTCGGTACCTATCCCAGAAGCTGTGGAATATTCTGACCCATTATAAGGCCATTTCCACCTCATCTGGTAAATACTGTTGAAAGTTGATTGTGTAATCACACGCGAAATCTTCGTCCCGTTTTCCTGATTTGGGAGACATCTTTCGATATCCCGAAGAGACAGACATTTTTACGCAGATCAGGCAACCCACTCTATGTTGAAATTACATGAAATATTACGTCCCACGCAAAGCGCAATGAATTCAAACTCCGCGATGCCATAGTAGCGGAGCACTGTGATCCACCCCCCGCGGTAAAAACTAGACTAGGTCATGACTTACCTTGCGAGCTGAGGCGCTCCCATCGCACACTTGCTTAGAGAGGCCAAGAGAATTATCCGGACGCAATAGTCTTCGTTGCCAATGTTGGCGCTTCGGGCCGGCGGTGAATCAGCCGGTGATGCGCAGGGCTGCGCTAGTGGGGCCGCCGTGGGCCGCAGAGACAGAGACAAAAACTCTTGGTGACGAGCGTGACAGTATATATTCGTACAACACATGCCTTCGCTTCGATCCAGCATTGGTAGAAAATGCAAGTGGCAAATGTATTGATTCATTAATGCACATCGTAGCAAAGTACCCACGAAGCAATAGCAGATGAAACACAACTCACAGAGACATCAGTTGGGCATCACGCGGGAGTTGAGCGAGTATCGGACCAGGTAACCGGAGGAGGCAGCATAAACCACCCAAAATTCGAATCAGAGCGTGCTCGGATTGTGAGGCTGAGCCGTTGCGTTGTCAGTAGAGGTGTGTTGTTGGAGGAGCGAGATATATTCGATGGAACCAATGAATTGGGATCCATAGAGCCCAACGGAAGCCAGATGAAGAAGGGAGACCTATTCAACAGTGTAGTCCGGGGTTCGAGCAATGCAGTGCTTGCGAATTGGTTGGTCCAGGCCACGCCGGTGAATAATTAGAGACCCAAGTGAGAAGCTGTAAACCAGGAATAGACGAAATGGAGGCGGAAAAGGCTGGAGGGAAAGGGCATACATGATGGCCTTTTATACCTGGCGCGAGGGGTACATGGCTGCAGTTCGACATTTTGCTGGTCCTGCGGCGCAATGAGACATATAAGGAATCCTTGAGCCGTGTAACACCGCTGTTGGACACGAGGCGTCGTCTGCTTCCCCCTGCGATCACGAATTAGTCCAAATTAGGCAGGTCACAGTCCTTAGGGAATCGTGGACACAGTGGGAATATGCATCCGAACGGGGATGCACCGGAAATTCTTTCGAAGGATGCGTGTCCGGAGTGTAGCTTCGTCTGCGCAGTGCATTTCACACTGACTGAAAGAGGAACCAGCAAGGAGCCTGAGGAGTTGAGAGGGAAAGAATGGGGATAACCTCGATGGGGATGAAACGCAAAAGAAAGCCGAGGATTTCGTTACAATGGTCAAAGGCGCCGGCACAGCTTTGCGGTAAGTCGACTGATCGTGAGTGATGCCATCCATCCCCACTTTTGGTGATGGGCTGTTATGTGCTGTTAACACATTTGGTCACGCGGCGGCCTCGTGTCCCCTCTGCGGCCACTCTCTCTTCTTCCTCCACGACCCATCCATCTCGACATCCCACCAATGGCAGAGGTGGCTGTAGGACTTCTCGGCGCTGCTGCGACGGTTGGAACAGTACAACTCGCGACAGGATCTGGCTTTACGGGACGGCATGAAAGCAGGCATCGCGAGGAGATGATGGAAACGAAACGGAACACGGATGAATTCAGGGCAAATCTTCAGAGCGGAGACGTCACAACGGATGAAGAAATAGAATTCTTAAACACCAAAGACCAGTGCGTATGCATACCGCCTGTTACAGACGCAAGGACTAAACCTGTGGTACGAAAGGGCCATTCGGCTGGGGAGCGAATATCATGACAGCATTGAGAGCTACAAGGAAGTTCCGTGGTTCAATTTCCCAAAGAAACTCAAAAAGAAAAAGGATATTAGAAGGTGGAAACGGTCGACAAGGCAAGCTAATCATACTCTGAGGAGTTTGAACGAGGTGAGCTGCTTCAGTCTCGTTGCTACTAGAACGAAGACGGTTACTGACAAATACGGAAGTCGATGAGCTCGGGATCCGACACATCTTCAATATGTGCGTCTTCGGGCTCTCCGCCTGGATCAAACCTAGCTGCCGATGAAATCCAGGCCTGGACGTACGGCGTTGTTGCTGTGGATGCTGCGGACGACGACGCGCAGATAGACGGTTGCGGCCCAGCGGCTTTCAGTCGGGCTGACTCCCAAGGCCACGCTGAGCATCACTATCACCGTCACGCATATGCTGCGCACCGCGACCATGGCCTCGAGTTGGACCGGCGCGAGCACAACGACGACGACGACTCCTTGGAGGGCCTCGCGGACACAGAGGCTAGAGGGTCCGACAGTGACGACTCTGTGCTGCTGCACAGGGAAACTGGCACCGGACATGGTAGGTCCTCACTCTGTTGGTGAAATCCTTCTGAAAATTTGTCCCAGCCTACTCCCATGAGCCCACGCAGGCTGAGATCCTCCAGATCATTGAGATGCTCAGGCACAATGATGATAATGTCCGACGGTTTGCCGCTGGCGCCTTCGGAAAATTGGCGGAATATGGCAGGTAATCCATTGTTCCTTGCAACCGTCTGACAATTTGTCTTAGCCCAGTTCCATCCGATCATGAAGCCTGGAATTCCTGATATTGTCGAGATGCTCCGGGACGGTGATCGCACTATACGTGGTTCTGCCGCCAATGCATTCGGGAAATTGGCCGACCATCGTGAGTAGGGTGGTGGGCATTATTATCCATCTGACAATTTGTTGCAGCCATCTTCCATGATGCCATGAGGCCTGGCATCGTCGAGATCATTGGGATGCTCGAGAACAGTGATGAAAACGTCCGCTATTCCGCCGTCAATGCATGCGGGAAAATGGCTAACCAGATTGCCGAGATGCGCGATGACAGTGATCGCTGTGTCCGTGATTCTGACGATAAGGCATTCGGGAGCTTGGCTGACCATTGTAGGTAAACCGTTGTGCAGGGTCATGCATCTGACAATTTGTCGCAGCTGTCTTCCATGACGGTCTGAAAGCTCGGATCCCCCTGATCGCTGACATGCTCAAGGACAGCGATCGGGATGTCCGCCGGTCTGTCGCCCAGATATTCGAGAAATTGGCTGACCATCGTAAGTAAACTGTTCTGCATTGTCATGCATCTGAGAATTTGTCGCAGCCGCCTTCCATGATGCCCTGAAGGCTCAGATTTCCCAGATCACTGAGATGCTCGAGGACAGTGATTGGAATGTCCGCCAGTCTGGCGCTCAGATATTCGGGAAATTGGCCGACAATCGTAAGTAAACTGTTGTGCTTTGTGATGCCTCTGACAATTTGCCGCAGCCGTCTTCCATGATGCCCTGAAGGTTCAGATACCCCGGATCACTGGCATGCTCAAGGACAGCGATTGGGATGTCCGCCGGTCTGTCGCCCAGATATTCGAGAAATTGGGTGACCATCGTAAGTCAACTGTTCTGCATTGCCATGCATCTGAGAATTTGTCGCAGCCATCTTCCATGATGCCCTGGAAGCTCAGATACCACAGATCACCGAGATGCTCAAGGACTGGTATGCCCGCCTGTCTGCCGCTCAGATATTGGGCAAATTGGCTGACCATTGTAAGTAAACTGTTCTGCATTGTCATGCATCTGAGAATTTGTCGCAGCAATCTTCCATGATGCCCTGAAGGTTCAGATACCCCGGATCACTGGCATGCTGAAGGCCAGCGATTGGGATGTCTGCTGGTCTGTCGCCCAGATATTCGAGAAATTGGCTGACCATCGTAAGTCAACTGTTCTGCATTGCCATGCATCTGACACTTTTTTGCAGCCGTCTTCCATGACGCCCTGAAGGGTTGGATCCCCTGGATCCCTGACATGCTCAAGGCCAGCGATTGGGATGTCCGCCGGTCTGTCACCCAGATATTGGGGAAATTGGCTGACCATCGTAAGTAAACTGTTCAGCATTGCCATGCATCTGACCCTTTTTTGCAGCCGTCTTCCATGACGCCCTGAAGGGCTGGATCCCCCGGATCACTGACATGCTCAAGGACAGTGATCGGCATGTCCGCTGGTCTGTCGCCCAGATATTCGAGAAATTGGCTGACCATTGTAAGTAAACTGTTCTGCATTGTCATGCATCTGAGAATTTGTCGCAGCCATCTTCCATGATGCCCTGAAGGCTCAGATACCCCGGATCACTGACATGCTCAAGGACAGCGATCGGGATGTTCGCCTGTCTGCCGCTCAGATATTTGGGAAATGGGCTGAAAATCGTAAGTAAACTGTTGTGCTTTGTCATGCCTCTGTCAATTTGTCGCAGCTGTCTTCCATGATGCCCTGAAGGCTCAGATACCCCAGATCACTGAGATTCTCGAGGATACGGGGTTCAAATTCGTTTGGGAGGCTATATGAACCTGAGGCACACCGCATTTCCTTCATTTCCTCCCTCATCCCCCTGTCCCAGCATCCCTCCCTCCGCTCTCCCTCCGCTTGATCGACTCTACTACCGCCCATGCCATACTCGGACTCAGCACCACACTCCACCCATCTTCGCCGCCACCAACGTCCGTGATCGCCGCCTGTTTTGCTGCCCCCTTCAACTATGTCCACGGCAAGTTGCGGGTAAGTCTTAGCGCGAAAAATACTTGTTCTAATTGATCGGCCGTGACGATCACGGGCAACGTCAATTAGAACCCGATCGATTTTCCTTGACCCACCACATATTCGCGTTGTCTGGCTATCAGTTCTTTCTCCATCCAAACGAAAAAATTAAATTAAATATTGTGTGTATCCCTAGGATGTATGTTCTCGAAATCTGTATGTTTCCTTTAGCAATTGAAATTGAGAGCAGCAGAGCCTGCCGATTCAACCCCTGGTACATGCGAGTGAATGCACACTAACTCCGTCAGGTCATCAAATTGTGGAATAAAATCCCGAAAAAAAATCCTGAGCCTCGTGCGTAGTCCCAGATAATTTCTCCTTGAGTCATCGGGTTAAATCGGACGGTATTCCCATCAGCACACAAGATATGGGTTGGATCGCCTTGAATCAGCAGGGATCAAATAGGTGCAAATGATGGCAAGTTGGCGTCTCGCAACACGTTTTCCAGACTCAGGACGTCTGCGTTCCTCTAACTCATAGGTAGAAATATGTCTCAAATTTATGAATGGATGCAATGATCGAAGGGATTTCCCGAATTCACACCCCTTCACTACAAACACATGCATTTCACCACGAATTCAGCAGGTTCGGGCACTTACAGTTGGAAAAACCAAAATCCCTTCGACCATTGCATCCATTCATAAATTTGAGACATATTTCTAACTATGAGTTAGACGAACGCAGACGTCCTGAGTCTGGAAAACGTGTTGGCAACATTGGGTCACTCAAGAGGGCCGGCAACCCGGCAACTAATGCGTGAGAACGGATTGATGGCCCGATGCATTGGCCGCTACTCGACGATGACGAGTAGGTCTTCGTGCGGGCAGAGCAAAGAGAAATGATTTGATTTGGATTCGACACGCTCTTTCCGGACCGCGTCACGTCACGTCACACAGCCCCTATCTCTCGTTCTTTTCGTTACTCTGCGATATCTTTTTGGTGACGGACACGGACTGGTACTGAGAGGTCAATATTAATAATAAGCTAGATCTCATGAACCACATCACATGACCTTGTCTCCCGATAGCTCAACGTTCAGCCAGTGACTCGGATACATTCAAAGGGCCCAGAATGCTCATTTACTGAAGCACCCAACGAACGAGAGGAAGGCTTGGTGGTGGACAATCCACGGCTACATGCCATGATATTTCTCGACGCTTCTTTATTAAACAGGAGGAGCCCGTTCGACTTGGGCCCGAACCATAGAGCGTGGGACGCCGTCTTTTTTTATTGCGCTTCCAGAGTTGAACCTGGAATTCTAAACCAAGGACACAACGAGCAGGGGAAAGGCTCAGTGGTGGATGGCCCACACCTACATAACTTGGAATAGTAGTGATATTTGTATAGGAGCAGCCCGTTCGACTCGGGCCCGAGCTATGCCTGCCGAAATTCATATTTTTTCTTCCGCGTCTTGTGTTAGTTAAACTTAACAATCACAGACACTCCGATCAAGAGAGGAACGGAATGAGGGAAGGAAAGGCTCGGTGGTGGACAGTCCACGCTTACATACCATAAACCGTAACGCGACGTCATTGTGCAGGAGGAGACCGTTCGACTCGGGCCCGAGCCATTCGGATTGGGACGCTGTCTTTTTTCCTCTCCGCTTCTCCAAGTTCACCCATACGAGTTTAGAAGATGCAGGAGCAGCCCATATTCCAGGGATGATATTGCTCGCCCCCAACTGAACGTCTACTTCGAATTCGACCGCACTCGCATTGCCTTTGGCTTGTATAACCAAGGACTCGAGGGCTCGAGAGGATTGGGAACGGCTCGGTAGTGGAGGGTCCTCACCTAAACACCATAGCGTTTGTATCTCTTAGGCTTGGTATGCAGGAGGAATCCGTTCGACTCGGGTCCGAGCCATGCATTTGGGGATTGTAGAAATCACAACTTTGCCTCCGCTTCTCAGCTTATATATAATCAATTCCACCGCTAGAAGGCTAGAATCGCACCTACTCATCAACTCACATGCTCCGCTCCTCTCACGAGCATTGCATTCTTCTTCACGTTCACGCCTTGATACAACCCACAAATGACTAGTAGGGAGGGGCTCGCGCTGCGAAATTCCCCCACAGTCGAGTGCATTTTTCTCGCTTGTATACTTAATCCAGCACTCAAGTTGATAGGGAACGGCTCGGTGATGGACGGTCCACGGCTGCGGATTATCAGGTCGAGCGCTCTTCAAGTACTCTGCAGGAGGAGCCTGTTCGACTCGGGCCTGAGCCGTGGTTTAGGGGAGTGTTTTTGCATGCATACCCCAATAGGTGACAGTTGGCTGCGAAAGATTGAGAGGGACGTTAACTTCACCGCGAGTCTGCGTATGCGTACCAGAGAGAGTTGGGAAAGACTGCGACAAGGGCGATGGCACACAGTCCGAGGGCGAATATGATAAGCCTACATACACGGAATTCGTGTCGTTGGGGTCCATCTTAGAATACGTGAAGGCATGGCTGACCATGATGTCGCAGAGGACACCCGCCAGCCACAAGGGAATCGAGATAAAGCTGCACGAGACAAAAGATTAAAGCCACCGAAATCTAGCAAGCACACCGAAATTGGTCGTCGAATTCGCCCATGGTACCTGGGAGCTCGATGGGAAAAGAGTTTAGAGTGTCACGTCGACTGCAGATGTCGACGCCAGGAATGATGAATCTGAGAGAAGTGAAGGTGAGTGAGTTAACATCAAGCACACGCATCGGAGCAGATAGTCCCTCGGACAGCGGTGTAAGTGTAAGACGCTGGCCTCAGCCAAGCCACGAGGCCCGATATTATTAGTGAATTTCAGTCTCGGCGTCTAAATCTCGTGGACGGCGCTAGGCCGGGTTTGCATCGGGCACGGAGCTGATGTATCGTTCGAAGCTTACAGCCGTTGTCAGTACCGAAGGCGCGAATCAGAAAAATGCGATTTTGGGCATTTTCTGATCCCCGCGACCGATTCACCCATATCTCGACAGATTCTACACGTATTGAGATGGAACATAGCTAGATAATTCGGCGTAATTCGTGCGCAATTAGTGATAGAAAAATCATGCCAAAATTATATATATAATTGGCGAGCTGGCTTTGTGAGCGATTTTGGGGTCCATTCAATTTACCGGCATTTAGGAATGTTCAAATAACCTAGATTTTAGCGAGGGAGGAGTTTTATTCATTCTTAAACTTGTGATAGAGCCACAATCTGCAATATTCTAGTTTATCATGCTTGTAATGACATTGAGACAACGGCAATCCACTATGGCGGTCAAAATGCACATTTAATCGGCCGCCAGATTTTTCGCGGAAATCGAACGTGCCGCAACTTTTTTGCCCGGTTTGATGCCCGTACCGCAACTTTTAGACCCTTTTGGGAGGGCCAAAATACTTGCGGCAAATACGTCTTGCCGCAACTTTTTTTTTTTCGAGTGCCGCAACCTTTGTTTCGAGTGCCGCAACTTTTTTTCATGTATAGGATGTTTATTATCTATCGTACATTTTGCATCTCGGAAACCGATGCGGCGTGCGCAGGAGGAAGCGGATTATCCCAATCGGATCGCTTAGGTAATCTGACTGATCATTCGCCCCAAGCGTCGTCCCTCGTCCTCGGCACCCAATCAACCCACATTGGGCTCTGGCAACATCCCTGCTCTATACTGCCACTGAGCCCCACCTCCTCCACTCCCTCTCCGGCCTAGTCAAAGCCAAGGGCAATGGATCTAAGGGGAATTACAGCTCATTTGCTGTTCACATTGGTACGCTATGCTGCACTCCGTAATGCAGCTTCTCGAGATCTGAAATCAACGCAGCGACGTGCCACAAAATTCCATCAGCGGCCTTTCAAGATGGCTGGACGGCTGCTATTGCTCGATTAGAAGCCAGCGAGGATATGCCGTCGGAGTCCGAGACGAAGGCAAAACCTTCCAAAGTCAAAGCGAAGAATTCGAAGGCCAGGCGCTCAGGTCCTCTGTCTGAGATTGAGGCTGAGTCATCCGACGATTCAGCTTCCGACTCGGACTCTGAGGATGTGGGCATCAAGAGGCTTATCAATTACAAGGTCAAACAGGAGCCCAATAGTCATTCCGGAGGCCTAGCTGTGTGACGTCGAAGCTCCAGATTCAAGCCAAGCGAGGACGACCAAATCGGGATGCTCAGTCACACTGGTCACAAACCTCTTTTCGACCACCACGATTCCGACATCGAGGAGATACCAGGCTTCCAAGTTGACCCGTCCAACTTCGAAGGTTAGTGCTACCACGCTCGTAGGTACAGTTTCCTATGAGGGTTCGTTTGTACAAAACATAATTTGCCGCGCGCGAAAGAAGATTGGCGCGCGCGAAAGAGTGTTTGATGCGGGCGCGAAAGAGTCTCGGCTATCTGAGCAACAAGTGATGGCATTAACTCCGTGACACCGCCGTGAAAGGAGTTGAACCAAGTGTGCCGGGGACAACATCCCTCACTGACAGGCCCTCACATTGGGCCTTGAATTGAGCTCGGCGGGGCTATTTGGGCTATAAATATTGAGTCAACACCAATAGGATTTTACGCGGAGAAGGAGATGCTAGCGCTACATATTTAGGCTGCGAGCATGCTAAATGCCCTCAAGCTGGATAAATCTTAGATTCCCTTCTTATACCATTATTCTGGTAGCCCAAGACCCTATTTTGGAGGACTGGGTGTGCACTAGGTGTGCTCGGGCATCTCGGGCATGTTGAAATGTAAGTATGATTCAATGTGTTGCAACCCCGGACCAGTTATTCAACTCTTGTCATTCATAAATCTCCCAGGGTGCCTTCACCCATTTCCTGTTGCAATTCCACTTCCCCTCCCCCCCCCTCCCCCCCTATACCCGGAGCATCAGGTGGCAAGTTCGCCTGCAACGATTCGACCCCATATGGAAACCATCAGATGGTGCGAACCTTGAGAATTTGACCAGGTTTTGGGGTTCGCGTGATCGAGATAAGTAGAAAATGTACATCTCACAACGATGTGGGTTGATACGGCCATCGCTCGGCAGTTGATGGCATCATTGTATTGCCGATTGCAGTGCTCAGATAGCCGAGACTCTTTCGCGCGCGCGCCAATCTTCTTTCGCGCGCGCCAATTTTTTTTTTTTGTACAAAGGAACCCTCATAGTTTCCAGCTTAATTGGTTCTTGCGCAGGTGACACCTCCGGCAAGAGAACAGCCTCGCCTTCATTCGAGCTTTCTGACACCGGGGGAAAGAACTTAAGGCACCGGTCTGCTTCAAGCTTCTATGGCTCCGACGATGGTGCGTGCCCTCTCTCTCGACTGGAGCATTTTTCTGAGCCTGTACGCTGGCAGGGCGGATAGAGATGGATACCGTCTCCGACAATGAAGACACCCATCCACACGCCTCAACGACACAAGGGTTCAGTGCTGTGCTAGTGCTTCTCTGTCACCACCTAGCGACGAGCACGTATCGTGACGGCGCTAATTGCTCTTTCTGCGAATAGTGATGGACAGAGGTAATTGCGTTCTACTGCTGATTGGACAACTAACGGGGACACGATGCCTCACCGCCCGCGCCGCGGGTCCCGAGCGCCGCGCCTCGCGCACGACATCCCCCGCCGCATCCCCGTGAGTCCGGGGACACGATGCCTCCCCGCGCGCGTTGCTTTTCGTACCTATACCCTCGAGCACCGCGGTCGCCCTCTCCCGCATCCCATAGCGCATCGCTGCGAGTACGGGGACTCGGTGCCTCCCCGCGCGCGCTCCCGTACCGCCGGCGCCGCGCTCCTCCTCGTACCTGCACCTCACACTCGCAATCGCAGTCCACCGCGTGAGCGCCGGCTTCGTACCCGACTCGCCGCCCGCAAACTGGGACGACACCCGCCGCATGTCTGCGCCAGTAGGCGCTCGTGCAGAGGTGGGCACTGAACGCGCTCCGTCTTCGCGATGACGCATCGCGCTGACGTGAGGTAGAGAAGAGAGGTGAGCATACCTGTCTGTATGTGAGCCCGCCGCAAGGACTTGAGAATGTAAGTACATGAGGATTGGAGTGGTTGCGCACCTTGAGACGCCAAGTGAATGACACGGCGGACAATCAACTGTCATTTGTGCTTTGGAAGCTTACAGTCACTCGGACTGTCACTTGCACCATTCTCATGCTGTCACTTGCCGTTCCCTTTGTTTCAAGACGGCCGCCCGGCCATCCGGCGAGGGTTGCTTTGTCCAATAATAACAATATATAGAGCTCGAAATCTCAGCAACCCTAGGAGCTTGGCTTAATCATGGGGTGTTGAGATATTAATCCGGGTTGAAAGCAGAGATTATCGAATCCAGATTAATGCCGTCAGTGGCGGCCGGGTGTTTGAACAGCACCGCCTTTAAGCAGGTTCAAAGTTTAGGCAGGTCTCAGCTCAAAAAAAGCCACCAGGCGGGGTCGAACCCCGGACCTCTTGAGCTCAACCAGTTAATCAAGGAGACGAAGATTCCAAGTAGACTATTTGACCGATGTCAAGGGTCTGAACTTTAGCGTCCACCTGTACCTCTCATCCTCTACCATCCTACTGCCTGCACAATTGTACGGTACACCCCTGCGTCGGAGGTGCTTAAATTAATGATCAATTGAGCATAATTAATGAGGATTAAAGCAACTCCACGACAGTTCAGGATGATGTGCATCAATTGAGCAAGGACAGGCAGTTCATTGAGTTATTGAGCAGGATTGAACAAGGGGTTTAAATACTGCTGCAAGACTACCGATCAAATCAAAGTGGATGGATTAAACAAATGGATGAATGCGAATTAAACACCAGATCAATCCCAATGACAAAAATAAGCTCAACGAGGAAGAATTAAACGAGGTGGATTGATGAACACGGATTAAACAGCGGATAAATACCAACGACCACAGGAGGCTCAGTGATGACGAATAAGACGAGTTGGAGTAGAAATAGAAGTTGAGTTGGGTGTCTTCTGGACACCGATTGACAGAAGAAGTCGAGCTTCAAAGGAATGATTCAGTCTGTGAGGGTGGTACATAAGAAGAGAAGTTACCAATTTAATCTTCATTAAACGTCTCCGACTTCTCATCGCCATACATGGGAAAAAGGATTTTGACGATGCAGTGCCGTTTACGCATGCAGCGTCAATCCTAGCGTCAATCTGCGTCAGTTGAACTTGCGGCACTTGTTGAACTGACATTGAGCAGCCATTCAGACCTCACCGAGTGTGTAGAGACATACCAGGTGGATTGTTGCATCGTTACGGGTTGGATTTGTTACGAATGGTTCACGTTGAGGGCGTCGGAGACATAAAATAAAATTGCATGCTGTGTCAATCAGCGTCAGTCTGTGTCAATCAGCGTCAGTCTGCGTCAATCTGCGTCAACCAAACAACGTCAAATACTCCGCAGCGTCACTTGTCAGTGTCAATTCGGTACTCTGCCGCGTCCGTCGCGGCGCTCGCAGCGTCAGTACTGTGCTTCATCTGCGTCAGTCTGCGCGCACCGGTCTTGCGCCGTGACACAATGTCAGTGTGACCTACCTGTGTCAATGCAGCTTCCACTTCAACATTCTCTGCGCCGCCAATGCGCCACTCTGCGTCGGTGCTGCGTCGGTCAAGGTCACTCTGCCCAATCTCTTGGGCCCAACGTCCATGCCATCGATATTTCTTGTCTCATAATTCCACAAAATTATCTAATCTCTGGCCACTCTGGTCGCCCATTTCTCGCACTCTCAATGTCTGATATTACGCTTTCTCTGTTGGTCCTCGAGGCGGTCATACTCACCCCCTTGTAGACCTATTTTTTTGGGCATTGTGCTTCGACCTGATTATCACAAATGAGGAATCCTATCTAAATTGTGTTGAAAAAATTCACGCCGCCGCTGCATCAATCGGACGTTGTGTTGTTGAGATCGGTTGAACTATCCTGAAGGTGTATTTTCAAGATTTCCAGCTCCCGAACTCTTCCAATACATTCCTCATGCATGGAGATAGGTTTATAAGTCTGCCAGTCGCGCTTGCGAAGCTCCCCAATTGCGGGCGCTGATCTGCGTCAGTACTGTACATACTTGAATGGGAGCAACACCCTGAGGACCGTGACATGGCTGTTGCCTTTTTGTTAGGCAACAACCCCCACCGTGAGCGTGACCGTTGCTCAAAGTGGCAACATCAAGTAATTACTTCCCCCCAATTATCAGGTTCCAGGCAGTACAAAATGGTTCTCTGCTACTCACTACCTGTGAATGATAGTTTGCAAGCATTTTCGAAGTTTTATCCACCCCTGAGGATGCCCCCGATTTTTTTTCGGACATGTCACGATTTTTTTGAGGCAACAGCGCCCATCGTGACAGTGACCCGGCGAAAAAAAGGCAACGCAACGGCCCTGCAGTGACCGTGACTGTTGCTCCCCTACAAGTATGTACAGTAGGCGCGTCGCCTTGCGTCAATGCACAGCCACCCTGCGTCAGTTTGGATTGATGTCGACTGACGCTTCCACAGATGGGCTTCAATATTAATATGTCAAACAACTTTAATACATCCCTAACAATACCCAACATCCACAACAACCCGCAATTTTCCACCTTGTAGAAGTTATTCAAGAAATAATGTTTCGGTAAGAATTAGTATCCAGCGCCCACGGACTCATATTTACTCCAGACCCTCAAAGGGCCTAGCTTACAAGTTTCTGGTACTGTCTTGTAATACATACAAGAGAAGAACTCCAACAGGAGGATCATATTTGCCACTCTTAACATCATTGAAATTTTTTCCAATGTTCAACCTCCACAACTCCACAAATGGGTTGCTTTTGCTTCAATATCACCCCAGTGAGTACTGATCATACAAAAAAAACCATTGCTTGCAGCAGTAGTGCTTCACCAATCCGTGCACTGACCAGCGTCAATGTGTGCGCCGCTCTGCGCTAGTGCACAGCCATCCTGTGTCAGTCGGACTCACGTTGACTGACGCATCCACAGATGGTGTTCGGGATTATTGAGCGCGATTATTATATTCTCTGTAGCGCCTGGTAAGCACAGGAACCTGTCGTTCGAAACCTTCACCGAGTTATTCACACAATAGTCTTCAAGTTCAGAAATACTTTGCAAGCCACAAGGACATCAAATCCAACAGCGCCGCGAAATACACTTCGGCATCAATTTTCCATAGAATATCTCAATGCGTAACGAGTCGAGTGAGGACAAGAAAGAATACGATGTTTATTACAGGAAGTTTACAAGATTTATATACTAAAAGTACCTACTGCGTACGACAACGGAATACTACGGAATCAAGAATATTAGTAAGAGAACAAAAGAGAAACTGCGCCGCAACTACGGCACAGTAGTTGCGGACTGCGGTGCAGCGCGCTGACTAGGTGCATCATTGGATCACAAGGTGATCCGCCAATTCACAACAGATTTGTTTCAAGACCTGACAACATTTCCTGTTCCGCCCAACGTGAAGTTTGCCACAACTCTTGAGTACTGATCCTGATGTTCAGAATGTTTTGGGCACTCCTCCGTATCGTGTACAAGTCGGTATGACAGTGAACATGTCCCTTGAATTGTATTCGCAGGAGATGGAATTCAGGTTCACACATGATCATTTGGGTGTTATCATTTTGCAGACATATTTCAGTATGATATTGGAGACAAGTATCCACGAAATCCCGAATCGCAGTGGCGTTTGACGATGTGAAGTGGAATTCCACAATATGCCTAGAGTGTGACACTGCGGCAGTGTGACATTGCTGCGTCAATCAACCCGCCCATCCGCGTCAACTGAAAACGTCACAGCGTCAGTCAAACATCAGTGCAACGTCACAACGTCACTTTCACCTGCCCGCCATACACAAAGCCTCCATTGGAAAGTCAAGGATTGACCATGCAGAAAATTATATGTACACACAGAGTTCTTCGGCGCCGAGCGGGCCTCCCACCCTTCTTCTCGCTATTTGCCGTGGACACTTTGGCTGCCGGTTGGTTTGTCGATCTCCGCGGCGTCTTGCTTGCGGAGGTGATGGCAGATTTGCTGCCTCTGCGGCTCTGTCAATGGCCATCGCTTCCGATGATCAGATATTAATTTCCACAGATGGCCAGGGGAAAATGGACCTACAGCACAGGATTTCGGGCTATGAGGGGTGATTCTTGTCGCCCTGACTGGAAGACACTGAGAAAATTGCATGTAGAGATCCCACAATGATGCTTGCTTGGCTCTTTTTTTCGGGGCTTTGTGATCTCCGAGTGCTCGTCGTGGCTAGTAAAGAACATAAGTACCGTAACTGCCAAGACAGAGTAGAACACTTGCTTGGAGTGTTTTCTGCACAATATCTTGAGGTGCCGGTGTTCCACTAGTTTCAATTGGACTGAAGTTCATGCAATAAGTATAGGCGTCACCACAGGTAAAACCGCGAAGTGTACTCGTTGTTGGTAGTATTTGGGAGAATCGGAGCAGTGGAATCAACTATCATATTGTCAGAACACATACGAAGACTTACACATTTTTTCACTTACTCGGGTCTTCATCAGTGTGTGGGACTGGTATATGGACGGCTTGGGATTGCACAAGGTTGAAGTCATGTGGAGTGGGGGTATGGAACGTCTCAGAAGCGTCCCCAGGTGAGCAATGGGAACTTGATCTAGTCGATCTCGGAGCTGAGGAGGTCGGATGAAAGGTAACGAAAGGACAATAGTAGGACCGGTGATAATATACAGGATACCATCAAGTGTCGGGATTGCCACATGCAAACATATGATCACTCCAGAGGAGCAACAAGATCTCGATTCTCGGTGGCCTGAGGGATGGTTGTGGCAGCTGGGGAAGATGGGGAGGCTTTCTCAGAGTGAAATGGAGGAATGGTCAAACAAAGGTACTGCTGAACTTCTCTCTGACAGCCTTGACTCTCTAAATCTGTTATTAGGTGATGGGGTTTAATGGTTTCGCACAGAGGCGGAGATGCGGCAATGGCAAGGCAGAAACTTGTTGAGTTGCTCTGGACAATTCGGAGTTACATCGAGATGCAGTCGGTATGGAGTCAACTGGGGGACTCACATGCCAACCAGCCAGGACATGTGGCTTACGCTCGTCAGAAGGTGTGGATGTATGAGCGGTGGGCGGAAGATGCACGAAACTTGGTCAGGCTGGGCGGGTACCAGGCATTACTCTCGCTAACGGCAAATGTGATCGAGTTTATCAAGGGGGAACGGATGGAGGAACAATATTTATCTGGTCGCTTATCTACATAGCTTGACTCATGTACTATGATACAAGCTCGATAGAAAGCCTTTTTTGTTTCAGTGACCTCGCGCTGTGGCTGAATGTAATTGATTCAACGACATCTAAGGTGATTATCTTGTGGAGACATTTGTTGTGTCAGTTTAGCTCAGTTTGTAAAGTTACGGATTTGTCTTCTGTGGTCTACTCTGACGAGGCCTGCGGATCGAGCCCCACGGGATGCTTGTTTTTGTCTCGATCCATCAAGTGTTTAATCCAGTGTTTAATCCGGTTCATGATCGATCAATCACAATTCCGTCACTCACTCGTTTGAACCAGTTTAAACCGAGTACACTCCGACGCTGCCCGGCCTTCAAGCGCTCACCGCAATTAATCCGGATTCGATAATCTCTGCTTTCAACCCGGATTAATATCTCAACGCCCCATGATTAAGCCAAGCTCCTATGGATTCTTGAAATCTCCGTAAAAAATTAGGTGCACATGTGTTACAGAAAGTGTGACCAGATCCGGGGTTCATCAATACTGACGGCGCATCACATGCCGTTGATGTTGATACCCTCGAGTTTGCAGAGTAAGGCTCGGACTGGTTTGGAGCTGTTCGGGGATGGTTGTCCCTGGTTTTCTAGGGCGTTGTTCATTACACCTGAGAAAAATCACGGAAGACTGCCGCCAGTGGCAGTGCCCATAGAATCATCTTTTCGGTAACTAATTACTGATGATATCACTTCCCCACTCGGAATAAGGCTCTGCGCAGAGCCGTAACCATCTCCGTTACTTCCCTTGCCCCCACTCTCCTTGTCCTCGATGCTAGAGTCGGACCCCAAGGAGGACAAGAAGAATTATGGAATTTGCTTCTGCAGGTCGTTTGACTGCAAAGCACAAACTTG
Source organism: Mycena vulgaris (assembly GCA_029204335.1). Lineage (NCBI taxonomy): Eukaryota > Fungi > Basidiomycota > Agaricomycetes > Agaricales > Mycenaceae > Mycena > Mycena vulgaris. The sequence goes on from JARGYA010000056.1 coordinate 404,953, forward strand.
GCTGTCAAAAGATGGCCAGGTGAAGCAGGGCAAGTGGTATTCCAGGGCCACAATTGCGAAGCACGCCAAAAAAGATCAGGAACTGGTTGCAGAAAAGATATTACCTGTACGTCGGTGCTAAATTCCTGGAGCGTTGATATTGATTCCAAATAATTTACCTCATTCCAGGCACCCCAAGCAGTCTCCGTGCCCATAGAGCCAGTGACACCCATGCCAGCCATTATCAGCACCAATGCAAATATACTTGAGGGCGAACCAAGTATGTACATTACACATTCCCATTTCTTCATATCTTTGCGAGTGCGTATGATGTCTCCTCGATGGACTTGGATGACCAGCAGAAAATATTTGACGGCCCTGATTCTGATGATGATTAGCTATAAATTATGCTGTACCAGTGGTCACTCTCTAGCAATTTGACCGTGTTCTGCCTTCATTTACTACGTAACCTCAAACGTGGCGGGATCGGCATGTGATGCGCCATCAGTATTAATGACCACTCGCCGGATCGGGTCACACTTGGCTGTGACACATGTGCACCCAATTTTTTGAGATTTCGTGCTCTTATTTCGAGAAAATACATATTATTCCTTTTTAATTGCCCTACGAGCGGCGCCTGGACACCCATCTTCATGACCAAATAGCTTGCTCCTTGGAAACACTCTAACTTCCTGCAACACCGATTTAGGGACCAGGCCTCTCTCTCAAAAAAAAAATCAAAACCGGGAACTGCACGTGATATGAAGTCCTGTGATCCTCGGGAGATCCCTAGACTTCGGTTTCCTTTCCTGGCGCCTCTGAAAGCACTACTGTACTATTTCGACCAAATGTTCATACCATGTCACCCGTCACCTAAGATGTTCACTGGCTTCGGTGTTCAAACCCCGGCCGACGGTGTCACCTCCCTCCCAGGTGTTCATTCCGTTATCCAGCCTCCGCAAGCCTACGCAAGCCTATGCACTCTGCAACCGAGCACTGGAAGGAGCTGAAGAAGCTGATGCAATATTTAAAGAATCAGGCCCTATCAGGTGGATAGCAGTAGACAAGATTTTGTGTGAGCTCACCTTTGCTTACTGAGCTCAGTGTCTCATTGGTCCCATATGCGATGAAAAATTATACAGATTGAGGGTAAAACAGGACGAATCCGGCGATATAATCTAGGCGATGGAGCGGGACGGAGTATAGTAATAGGGCTGTGAAATTGAATTTTATTCTTCCTCGCTCATTCCTTCACCAATGGACACCAGCAAAATACTCAAAAAAAAAACCGACTGGATTGGCCAAGGAAAGGCATGGATGGGCCTCCGCCCCGCCAGTGGTCCGAAAATTCGCACCCGCCATCTTTTCCATTCCTCAGGAACTACACGGCCAGCTGTTGCCATCAGCCTATCTCTCCATCGCAAAAATGCTTCAATTCACACTTCCTCTCCAAAGTACACCTTCCACTGCTCCCCAACCTGCCCAATACTTCAGCAGCGTCGCTCCAGATATCATGGACGAGGCCCTCCTTCGAGTCCGGCGTCTTCCTATTCCGGAAACGAAGATGGTTCGCAAGCTTCTCAAAAGCAGCCATCAAAGCTGGCTCGATGGAGCTCAGTCCGTGATCTACAACCATCTCGGCGGCGTCGTAACCCACTTCCCGTTGTGGATTTTGACCTACTGGGAATCGGTGGTCGACCTTAAGCGCGATCTGTACAAATAATCTGACCCTTCACGCCGCTCTTATTTAGATGAGTGCGACTGCCGCCATCCCTGCGGCCGGGGCCGAGGACATCGAAGAAGAGCCTTATCTGGAGTCGGATGTCTACGATGACTGTGACATTCTTCTTGATGTTCTCTCCAACCATCTTCTCTCCCGTGGATTATCTGTAGCGGCCAACTTTGCTCTAGATGAGAGCGGTGGGATTGCTTGATCAGGATGCGTGGAGGATTCTGATGCTGACGCTGCCGAAAAATCTGACCAAGTTCTCGGGCGGGGTCAGCGCAAGAAAGTTGCAGCCAGGCGTTACCAAGGCCCGGTTTGGGAGGAGCACTAGACTCTTTTTTCGTTGTAATTTCTTTTCGTTTTTCCCCCAAAGTAGGTGAGCTTAAAAATCGTTTTTATGCCCTCTAATATGTCAAAAAAAGTTGTTCATTCGGCCACCGTCACCGTCACTGGTACCGAATTTGTTCAGTTCATGACCGGCCGTCACGCATCACCTGAACATTCGGTCGAAATAGTACAGTAATGTTCTCCACCGAAAGCGCCTGGGTGTGTGAACCACTATGGCTCCACTGTCTGAGACTGCAGCTGTCCCATGGCAGCCTTGGTCAGATGAAGACATTGTATGTACTCCGACAGAATCGGCAGATTCACTGGCCAGAGTTAGAGCATACAACGCGGACCCAGTGCAGCAACTCACAGAGTATGCCAGAACCAGTTTTAGGCTTACCTCCTGTGGCACTGCCCCCCTCAACTTTTATGTGCTGCACACATCACCGACAGCACAAGATTGCTTTCAACTGGACAGGTTGTTCTTTGGAACAAGCAAAAATAAAATCTGACTGACAGGAAGGAGTATTGCTACCGCTGCCATGTGGAAAGGAACAGTATATGTGACAAGGAGAGGCTAATCCATTTGGATACAGCCATCTTTGAAGCGTAGTCACTAAGCAGTGACCTATTATAACGACAAACCAGCACTAGGTTCACAGAGGGGGAATGGGAGCCTGACTTCAAAGATCAGGATGTGCATCCCAATGCATAAAATCGGGATTGGACCGACCATCAAAGGGGAGGAGACCATATCATTACTGGATGCTGGATGGCCAAGAACAAAAAAGGAGAACAGAACCAACCTATTGAGGCAGAGAGTATTGTCAGAAATGGGAGGAAGCGGAAGGCGAAGAGGAAAGTGCCAAAAAAAGGATAACATACACGAAGGACGAACTTGCCGTGACCACGATCGAGGTGTAGGATAGGGATTAATGTGGCAGTGCCCCCATCGACCCCTATCTATATCATCAAATTTTCACATCCATGAGTTTTTATCCGTTTGAGTTCTTTTTTGTTGGATTATGTATGCATGAACCATAGCTCCTGCCCTGTTCCTAGTATCAGGACGGGACGCTGGCCAAGCGGAGTATGTCACGTGATCGGTACAGAATTGAGTTGCTTTATTATTTCGCCAGCACAGCTTATGACCCTTAGTGGCTGTACAGTGTATCCTATATTACTATATATGGAAGAAACAGGCAACCCCTATCTACATTGTCAGACTTCCACATCCATGAGTTTTTCTCTGTTAGACTTCATTTTTTTTTGGTTTGTGGATGTATGAACCATAGCTTCTGCCTTGTTCCTAGTACCAGGACGGGACGCTGTCCAAGCGTAATATGTCACGTGATCGATACGGAATTGAGTTGCTTTATTATTTCGCCGGCACATCCATGTCCCATGGTGGCTGTCCCCAAAATTACTATATATGGAAAAAAAATTGTCCACAAGAACCCGGAACACTAAAGTGTCCAGGCATTATTATTGAACAAACCAACCTTCGCCGGATGGCCGGGTGGCCGCCTTGAACAAAGAGAACTGCAAGTGACAGTAGGACAATGGTGCAAGTGACAGTCCGAGTGACTGTAAGCCTTCAAAGCTCAAGTGACAGTTGATTGTCCGCCGTGTGAGGCTAGTGAACCCTGAGAAGAGTCGGTCCATGTGTCCGAGGCGAGTACGGGACGGGACCACGACTTGCTGGCACGGTATGTCGTCAAAAGAAAAGGCAGGAAAGTAAGGAAAGGAAGGAAGAACACACCCAGATTCCCAGAGATGTCATTCTCGTGAAGTGCAACCATCCACTGCAGGCCCTGTCCTTCAGCCGCGCGCGCGTCACCGACGACCACATCCGGAGCGGCACGGGCGAGCACGACGCGCTCGCTTCGGATGTCTCTGTGGGCGTCCAGGGCGTCGAGCTCGCAGGTGGTGGCGGCGACGACGGCGAGTGGCTCCATGACGTCAGGAGAGAAGAGAAAGAATGATTTGATTTGTAATTGACGCGCTCTGTTGGTACCGCGTCACATCACGCAGCCCTATCTCTCGTTCATTCCTGTTCGTTGTGTTGAGTTTGGTGAGAACTCGAGTTGACTCCAAGGGTTCTTTCCAAGCTTACTGAAGCATTCAACAAGCCCAGAGGAAGGCTCGGTGGTGGACGGTCCACGCCTACATACCATGACATTTCTCAACGCTTCTTCATTACACAGGAGGGGCCCGTTCGACTCGGGCCCGAGCCCTTGGGATTTTGAAGATGTCTTTTTCCTCTCTGCTTCTCCAAGTTGGCCTTCCAAGTGTGGAGGACATCAGGACCAGCTCATATTCCAGGGATGATATTCCTCACCCAACTGAACGTCCGTGCTCCGGAATTCAACCACACTCGAGCTGCCTTTCTAGCTTGTATAATCTAGTACTCGAGGACTCGAGGGGACTGGGACAACTCGGTAGTGGAGGATCCACACCTACACACATTTGCGTTTGTAGCTCTCAGGCTTGTTATGCAGGAGAAGCCCGTTCGACTCGGGCCCGAGCCGTGCCTGTGCGGAAACCACATTTTTTCTTCCGTGTGTGTCTTGGACTAGTTAAAATTAACGAGGACAGATAGCCAGATAAGGGGAGGAGGGAAATGAGAAAAGGAACGGCTCGGTGGTGGACGTTCCACACTCGCAAACGTTGGAGACATTATCCGCGTCAATTACTCTGCAGGAAGAGCACGTTCGACTCGGGTCCGAGCCATAGCTCGTCGAAGTTTGTTTCTCGCTCGCCTTCCTATAATTACACTTAACAATGAAAGACACTCCGATAAAGGGCGGGTGCGAAAAAGAACGGCTCCGTAGTGGATGGTCCGCACCTGCAAACTATATACGTGGTGGCAAGGCGTAGGCAGGAGAAGCCCGTTCGACTCGAGCCCGAGCCACGGCTCGCCGAAGATTGTTTTTCACTTGCCTTATAACTAGACTTAACAATGACAGACACTCCGATAAAGGAGGGACGGAACGAGGAGATCCTGAGAAAACAAAGTCAACCACGATAGAAGAACGTTGAAAATTCACGTACGAGATCGTAGAGAATATCCTGGAAATTGCGATTGTCGCCGATGTGCACGTCGGCGCGCGTGATTGAGGCATCGCCTTAGTGCGGAAAAAACGAAAAGCGGGCGTAAGAGCCTAGGGGAGACAATGAAGAGGTTAAGAATTTACCTTCAAAGCCTCCGTGCTTTGCCAACCCGCCGGTTACGTTGCTACCAATGTTTCCTGGAAGCGGCGGAACGAGTGGCGACACACGCCGATCGATATTTTGTTCACGAAGGGATTCCCGCGCAGCAACTGAAATTGTGAGCAAAATCCGCGCCACTGACCACGAGCCATTACCATATTCGCGGCAACGAGGAACGCGCCAAAGTTGATTTCCAAATTGTAAGCCTAGGGACGAAGTTATTTATGTTTGAGCCAGGGAAATATTGGAAGTGTGCGTACCTCCACCATGGCGAGCGTGATTTCCTCGAAGGTCGCGATGCCGCTGTATATTTCTTAGCATCACCATTAGATGGGTTCACGATTGCGCCTACTTTCTCGGGATGTAACCGTGGTCGGCAAGCGTGTTCATGCCGGCTGGAATCGGGGTTAGAAAGCTGGCATTGCAGGACATATTTGTGAGGCGCACGGCAGGCTGAAAGGCATTAGCTTGGTTTCACTATATCAGCAGAAGAGCAACTCACGACCACGCTGGTCATTACACTAACTGACCAAAAGAAATGTCAGGTGTCATTTTTGATCGAAATCCAGTCATGGCGTCTCACATGGCAATATTTTCGAGGGACTTTGAGGTACAGATTTGTTGCTTTATGTCTCTAGTATGCCTGTACAAAATTATAGCTGTGCGGCAAACACCCTCGGCTAGCGGCGATCAATTTTCCGTGACAGATCAAATCTCAATCACGTTTGAGTCAAACAACTCCACACTCAACGCGTGTTCTCTGCACCATCACGTACACTTTCACCTCGCAGCTTCGTATACCATAATCTCCGATCCCTGAACTCCATCTATGGCCCCTAACACGACCCCTACCAAAAAAACGAAGATCGTAGCGTGGAAACGAGAAGGACGGTCCCATGACTGGATCCGCGAGCATCTCACTGGGCGGCATGACCTGTCAGATCGCCAGATTGCTCGGATATGGACCAGGTACAAGGACAAGGAGAATTACTACGACGTAGGCCACAAATCGGGCCGCCCCCATAAAATGGACGACCGGGATACACGCTTTGCTGCTCGACAGCTTGCCACCCGGAACGCCGACAACGCCACGGACCTACAGCGGCAGGCTTTCCCCGACCTCCACGTAAACACGGTCAAAAGACACCTCAGGGGATTCGGTCTCGATGCCCATATTCGTCGCTCCGTCCCTCTCATCACGGGGAACAATATGCGGAGACGAAGAGAGTGGGCCAAAGGGTTCTTGGAATGGACGGAGGAGGATTGGAAGCGTGTCACGTTCTCAGATGAGTCGATTTTCCGTCTAATTGGGTCAGATGGCATGGAGTGGTGCTGGAGGAAGCCGAATGAGCGGTTGGACCCGAGATTTACGAAGAAGAAGGTGAAACACGGCGGGGGGAAGGTTACGGTGTGGGGGATGATCACTCCCCACGGCTTGGGACGGCTTGTCCGCATCGAGGGGAACTTGAACAAGGAGCTATACCGCGACATCTTACAGGACGACTTCCTGGGCAGTATGGACGACCTCGGTCTCGACGTTCGGGACTACTATTTCCAGCAAGACAATGATCCAAAGCATACATCCGGCATCGTGACCACGTGGTTCAAAGAAAATCATGTCGATGTTCTTCCCTGGGCACCGTCGAGCCCGGATATGAACATCATCGAACATGTTTGGGACCATCTCGACCATATGGTCCGTGCCCGGGATCCACTGCCCCGAAATCTCGAGCAGCTGTGGGTGGCTTTGCAGGAAGAGTGGGCGAGGATCGACGAGGACTATATTGTGCATTTGTATAACTCGATGCCCTGGCGCGTCCAGGAAGTACATGAGGCGAAGGGGGGGAACACACACTACTAATTAGTTTTACTCAAAGTACTTGATATCTTACTGCAATTGCTGTTTTTCCCACCGATTTCATTTCTGAAGCTTCCAAAATAGGCAAGTTTCACATTCAACTCGATATACCTTCATCGGGATGGTTCCAATGGAAACAGTAAATTGCAGGCTAAAAGATATGCTTATAAACTGCATCTCATCCCGCCAAACCTTTGTGCAACCATGAGTACGTCTGGCGCTACAATGGGATTTTGATCAAAAATGTCACCTGACATTTCTTTTGGTCAGTTAGTGTACTACAGGCAGCACATCCACCAGCAAGCCGTTCTCAATAAACTTGAGTGCTTGATTATCTAAGCAGCCTCAGCTTTGAGTATCTGCAGTCATTTCTGAACACTTTAATTCTTGGTCCAATCATCCATACCTAGACCAGAGAAAAACATGGTCAACCCACACCTGGATGGCTCGGGCCGGAATAGAACGGGCTCGCCTTGCAGAGTCCTAGAAACAAGTGGTCTACATTATAGTTTGCAGGCTTGGACCTTCCACCACCGAGCCTTTAGCTTGCTCGGGGAGTCCTCCTTTCATCAGAGTGTCTGTCATTGTCAAGTTACCTAATACAAGACGCGGAAGAAAAAATGTGGTTTCCACACGCCCATGGCTCGGGCTCGAGCTGAACGGGCATCTCCTACCTAGCACTCGCGCCAATGTATAGAGTTTGCAGGTGTTGACCGTCCACCACCGAGCCGTTCCACTGCTTGTTGTGCTCTTGGTTTAGGAGTGCCAACTCTGGAAGGGATTCCAGGGAATAAAAAAAGATGGCATCCAACGCACTATGGTTCGGGCCCGAGTGAACCGGGCTTCTCCTGCAGGATCAAGAAGCGGACGTAACACCACAGTTAAAACAAATATCAGGACTCATATCGCTGCATAACGAAAAGGACGACAATAGGGTTGTGTGACATGACGTGAGGTCGACGTCGACTACAAATCAAATCTTTCTTTCTCCCACTCGTCGTCTTCGCCCGCCGAGACACTAGCCGCGCGCGACGCCGACATGGACACCCGAAGCCAGCGCGTCTTGCTCTCGGCTGAATGACGACCAGCTCGAGGGCCTGCAGTGGATGGTTGCGCTGCACGAGAATGGGATATCTGGGATTTTGGGTGTGTTATTCCTTCCCTTCTTTTCCCGCCCTTGACGACGTACCGTTCCAGCGAGTCGTGGTCCCGCCCCCCCCGTAGGCGTCTCAAGGTGGACAACCTTACACGCTTACTCCAGTCCTTATGTACTTACTCTCAAGTCCCTGCGGCGGGCTGAGCGCCGGGCTCGCATACGCACGCTCTCTCTTCTCTGCCTCACGTTAGCACGTGCGTCGTCGCGTGTTCCGTGCTCGCCTCTGCACGAGCGCCTACTCGCGCAGACATGCGGCGCGTATCGTCCCAGTGCGCGGGCGGCGAGTCGGATACGAAGCCAGCGCTCGCGCGGTGGATGACGCGGCGGCAGTCGGGGTGCAAGTACGAGGCGCCTGCGGTGCGGCGTGCGTGCGCAGCATTCGGGGGTGCTGGTAAGAGAAGGACGGCACAGTAGCGACTCCTTGTGCTTGCGCGGGGGTGCAGATACGCGGAGGAGCGCGGTGCGGGCGGTGCGGGAAGCGCGCGGGGAGGCGTCGTGTCGCCGTCCTCACGGGGATTTGGTGAGCGAGGCGTGCGCGGCGCGGGTAGGTGGCAGATGCCGTAGAGGCGGTCAGCGATGCGCGCGCGGGGAAGCATCGTGTCCCCGTACTCGCGGCGATGCGGCAGGGGATGCAGCAGAGCGGTGAGCGAGATGTGAGCATGCGGGGACGGGCTGGATGGGAAGGAAGTTAGCGTGGGGAGACAGATGCGGTGAGCGATGCCGACGCGGATGGTGTGACGCTTGTTCGCAAGGCGGGGGTGGTGCAAGGATGAGGAACGCGGCGCGGGCATCACGGCGATCGCGCGCAGGGAGATATAAAGTCCCCGTCCGCGCGAGATGTTGAGATTCACTACCTTCATGTGATTCATTCTGTCTTATCTTATGACGCCGCTTGCTGTGAACCCGCGAACTTTCGGATTCTATCCGAGGTTCAGTCCGAGGCAGTGAAAAAAGTGGCTTCATGCGAATTATTCTGTCCTATCTTATGACGCTGCTTACTGCGAGCCCGCGAACTTTCGGATTCTATCCCGGATTCAATCCGAGGCAGTGAAAAAATTGCCCCAAGGAGGAGGTTCACGTAATAGCCGTCGCCGAGGCTAGCGATGCCATTCACGTTCCAACGCGCTCCAGAAACAGTAAATATTTTCTTGTCAGTGAGCCACTAAACCCATTTAGATGATAGCTGAACCTTTAGGTTTGGCTACCCTGGGGAACTTGGGTTTCGATCCATTTTCCTAACATGCACAAATATAAATTTGTCATACATAATTGGTCATCACACAAAATGAAAAGAAAACTAAGCAAAAATTCCCGCGGTTAAATATTGGAAGTGTCAGTTGCCACCGGCCAGCCCATTGCTTGCGTCCATAGAAGGATTTTTTACTGCTGTACAATTTGTGGTTAGCGCTGTTTCTATTTCATCAAGTCATTTGTCATTTCGGTTTTGTGTGCAGTCCGGCGCTGATCGGACTCGGAGAAAGTCTATGAATGGGATTGGGCCTCTGCGAGGCGGGGGCTGAACCTTTAGGAATGGATAATGATAATCTTGAGCATTCATTCATTCATTAGGTTCTACTTTACATGTGGCCAGGATTGGCTGAGGTAGAAGTACATAAGGTGGTGCTGTATGGTAAGCATTTGATGAGATGGCATCGATAAGACGGTTTTTTCAGCTAAGCAAAGAGATATAATAGAGACGTGAGTGGTAAAGATTATCCCGGTGTATCGTGGGTGGGGAAATATGGTAGCTAATTAGGTAGGTACGGTCTCGAGAGCGGGTTTCACAGTGGTAATAACCTTGAGCAACTCATCTGCAACCTGGGCTTGATGACTTCAAACACCCTCAGATTGTGTCTTGTTTGTCAATTGGATAATCAACGAAATGCATGCGACACTGGAACATCGGTAACCCTTTTTTATCTGGTTGCGAAAAACTGATGAATCATTTGAGACCCATCCCCTGCCAACAACCTGTCCTTCCCGGCAACACTTTCGTCCCTGAAGGCTGGAAAACAGGTAAAAAGGGTCGAAGTTCAATGTTCAACCCTTCCCGAACTTGTGTGTAACCCTTCTGAGAAATGTCTTTTAATGTTTATATCAGTCAGTCTCATGAACAAATTCACCATCCACACTGTTCCACACAACCCCAGAGTCGAAATATCATGCCATTGAGCCCTTGTAAGTAATAGATCAGTCAAAATGGAATCTGGACTGAAATTTGTCTGAGCAACACTGCCAATCGTGAGCATGTATTCGATTCTTCGGACCACTGATTCTTAGAACTGTGAGTCCTTTATATTATAAAGAGAACACTGGATAACCTGCTGCTTGGAACTTCGTAAATGCCAACCTCTCATGATCATGATTGAATCCATCTAAACCGAGGAATATTCAACAATACAATAGAGTGGCAGATCTAGATGCATTTCATCGAACACTTTGTGGTGGTCTTCCGTGACCCGACTATCATCCAGACGTGGCAATTGATCTCGGAGCCTGAAAGACTGGGAAGTCCAGGGTCCAGTGCAAGATACGGCATCCTTCGGCAGCTGATCAAGACTTTCCCACTCAACATCTATTTGGATGGATGTGCCTCTGACCATAGGATTCAACTGTTATATCATTTTGGAAAGTAAAATTAAGATTAGGGATATATCTCTGGTGAGTACAATAATCCCAGAATAATGCCAGCCATTCCAGAATAATAATTGATGTACTTAGCTCAGAACTTGCTCTCTACCATGTGCAACGGCGGCGGCGGCGGCGGCGGCGCTAGGGATCCGCACGGGTTTTTGATCAAATCAGACTGATGGCAATGCAGAGCAAGTAATTTTCGAGGGTTGACCTGGAGGCTTGAATATAAGGGAAGGGGGACGTGCTAGCTACCTTCTGACCCGAGTTTGGTTCAAATAGATCCACTGGTTACAGTTCCAGGGCCGAAATACTGAAATCAGACCCGTGTGACAACCTGTCACTTTACCCGTCACATAAATCACCAATCATGGCCACAGGGGCTGCCCGATATGCCCGGAGGGTTGGTGGAGCCATAACTGGCTCATTTCTGCACCATTTGGCCTGATTTTCTTTTTTTGCCATGGTCAGAATTTCCGGCCCTACAAGGCTAGCGTGCCAAACCCGTGTAAACCCGTGGATTTCCCCGTGCGCAACCCTTCGCTGCCAATTATTAATATTAGCTGGGCTTTGGGCACATTGACAGAGCATTACAGATTGGGATCCAACTGCATGGATGAGGAAGGAACAGGCAGCAAGGAAAGGAAGGAAAGAACATATTTCAAACTCCGCTTTGGAGCCGTACCTGCCGAGGGACTCGATCCCGGGCCAATTTCCGAAATAGATTTTCTCCGAGTCCGATCAGCGCCGGACTGCACACAAAACCGAAATGACAAATGATTTGGAATGAGGAAATAGAAATGGCGCTAACCACAAATTGTACAGCAGGGAAAAATCCTGCTATGGAGGCAAGCAATGGGCTGCCCAGTGGCAACCGACACTTCCAATATTTAAACGCGGGATTTGTTGTCTAGTTTTCTTTTCATTTTGTGTGATGACTAATTTTGCATGACGAATTTTTGTTTGTCCTTGTAGCAAAATTGGGCGATCACCAAGTTCCCCAGGGTAGCCAAACCTGACGGTTGAGCAATTACGGAAATTGGCCCGGCATCGAGTCTCGCGGCAGGTACGGCTCCAAAGCGGAGTTTGAAATGCATTCTTTCCTTCCTTTCCTTGTTGCCTGTTCCTTCCTCATTCATGCAGTTGGATTCCAATCCGTAGTGCTCTACCAATGTGCCCAAAGCCCAACTAATATTAATAATTGGCAGCGATGCACATTACAGAAAGCAAGTTCTGAGCTAAGTACATCAATTATTAGCGAGTTTGCGCAGAAGCCATTGGAGCCACTTGATGGCCTTTTGGCAGTGCACAACCGGATGGCTCCACACAGCGTAATTCGCCACCAGTGGCTCTGTGGAGCCATCCGACGTCATTTTTTGCGGGTGGAGCCACCCATTTTGCGCACTGCAAAACAGCCATCAAATGGCTCCAGTGGCTCCTGCGCAAACTCTCTATTATTGTGGAATGGCTGGCATTATCCTGGCATTATTGTACTCACCAGACATATATCCCTAATCCTATTTTTACTTTCCAAAGTGATATAACAGTTGAACCCTGTGGTCAGAGGCACATCCATCCAAATAGATGTTGATTATTAATAGGAGAGTTTTAATCAACTACCGAAGGATGCCGTATCTTCCGCTGGACCCTGGACTTCCCAGTATTTCAGGCTCCGAGATCGATTGCCACGTCTGGACGGTAGTCCCGTCACAGAAGACCACCACAAAGTGTTCGATGAAATGCATCTAGATCTGCCACTCTATTGTATTGTTGAAGATTCCTCAGGTTAGATGGGTTTAATCGTGATCATGAGAGGTCGGCATTTACGAAGTTCCAAGCAGCAGGTTATCCAGTGTTCTCTCTATAAAGGACTCACAGTTTTAAGAATCAGTGGTCCGAAGAATTGAATACATGCTCACGATTGACAGTGTTGCTCAGACAAAGTTCAGTCTAGATTCCATTTTGACTGATCTATTACTTACACGGGTTCAATGGCGTGATATTTCGAGTCTGAGGAATATCCTCAACTTTCAGCTGCATTCAATGCCAGGAGTTGTGTGGATGGCGAATTTGTTCATGAGACTGACTGATATAAACATGAAAAGACATTTCTCAGAAGGGCTACACACAACCAGAAGAACAGGTTTTTGGGAGGGGATGGGTCTCACATGATTCATCAGTTTTTCGCAACCAGATACAAAAGGGTCACCGATGTTCCAGTGTCGCATGCATTTGGCTGATTATCCATTTTCCAAACAAGACACAATCTGAGGGTGTTTGAAGTCATCAAGCCCAGGTTGCAGATGAGTTGCTCAAGATTATTACCACTGTGAAACCCCCCCTCGAGGCTCGAGAGCTAATTAGCTATCATATTTACCCACCCACGATACGCCGGGATAATCTTTACCATTCACATCTCTATTATTTCTCTTTACTTACTGAAAAACTGTCTTAACGATACCATCGCACCAAATACCATACAGCACCACCTTGTGTACTTCTACCTTAGCCGATACTGCGCACATGTAAAGTAGAACCTAATGAATGAATGGTCAAAATTATGGATATCATGCCATCAATTCCTAAAGGTTCAGCTCCCGCCTCGCAGAGGCCCAATCCCATGTCATGCATTTGATTAGTTGTCAGCCTTCTTAGTAGTCCGCGAGTAATGCTGAGGTTACGAACGTTGACGGGTAGAGGGAAGAGACGGAGGCGCAGTAGCCCGGCCGCTGCGTCAGCTCATTCACGTCAGATTCGACTATTGATTGGCATCGTGCCACAGTACATACACCGAGGTTGCTGCGGCCGGTATGAAGTCTGCCCTGTGTCCTCAACCCCGCTGTGCTTGTGTCAATTCTGGCCGCCGCCGAGCCTATCAGACGAATCTATTGTCAAGTCTCAAACGCGTCTGCTTTTGATCAGAAATTGCGGAATTTTGCTGATGCGTACAAGATGCGCCTTCGCTTCGCTCCGGCAGATTTGAAAACAGCAAAGTCGTTGCCTTGCATTGAAATATAGTTACAGTAGTAACATCCCTTGGGGAATTGAACGGAGGAAGAGAGGAGGAAGGGCGATGGGGATACCACTTACGGAGCAATCACACAGCGTTGCTACCATTTGCTTGAAGAACAGTTAATAACCGAATCCCCGAGGAAGTATGCAAAGTGTCAAAGAAGCTCGCTGCGGCCCTTTTAGGTCGTACGTATTTCACGTTCCAGTATAAAAGGTGCGACGGACACAGGCAGCTCTACAAGCTCACCCAACCATGCGATCCTTCCAGCTCCTTTGCGTGCTTTTGCATGTTGCTTTTTCAACCGCTGCGAGTACTCCGACCAGCAAGGAAGTGCGCGACGGCCAAACCGCCACCTTGATCAATTTCCCGACCCAGCCCACGGATACTGGACTGAAACAAATTCCCGATGCCGCCCACCCCTTCATCGCACCGGGACCTACACTAACTGACCAAAAGAAATGTCAGGTGACATTTTTGATCAAAATCCCATTGTAGCGCCAGACGTACTCATGGTTGCACAAAGGTTTGGCGGGATGAGATGCAGTTTATAAGCATATCTTTTAGCCTGCAATTTACTGTTTCCATTGGAACCATCCCGATGAAGGTATATCGAGTTGAATGTGAAACTTGCCTATTTTGGAAGCTTCAGAAATGAAATCGGTGGGAAAAACAGCAATTGCAGTAAGATATCAAGTACTTTGAGTAAAACTAATTAGTAGTGTGTGTTCCCCCCCTTCGCCTCATGTACTTCCTGGACGCGCCAGGGCATCGAGTTATACAAATGCACAATATAGTCCTCGTCGATCCTCGCCCACTCTTCCTGCAAAGCCACCCACAGCTGCTCGAGATTTCGGGGCAGTGGATCCCGGGCACGGACCATATGGTCGAGATGGTCCCAAACATGTTCGATGATGTTCATATCCGGGCTCGACGGTGCCCAGGGAAGAACATCGACATGATTTTCTTTGAACCACGTGGTCACGATGCCGGATGTATGCTTTGGATCATTGTCTTGCTGGAAATAGTAGTCCCGAACGTCGAGACCGAGGTCGTCCATACTGCCCAGGAAGTCGTCCTGTAAGATGTCGCGGTATAGCTCCTTGTTCAAGTTCCCCTCGATGCGGACAAGCCGTCCCAAGCCGTGGGGAGTGATCATCCCCCACACCGTAACCTTCCCCCCGCCGTGTTTCACCTTCTTCTTCGTAAATCTCGGGTCCAACCGCTCATTCGGCTTCCTCCAGCACCACTCCATGCCATCTGACCCAATTAGACGGAAAATCGACTCATCTGAGAACGTGACACGCTTCCAATCCTCCTCCGTCCATTCCAAGAACCCTTTGGCCCACTCTCTTCGTCTCCGCATATTGTTCCCCGTGATGAGAGGGACGGAGCGACGAATATGGGCATCGAGACCGAATCCCCTGAGGTGTCTTTTGACCGTGTTTACGTGGAGGTCGGGGAAAGCCTGCCGCTGTAGGTCCGTGGCGTTGTCGGCGTTCCGGGTGGCAAGCTGTCGAGCAGCAAAGCGTGTATCCCGGTCGTCCATTTTATGGGGGCGGCCCGATTTGTGGCCTACGTCGTAGTAATTCTCCTTGTCCTTGTACCTGGTCCATATCCGAGCAATCTGGCGATCTGACAGGTCATGCCGCCCAGTGAGATGCTCGCGGATCCAGTCATGGGACCGTCCTTCTCGTTTCCACGCTACGATCTTCGTTTTTTTGGTAGGGGTCGTGTTAGGGGCCATAGATGGAGTTCAGGGATCGGAGATTATGGTATACGAAGCTGCGAGGTGAAAGTGTACGTGATGGTGCAGAGAACACGCGTTGAGTGTGGAGTTGTTTGACTCAAACGTGATTGAGATTTGATCTGTCACGGAAAATTGATCGCCGCTAGCCGAGGGTGTTTGCCGCACAGCTATAATTTTGTACAGGCATACTAGAGACATAAAGCAACAAATCTGTACCTCAAAGTCCCTCGAAAATATTGCCATGTGAGACGCCATGACTGGATTTCGATCAAAAATGACACCTGACATTTCTTTTGGTCAGTTAGTGTAAGACAGAGATCTTTTATACATGAGGAGCCCGTTCGACTCGGGCCCGAGCCAGAACGCGTGTAATCTAGTGTCCTGTTTTTTTTTTTACTCAGAGGTCATTATCGATCATAAGACGAGGAAGTCTGAATCCCAAAGAGTGGAGAGGCTTGATGGTGGAAGGTCCATTCCGAGTGGTGGTCATGAACAGGAGTGGGCGTTGCGGCGAGTGAATGGTGAAATTATGTGGTAAGACATTTTACCTGCTTCTGAATTCCCTGAGAATCGGTGAGTGAAGAGGTCATGACATGTTTTGCATGCATACCCCCCCCCTAAGAGACAGTCGGCCGCGAAAGATTGAGAGGGACGTCAAACTCACTGCGAGTCTGCGTATGCGTACCAGAAAGAGTTGGCAAAGAGGTCACGACATGATTTGCATGCATACCCTCCCCCCTAAGAGACAGTTGGCCGCGAAAGATTGAGAGGGACGTCAACCTCACCGCGAGTCTGCGTATGCGTACCAGAAAGAGTTGGCAAAGATTGTGACAAGGGCGATGGCAGACAGTCCGAGGGCGGATAGGACGAGGCCTGGGCGGAATTCGTGTCCTTGGGGCTCATCTTGGAATACATGAAGGCATGGCTGACCACGGTGCCGTAGAGGATACCCGCCAGTCACACGCGAATCAAGATTAAGCGGCACGAGACAAAAGATCAAACCATCGAAATCTAGCAAGCGCACCTAAACCGTTCGTCGAATGCGCCCATGGTACCTCGAAGTTCGATGAGAAAAGAATTTGGAGGGTCTCGTCGACTCCAGAAATCCGAGAGAGGTGAAGGTGAGCGAGTTACCGTCCAGCTCATGCATCGTCAATCCCGTGTCTCGGAGTAGATATTCATTGCAGCTGAGTTTGAGTGAAGCGGAAGGAAAAGAACCAAACTGTTGGCCTCGAGTAGTGGTGCAGGTTTGAGACCCAGGCCTCAGTCAACCCATGAGGCCCGCTATTATTAATGCATTTCAGTCTCGGCGTCCAAATCTCGTGGACGGCGCTACAATATAGGGCCGGGTTTGGATTGGGCGCGAAGCTGATGTATCGTTCGAAGCTTAAGGAATGGTCTAGCACTGGGCAAGTCTTGCGAAGCATTGCTAAACACCATGTAAAATGGAGAGCGAGAGTGGTCGCAACAGAGGGAATCAGAAATTATCAAGATTGTCGTGTTTAACTACCCTCCTCGTCCGAATGGTCTGAATCATCCGAACGGTCGGAGTCTTCCGAATCGTCCGAATCCCTCAAATCTTCCACCAAAGAGTAGACGCTCCCTGAAGGGACTCTGTCGACGCTCATCGATAATACAGGGCCAACTCACGTGCGATTTCTCCGGAAATCCTCTTGGCGATGAACTCGTCCGCCCGAGCCCAGTAGTCCCTCCCGGTGAGGACGCCCCTCTGCCAGTCTCCGCTGTAGTTTTTGAGAGGCATCACGACAAAGCGCGGATCGCGAGTGAAGCTGTGCAACGGCAGGAGGAAGTTGGTCACCGGCATCTCGTCCACGATGATCAGCGCACGCAGGGATTTACATCCTTCGAGGAGATAAGGGCAGCTTGGGATGATATTGGGGGTGTCAACTGCCAGGTGGGTGAGGTGCGCGAGCGCAGTGATGCCGTCCCATTTCGCAGGGTCCCCGCCATCATCAGATAAGCCGTCGAAGAGTTCCAGGTGTGTGAGATGGCTGAAGAACGGCTGGGCGAACGATTCAAATGCGATGACAGCTGCGCAGAGCTCTGGCAAGTCACAATGCAGATGTCGCAGCGAGATGGGGTGGACTGCGGGAAGTGGGGGAGTGATTCGTGGACCAGTTGGGAGGATCCAGAGGTTTTCGACGCCAGTACAAGTTGTGAGGATGGTTTTAATCTGTTCTACTTCAATCGCCTCGACGATCACATTCCGCACGGAATCGCGCAGGAAGGACGCCGGTTTGGTCCGCGCGATGCGGTCAAATGTCTCCATGGTGAATGGAGGAATTCCATCGATTGGGGTGGCGTAGCTCATCATAACCAGAGTTCGATAGAGCAAGGGCTCCAGCCTGGATGAGAGTGTGAGCCTGATATGTTACACAGTGGCACCGAGCCTAGGCGGCTTTCTCACCAATGCTTCACGCGCCAGGCCACGCGCATGAGCTTCGGTACGGATACAGGGCGGGAGAGGGCTATTATTTCGAATATATGCGTTCCAATTCGCGTGGAAGGTTCGGTGTTGCAGACAGATTCTCGAGCATCGTGGTTTGCGGTGAGCGTGTGACTGTCACCTTATCCCGAACAACGTGACTTACGGCAAACTGCTCCTTTTGATTGCCGCCCTCTTGAAGCCGCCTATCCAAAAAGTCCAAGGAAAATGCAGAACATCTGAACATCATCCCCAGGTCTAAGTACCACCATTGATGTGTATATGTGATGATTAGCAGATCCAAAGAAAAATCATGAACCTCAAGTTTCAAGTTTTGACCAAACCCCAAAGAAGAAAACGAAACTATCTCAGGTTGAACTCGACTTGAAGAGCTGGACTGCCATTTTAATAAAGCGAGGGACTCTAAAGGCATCGATAGGCTTGGTGGTGGATAGTCCACACCTGCAACCCGTATTCGTTATATAATGCAGGAGGAGCACGTTCGATTCGTGCCCGAGCCCCTGTGAAAGTCGATGATCCTTTTTCCCGTGCTCGACGAGTTGAGATCCTCTACTAATAAAGCAATATCGTGAGAGCCGATGTGCCTCGCAACTTGGGCGCCGCAGAACACACAGACGAATAGGGCACGACATATGGTTGCATGCCTGGATGAACTCGACTCAAAACGGAGCCGTTCTAAGGCCAAACGCGAAGACAAATCCAACTCTATTCCTGCTGTTTTCCGCCCAAGGATACCGCGAAGGACAGTAGCTGTCTTTTTTGAAACATGTGTTCAATTCAACCCATTTCAGTATATACGACGAGCTCAAACATCTGCCTGGACTCTCAGTCCTTAGATGCGCTACCAGAAATGGGGGGACCAACGAATCGATTTACAAGTGGTTTACAGTTTATTTCAGTCCGTACCAGTAAATGATCCTAGTTTGTGGTGCGAAGATTACAAGTGACGAAAGAAACATACAGTGGAAGTTATCACGGAAGATCAGCATCCGATTCCCACCCTGCAGAAAACGAGAGACGCACCATGAGGGATCACCATCCCGGACGGCGCGCTGGATCCAGGGAGAATGCGCGCCTATGCAGGCCGGACGCGACGGGCGGGGCGGGGCCCTTGGGGAGAGGTAGGGCGATGGAGGAGGTGTATACCGTCGCCGGAAGTGCCGCCGTTGACAACGACTTGAGGTCAATGAGACGCGGGAGGGGCGCGGAGGCCCGTCGGGGACGCACGACGAGTGTACATCTCGCGTGTACGGGGACTTGGTATTTCCCGCGCACGATCGCCGTAACGCCCGCGCCGCGCTCCCCATCCTCGCACCACCCCCGCCCTGCGCACAAACGCCCCACCCGCACTCGCACCGCGCACCGTATCTGTCTCCCCGCGCCGGCTTCGTTCGCGCCCAGCCCGTCCCAGCATGCCCACATGTCGCTAACCGCTCTGCTGCATCCCGCGAGTACGGGGACTTGGCGCCTCCGCGCGCGCCCACTTGCACCCTATCCGCGCGCCTCGCTCACCACATCTCCCGCCACATCCACGCGAGTACGGGAACCCGATGCCACCCCCCGCGCGCTCCCTGCACCACCCCAGTCCCGCTGCTCCTTGTACCTGCACCCCATCCGCACGCGCCTCGCCCACGACATCCCCCGCCGCATGACTACGGATGCGTCTCCGTGCGGGCCCTCCGCACCGCCCGCACCGCGCTCCTTCCTCCTCGTACCTGGACCCCGGCGCGAGCGCAAGGAGTCGCTGCTGCGCCGTCCGCACCTCGAACGCCGGGCGCGCACGCCGCACCGCGGGCGCCTCGCACTCGCACTTGCACCCCCGGCCGTCGCCGCGTCGTCCACCGCGCGACCGCGAGGGCGCGGGGCGCTGGCTTGGTACCCGAATCGCCGCCCGCGAACTGGGACGACCCGCGCTGCATGTCTGTGCGAGTAGGCGCTCGTGCAGAGACGGGCACGGAACGTGACGACGCACGCGCTGATGTGAGGCAGAGAAGAGAGGGGAGTATACGTACCTGTATGGGAGCCCGCCGCAGCGACTTGAGAATGTAAGTACATAAGGATGTGAGTAAGCGTGTAAGGTTGCACGCCTTGAGAAGCCAAGTGAATAAGGGCTGCGGGGCGCACGCGCCGAGTGAAGCCTGAGAAGAGTTGGACCGTGTGCCCGAGGCGAGTACGGGGCGCGATCCAGGGACTCGCTGGCATGGTATGGCACAAAAGGACAGGCGGGAAGGAAGTGAGGGAAGGGGAAAAAAATGAGAGGGAACGCACCGACGAGCTCAGAGATGCCATTCTCATGCAGCGCAATCATCTATTGCAGGCCCTCGAGCTGGTAGTCCTTTAGCGACCACATTTGGAATGGCGGCGGGCGAGCACAATGCACTCGCTTCGGGTGTTCAAGTGGGCGTCGCGGCAGGTGTCTCTGCGGTTGTTTTGAGCAAGTCCAGGGCGTCGAGCTCGCAGGTGGCGACGACGACGAGTGGCAGTGTAAACAGAAAACTGATTTGATTTGTAATTGCCGCGCTCTTTTCGGCGTCACGCATCACATCACGGAGCCCCTATCCCATCCCTTCGTTCGTCTTGCCAATAAGTAATAGCAGTGACCCGTGCTACGCTACGGAAACACCCGATTTAACAGGAATCAGACTGATGTCTCTGTTCCAGCTGAACTTTTGTTGGCTCAATATCATGCCGCTCGTCGCGAACCTTTACCTTTGGCTGGACTCGAAATACCGCCTTCATGCTGTCATAACTTATTTTTATTCAAAAAACTCCCCTTCGCCTTGATCTTGTAAGGTACCTTCATCCAGCTTTCACTGCTGTATTTCGCCTTCATTCTGATCGTTATTAAAAAAAGTATGCCTTCATCTCCGCCGCCATTGCGTCTCGTTTGCGGGCCAATTACTTGCTCCTACATTAAAAACCCCGCCTTCATTTTGCCCCAGTGTGCACCAAACATACCTTCATCTCTTCAATTGTGGCTCCCAAATTGTTCAAAACACCGCCTTCATTTCTCAGTTTGTTGTCCATCCCTGCTGATGCTGCCACAAAAGTATGCAACTCAGCTATGTAGCCCCGCCTTCATCTCCCGGGTGTCCTTATATAGTACAAAGTGTTACTCGGGCCTGAAAGCAATTTCTTTTGATGGAAATTTTCCAGTCATAACACCCGAATTCGAGCTTTCTCGGAGAAGGGAGTATTCAACATTCTTGCAGGTCATAAATAGCAATCCAACAGTCGGGTGGAGAATCGAACGTTGAGGTGCAGCGGTGGAGGATGGCATCATTCGGAGATCACCGTTGGAGCCGATAGCCGGTTTGTCTTGAGACAACGCGTTCCTTTCTTATATAGATCTGCAGGGTCGTCTCAAGTCCTGCAACCGAGCAGTCTTCACGGCACGCTGGCTCCTACCTGATGAGTATTTTCCGGCCGTGCACGACC
The DNA here is from genome assembly GCA_029204335.1 of Mycena vulgaris. Taxonomy (NCBI): domain Eukaryota; kingdom Fungi; phylum Basidiomycota; class Agaricomycetes; order Agaricales; family Mycenaceae; genus Mycena; species Mycena vulgaris. Next base: position 426,508 of record JARGYA010000056.1, read on the forward strand.
ATACGTATCTCGCATCGTCGAAAGCCTCGCGGCACACTGCATCCCATTTTTCGTTTGCCCTGTAATAAATTCCCACCCGCCCACACCCGCCCAGTACGCTCTCTGAATGCTCCTTAAGCGCCGGATTTGTCGAGGAGCAAGCGGTGGCCAAGTATGACAGTGGGCGCGCCGCCGGCGCTCAAAATTTCCGGGCGTGGGCATTGATCCCGAAAAGGAAATCCACGGTCTTTTCCAGGCGTGGGTTACTCTCAAATGAATCCCACGTCCGGAAATGTACTATGCGGTTGATATTACGCTTCAAATTAGGAATGAATCCATTTTATAAATCTTGGGGAAGAGCTCCCAGCCCTGCTATTGCAAATGCTGCCATCAGGCCTGGTTGTCCACTGACAGGTATCCTTGTACCTACGTAGTACTCTTGACAGTATTAATGGTATCAGTCGAGCTTGGCATCATGATGAGCGCTCGCGATTACAACGTCTCGCACTGCCTTAGGGGATCGACAATATCAAAGTTTAGCGACACACATGGGCGGTGCGAGATAGATCAAAACCCAATCCAGAAAGCTCTCTGGCATGGGCGCTGATTGTCGCTCATTCTATTTCGTTTATCCGCCGTAGTGAACCGATAAATACGGGTGGCCTGAATTGCTATCTCTGTCTCCATTCCCCACCCCCTCCACACACGAAATGCCCTACCTCAATATCCGATGGATATCCCTCTTTGCTGTGTCGACCGCAGTGCTCATTACACTCGTCGCCGTCGTTGGGTATGAAAGCTACCTGGAGGGCGTGAAGAGCCAGAATAAAGAGAGTCAGTGAGCTCGTCGTGGCCGGGGGATCGCGCTGACATGTACACAGACGATTATGGAGTCGATCTCGCATCCGAGGACGAAGCCAATTTCTTTACCAATTGGACGTCAGCAGAATTCGTACTGGCCGTTCTCTTCACCGTTGACACGTTCGATCCGAGCAAGGGCTCCAACGCGGTATGCCCGTCTGCTTAGAACGAGGATGCAGCTGAGCCAACACTGTTTAGGTTGGATTCCACCTCGACTACTTCCCCATCAACCAGCTCGCCACCACTAACGAGACTCTCCTGGCTCCTGCTGTGCCAGGTGGGCGGAATTTAACAGGACATTGAACTCACCTAATCCGCGGCAGTACGACTCCTTCTACAGTCAGCCACCAGCAATTTCGCTGCGAATACCATCATGCCCTCGACTACGAGCACAGAACGAGGCGTACGCGATCTTTTTTCATTTAACTCCGAAGTCACATTAAGGTTCCAATTCAAGGACGGCGATGTGAACCGCTACCCATTTGATGTCTTCACCATCGATTACTATATCTACGCATTCACCTCTCCCGAAGATGGCAGCTACGGCACCCCGCTGCCTATGAGTGTTGGATCTGCGGGATCGATCCAAGGCTTCAAGATCGACACAACCATCCAGGGCCAGGAGCCCTTCGACGGATCGGGCGTCCTCATCCACGTCGAAATTAAGCGCAGTCCAATCACCCAGGCGTTCTCAGTCGTCGTTATCCTAGGTCCGTCATAAATTTACATGTTGCCTTTCCCTTACTGACACTCTGGGCAGTGATGTGGTGCCTGAGCGGCGGGGTCTTCATCGCCGCGATGTCGGTGTTTTTCAGAGAGCGGAAAGCCGAGTTGCCGCTCATCGCCCTCTCAACCGCGCTCCTGTTTGCGCTACCCAATGTCCGCAACAGCCAGCCGGGAATTCCTTCCGTCGCGGGGACCATCTCGGACATGGTTGGCTTTTTCTGGAATCTGTTGCTCGTTGCCAGCAGGTCTGTGGACTGTCATGTGGTGCAGGCGATCCATTGACGAGCGAATCCCACAGCGCGATCTCCCTCCTAGCCAATTTCATCGTCAAGAATGGACGTGGCAGGGTGCGTGAAGTCAATTCGCCTGCCAACTGAAAACTAATCCCTTACTCAGGAGGCGGCGGCGAAAATGGCATAATGTTCAAACATAAAATTGAGAGACAGGGTCTACTGTGTAGGTCGTGGATATGGGGCCATTTCTCCCCCACGCTGGCTCTACGCCATCCAACTATTCATCTAGCATACGCCTTTTAATATCGTTAATATTTATACACGTTCCGCAGTTGGTTGAGATTCCGAGGGTTAACCTGCCCACTGAATGGGGATAAACATCTTCAATGGTCAAGGCAAGGTTAAGACCCAGTCGTCGGTGTTGAAAATCTACTTCAAATCTACTCCAGAGCCGTACCCTAAACTGCGCCGTTCAACTGACCCTCAATGATCTCCTTGGCCTTCTTTAGGTCGGCTTCTTTCCCATACGCAAAGGTCGTCAAATCAGTCGAAACTCCGATGACTCTGTAGCCTTGGTCGAGGGGTGGCTTGATCATGTGTCCCCCGAATGCGATACACATGAGCGGCGTATTGGAGGCCCTCGCAGCCGACGTGACTTTCTCGCACGACTCGATGTACTCGGGCTCGAATCCCATGAACCCTGGGAGACCCATGTCCATGCGCAGATCACCGCCTGTTCCAAACTTCAGCACATAACAATCACGGAGAACCCTAATTAGGCGCACTGCCGATCATTATCATATCCACCTGGTCGTTCTTTATTATCGCCTCGATGTTATTAACTCCGACGCGCGACTCGATCTGTGGGATAATGGCGTCGTGTTTGTTCGCAAGGGAGAAGGGGGTCTCGCCCTCGGGAGTGATGTCTGTTACACTTGGAATCTAGGCGCATTATGTTTTAATGAAGTTATCCCGGGGTGATCTGCGACATACGAATGTGAAATGCGGGAACGATCGATGGCCCAGCGGACTACAATACCTTTTAACAATTGAATTTGGTCAGACGTAGGAACGCACGGGAACCGGCAAGCCGCGACAACCGCTGCGACCTCCTCTTCTGTCTCCATGGGCGGAACGATGATTCCACCTGCCCCTGCATCCAAGCACCAACTCGAGAAACGAATTTCATTCGTGCATACATAAATTGTTTAACGTTCAAGCGCATCATGTATTCGAAGGCAGTCTTGCTGGGTACGCGGACGACAGGGATCATTTTGCCACCGCTTTCTTGAATGATCACCTGGATTACTTCCACCAGCAGGGCCGATGACCAAGCAACATGTTCGGCATCCTGCATATGTAAACGGCGGAGTAGAACGAGCAGAGGTGACGGCTCACGATCCAGCATTAATCGGCGCCCGTTGCCGCGAGAGTTTTCGCCACATGAACACTAGGGTACGACAGTACGATGCCGTAGATCACTTGGCCCGATTTTGCGAGACCACGGAAGTTACTTGGCTGCTGGAGAGTGGGGGCATGCCAGAACTCCGCGCCTGGGGGAGGGGGACTGGGAGCCATTTGTGAGTCGATTTTACCACCTCAGTCGTGGTTAAATCAGGCGCTAGGACGTACGTCCCAGAAGTATGCCCGTTCCGATGGGGCTTCCATTGTGTACATGAGATGGTGCAGGCCTTCCAGATGAAGTGTAAGGCGATGTTAATCAAATGCTAATCCCGGTAAATGGAGCTAGATGCCTCGTCCGGCTCGGATAGACCTGGCCGCGCATGGTATGTCTCTCCCTCTCCCGCACCACTGTATCGCTCACCCGCTTGCACACCTAAGATCCTCAGCGATCCCCATCTTCCTCAACAGCAGCGTACGTGCTGTCCTCCTCTCCGAGTCAGGATCGCAGGCTGACGGCGGCTTCGCAGCAGTGGCACTCATAGAATCCAGTACCGTTACCAGATCACAGAATTTTATATTTACCATACCAAGAATAATTTCCCTTGGACTCTTGCTTGGCAGCGGTCTGCGGTGTCTTAGCCTCTTAGGCTGGCGGCCCGGACCACAGCAGCTGAGCTTCTTGAGTTTCACCGTAGTGCTGGTCTGGCTACTCAGACTATTCCATCTGCAGTCTCGCTGGCTGCGCATCGGTTGTATGATTTGAGACATCTTCAAGGGTTTCTGCCGTTTGCTGGCCAATCAGTTGACGCACGCAACATGATGCCACCATCTGTTTTCTTTTAGACACCCGGATAATTATCAACCAAGGCAATAAATCGGCGTTGTCTGAATCCCATGGGTATTCATTGTCTCCCAGAAATCCACTGGCACCTTCTGAAAAGTTGTTCTAATAATCAACCGAAGGCTATGTGAGGCATCTGGAAGCGTACAACGCGCTTGCATGATTCCTATCCGAAGCTCGTCCTGTAGACGCCAGGGGCGCTTCCCTGGCGCTCCTTTATCTTCGGACATCCGATTGTGCAGCTATTTCCCCGAGCGCCGCGCCTCGCGCACGACATCCCCCGCCGCATCCCCGTGAGTCCGTGGACACGATGCCTCCCCGCGCGCGCTGCCCTTCGTACCTGTACCCTCGAGCGCCGCGCTCGCCCTCTGCCGCATCCCGTAGCGCACCGCCGCGAGTACGGGGACTCGGTGCCTCCCCGCGCGCGGTCCCCGTGCCGCCGGCGCCGCGCCCCTCCTCGTACCTACACCTCCGAACGCCGCCCGCGCACGCCGCACCGCGGGCGCCTCGCACTCGCACTCGCAGTCCACCGTGCGAGCGCTGACTTCGCACCCGACTCGCCGCCCGCGAACTGGGACGACACCCGCCGCATGTCTGTGCGAGTAGGCGCTCGTGCAGAGGCGGACACGGAACGTGCGATGACGCTCGCGCTGACGTGAGGCAGAGAAGAGGGGGGGCGTATGTACCTGTATGCGAGCCCGCCGCGGGGACTTGAGAATGAGAATGTAAGTACATAAGGATTGGAGTAAGCATGTTGAGACGTCAAGTGAATGAGGTTTGCGGAGCGCACGCGCCGAGTGAACCCTGAGAGGAGTCGGTCCGCGTGTCCGAGGCGAGTACGGGGCGGGCCCACACCTCGTTGGCACGGCACGTTATCAAACGAAAAGGCGGGAAAGGAAGGGAGTAAGAACGCACCCAGATTCCCAGAGATGCATCTCGCAAGTATTTTGGTTTGGGAGGACTTTCACAGTGTGGTGGAGCTCAGAAACAAGAGTTTAGGCCTTATACAGAAGGGGGGGGGGGTAGGTAGGATAAGTAGGAGGCAATAAACGTCGCTCCAGTACACGCCACAAAAAAGTTTGGGCCTTCGGCCGATTTGGGACTACTCACTTCAAGGCGGTGCATTAGTTAAGCGCACCATAAGCTTGTCGAGTTCATACGCATGATGCTGGATGCAATACATAAATAGCGGCACTGGCTCGGGTTGAACACCGAAACAAAGAAGGAATGAGCTGGATAAGTCCAATGATCTCAGCTCCAAATTTTGGCTGGGTGCGGAATCAACATTTTTTTGAATCCCATTTCTCAACATATTTGCGTGTGCTCCGAGAAACAATAAAACCAAAATTCCAAGTTCAGATTCTATAAAAACCGAGTCGAACAGAGAAATGCGTGCAAAAACCCATTTAGTTGTCGGGAGGCCCGAACGGCAGCAGCGGCTGGTCGCACGGAGGTCCCGACACAGCCGCAGAGACAATACTTGACAAGAAATCCACATTCTGCTTGAAAATGCCTGTGGTGTTCGCAAGACCGCCGGGCATATTCGCGAAGAGATCGTAGTAAAATCCACATCCCTGATACACGACACACGATTCAGCAACTGGGCCGGAAAAAGACAAGGTTGAGGCTTACAGGGTTGGCGTCGAACGGAGCGGGCGGTGGCGTATCAGGGACGAAATTTCCCTGCGCGTCGTTGTGCCCAGCGAAAATGGGAATCGCGGCGGCCAATTGGCTGCTGGTGTTTGAGAGGATCTCTCCCGTCACTGGGGCTGCCGCACGGTGCCAGTTTTGCGGGAAGCTTTGGTTGCGCAAGAACGAGCCGATAGTGGAGATTGAAGCTTGTTTTGTCGTGCCTGTGACCGTTTCAGTCTGGAATCGCGGAATAATACGTGATTATTTTCACCGTTTGCAAAAATACTGAAAGAAGAGAGTTAAGCTGCGGACTATTTCAATGTGCAAATAACTTACTCGAGGAGGAAGGAAATCTCAGTGAATGAGGCAGCGAAGCGCGTGGGAGTGAAGTGAAACTGACAATATCATCAAGTTGACAACGGTGAATTAATGGCGGAGGAACTCACTTCTGGGTCTGCCGCTTGGTTCATCTGTATATTGTGTTGCTTGATCGCAATAATCGTCGGGACATTGAAGACCGTGTTGTTGCCGTCCGGTCCGTTGTCACCAAACTTTCCGAGATACAGCAGGTCCTGAGAAAACAAAGTCAACCACGATAGAAGAACGTTGAAAATTCACGTACGAGATCGTAGAGAATGTCCTGGAAATTGCGGTTGTCGCCGATGTGCACGTCGGCACGCGTGATTGAGGCATCGCCTTGGTGCGGAAAAAACAAAAAGTGGGCGTAAGAGCCTAGGGGAGACAACAAAGAGGTTGAGAGCTTACCTTCAAAGCCTCCGTGCTTTGACAACCCGCCGGTTACGTTGCTACCAATATTTCCTGGAAGGGGCGGAACGAGTGGCGACACACCGCCGATCGATATTTTGTTCACGAAGGGATTCCCGCGCAGCAACTGAAATTGTGAGCAAAATCCGCGCCACTGAACAGAAGCCATTACCATATTCGCGGCAACGAGAAACGCGCCAAAGTTGATCTCCAAATTGTAAGCCTAGAGACGAAGGTATTTATGTTTGAGCGAGGGAAATATTGGTAGTCTGCGTACCTCCACCATGGCGAGCGTGATTTCCTCGAAGGTCGCGATGCCGCTGCATATTTCTTAGCATCACCATCAGATGGGCCCACGATTGCGCCTACTTTCTCGGGATGTAACCGTGGTTGGCAAGCGTGTTCATGCCGGCTGAAATCGGGGTTAGAAAGACGGCATTGCAAGACATATTTGGGAGGCGCACGGCAGGCTGAAAGGCATTAATTAGCTTGGTTTCACTATATCAGCAGAAGAGCAACTCACGACCACGCTGGTCATTAGGTCCCGGTGCGATGAAGGGGTGGGCGGCATCGGGAATTTGTTTCAGTCCAGTATCCGTGGGCTGGGTCGGGAAAGTGATCAAGGTGGCGGTTTGGCCGTCGCGCATTTCTTTGCTGGTGGGAGTACTCGCAGCGGTCGAAAAAGCAACATGCAAAAGAACGCAAAGGAGTTGGAAGGATCGCATGGTTGGGTGAGCTTGTAGAGCTGCCTGTGTCCGTCGCACCTTTTATACTGGAACGTGAGATACGCACGGGCTAAAATGACCGCAGCGAGCTTTTTTGACACTGTCGCACACTTCCTTGGATCCGGTGATTAACTGTTCTTTAAGCAATTGGTAGCAAAGCTGTGTGATTGCTCCGTGAGTGGTATCCCCATCGCCCTTCCTTGGCTCTATTCCCCAACTGATGTCACTACTGTAACCGTATTTCAATGCAAGCCAACGACTTTTTTGTTTTCAAATGTGCCGGAGCGAAGCGAGGGGGCGCATCTTGTACGCATCGGTAAAATTCCGCGATTTCTGATCAAAAGCAGACGCGTTTGGGACTTGACAATAGATTCGTCCGATAGGCTCGGCAGCGGCCAGAATTGACACAAGCGCAGCGGGGTTGAGGACACAGGGCAGAATTTATACCGGCCGCAGTAACGGCTTGTAATGAGGCGCGGTTCCTGAAAGTGAATTCTTGATGCGCAGCAATAAACCTGAGAATTCATTGACATAATAATGTAGGTTGCGCACGGAGCAAGGCACGTTTCGACATGCATATGGGCAATAACTCACACACGGGGTACAGTGCAAATATTCTGACGTGAATGAGCTGACGTAGCTTCCGAGCCACTGCGCCTCCGTCTCTTCCGTCTACCTATCAACGTTCGTAACCTCAGCAATTGCTCGCGGACTACTAAAAAGGTTGACAACTAGTCAAATGCATTATCTAAATAGGCTCAGTGGCTCACTGACAAGAAAATATTTAGTGTTCCTGGAGCGCGTTGGAACGTGAATGAGCCTCGGCGGCGGCTATTACCTGAACCTCCTCCTTGGGCACCTTTTCACTGCCTCGGACTGAATCCGGGATAGAATCCGAAAGTTCGCGGGCTCGCAGTAAGCAGCGTCATAAGATAGGACAGAATAATTCGCACGAAGCCAACTTTTTCACCGCCTCGAACTGAACCCCGGATAGAATCCGAAAGTTCGCGGGGTCGCAGCAAGCAGTGTCATAAGATAGGACGGAATAAATCGCATGAAGGTAGTGTATCTCAACATCTCGCGCGGACGGGGAATGTGTACCTCCCTGCGCGCGATCACCGTAATGCCCGCGCCGCGCTCCTCATCCTCGCACCACCCCCGCCCTGCGAACAACCGTCACACGACCCACGCTCGCATCGCTCACCGCATCTGTCTCCCCGTGCTGGCTTCGTTCGCACCCAGCCTGTCCCCGTATGCCCACATCTCGTTCACCGCTCTGCTGCATCCCTTGTCGCATCGCCGCGAGTACGGGGACACGATGCTTCCCCGCGCGCGCATCGCTCACCGCCTCCACGGCACCTGCCGCCTCCCCGCGCCGCGCACGCCTCGCTCACCAAATCCCGTGAGTACGGGGACACGATGCCTCCCAGCGCGCGCTCCCCGCACCGCCCGCGCCGCGCTCCTCCTCGTACTTGCACCCCCGCGCGAGTACAAGGAGCCGCTCCTGCGCCGCCCTCCTCGTACTTGCACCCCCGAAGGCTGCGCGCACAGGCCGCACCGCGGGGGCCTCGCACTCGCACTTGCACCCCCGACTGCCGCCACGTCATCTACCGCGCGAGCGCGAGGGCGTGGAGCGCTGGCTTGATACCCAAATCGCCGCCCGCGGACTGGGACGACCCGCGCTGCATGTCTGCGCGAGTAGGCGCTCGTGCAGAGGTGGGCACGGAACGCGCGAAGACGCGCGCGCTGCCGAGAGTCAGAGAAGAGAGGAGAGCGTACGTACCTGTATGCGAGCCCGCCGCAGGGACTTGAGTGAATGTAAGTACATAAGGATTGGAGTAAGCATGTAAGGTTGCGCACCTTGAGCCGCCAAGTGAATGAGGCTTGCGGGGCACATGCGCCGAGTGAGCCCTGAGATGAGTCGGTCCGCCTGTCCGAGGCGAGTACGGGGCGAAATCAAGGGCGGGACCACGACTCGCTGGCACGGTCCGGCATCAAAAGAAAAGGCGGGAAAGGAAGGCGATGCCATTCTCGTGCAACGCAACCATCCACTGCAGGCCCTCGAGCTCGCTTCGAGTGTCCATGTGAGCGTCTCTGTGGGTGTGAAGGGTGCCGAGCTCGCAGGTGGCGACGACGACGACGACGAGTGCCACATCCTGCCAGGAGAAGGGGAACATGATTTGATTTGAATTGACGCGCTCTTTTCGGACTGCGTCACGTCCCGTCACACAGTCCCTATCTCTCGTCCCTTCGTTTCTTTCAAGTACGTACTAGTTTCCCTCAGTGGCAGGAAGATTTGGGGTCACAAGCCATTGTATTCCAGCCACGCTAAGACAAAATGTAGGTATTAATCCCGTCTCGCTAGACCACTTTGTCCGAGCTCTGGAAGTTCAACCATTGGCACATTCAACGAACTCGAGTTGACTCCAAGGATTCATATTCCTTCCAATTTACTGAGGTATTGAACAATGGAGAGGAAATCTCGGTGCTGGACGGTCCACTCCTGCACACCATAGCGTTTGCATTTCTCAGGCTTGTTATGCAGGAGAAGCCCGGTCAACTCGGGCCCGAGCCATTGGTATGCTAGGCCCGCTTCTCGAATTTGAAACTTTCAAGTCTGGAGAATGAAGGAGCAGCCCATATCCCAGAGACAATATCCTGAGCCCCAACTGAACGTCCGTGCTCCGGGATTCATCCACACTCGAGCTACCTTTCTAGCTTGTATAATCTAGGACTCGAGGCCTCGAGGGGACTGGGACGGCTCGGTGGTGGACGGTCCACACCCACACACCATAGGGTTTGCTTTTCTAACACTTGTTATGCAGGAGAAGCCCGGTCGACTCGGGCCCGAGCCATGGACCAGTGTGTTAAGACCGTGATTTTTCCTCCGCGCTTCTCAGCTTCACCTTTCACGAAGATACTGGAGGCACTAAACGAGTAAGGGAAGGACTCGGTGGTGGACGGTCCACGCCTACATACCATGACACTCCGCGACGCTCAGTATGCAGGACGAGCCCGTTCGATTCGGGCCCGAGTCACTCCGTTTGCGAAGCAGTGTTTTGTCTCCCTCCTTCTCCTTATGCGTCCCAGAAAGAATTGGCAAAGACTGCGACAAGGCCGATGGCGCACAGTCCGAGAGCGGATAGGACGAGGCCTAGGTGAAATTCGTGTCCTTGGGGTCCATTCTGGAATATGTGAAGGCACGACTGACCACAATGCCGCAGAGGATACCCGCCAGCCCAAAGCGACTCAAGATTAAGCTACACGAGACAAAAGATCAGACCACCGAAATCTAGCAAGCGCACCAAATCGGTCGTCGAATGCGCCCATGGTACCTCGGAGTTCAATGGGAAAAGAATTTAGAGTGTCAGGTCGGGTGCAGGAATCAGAGAGAGAGGTGAAGGTGAGCGGGTTACCGTCGAGCTCATGCAACGTCGACCCCGTGTCTCGAAGTAGATATTGCCTGCTGCTTAGTTTGAGTGAAAGGGACGGAAAAGAAACAAACTGCTGACCCTGGCCTCAGCCAACCCACGAGGCCCGATATTTTGGGTGCATCTCACTCCTGGCGTCTAAATCTCGTGGACGGCGCTATAATATAGGGCCGAGTTTGCATTGGACGCGAAGCTGACGTATCGTTCGAACCTTAGGAATGGTCGAGCGCTGGGCAAGTCTTGCGAAGCATTGATAGACACCGTGTAAAATGGAGAGCGAGAGTGGTCGCAACAGAGGGTATCAGAAATTAATAATTATTAAGATTGTCGTGTTTAGCTACCGTCCTCGTCCGAATGGTCTGAGGCGTCCGAACCGTCCGAGTCTTCCGAATCGTCCGAATCCCTCAAATCTTCGATCAAAGAGTAGACGCTCCCTGAAGGAACTCAGTTGACGCTCATCGATGATCCAGGGCCAACTCACGTGCGATTTCTCCGGAAATCCTCTTGGCGATGAACTCGTCCGCGCGAGTCCAGTAGTCCCTCTCAGTGAGGACGCCTCTCAGCCAGTCTACGATGTAGTTTCTGAGAGGCATCACTACAAAGCGCGGGTCGCGAGCGAAGCTGTCCAGCGGCAGGACGGGCATGTCGGTTACCGGCAACACGTCCACGATGATCAGCGCACGCAGGGTTTTACATCCTTCGAGCAGGTGAGAACAGCTCGGGATAATATTGAGGGTGTCAACTGTCAGGTGGGTGAGGTGCGCGAGCGCAGTGACGCCGTCTCATTTCGCAGGGTCCCCATCATCATCGGGTAAGCCGTTGAAGAGTTCCAGGTGTGTGAGATGGCTGAAGAACGGCTGGGCGAACGATTCAAATTTGATGACACTGGCAGCTCCGCAGAACTGTGCGAGATCACAATACAGATGTCGCAGCGAGATGGGGTGGACCGCGGGGAATGGGGGAGTGGTTGGTGAACCAATTGTGGTGATCCAAAGGTTTTCGATGCCAGCGCAAGTTGCGAGGATGGTTTTAATCTGTTCTCTATCAATCATCTCGACGACAACATTCCGCACGGAATCGCGCAGGAAGGACACCGGTTTGGTCCGTGCGATGCGGTCGAATGTCTCCATGGTGAATGGAGGGATTCCTTCGATTGAATTGACCTCGCCGCTCATGACCAGAGTTCGATAGAGCAGGGGCTCCAGCCTCGATAAGAGTGTGAGCCTGATATGTTACACAGTGGCATCGAGCCTAGGCGGCTTTCTCACTAATGCTTCACGCGCCAGGCCACGCGCATGAGCTTCGGTATGGATACAGGGCGGGAGAGGGCTACTATTTTGAATATATGTCGCTCCAATTCGCGTGGAAGGCTCGGTGTTGCAGGCAGACTTTCGGCATCGTGGTTTGTGGTGAGCGTGTGACTGACACCTTATCCCGAACAACGTGACTTACGGCAAACTGCTGATTTTGATTGCCGCCCTCTTGGAGCCACCCATCCAAAAAGTCCAAGGGAAATGCAGAACATCTGAACATCATCTTCAGGTCTAAGTACGACCATTGATTTGTATATGTAATTGATTTCTGGCTCCTCTACAGCAGATCCACGAATTGGGCACGGCTCCTGGAAAATCCATTGTACACCCTTCTGCACCACTCTCTGCATCGCCATTACATTCGGAAACCGCCTGATCATAACATGCCGAACGGCACGCTCGTCTATCACTGGCGCATCCAACCTTGACCGCTGCATCACCGCCACTTAGCGGCAATGTATTCTTTCAACCAAGAGTTATGAGATTAATGAATTGAGCCACACAGTTCCGTCGGCAGGTCACCCTAGTGCACAAGAAACTTCATCAATTCAAGTTTAAGTAAGTTATTCAACAATTACACCGTGATGCAGAGAGAATGACCGCCCCGCGGCGACTCCGTGGTCTCCCCCTCCGTAACCTTTAAGGTCTGTGACGTCGCCAGCAAATATCTGAATGAGATAGACGGTGTAACCTGGCCGAATCAGCCTTACGAGGATTGATGAATGTGAAAATTCTTTTAGAGGTATTCCAACAAATACAGCGAGCAACATCGGCCGGATGTTGCTCTATATCACCCTGGGCTGTATTTTCGTTGGCTGGATCCTCCATTCGAACACAATCTGAGCATTAACCCAGTATGTTCCGGAGTTTCCGAGACCAGTACGTCGCCCAACGCCAATACCTCTTGTGCCACTGTTCGGCACTTCCCATAGGACTAATCGGTAGCCCGCGATCGATATGGCAGGTTTTTTGTCCCCAAGATTTTTTCAGAGTCTGTCTCATTCCCAGAGTCGACAAATCATTCCTCGGGGAACATTTCCACGGTGTGAATTATAGTCCTTAACTTCGTGGTCCGCGCGCACTTCTTCGGAGATATCAACTCGGCTGTGCTAAGCCTCCCTTCGCTCCTCCCACGTCGCGCGCAGTTCTTTAAACACCGAATTCGCATCAGGATCAGTCTCCCTCCTTGACCTCGCATCACTCACCTGAATTTCGCGGATCAATGCCGAGGCGGCGAACATGCGACTGCAACATAGCAGAAAATTTGAATTCCTTGTTACCGCATTTATTGGAAGGCTGAAATGTGCTGGCGCAATCCCCCCAATGCTCAACTCAAGGCATCAAATTCATTCGATGCTGTGACGCGGTGTTTCGCATGCTTTGCGTGCCGCACTCTGCCTCCTACCTCCATGATCGACACCACTTACCTCGTTCTAGCACTCTGTCTGGTGACCACCAATCTCACATGACTCTAGGTGGGTCTCCTCCGGTTGTTCCGACTCTTTCCGCGCGCACGGAACCCCGATTTGGTCCCTACTTTAACCGCCAAGGTTGGTGCAGTAATTTCATTCTGGGAGCGACTTACTCGCGCCATGGCTCAGGACAATTAATCGGCTTTGTCAGGATAATTCCGCGGGATGGTCGAACGTCCCCAGCGCTCGATACGATATTTCATCCAAGCAAATCGCTTGATTTCCCTCTTGCACTTTTAGCAAGCTTACTAGCTCCCAGATAGTTCGCAGGCACGTCCAATCAAGCCAGGTCAGGGTGCAGCCGTTCCCTCTTAGGCCCAAGAAGACGCCGAAGAAAATATAACGTATGGTAGGTAGGACGTAGACTTCTTCGTTCCAGGAGGACGGTGTAGCGTAGCAGCTGTATTTCCTCGCGGTAGCTTGATAATGGTACTGATTCGGAGTGGTATTATGGTGGGCTGGGACGAACATCTGGAGAATTAGACACATAATATGACGGGAGGCTCCTGGCCCCTGCAACGGGAATTTTGACGTTGCCGTTGACGCATGCAACGTCAGTCGGCGTCACAACGTCACTTTCCCCCTGCCCCATCGATTAGGTCTGATTACAGCACTTATTCTCATCTCCGGTGCATTCGTGCATTCAATTCCCGGGGGTATCATTCCACCGGCGGAGTAGTTCTTTGTAAACCATACCCGCTGCCACGGCTTCGATTGGGTCAGGGCTATGCATCTTCTGGATCGTGCTGGTGACGTTCGGGACTCCACCGGTATGCTGTCCAGTGTCATGAAGCTGAAACTGTAATAGATACCCAGGAATCACAGCTATTTCCGAAATTAGTCCGAGGTTAGTTAGAGCACTCCGCAAAGGCAGGTACTGTGGCTTCAGCATCCCGGATCCGGACCCTGACCAGAATTTCTTTGATCGGTCATCGGATGGTGAGTACTTGGAGCAGCAGGTGCTCGATCCCTGCAGTGCTCTAGACGGCTTTCGAAAGAAAGCCGCCACTCAGGACTCAATTTGTGGACGCCATCTAAGTCGACCCCAACGGCTCGATTATTCCATGGCAAACGTCGTCGGCCAATCGGAAGGTGCTGTTGGCTATTCAGTTGATCCACTGTGCCAGCCTATGGAGTTCGATCGTGTCCGGACTCCCGGAATAGGTAGCGCTTTGACAGAGGTGTGTCGGAGACAGACAAAAGCCGAATTATATAAGCTTCATCCGGTGTTCATATAAAACGCATTGACGTTCAAACACTTCGCAGAACTGATCGGCACAGTAATTGCGGGACTCACATCAGACAATTTTCCATGGTGTGGTTTCCGTGTTGTCCTCAGAGCGCTGAACTGACATATGGCTTGCGAAAAAGGACCAGGCCGACCACGCGGTGTCCAGATGCACAGAGGCTCTCCTGGAATGTCCCAAGCGGGGAATTCATAGATGTGATCGTCTCGCCGACCTGGCTGATGCACACTGGAAACGCTTTGGATTGTTCGGAGCAATCCAAGACATCGAGCGAGCCGTGGCATACCAGCGACAAGCAGTCGCTCTTCGTCCAGCCCCACATCCAGATCGCGCCAGTTTGCTCGAAAACCTCGCAATCATTGTCAACACGCGGTTTCAGCAGAGAGGAGATCCCACAGATATCGACGAGGCTTTTCGCCTGCATCACGAGACACCCGCTCTTCGTCAAGCACCACATCCAGATCGAGCCAGTTCACTCAACAACCTCGGGACCACTGTCATCATGCGGTTTCAGCAGAGAGGAGATGCCACAGATATTGACGAGGCTGTTCAGCTGTATCACGAGACCCTCGCTCTTCGTCCAGTACCACATCCAGATCGCGCCAGTTCACTCAACAACCTCGCGAACACTGTCATTGTGTGGTTTCAGCAGAGAGGAGATGCTACAGATATCGACGAGGCCGTTCAACTGTATCACGAAGCACTCGCTCTTCATCCAGCACCTCATCCAGATCAGGCCGGTATGATCAATAACCTCGCGCTCGCTCTCATCGAGCGGTTTCGCCGGAGAAGAGATACCACAGATATCGATGAGGCTGTTGAGCTGTATCAAGATGCCCTCGCTCTTCGTCCAGCACCTCATCCAGATCGGGCCATATCGCTCAACAACCTCGCGACCGCTGTCATCGAGCGGTTTCAGGAGAGAGGAGCTGCCGCAGATATCGATGAGGCCATCCAGCTGCATCACGACGCCCTTGCTCTTCATCCAGCACCTCATCCAAATCGGGCCAGATCGCTCAGCAACCTCGCGAACACTGTCCACCAGCGGTTTCAGCAGAGAGGGAATCCACCAGATATCGACGAGGCTGTTCGCCTGCATCGGGACGCCCTCGCTCTTTGTCCAGCACCACATTCAGATCAGGCCGGTATGATCAATAACCTCGCACTCGCTGTCATAGAGCGGTTTCGGTGGAGAGGAGATGCCACAGATATCGACGAGGCTGTTCAGTTGAATCGCGAGGCCCTCGCTCTTCGTCCAGTATCCCATCCAAGTCGGGCCAGTTCGCTCCACAACCTCGCGAACACTGTCCACGAGCGGTTTCGGCAGAGAGGAGCTGCCACAGATATCGACGAGGCTGTTCAGCTGCATCGTGATGCGCTCGCTCTTCGTCCAGCGCCTCATCCAGATCGGGCCACTTCGCTCAACAACCTCAGCAGATGTTTTATGTCTTTATACAACCAAGACTCCCGGGTTAATTTTCTCTCTGACGCTATTCAATTATTAGAGGAGGCCTCTGCAGATCTATCGGCCGCTTTACTGGTTCGGTTCCACACGGCGAAATCATGGGCTTCTATAGCCCATAAAAATCATCACTCATCTGCCTTGGACGCTTATAAAACTGCACTCAAGCTTCTACCTCGCCTTGCAGCATTGAACTTGGACATCAGGTCTCGCCAGGAAATCTTGGTTGCGGCACAGAGCCACGATCTCGGATCCGATGCTGCCGCTTGTGCCATTGATCTAGCCCGATACGAGACCGCTCTTGAGCTCCTCGAAGCCGGGCGATCTGTCTTCTGGTCTCAATCACTGCATCTTCGCACGCCACTCGATGATCTCCGCGCTTCCCACCCCCTTCTCGCCACCAAGCTCACCGAATTGTCACGGAAACTTGAGCAAAGCTCCTTCCGTGATACGTCCCGGAACTTAGAGTCCGATAGCCATCACAGAGTAATGTCGCTCGAGGCAGAAGGGTTGAACTGTCGACATTTGAACCAAGAGTGGATTACAACCGTTGAATCTATCAGATCATCCGTCCCAGGTTTTGAGGACTTCATGCAGCCTAAGCCCATGCAGACGTTGCGGGTTGCGGCAGTGCATGGGCCCGTGGTGGTTCTCAATGCCGGGAAATCATCTTGCCACGCACTGATTCTAGAATCGCTCGGCAGCGTCCAATGTGTCAATTTACCGACCCTAACTCGATCCGCTGTGAACAAAATGGCTGAAATCATTCGGGCCCTCGCATCTCCCAGTCCCAGTGCTTTCCTCGCGATCCTAGACAGGCGAGGAGATGGCTTGGCTGCGGCCGATCGATTATTGGGAAGAGTGGTGTACGATGCGGGTGCTCGACCGGAGGACTGGTTCAGTTTTGTCTTGAGCCTACTGTGGATTACGGTTGCGAAACCGGTCCTGAATTCCTTGAAAATACATGTCAGCAATTCTAACTCTCTTCTAAGTTGTATTGCTGATGATTGGACAGAAATCAGACAATCCGCCCAGATTGTGGTGGTGCCCAACAGGACCTTTCACCTTCCTCCCCATCCACGCGGCAGGGATATATGAGGACCAATCTGTAGATGAATCCCTAATGGACTGCGTGATCTCCTCCTACACACCGACTCTCACGGCACTTTTGTCTCCCCCCTTTCCGCCATTCACCGCAAACAATCCGCTCAGGAGCACTGTTATTATCCAACCCAACACACCAGGCCAACGACCCCTGCCTTCCACGAAGGCTGAGCTGCGCATGATCGAAGGATAGATTCCGAATGAGTGGCTCACAACTTTGGGATCTGGCACAGCTTCACTCAACACAGTCTTGCCACAGCTCCAAACATCCTCCATTATCCATTTTGCGTGCCACGGGATTCAAGATGCTGAGAAGCCGCTTCAGAGCGCTCTACTAATAGGCAGCGAGGGTTTAACAGTGGCACAAATCATGAGGCAGTCCGGAATCTCACACGATGGGAGTGAAACCACGGAAAAGCACATGGGGTTAGCGTTCTTGAGCGCCTGTGAGACTTCGATGGGTGACAAAAAATTACCGGACGAAGCCATGCATCTCGCGGCGACCCTGCTGTTTGCGGGATTCCGCAGTGTGGTTGCGACAATGTGGTGAGCTTCAATCAAATTTTATCCCTGAGTTGATAATCAATTCACGCTTCTGCCAGGACGATGCACGATCCAGATGGGCCTGAAGTCGCGGAGGCATTCTACGGGCACCTCTTCCGCAATGCGGAACCAAAATCAAACCCGCCCGTGTTCCCCGACCTCGGTGAATCTGCTGAGGCCCTTCACTTGGCGGTAAAGAAATTGAGGACCCACGTTCCGTTTGCGCGTTGGGTCCCCTTTGTTCATTATGGCTTGTAGTTATTCTGAGTTTCCAGCTGTAACATCTGGTATATAGTAAAACACATTTCAATTATACATCCAAGAGCTTGCCATATTTTTCTAAGACGGCCGCTGGCAGGATCTGAAATCTGAGAAGAGACGCCTGGACTCCCAGCGCGGGCAGGGCGATACAATGCACCAGCGGGTGCCGTACAATGTGGGCCACTCACGGCTTACTTTCGCTCACTTCGACAGGGGGGTGATGCATGACAGTTTCAACCAATTCGACACTTTGGAAACCCCGAGGGGACCGTGACATGGCGCCAAAATTCAACAGCCAAAATCTCAGGCTTCAATATGGAGGGAAACTAAATGTAAGCACCGCCAAATCCCAATCCCAAATAAATCAATGCAATTGAGGGGGCCCACCCAACGGCACACGGTACACCATTTGAGATTTTATGTTTGGGTCTCTGAAAGGGGAGGAGGGAGGTGACGTGCGACAGGGTGCCGGTGGGCGGAGGAAGGAGGAACATTCACGGGGGAAATAGTATACACTGCCAGAGCGAAGTCGCCGCGAGGACCAGATTAGAACCAGTTCAGTCCGTGAGGCCAACCTCCCGGTCTGCGGGCAGGGGCCTAGCTCTGGTATCCGTTCGCTTGCCGACGACATCCGGTGGCGTGTATAGAGAGGGTTTTGTTTCTCTTTCTTGTTTAGAAGACACATTGCCCCCGGAAAAGCACAGGTTTCCACGCCCTCATGGTTCGGGCCCGAGGCGAGCGGGCTGCTCCAGCATAATCAAGGTTATTGTTAAGCATGAGCAAGGTCATTGCTTTCCTCCTACAGGCCGCAGGTACGACCTCCATTGCCGAGCCGTTCTATATCTAAGCGAGGGTGCGTCATCTTCTAGGCAACCTCCTCTTTATATCAGTGCTAATCGTTATCGATTCCATCTGTTTGTTTCTTCTAACATCGGCAGAGGGCGCACGCCTCAAACACGAGTCCAACGGGCTTCGCTTGCAGTCCCACACGCGCTCGACCCGAGACCGCACAATCCGCAGATGTGGATGTGGACCGAGCACCACCGAGCCGAGCCGTTCCTATCAACTTGAGTGCTGGTCTGGATTAATATTAAGTACTTATACTTAAATCCAAGCGAGAAAGGCACGCGACTGGGGGTATTTCGCAGCCGCCCCGACCTACTATGTATCCGCTTGTGGGCTGTATGAGTACAGTATCAACTTAACGGGGGCGGGGCGGGGACGGAGAGGAATGCGATGAGCGGAGCATGTGAGGTGCGGTGCCAGCAGGTTCTAGGGGTCGAGTCGGAGTTGATAATAATTTATATAGAATATAGAATGAAAAAGGACAAACGCAAGTCCAACGCATGGCTCGGCCCGGGTCGAACGGGCGTCTCCTGCGTACCCTTCTCGACCATATATGTAGTTCGCAGTTGTGGACCGTCCACCACCGAGCCTCTTTTACCTTTGCGGTGTCGCGCCTTTATAGAACGACAAGGTCAACTACACGAGCGGAGGAAAAATACAGGTTTCCACGCCCTCATGGCTCGGGCCCGAGTCGAGCGGGCTTCTCCAGTGTATTGTATATAGTTTGCAGGGTGGGCCGTCCACCGAGCCGTTGTCTATAAACTGGGGTGTTTGATTGCCATATGAGTCTGTACTTGTCTCTGAGCCCTCTCATTCTTGGTAGCCAATCAATCAATCATCCATATGGAGATCGAAGAGAATTAAAGCGTCATGATAAACGACACAGGCGGGCTCCTCCTGTAATATGTATAAGAGACCCCTGTCTTGCTACGAGGAGCACGTCCACCCCAGAGCCGTTCTCTATCAACTTGAATGCTTGATATCTCAGGCTGAGCGCTGAGTATCTGCATTTCTTTCTGAACAGTCTCATTCTTGGCCACCAATGATCCATGGCTGAAGCAGAGAAAAACAGGGCCAACACTTATGGCTCGGGCCCGGGGCGAACGGGCTTCTCCTGCTCGCACCTTTGATTTATACAGTGAGGTACGAGCGTTCGTATAGAGTGTCTGTCTACGAGAGACTACCTTTGATTCCTGAGTGGGGTGTTGACTGTCGGCAACATGCGGACGTATTTAGCAGGTAACCGATGGCATAAAGCATCCCAAAGTCCAATCCGAGGATCGTGAGCTTGAGCCGTGGGCAGCATTTCGCGATTCTGGCGGGGAGCTGGGAGAGTAGCGAGAACCACCGTCATCTCTCTCGGCCCCATCGGCATTAAGCGAATTGAAGCCCCGCTCTCCCACGATCACGCGTTTCTTCTTTCCCTTTTCTCCGAATCTTCCACCACACCCGCCCGCGATGTTCTCCCTGCGTGCCCTGCTCTCCACAGCCTTGTCGCCCGTGCGCGCCAGCGCCGGCACCCGGCCCGTCCTCCGCGCCAACCTGTCCTCGACGCCCGCCCGTTCGGCCGCGTTCGGCGCTCTGTGGTGCGTCTGCGTCCTCCTTCCCAGCTTGGGCTCGAAGATGCCCTGATTGATATGAACTTGGCGTGGCAGGCAAAAAACCAGGCCAGCTTGCGGCGCCGTGCACCTACACGGACACCGCGGCCGCGCGCCCCAAGGTTTGGTGCGTCTCCCCCTCCCCTCCCTCCTTTTTAGGCGTGCGCAGAAGCTGCGGCGTGATGGACCGCCTCTCCTCCGCGTGCACGAAGCCACGCGCGTGGTACGTCTCCCCCTCTTCCCCCTTCCCCCTTCCTCCTTCCTGTTATGTGGTGCACGACTGACGAAGGACGGCAACGCAGCTGCCGCTGCGGCTCGACGGACCACCTCTCCGCCGCGTGCTCGCAACCCCGGACCGACCAAGTCGGATTCTCTGATCCTCGCAAAGAGCTGGTGTGATTCGGAAAGAGAGAGACTGAGTTAGCCCCCTCTTCGTCCTCCTCCTCTTCTTGCTCATCCTCCTCCACGTCGGCCTGGCCAACCATGCGCCGCCGCGCGAGCACCATCTCGCGGTGCCCCCCTTGGCACCGTCGATCCGCACGGTTGGCAGCTACTCGATGCGCTTGTAGCGCACTTCGTCCGCTGCGGAGATCGCGCCCTCTTTCTCTTCTTCGTCGTCTTCGGCTTGCTCTTCGGGTGCGTTGACTGCGTCGTGCGCTGGTTGCGCGTGTGAAACGTCTGCGGCCTCGGCGAGCGGCGGGCCCACGAGGAACGGGCTGTCCCCCTGCGCCCCCTTCTGCTCCTATACCACCCGTCAGCGCCGTGCCACCAAACTCATGTATGCTTGTAATTCTAGCGGTAGAGAAGCTCAGTCCTCACGGCCCTCGCCCTGTTCGTCCTCATTTGCACCGCCAGTCCGCCGTCGCCGACCTTATCACCGCGCACATAAACGCGGGCAGTCTCGAATCAAACCAAAGCCGCTCAACTTACGAGGCCAGTCTGGTTCCATACGAGAGATACATCAGGATTGGGAAATGATATACCCAACCCCACTTCTCTGCGTGAACGTTCCGTTACCGGACGATGATCCAAGACATGAACTCAAAAACCCAGGGATTCGATACTATACACAATCTTACATTACTCTCCGCTTTTGATTCTCTCTCCCCTACAGCTGGAACGTGCCATCCAAATGGATTGCGCGCGACGACGACCCGACCATCACCTTGAACGTCCCCTTGCCCAGCACCCACTTCTGCGCGACGACATCCCACACGCTCACGTCCTTTTGCCGCAGCGTGATGCTCACGGTCTTGCTCTGGCCGCGGTTCAATAGCGTGCGCGCGAAGCCGCGCAGCACCTTCGGCGGCTCGTTGTACGCGGCGGGGAAGCCAATGTAGAGCTGTGAGACCTCGTTGCCGGCGACGCGCCCGGTGTTTAGGACTTTGAAGGAGACAGTGAGAAGGTCTTCGTAGAGGGCGGCGGGGCCGCCGATGTCGCCGACAGGGGAGGAACCCGCGGGCGAGGCGCTTGCGGTGGAAATCGCGCTGGCGGAATCGGAGGCGGACGCCGAACCCGAAGCGGAAGCTGAAGCGGACGCAGAGCCGGGGACAGAGACACTACGTTCCGCAGCCTCCTAAACTCAGCATGAGTAAGGCCTGTCCAGACATAGCTCAACAGAGGTCTGTGTTTAGCTGTGTAGTGAGGGTCTGTTTAGCTCTTTCTAGCTCAGTCTAGCTGTGGTTAGCTCCGTCTAGTTCAGTCTGGTTCAGTCTAGGTCAGTCTAGGTCAGTCTAGTTGTACCTCATCACCTACACAGAGTTAAGTATCCACGATTTGAGGGAAAGGGCTCAGCCAGGCATTCCATTCACACTCGTGGCTGCCTCTAGCTGTCATTTCATGAGCGATCACACATCATGTGACATCAACAAGGTTCGATCTGTCTATCTATGACTCTGTTCTTGTGTCCTTCTACGGGATAATTAATATTGGTTTAGAATGCAAATTTCACTCAAGTTGCACTAGTACTCGTATAAACATGCCAACCTCCGCCACTGGCATAATCCGGAATCACTGATATTCCGAAATCGCTACGTCTTGATCTAGATTCAACCTGTCGGTCTGGAACTAGTTCTCGATGTGATATCTCCCACCCATCGTTTGTCAAGGGGATAATGGGCACCATACTGCGGTGCCACTGATATTCTCAAATCGCTATACGGGTATGTGAGTTCAATCTGTCAATCTTGAACTGTTTCTCGAGGTGATATTTCCCATCTGTCTTTGCCAGGGGGATAATTGGCTTCAATCGTGATGGAGGCTATTCAATTGTTCAAGTGGGGGCGACGACTCAAGAGTCGAGTGGCAAATCTCTCACAGAGACATGGCCCTGCATGCACAAGACTTGGCAATGAAAGCTTAAAGCTGATATTTCAAAAATAGTTTGATTCCGACAGCGACCGGTGACTTCAGACTCAGCGGAATGCCCACTGAGGGTTTAATCTGCACCAGAAGCGTGTCGAAGAGGTCTGCAGAGGTCAGTGGAGGTCTGGCTAGGTGTCGAAACTGGGTCCTACTCGGCTAAACTCGGCTAAGCTCGGGTAAACTCGGGTAAACAGAGACAGACAGAGTCTGTCTAGCCGATCCATCGTTGCCAAACTTGGACCGCCATCAGCTAAACACAGAATCCGGTTTCATCCGTCTAGTCGACTAAAAATGATCTGTTGGGTAAGCCAACGTTGCTAGACAGACCTAGCCTGACCTGAGTTTAGGAGGCTGCGGAACGTAGTGAGAGTGAGGATACGGACGCGCTAAGAGTCGCATTCATGCTGGCAGATTTACTCGAGACGGTGCTGGCGGATGAGGATTTTGTTGATGCGACCGGGCCCGTTGAAGCATGCGCAGCAGAGGAGCTAACAGCAGTGGTGTGGTGCGCTGCCTCAGCGCGGCGCCCGTGGCCGCCGACCTGCGATGTCTTGAGCCCGCTGTACGCGAAAGTGGTATACGAGAGACCGAAGCCGAACTCGAAGCGCGTTGAGATGTCTTTCGAATCGAACCACCTGCGCATATGCATATCAGTGAGATCAGTATACAGAGGACGGGGAAAGGGCGCACCTATAGTCGATATTCATGCCCTCGGTGTATGTGAGCTGCGGCGTTACGTCGCCACTCGCATACAGGATGTCCGCCGGGTAGTCCCCGCGCGCCTTGGCAATCGTGTACGGAAGGCGCCCGCTCGGGTTCGTCGCCTGGTCTCCGTCCGCGAACAGGATGTTTACGAGCGCGTTCCCGCTCTCCTGCCCGGGCAACCCCGCGTGCAACACCGCCGTCACGTTCTGGTGGTCGATCCACGCTTCGACGAGTACGGGGCCCACGACGTGCTGCACGAAAATCGTGTTCGCACAAACGGCAGCGGTCGCGGCGATGAGCGCCTCGCCACCGTGCCAAAGCGTGATGTTGGTGCGGTCGCCCACGTTGCCGTCAACGGGGATGTAGCCCTCGCCCGAGTCCGCGTTGACGAAGACGAGGCAGGCGTCGGAGAGGGAGGCGACGGTGGAGACCTGGCCGAGGTTGTAGTCGTTGAGGACGCCCTCCACGACGACGGTGGGGTCGATGGATTGGACGTGCGTGGTGATGGCGGCGAGCGGGTCGATGGGGTAGGGGAAATTGGCCGTGCCGGAGCCCCAGCCCATAGCGAGCGTCCCTTGGTCGCATCCGCGACTGCGCGAGGGGAGTGAGGTCAGAATCAGCATGCGTAGATTTTATTCCACGACGCACTCCCTGCAGCCGTTCGGCCCATCGGGGTTCGGACCAGCATCAGAGCCGAAAATGCCGATGCCTGTTGAAGAATGAGAAAATAAATCTGTCAGGACCGAATCCCGCCAAGGAAAAGCGAAACAAGAGAAAAAACGGATGCCTGAGGTTATTAACCTTCAACGGCAGCGCGCCCTCTGTGTTCTTCAGTAAAATAGTGCTCGCCGCGCCGATCTCGCGAATCAGTTTGTAGTGGTCGCCTTGTACGCTAGAAAAATATTAGTCACGGTTCCGAATGTCTTAATGGATTGGAGCGAAGCACGCACTTGACATGCTCATTAACAAGCTCGCCATTAAGGAACGTCGCCTCCGTGAGCTGCGAGAAGTTGACCTCGGGGTAGTCGCTGTCCTACCCCATCTTGTACCACGCCGCGAGCGTGCGGATCACCTGCGCATATAGATTGTTAACGGTTGAACTCGCGGTTGAGAGGAGAGGTAGAAGGGGGACGCGCCATGTCGTCGACGCGCGCCTCGGGCACGCTGCCGTTGTTGACCATCTCGATGAGTGCGGCGCCCCAGTAGGAGTTGGTCGCTTTCGAAGGGTGGGCCGTTCTGCGGGCCGACCAAATCAGCGTGAAGATTACATGGGATGCGATACGGAATAGCATGACGCGCATGCGGAATAGGGATGCCATGACAGGAAGGGAAGGAAACGCAAGCGCACCCTGGAAGCCCAACTCCTCCTTCAAGATCCCGTTGATTAGCTTCGAGTTTTGGCATGCCTGCGTCTGGTTGATCTTGTTGTACGAGCGCATGACGGCGCGGCTTTGACGGCTTCGGCGAAGGGCCAGAGGTAAACCTGGTACGCGTTAGTCATTCTGGTACATTTTACTTG
This sequence comes from Mycena vulgaris, assembly GCA_029204335.1. Taxonomy (NCBI): domain Eukaryota; kingdom Fungi; phylum Basidiomycota; class Agaricomycetes; order Agaricales; family Mycenaceae; genus Mycena; species Mycena vulgaris. Next base: position 451,539 of record JARGYA010000056.1, read on the forward strand.
TTCATGCGAAATTAGGGAGGGGAGTTTTCGGAGGGGGGAGGAGTAACGGGGAAACAGAGGAAGGGATAGGGACGGCACAGCTAACCTCATGCATCGTCCGGTCATCGATGTTGGAGGAGTAGATCTGCGCGACGGAGGAGCCGCCGCGGAAGTGTTCTTGCTCGTTCGCGATGCTGCGGGGGGCGTTAGGTTTGGTACATTGCGAGAGGAGGTGGGAGGTGGGAGATAAAGGAGAGGACAATGGGTAAGGCGAGACGAATGCAAGAAGAGAAATGAATTGGATGATGCGAAGGGGAAGAATGTAGAGGTAAATGAATAGATGGAAGAATAGATGCACGGGGCATGGATGCGTAGAAGGGTGGTACGTCGGCGATAAGAACGATTTTCGAACCCCGGGGCCATCGGAGGCGGACGAAAGAACGAGGCAAATTAAAATCAGACGGGGGCGCACTATTGTTTAACGGTGGCGATTACTCCGACGCTCTGGTACCCGACGAGGGTTGCGGCGGCTGCGGCGCCGGCGAGGAAGGGGTCGCCGCCGAAGCCTTCCCAATTGCGTTCGGCGGCAGCTTGGCGGCCTAGGTGCCTCGTGAGTAAAGGAAAACAGAAGGGATAGAAGAGAAGTAACAGAAAATTGAACAGGGGAGAGCAATTGAGCACAGCACTCACCGAGATTAGTCATTGGCCCGAGCGCGACGTCGACGCCCTTCCCGCGGTGCTCCCCGCCCATAGCCTTCCCGCGCTTCTCAATCAAATCGAGGTCCCACGTCGCGGCAGCGTTGACCCCCGCGGGGAACGCGGACACGAAATCGGCTAACCGCACGCCGAGCGGGGAGTCCTCCATGCATAGTCCCTTCCAGCCTATACGCGGGATTTCCTGCGTAAAAATCATCAGAACCACTGGTACTTAGTGATGTGAGGGGAGTTAATTACCCCAGTGTTGCCGACACACCACCCGATAATGTCGACGCTGGTGGTAACATTTATCTTCTCCGCGAGGGTGAGGCCCTTGACGAACTTCGTGGCTCTGGCGACGGCGGAGGCCCAGTCACCCGTGCCGCCGCGACTGGGGGCCGAAATATGATGGATCAACTATTATTTGGAGTTCAGTGACTCCATATAACAATGCGAGAAACAATAAAATGATTTCCAAAGCTTTAATTGAAAAAATCCATCCACACCGGGCACAAGCCACTTTGTCGCCAGAATGGCTTGCGATGGCATTTGACATGTTCGACTTTTCTCAACCCGGTGCCAATTCACCAAGATCTCGCCGCAACATGCTAGGAGCAGGTAAATTAGATATAACTGAGATAGTATTTACCTTATTATGGCATGAATTCCTTGACTTTTCGTAACAAGCCGTGCCCACGCCCATTTTGATGGCATCAGACAGAATGGCTTGCGCAAGCCACTTTGTTACCGAAGAAAAATAATGATTTCCTGGCACATCCTGGGCTCAAGAATGCCCCAGATAATTCAAATGTGTTCATTGGGGCAGTTTACATCAAAGTATTGAGTATTTACGTGCATTCGGTTGGTTACGGTCAAGACCTTGGTTCAACCGATGTCAACTAACGAGAACCGTAACCTAGGATAGATGTCCAGAGAGCTGGTTTCACCTCTGCTTGAGTATCCAAAGCCTTTTTGTGAAGGAATCTTTTCAAATTTCAGTTTGAGGTACTGAAACACTTCACTGTGGGGAGGATTCACAGTCAGGTTGAGCGTGTCAATTGCATCGGTTTGAGTGTATAAAATCAATCAACCTGAGTGGGGTTACTCACTCACTCCGATTGAGAATATACACTCGAGCTGACTGTGTTTTGGCAGAAATTACCCTCGGTCTGAGTGTAGGATACATTCAGATGGATAGCTTTCAGTCATTTCCGTTGATTGAATTTTTCAGTTCGTTTGAGTGTTCAAAAAAGGATTTATTTACCACGATTACATACAATACAGGATACATATATATCATTACTCCCCAACGGCGCCCGAATACTATCCAAGAAGCAGCCTTGGCTTACAAACATGTGCTGGGGAGGTGGTTCGGGAATGCGATCAACTGGTGGAGACCGAGGAGAACGTTGTCGAATCGGAGTTTCCGCGGAGGGGGGGCCGAGTTTGAAGGCACGACGAAGGCGATGAGAATTCAGGCAGATTTGAGCTGATCAGTAATGTTGTCGCGAATGGTAACATTAAGATGTACCTGTGTTGTAGAATTGGGCGGCGCTCTTGCTATGGTGTTCCACTTCGGGGACGCGCAACGCCGGCGGTCTGCGAACATATATTGCGGGGGAGCATCTGGCTTCCGTGGGGATCAGCTGCTGAGCAACAGAGAGAGAGAGAAGGGAGTAATTTAGGCACACCGAGAAACGACCACCGTTACGAGGGGTGTTCGCCTTCAGCGTCGCGGCGCGGCCCGGGTGTGAATCACGGCAGAGGGGGCGGGAATGTTGCCTGTCCACGTGGATCTCGAGGGCGACTCGCGCTGAACGAGAGAGTAAGTGAAGGCATGAAAGTACGACAGAAAAGTGATCCACACGTAATCACGTAGTGCATAGTAACTCCCAGTGGTCGACGGCGCTTCCGAGGCGCGAACACGAGGACCTGCGGGGGGTGTTAGCGAGCACGGAACACACATGTGACACCATGCCAGTGCGGGAGAATATTCACGCCAACTACGGGGCGCCGAAGCATGAGCACGCGGGTTTCAAAAGAACTGCAGAGCACGCACCTTGTACCAAATATGCGACACGTCCTTCTGCACGAGTGCCTTCGCCATCAAACACGACAGGGGACAAGGAGACTTAAAAGGGGGATGATATAGTCAAGAAGAACAGGGGATAATATCAGGACATGCCTTGGGTTTTTCTACCGGACGGATGGTGTCTAAGGTTGGTCTCGTGTTCGCGCCCTTGATGCATGGCCAAGGCGAGGAACGCAGCGAGGCAACGGGATAGGAAGATGATCCTCTGCAGAGTTGTCAGCGAGGGGAACGGCGGCCGGGAGGCGATTTACACTACGCACCTTGTGCCTGCCGAATTGCTCTCACGTCACAGCAATGTTCTACGAGTCGGAAAAGGATCTCCACGTAGGCGAGGGTGCCTAGAAAGATTTGTATAAGGGATTAGATCCAACAGATATCCAAACAAAAGCCGCCCAGAAACCTTTATAGTAGACCTGCTCGCCGATGTCCTAGGTTTGAGTCGTGTAGCGGCAGGCGGGGCAAAAAAAAAGGTCTGAGCAGGGAAGATTCATCACTCACAGAAGTTCTGGTAGCATCCGGTGGATATTTGGAACAAGAGAAGAAATATTCGCGGCCTTGTTGCTGGGAGGTCGAAAAATCGCGTATTACCGCGTTGGTGGATGGATTTCGGCCGTAGTTGAGGTAGAAGAGGTCCGGAGTGGTGCGCGACGTGGTTATCTTATATTTGAGTCATTTCTGGGCTGGACACAGCGTGATATTCGAGTGGGGAGAGCGCGACGATGGAGGCAGGAGGAGAGGGACAGCGGGCACGTGATACAATACAAGAACAAACAACAGCCGCGACGAACACATTTAGAGCCCCGCACGCGTGCAACAAGGCATCGATGGCCGCCATAGTCTTTCGGATATTTCCTGCTTGGGTTTCGTGATATAATCAAAGCAGGATTTACAATGAGTATGGAGTAAGTAATGGTGACTATCAGTCCGACTCGGGCTCCAATCCAACGGCCGCAACTTGGATCTTCGTCTGGGAGCGCGTGCTGCGCCCTGTGGGAGGCGCAGCTGGAAGCGCCTTGGATTTCACGTCGCTGGCCATCTTCTGCGTCAATGAACAAAATTCAGCATGCAATGGGTGCACATAATTCTTGATTTACTTTGCCTCCCGACTTCTTATCCTTGGGCGGTGGTTTCCTGGATTTTAGATTCGGCTGACACAGTCCTGTAAGCTTCAATGCAATAAGTATGTGTTGTCCCTACCTCGGGGAAGTCATCGAGGGAGAGGGTGATTTCTTTCTTATGTTTCGGCTTCGGCTTCGGCTTCGGCTTCGGCTTCGGCTTCGACTTCGGTTTGGACTTTGCGCTGGTGGCATTATGTACGGTATGGGACGTGCTTTGGTTGATCGCGGGGGAGATCTGGGTGAAGGGCCCATTAGCGAAGGACTCTCAGTTGAGTGGAGAAAATAAACCGCAAGATGTGATTTTCGGTGGCGCGGAGGTTGAGAAAAAAAAGGATTTTCGAGTCCTCTCATCGCTCGAATGTTGGCGCGGTGCAGGTCCTCGATTACTGGGTCGTCGTCGTCTGGCTGCATGAGCTCCCCGAACACATTGCTTGCATTGCGCTCGCTGGTAGCGTCCTCATAACTCAGACCCTTGTCCTCGGAAATTAGCAAGGTGACGACAAATGGCGTTAGAATAAAGGAGACAAAGTCCTTGATGCATATGAGTGCCGAGTCCTCGTCGTATTTGTCGAACACATCAGGATTTTCTTTGACGATTGTCACCAGAGTTTCGTAGAGTTTGTCACCTGGATCGTCCTCTTTCAACGCAAGCATTCGAATAATTGTAGAGTTAATTAGGAGCTCGCCCTTGGGCCCGTAGCTTGACGGAAAAGAATTATGGTGGTGGGTGCGAACGACGGAGGATGACTTACTACCCACAGCGGCGCCCGTCCAACGCATCGGCAAACAGTAGTTTAGACTTGGATTTGGAGAACGCGAAAATATTGCAGCCAATGTTCTGCAAAAAGGATTCCCAGATCGCTGAATTGTCCAAGACTATCGGGTCCTCAATCATTTGCAGGATCTGCGTGTCCAAGGCAAGGATTCGCGCATGCAGAGCAGTATAGTCAATTGTTGTGGGCCAGGCATGCTCCTCGCCGTCCTTGAGGAAGCTCTCGCGCTTGTTTGCCTTGCCGATCGCGTCACATATCTGAAGATCGATCCAAGCGACACCAGTGCCAGCAGCCCCAGCTTTATGAACGAGATCTTGATGCTTGTTAAACAAAGATAGGAGTGTAGGGTCTGGATTCTCCGGCAGAGCCTCCTCGCACAGGACCGTTGGACAGTCAGGAGGGAGGTCCGACCACACGAGAGGGCGCAGAACGGTGGGCCGAGGTTTATCCTTTGGAGCAGGCTTCGGTTTAGCGAGGGGAGAGTCGAAAAAGGAGTGCTGAGTCAAGTCCACTTGGTGGCGCGCTTTGACCTGAAGAGCTGTCAAGAAGTATTTTTCTGAGCTTCTGTTCGTATTTACCTTTTTCGCTGGAGGCCCTTCCGTAAGCTCGTCTGTATTCTGGCGCTTCTTAGAGCTCAATTTAGCCTAACACGCTGTTAGACATATAGTCATACCTTCTTTTTCGACTTTGGTACCTCGATCTCGTCAGTGTCGTCCTCGGAATCGGGAATATGAACGGTTTTGGCGCTGAATTTGTTGCTATTAATGTCGTAATCTTTGTCGCCGTCTTGCCTGCCGTCCTCGCTCTCATCTGCTGACTCGGGGGTGCCGCCTTCAGCTAGGCGTTCGAGCTTGAGGTCTTTCCGGCGGCGTGTCTGCAGATTCAAGAGATACGTAGAGATGATGTCGTGGACGGGCCAGAAGCCCTCAAATTTGGCGAAGAACGGCGCCGCCTGGGCGATCTGAAGAGAATTGGATTCATGAAACAGCCCAGAGATCATTCACGCACCAAACTAATTGTCTTAGCCAGTCGGGTCTTGTCCTGCTTGGACACTGTTTTCTGCACTGATAAGTACTCGTGAACGTTATCCTTCACAATCCGCTGGTAATGAGGATGAATGCGAGATTTCGGTAACGCAGCGCAGTACGTGCCGACAGCCGCAAGTAACGTTCTTGGTCGTCATTGAGACCCATCTCCTCTTGAAGATTATATCCAGTACTGCGTCCGACCTGGCCCTTTGGTCGTGGAATCAAATTCTTGGGCTTGCTCGCAGCGGCAGCGCGTGCGGCGTCGCGTTGCAGAGTCGCTGATCCACGCGTGAGCACCGGGAAGTTGTGGTTCAAAGACATCAGCACACCGATGTTAGCGCTCTGTTTGCGTATAGTATCCTCGAGAGCGTGAAGCTGTTCAGCAGCGGTGATGCGGGCTTTCGTTCGCGGCATGATGGAGGCGAGAAGGTAAGAGACGACACGATCACGTGCCTATAAATCACCTTGATTGCTCTACCTGCAATGTCCTCGTTTCTGCATTCTCTGTGGAACACCGTTTAAAGAGAGATATTAAGTGCATATATCCATCTTACACTGCGATCCATGTACTCTGGAATATCAGAAACCTTCTGCAAGATTATTTTACAAGCAAATATCGATATTATTCATCCTGGAACTCCACACCTTCCTCGTCAGGAACAAATTCTGGATGTATCAGACCACCAGTCCGGTCAATTATAGTCCATACACCCCGACTCTCTGCCCGACCTACAACTGCAACCACGGATTGAAGGTCCGTCACAATTGATGTTCCCATCCCGCGGTATGTTGTAATTTCTAGAGAGGCGTCTCGGCCATGGGTATTTTTGCAGGGAGTGATAACTGCGAGCAGACGCTTCTTTCCGGATATAGGACTCAGGAGTTTGTCCTTGGGTAGCATACATACCAGAATTCGCTCAAGCCGGCCGTAAGATATCTGGGAGACCCATGCATCTGCAACAGTACGTCTGGTTTGTATTTCATACTTTACCCCGATTAATCTCGGCTGCAGCGGGATGGAGATAAACAACGCACGCGAATGAATGACATATTTCTCTCGGCAACAGACCCATCTCCGCACGCAGACACACTCCGGGTTGAATCCCCATCCAGAATGCGAACTTTCCCGAAGCTGGGCATAATCTGCGGGATGAATGGGACAAGATCCTTTTGACGTTTGGCGAGAAGCGCTGAGAAATAGATCATGACTTGCTTCCGAACATGCTGATCAGGAGTGTAGTTCTTTTTGTATGGGAGTCGCAAAATGGCCTGAGGGTCTGCCGATAGGAGGAAACGATGTTAGTGTTAGACGAGCACTAGAACCATCGTGAAGGGCGTACACTCTTCATATGCATACTCCGAGGCCGATAGTTCACTTTTTGACTTTTTGACACTTGATAATTCATCTTCCAGATCGTATCTTGCTCCAAGTTGCTCCAGATACGCCCTGTGAAGTATATTATTGTTAAGATTCGCCCAAGGGAAGCGCTTTGAGCGCAGTCCAGCCTGTAAAAATCCGCAATAACGCTCCATCCAAAACGTCCAAGTAGTCCAGCAAGGGCCACAGAATAAAATGTCATCGGGAACGTGCAAAAGGCCATGAATGGTGAGGGTACACGCGCAAAGACGATCCTCTGCATACTGATAGTAATATCTGTACAGAACAGATGAGCACTTACTTAAGAACAGAAAGCAGGCACACCTTTCGTATGTTTTGACCCAGTCAATAATCTTCTCCCTAAGGTCGCGGATCTCAGCGTGAGTGATGGTGAAGCGTAGGCAATACTTGATGATGTCTGAGAGCTGACATGCATGGGTGTAATATTTTGCATCGGAGAACCGACCCTTGAGAAGAACTGGGGCGAGATAAACGAACCAGAAACACCACGCTTCCGCGGTGTAATAGGCGGGATTATCCCCCAGAACGCGAACGAAGTCGGATGGAAGATGCTGGACTGCGTCAGCAGTCTCCTGCCAGATGATACTCCAGATCGCTTCGAGAATCTCGTAATTCTCGGTCCCGGTGTTGAGGCCTTTGTACTTGCCGCTCCAGAACTTGATTAGATTCTGAACAATATTCTCGAAAATCAGGTGCATTGCCTCCCACGGCGCCGACTTTCCGTAGTGAAGGGAGCCAACACGTCGAAGTGCCGGCAGACCCTTAATCCCGTAGAACTTCATCTGCTCTTCCTTGTCTGTCGCCGTGATACAGCCAGCTAGCTTCTGCATCACATCCGCGAGGTGCTCTGGCGATCGCAATGGGAGCTTCTCAGGGTCCCAAGACCGTCCATCCGGCCAAGTTAGCGGCACATAGTAAATCTTCTCGCCGCCCGTGACGTTGCGCGTGCCTTTGATTTGGCAAGATCTGCACGGACAAACCCCGTTGTGTCCTTTGATGTTCAGGGATTTCTCTATCGCGATGATGTCGCCCATCTCGAAGATGTTATAGCCACGAAGCATGAAGAACTCCCGTATCGCGGCGTTGAACGTCCAGACTCCGACAGCCAAGCGCGCACATTCGTCGTCATATGGTACCATGAAGCTGCGAATATCCTTGGGAGAGTGAGGGCCCGGGATGCCGCCGAGACTGATAAGGCTATCGAGGTGTGTACGCACTTCGGGCTTGATGCAGTAATTTTTCACAAGGATGGGTGTCGCGGAGGGTCCACCGCGGTTCCGCTTGAACAGCAGGTACGAGTCCGTTGCAACGCCAAGGCAGATATCATACTTTCCGGAAAAATACTTGTGTGGGAGTGTTTCGCCGTCAACAACCACATATTGGTTGCAGAGCGTGCGGTAATGCTCGCCGTCGAAGACGTCGGAAATGGTCCCTGGGATGTGCACATAATTGTGTCTGTAGAGCAGACGGTCGATCATCTTTGGATTCAGAAAGAACCCTTGAAGGCGGGGAATGAGGGGAAGGTAACAAAACATTCGGCGCGGCTTCCCGCTCCGGGATAGACGCGGTTCCTCGCAATAGGGACATGCTGGGAGGTCGGAAAATACCCCTGTGTAGGCGGCACAGGAGTTGACACAGCAGTGGTACCAAACAGGTTCGATGCACGAAAGGATTGCGACTCGATGCAGCATGACCCACTCAGTGCTGAGGTCCATCTTGTGGTCGAAAGCATAGACGAGTTGGTTATATGCTGCACGCGGCATCTTCGCTACCATCTTGAGCTTGAACGCACGGATGTTGTCTCGATCTTGCTCGGTCAAAATAGTGTTTCCTAGGCGGTGACATGTATATGAGTGGGGAATATGGAGAATAACTGGTAGATACTTACGGGCATCCCAAAGCGCTGTCTCCTCATCGGGACCTGTCATTTCATCCAGTCTCTCGATCATCTCATCAAGCGAAATTGGCCTATCCAAATCCTGAAACTCGTCAAACCCACTCCATGGATCCAGCTCAACCGTATTAGGGACCGGGCCAGATCCTGAAGACACTTCGGACACGGTGTCGAACGGCGATGAATCGATATCCATTGCATCTGGGGCGTCCTCCGAGCACGAGCACCGATCATCAGAGTCGGGAAGATTTTGGATCTCAATATCGGGAGACAGGGAGGAGGAATACAACTCAGGAAATTTCTCAAATGGCGAAGGAGAGCGGGAAAGGGATGAATTCATCTCAGTGTCCGCGCCGATGATTGGTGAAAGAGGAATGGGTGATACAGATGGGCGGATAGAGGCACGGGGAACTTTAGAGTAATGGTCGCGACGTGTTCGAGCGCTTCTGAGTTTGCCACAGGTGGGCTTGCAATGACAGTACTTCAGGTCATCCGACTCGGGCATCGGAGCGACGCAGGTATTGCGGCGGTATTAGGCGATGGGGAATGAGACTGGCGGCAGAATCGGGGAGAGCTCTGATCGGTGAAGATCTGAAAGTGCTTTGAATTGAATGTATTCGAGGTACGCGGCGTCGACAATGAGGTGCATGCAGGAGATGAAGGCAAGCGGAAGCAAATTGTGACCGAGATTGATCGCCGGCAGCTCTGAGGCCAAATATTGCCAAATATGGGCTCTGTTGATGGCCCACGGCTCGATTTGAGGTGAAGGACCAGGAGGCGGAGGGCGGAAAATGTTCTCCAGAGTATCTCAATTTGATTGTATTTCTTATAACTGTATTCCGTACAATCGGTCTGAGTGAGTCCAAATACACTCATGTCCGGCTCACTCGGCCCGATTGATAGAATTCCGATCTGAGTGATTTGTCAGTCAAGCTGACTGTAAGTTCTATCCACAGTGACTTGTGTCGTTCAAAAGTCGGGTGAGTTGAACACTGTTTTCGTGAATGTTTTTGCGTGGTGGACACTTCTTCCAATATTGTCAATGCAGGTGGACGCTCTGCAGCATAGTCTATCAGTTAAGCCTCACAAGGCTGCTGGCTTGTACGTGGGGTATGAGTTGCTCTCGTCAACTTTCATGGCGACGACGAGTATTCCTCAAATATTAAAATTATGTGACAATTGATATCCTAGGTACCTGCGGGGGACATATAGTAATGTATTTGTCACATAAAATCTGACGCTAGGGCCCTACATAACATGCAGTGAGCGCAAGCCACTTTGATTTTTTGGCTGATGCCAAGCTGGCAAAATGGCTTGCCAAGCCGACAAAATGGCTTGCAAGCCGAAATGCCGGGCGTGGGCGTGTGATGCCACCAAAATCCACGCCGACGCCCGAAACAAGCCATTCTGCGCGGGCGCAAGCCACTTTTGCAAGCCAAAAAGTTAACTCTCATCCTTCATAGCCCAGACCGAGAACAACGACCCGCACCTACCGTGATTCTAATTTTAGTGCGTGCATCGATTCCAATTGTACCTCATGCGTCCAGAAACTTATGCCACTCTCGCCAGCGAGCGCGCCGGCGCCTCATCAATGTCTAGGCCAATACTCCTTCATCAGTGTCTCTTTGGTGACTCGACTCTCCGGTGGCAATGTCATCGGGTGCGATTATGCAACTATATGTATGTCTGGTGGGAGACCCTCTGTTCGGCGATGGGTTGGTTTCTCTGTGTCAATTCCATCTCGTGTAGTAGACCTAATCTAAGGTGCCTGAATTTCACTGCCTGGTAGGAAGATCTTTCGCATCTCCCAATATTTACACCCGTCTGCCGCATCCTTACTTCTCACTGTCCTTGGTGGATACGTTTACTGAGAGCGTGCGCATGAGAGGAGATATTTATGGATCGAGAATCTCAATGATGCTCAAATATTGGCCACCGTAATTGCCAAATCATCAATGAAACGTGCACGCATCCAACTCCAACACCGGAGCGAAGCGCAGGCATGTCTTGTCACTAATACCAGTACCGCGGGACCCTCCAAACGTCCCAGACCGCAAATATGCTCATCTAGTCTCATTTTTTGCATACATTAATTCTCTGCGCCGCTGAAGAGACCCTTAAATGGCCACCTTATATCTGTTGATATTTTTTGCTTCTAACTACCATATTTTATGATCATGACTTAAGCTTTCGGGGAGACTTATAATCATGTATTCTAAGAGGCCAAAATCTGCCAAATAAAATTTTAGAGTGGTTTCATGAACGGCGAGCTGGCACACGGCGCGCTCTGACAGGGAAGGTTTTGGGTAGTTGATGCCGAAGGTTTCGTTTTAGGTACCCCTTGGATTTGGACGTCAAAATGCGATCAAATCCGGGCAGGAATCCTGCACATACAGGTCTTTTAGGACGCTCGCGGGAGCGCGAGACATTGTGAAATCGGTATTCTGGCTGGATTTTGAAGGCAAGGTGTTGGCATGGTGGGAGTATGGAAGAAAGAAGAGTGGTTGCGGGGTGTGCCTACAGAGAAACACGCAATTGCGGGTAACTACACGCAGGGAGGGTCAGACAAATTACTTGGGGAACCGAATCTGGCTGCTAATGGCGGTGACATTGTTCACGGAAGATACTCACCAGGGGTTCGTGCAGCGCGCAAACAGCGCTAGCTCGCCGGAAAATGCTCGTGCCAGCTGAGTGACGGTGGAAGCAACCTGTGAGCGCAGATCGTGAAGATGCTCCGCACTCGGCACGCAAACAATCATAGCATGGCCGGCCTTTGACCAGGCAGGACAGACAGGTATAACCCAGTGGGAGCTTGGCCCGAGCTCTCTCCTCCCAAGCATAACTCCCCGCCATCCACCGGCAATAAAAGTTTGAATGTCACCCTATGCTTATATTGAATCTAGATGAGGGCTCGGCTCGACACCGAGATCTAGACTATCTTTAAATGGTCTCCATCCTGAACTGGGTCTGTTTCCTCAAAACGATGGTACGTGTGCAGATCTTAAGGCCTCGATCAATACTGACTCTGTTCCAGATTCGCCAGTGACTCCTTGGAGCGTTGAACTGGGACCTGAACTCAAGTAAATGACTCGAGTCAACGTTCATTCAACATCACACTCGAGGCAAGTCCTATCCACTATCGTCTCATCCACATTAGCATACCATCCCTTCGAAGCGTCGAGGCCGAGCCTCACATGCATTCCAATCACTGCGTTCCGATGCCACCCAAACTCAGTCAGCCTAGCTGTGGCGAGCTGTGTTGAGCTATGTTCAGGTCAGCTTAGGCGCTGGCTAGGCGGGTAAACAGACTCTGTCGAGCCGTCTAGGCTAACCGGAACACAGCTAAACACAACTAGGCTGCCGAGTCTAGGCGACGTCGGAACGCAGTGATTCATGCATTCATTCATCCCTTTCACTCAGCGCTGACTTACACCGTGATTTTTCAGCACTTGTGTGCTCAGTTCTTCCAGTTCCACTACGGATACTAATTACTAATCGTGTCAGCAACTCACGCCGGCTTCAATGCACACCTCCAGCTGCGGAAACATCAACGTGCAATCACCACTCGCTATCCCGCAGCGCGGCGCTACATCTTTCGCGCAAGTCAAGGCAGAAACGAAATCTATTGAGGAAAGAAAGACGCTAAGTACCGACTAGCTATCGATACAGGTTCCCGCGCGTAGGACTCAGCGGTGCACGGCGCGGGGGGCCCGGGCGTGAATGTCGCGAGCAGGGGACTCGCCGCTCGGGGACGCCTCGCCCGATTCGCAGAGCGCCACGGGCAGGACCTCTACGTACGCCCACCGCCCAACATCTCGCGCGGACGGGGACTTGGTATCTCTCCGCGCGCCGCGCCGCCCATTCTCGCACCACCCCCGCCCTGCGCACAAGCGTCCCACGCGCGCTCGCATCGCTCAAGGCATCTGCTAACCGCATGCCTGCATCCTCCGCTGCATCGCCGCGAGTACGGGGGCATGATGCCTCCCCGCGCGTGCCCCCGCGCCCCCCGCGCCGCGCTCCTCCTCGTACTTGCACCCTATCCGCGCGCCTTGCTCACCGAATCCCCGCGAGCATGGGGACTCGGTGCCTCCCTGCGCGCGCATTGCTCACCGCCTCTACGGCAGCCGCCGCCTCTCTGAGCGCGCTCCCCGCACGGCGTACGCTGCGCTCCTCCTCGTACACCGCCAATCGAGATATATATTTCTCAAACAGCTGAGTCTAATAATCTCAGAATGTTTCGCCAGATTTTTAAAATGTGTTATTTTGGCAATTCCCAAGCATTGAGAGTAAAACATTGCTAAAACGTCCCTGCAATGTTGTCATGACATCCTTGCGACGCAGAATAGACATTTGAGTCAATAATTTCAGAGCATCATGAACCAGGGAAGCAGCCTATTATATTGGGTGTAATTTGGCATAAGATAGAAGGGGTATGTAGAGCTCTCAGCGCATGGCTATTAATGTATGTACAACTTCATCCGCAACAAATGTTATAAAAATCCCGAACAGTCGGTCGGAATCAAACCAGAATGCTCCAAGTCCAGTCGATCACTGGTCAGCAAGTGCCGCAAACTAAACTTGAATGCTGCCTATGCAGGATGAATGCCGAACGGAAGCAGCATTATCATGATGAATATCGACGCATCGTAACGGCAGATGGGTCCGTGCGCATCAAACAACAAACAAGTGTCAATGTTCGTATTGCAGTGTCGTCTTTTGCTTTTCCCCCCACTTTCACCGCGGGTCTCATCTTCTCCCCAGCCTTCAAATCTCTGGCAACGTTCACAAGACCTCCATCCTACCTCATTGAGCCGTTACTTGACCCGTGCACCACACCAAACCCGTTGCTCAAGCTACATCTTCCTCACGGCTCGGGCCTGGCTCGCACGATGTCCGTTGGACACAGCGCAAAGCTACGTATATGCTCGGCCGCTACCAATGACTTTCGTGCCCACTCCGCCGCTGGGGCCCTATCGCCAAGCCAACAAGCCACCCGTTTGCCAAATACAGGCAGTCCCAATGCCGCAAACTACTTGCTGATATGTCCAAGCTCTTCAAGCCCCCCAACTTCAAATGTACACTTCATCTCCTAAATCTCTTGTCGAAAAATTGACTGTCACTGTACTTCAAGCCGCCGCTCGTGTCTCGAGTGATCTGGACATCCAATACAAAGTGAAGTACTTGCGTGTTTTTCGGTGTGTCTGTTGCCCCATACACAATCCTTGATCCATTCCAGCGCACCCCGACCGCGATTCCGCCGCCCGCTCCCGGCCCCGCCACCATCTCGGCATCGCCGCTCTCGCCCTCGACACCTCGACGCACATCGCAGGCCGCTCTGCACCCGAAGGCATTCTCTCCTCTGGCGGCCGCGACGGCCTGGTGCTAAACGCGACACATGAGGCTGCCTCATCGCACTCCACAAGCGGATAACCCAACGAAACTCCGACTCTGAGTGGCAGGCACAGCAGCAGCGGGAGGCTCAACGTGACGCGCATCGTGCAGGACGACGGCGGAGCGGAGATCGAGGGGCTTCAGCGCTGAATACACACATTATATCTACAGCCATCCCTCTTCCCGTGTGGTTTCTAGCAATATAAATTGATTCATGCATTCAATGTAAACACGGTTCACAGTAAAATGGAATATCCGGCCATTGATTTCTTATATATTCGGTGAACCTCAACGGAACATTGGTTTGGATGTTTTTTCAACGCCATGTCAACAAAGCATCAGGGGATTTGACGTTTGATGTTTTCTGAAGGTTGTCAACAACATTGATCGATGACCCGGCGATCATTTGGCAACATCACGGTCAAAACATCTCGGTAACAATTTTTCGAAATGGCGGTGTACCCGCACTCTCGCGTGAGCGCAAGGAGTCGCTGCTGCGCCGTCCTCCTCGTACCTGCACCCCCGAACGCGGCGCGTGCACGCCACACCGCGGGCGACTCGCACGCATACTTGCACTCCCGACCGCCGCCGCGCCATCCACCGCGCGAGCGCTGGCTTCGTACCCGACTCGCCGCCCGCGAACTGGGACGGAACCCGCCGCATGTCTGCCCGAGTAGGCGCTCGTGCAGAGGCGGGCACAGAACCTCGCGACGATGCGTAAGGCAGAAGAGAGGGGCGCGTTGGAACCTGTATGCGAGCCCGGCGTAGGGACTTGAGAATGTAAGTACATAATGGTTAGAGTAAGCATGTAAGGTTTCGTACCTTGAAACGCCAGTGAATGAGGCTTGCGGGGCGCACGCGCCGAGCCTGAAAAGAGTCGATCCGCGTGTCCCAGGCAAGTACGGGGCGCGATCTGTGGGGCGGCACCACGACTCGCTGGCACGGTAGGGCATCAAAAGCAAAGGCGAGAAAGGAAGGGAGGGAGAATGCACCAAGACTCCAAGAGATCCTATTCTCGTGCAGCGCAACCATTCACTGCAAGCCCCCGAGAGCTGGTAGTCCTTCAGGAATGCCATGCAAGCTGCGGCAAAAGTTGCAACGTCGCGAGGGATACTGAAGTCGAGCCCATCGTAGAGGGTACGCAACATACGCGCGTTAATCGGTGGTCGTAGGGAACGTTTGGAGATCTCGGGAGCGAGATTTTCAACTCCTGAGAGAATGTAATGTAGCCGTGCGCTCCCATTCCACTGTCCGTTTTGTGCCACGTGCCAAGCTTTCAGCGCCGCAATGTTATTGCGTGCAGTACTTCCAGCATGGACGCCGCAAATGCGCATAAAACGAACTCGTCCGTTGGCAGCTGGAGTTCCTCGGGAATATTTTCTGTGCAGCAGAAAGCCAGGAAGCGGTCGACAGCGTACCCATAGCCGTTGAACGTCGAAGTAGCCCATCCATGCTGAGGTGCGTACTGGATTTGGGATGTGGCATTCTGAGAGAGTTCGATGGTTTTAGTTTTGGTTTATAATTGGGGAGTAATGGTTGGAAGAGCCTTGGGATTGGATCTGGATGTCGTTTATGGGATGGACGGCTGCGAGCGGTCGCAATCCTCGGCGTTGGTTCCGTGGCTTTGGTTCCATGAAGGGGAATGAGTAGTGGAGAGGTGTCTTCGCCGTCCATAAAAGGCCCGACTAGGCCTGCAATGCTGCCCCGGCAATAACGGTAGGTTGTAACGCATAGTGAGTTGTGAGTCAGAGATTGTATATGTGTGTTAGAAAAAGAGTGAGCCGGGTATATATAATTCCGCGCGGATACTTAGAATTGTCACTGATGTGAAACCATTCAGGGAGAAAGAATTACAGCTGATCTCGAAACTAATGAGATGGCCCGACTTTTTTTTTCGCATTCCCAAAAAGGAATGTTTGCTCACCCACGTCTAATCCATTTGATAATTACATGAGAATGAGTGCCTTGCCTCTCTATATGTTGCCCCTCCCTCAAAACGACATAGAGAAGCGTGAGTGCACGCCAATGGCCAAAATAATACACGCGATCAATACAGCACGTGACTATCCGGGCTTTCCCAACTTTGCCGTTTCTGCATGATTTCCCCCCTATTTCGTGGGACGCTCTGGCTCAGGGAGCTCACCACTGGTCACTGGAACATCAAATTTCGTTGTAGGTATTCTTGGAGGTAAGGTAGACTCTTGTTTCACTGGAATCTCCTTTTTGGGAACGAGCAGAAAAAAAACCGATCGATCTCATTAGTTTCGAGATCAGCTGTAATAGTGGTTGAATACGGAGGAGTAATTAGTGCCGGGGCTGATGAACTAAAGCTGTAAGGCAGTACGGTATAAGGAACGATGTAGTAGAATTGAAACGTGGGAAATTATCGGCCTGTAGCCCTCTAGAAAGTTTGTTCGCGAGATTCTCGAGTGATGGTATGTATGCATGAGCCAGATTGAGCTCGAGCGCAATAAGAAAACGATCCGATTCAAAACACGGTTCTGCTGAGGGCTGCACGACTTTCCACCTTCTAGCGCACCGATGACCCCAGTGTTGTCGGAGTAGACTCGGAAGTGAATGTTGGAATACCCCTTGTGAATCGCGAGGCGTAGCTCGAACTCGATAGCGATCATCTCTGCCCATCCAATATTGCGATCATCTGTATCCCAGCCGTCCGCCAGCTTCCAGTTCTCCCATGTTCTGTCAAACACAACGCCGACGCCCCAGAAAGTAGAGGCATCGACCCAGAAATCGACGGATGAGACGGTGGGTGGGGCGGACTAGCCTGGAACCGCAAAATTCGCGAGATAGCTGCGCCCTCTACCAAGCGATGCCCCTGATGACGGTGTGGTTCGGGGTGCGACGGATGAAGTTGGAACTAACCTGGTTGAATGAAGCCGTGAAGGCGGAAATAGCGGGAAGGCGAGAACGCCCGTCTGGTAAGGCGAGCGAGCAATGTACCACTGTTCCGAGCACAGATTCCGTGTTCTTACGCGCAAACTTCGCACCAGAGATCCATGGTCACTGATGACGGTGTGGTTCGGGGTGCGACGGATGAAGTTGGACCTAACCTGGTTGAATGAAGCCGCGAAGGCGGAAATAGCGGGAAGGCGAGAACGCCCGTCTGGTAAGGCGAGCGAGCAATGTACCACTGTTCCGAGCACAGACTCCGTGTTCTTACGCGCAAACTTCGCACCAGAGATCCATGGTTCCGACTTGGCGATGTAGTAACTCAGATGGGTCAGGTTTAACCTCGGGGCTTGTGAACCATTAACCATTGAAACCGGTTAAACCTTTCGGTTTAACTGCTGATTGGCAGGCTTTCCATCGGAATCCACATCAGTAAATTATTTTAGCACTATTTAACCGAACCAAAGTAGAGACGTTAAACCAACTCGTTAAACCAAGCCAGATAATCCATTAAACCGTAGTACAGACTGATCCAACCGTCCAACCGTCCATCCAAATTAAATGGCCGTTTAACCGTGAAACGGAGTTTAACACAGGAGTTCAACGCCCCCGTTAATCCGTCGTTTTGGCCCTGAAGTGCGACTGAGCACCCGGTTAGAAACAGGAAAAATATACATACCGTTTGGTGGGCTTCGGTTGTGGTTTACCAGGACTCTTCGGGACGTACGAGTAGCTGGAACCAAGAATTAGGTTACCGGCACGGGAGAATCTACAAGTAGGAACGTACCTAGGTTTGGCTTTTGGACGATTAGCTGCAGCATTAGCAATCTTTTGACGTTCCTCGGCAGCTTGCTGGAGGGAAAGAATATTGAGAATGGAGCGAGTTGTAGGCTGAATCAAAACTCACTGCAGGTGTCTTGCGTGGTCTTGAAGGGCGCTGCACATTGATTTCTTTCGCATCTTGCTCCGGCACAAGCTGCTGCTCCGCCTGTCGCTTTCTGCGCCCCCTCTTGCCTTTGAGGGCCCCCTCCTCGGGGCGTGGGGGCGGGGGAGGCACATTATTGTCGCCCTGCTCGTCCTCAGGACGCGGGGGCGGAGGCGGAGGCTGAGGCGGAGGCGGAGGTGGGGGCGGTGCGTCCTTCTCACCCTGCTCGTCTTCAGGACGCGGAGGAGGCGGCGGCGGCGGCGGCGGTGGGGTACCATAACCGCCGTTGCCACTCTGGTCATACTCAAAATGCGGGGGGAAAGGCGGCCGGGGCGGCGGGGTGCCAGAATTGGCGTTCTCGGTGCGCTGGGGAGGAGACGATGGAGGCGGTGGCGGTGGTGCACCAAAACAACCGTTGCCCCCCTGTTCGTCCTCAGGGCGTGGGGCCCCAGACGACCTTGCTGCTTGACGGGCGAGAATGGTTTGCCTGTCTCGAAAGACGAACGGGATATCGGTGGCACATATTTTAATGAGGTCTTCCACGATGCCACTGATTTCTGAGAGCGCCATTTCTTGGAATGGATTCCCAAGTGTGGGGCGGAGTGGAAATAGCTGGGTGTCGTAGAAATCATCCGGTCGTTTTGCGAGCTCTTCGTATGGTAGACTG
Organism: Mycena vulgaris; assembly: GCA_029204335.1. Lineage (NCBI taxonomy): Eukaryota > Fungi > Basidiomycota > Agaricomycetes > Agaricales > Mycenaceae > Mycena > Mycena vulgaris. The sequence continues at coordinate 470,411 of JARGYA010000056.1, forward strand.
TCGTACACGTCGTCGGATGGCCAAGTGTGATTTTCATGATGGTTAACGGCTGAGGTAACAAAGTCAAGGTCAGAACGCACCCCAAGAAACACGGCGGAATAAATCAATGATCTGAATAAGCCCGGAACGTGTTGTTTCTTCGAAGTCGACTGCAGGGAAGACAGGGACCCCGGTGGCATTTGTTGGAATCGTATCCCAATCTTCACGATCTTTAAGGGAGCGTCCTGCAAACGACATAAGTATGATAGAGCACGGGAGGGAGAGATCCGTACTTGGCAAAGGTTGTGCAGAAAAGGCATCCCATTGGGATCGAACAGCCGAGAAACCTGGAGCAAAATCGGTGAAGGAACGTTGATTCTCGTCAGAGTGCCCGTGAACCCTGTATAAATCAACTCAGCATTGCGCTTGAGAAATGAGAAAAGACATACACGAAGGTGGCCAGCTCCCCGCTAGGAGTTCGAAAGGATGCAAGCAGCACCATCTCCGCTGGCCCGAGGGCGCCATTTGTACACAAATCCTGGAGGGTTCCCCCGATATTGGCTTCGAAGTCACGTTGGTTCCTAAAAGTCCCTCGCATGAGTTCCATAATTTAATATATATGTAAATCACTAGACCTTGAGATATCCACGGTGAGGGCCTGACTGCGAGCAGCCTCTTCGTATTTTCCCTTGATGTCCGGTTGCGTGGTTGTCCAGAGTGTTTTGAGCGCAGACTGATAGCACCCAGCGGCATTGCCACCGGTGGTCTGCTTCAGACTGTCTGCCAAGGTAAGGACACCATCCTTTTCGTCTCGCTCATACAGTTGGCGTGCAGTGAGTGGACGTGGGGCAGTGAAAATGGCGTTGTGGGTGGGTTCCGCAACGCTAAGTTGGAGGGCACCGGTTCGCACCAACGTCCCTTGCAAGAATTCACCAAAGTAACGTCGAATATACTGTCAAAAAAATATCAGGAACACTGCTGGGAGCATGATGCATGCCACTGACCCCTTTCACCCCACCATCGATCGTTGACTTCTTCCACAGCGATGGGCAAGGATATTCAGCCTTGATTTTGCCAAATATTTCCGGGATATTTTCGTCCTTCCATGTTTTCGCTGCTTTCTCTGCTGAATTTCTGTCGCCGTTAGAATGCTTCAGAACATATGACTTGAAGTCCGGCAGCAGAGTCTTGAGATACATGAGTTGAGCATCGGTGAATGTGCCATCCCCGGCGTCGTTGGAAAGCATGGTGGTGGAGAGTAGGGAGTACGAATCGATTACGAAGCACACCAGGGCCCTGCCTGGGGAAGAGACAATGCAGCGCAACCCAGTCGTTGATGTCAATTGCACGATTCCATTTCGTCAGGGCCACCGTTAATTGGGCCATCCATGATTTTTCTGGTCGCTAAGTTTCTATTGTCGACGATCCAAGGCAGAGAACAGATGTGAGAAGCCAAGAGCGGCACGCGACCACATGACGTGACACAACGTGCTGCGTGTCACATCCCGCGTGGTAAGCTACCACTCGTTCAATATTTAAAACAACTCAACGTAGCTCCCCGGGCCCAGCGATCTGGGATACAGAAAGCTTAGGCCACATACAATGGCTCAAATTCCATTGGGAAAGTCGCTGGTGCCATCGTTGGAGCCACTCGTGTTCCGATTGGGCAAGTTGCGCCGTCCGGAGTTGGTTGCGGAGTGGAGAACAATGAAAATGTGAAGATGGCCAATGTATGCCTAGAGTTCTCAGTGAGTATAAAATGACTTTCCATCCAGCCCCAACTCGTTGACATGAACCCCTCTACTCCTCGTCCTCTCACTCCTCGTCGGAGGCGAACTCTTGCCTTGCGCGAATCACTCGAGCGTCAGATCTTGAGACAAACTCAAGAATTTTCTCCTCCCATACCGCCCGATCCCCCAACCACCAGCTCCTGTCGTATCAAGAAGGTCATTTGCTACGGGCGAGGCGAAGATTTTGACAATATTGGTCGATGGACTGCGATGGTAAGTCTCGATCTCGTATTCACCGCTTTGTACCTGAAGCTACCTTCCAGTGTGTTAAGCGCGACCATACGACAAGCACTCGGTCGTGTACGAAGATCCAAATGCTCACGCCTAAGTTGTTAGACTGGCAATTGGATGTTCTCCGCGCTCTATGGGTCCGGTACGATCATACTGGGAAGAAATGGGGGAAGCAGGACGTCCCTGAGGATTTACTGGCCCCAATTGCCCCCCTTCCACCCCCCATCCCATCCGCACCTCGCGTCCCCACTGCTTCGGTTCGTACCACCAGCACTGCAGTGCACAACCACGCCGCGAGAAGCGCAAACGATCCCCTTCACCCACTCTCCCTCACCACGTCCCTGTGCGTTTCATAGACCTCAAAGTCATCGATCTGACTGTTCCGGCACCCAAGAAGCGTAGAATTGGTGCCATTGATTCAGAGGTCATTGACCTCACAGAATAAAATATATTTCACGCTCTCATATCCATTTTTATTTATCCTTCCCATCACATCCTGTTCTCGCTATTTTTCCTATTCCCCCTCGTACCTACGTTCGTTCGTTTTTCCTTATTTCCACATCGTACAATACCCAGTTGTCGCAAGTACCTGTTCTGAAAATCACATTTACACGAATCAAAGTCTATTCATACCCCTGATCTAAGGCAATTTTTCTGAGTTGTATTTTCAATGAATACTGCTCACCTGCACGCTCGCGATCGACCCACAAGTTCTCCGGAATTGAGCCTGAACTCTGATGTGCAAAAACACGGTGAATTCATTGGAATCATTTGTAACGCACCGGTAGTAATGTCCCATGACCTGCACAGGGAACGAACGTTTGAACAGCGAAGTTCGAATTTGAGCAGCGAAGAATGCTGGATCCAAGACTGGCAGAAGTCTGCGCTCGCTTTGGCGTCGATGACGTCATTCACCCGCCCCGGGCGTGTCCATGCATAGAGCAACAGCGGGGAGCCTGAAGTAAATTGACACTGGTTCTGGGGGCAAATTATCGATGGTACTAGTATAAAAATGTTAATGGTAAAGTTGCAATGAAAATCCACAAACAGAGCTGTTTGGATACTGATTCCCGAATAATGCAGCTCGAGGTGAGAATAAAAAGACAGGTGTACTTGGCTGTGTGAATTCCACACCACAAAGAATATCTAAATGTAGGCGCACAACAGCAAGAGAGACGATCCTGGACATCAGCAAACCTGGGTCCGCTAGAGAGCCCTATGTAGCACTATGGTAGTGCTACATAGCGCTGTAGTGGCATAGCAAGGGGTACCCTGTACACAGTACTCTATAGTGCTGTGTAGTAGGACCCCCGTACTATGTAGTGCCCTGTAGTCGCGCTCTGTAGTGCCGTGTAGTGGGGCACGTGCTCTGTAGTGCCGTGTAGTGCCCTGTAGTAGTCCTAGGGTTAGGGTTAGCTGCTCTGTTGTACCACGTAGCGCTGTGTGGCGCTACAGAGTGCTGCTAGATTTCTCAACCAGACAAAAAAAAATAGCTTCAATGGGTTCAAAATTAAGCCAAATTCAAAATTTCATTGGTTTGAACAACTAATACAAGACAACTATCTACAACCCGATGAGTCCCAGCGCAGAGTCTACGTAGATGCGGCTGCGGGGCGCATAAGCAGGAAGCGGGAAGGCGTGGAAAAACGAAAAACACACAGCCACTCGCTCGTCCACTCGAGCGTGTACGTGTTGAACCCGCTGTTAAATGCCTCGCGGCGACGATTACGAGTGCCCCACACCGTTGAGCACGGGCGTCTAGCCCCAGTTAAGCGCGCCTTGCACGTCGTTGGCGCCGGTGCGGAAAAGAAAGCAATACACACATCTCTTCCAGCGCGCATCGGGCAGATCTGTTGTGGCCGCACAAACTCTTCTCCCGCGCACAATACCACGCCTCTGCCTCCGACGCGCGAGCCCCGTAGACCTGTCCGACAGGTGTAAACCTATCGTAATTTGTGCAGGTACGGTGTGCTTCTCCAAGATGTGCATGGAAGATGCCGAACCCCGTCATCCTGGGGCTGTTGAAGAGAACTAGCCGTGAGCAATGGGTTGAGATGTTTGAGATGGACGTACCGCGATTGCGAGTCCTCGCTTTTACGGGAGCGGGGGTGCTGGGGAGGTAGTTAGCTGGGTTACAATACAGGGAAACAGGACTGACAAGTGCGGAAACTGTTACGAGGCCGCGCGTGAACAACTGCTGCATGAAAGAATCAAAAACTGCACGGAAAGAGGCGAAGGAGGAGGAGGGAGCGAGTGCGGCGCGGAGCGCCACGCGAACGAGCGCCGACGACGAAGATGTACTAGCGAAAATTTAGAGAGTGGAAAAACTGCACGGAAAGAGGCGAGGAAGTACGTCACCTTGACTAAATCGAGGCAGGCCAATAAAGGAACCGGAGTGGGTGGTTTATGGCTGCCTGTTAGTAAAGAAAGAGAAACGATGGCCAGGAGCACGCACCGAGGATGGTAAGCATCCACGCAGCCTCATTGATGGTGTTCGCACAATCCCAACATCTCAACAACTTGACGGCCGTCGCCACGGTGTCAAAGAGTACGAGTCACAGGAACTATTAGCACCATAGTATATCTGCGAGGGCATTCACTACGCACCCATCTCTACTCCACTATCCTTGACAGCAGTCCATGATCCTCCACAATGGCGAACGAGTTGACCCAGCGGCGGCGTGAGATATTGGAAGGCTGCTGAGTAGTACGGCGTGGAAGGCATGATGTTGAAAGAGTCGCGCTTGGCGGGATCGCCAGGCGGACATGAAGAGGCGGAGGCGGTGACGGTTGAAGAGAAAGAAGTGAAAACGAACCATGACCAAATATTTGGATTGTTCTATCCTCACGTGACAATTTGCGAAATTTCTCAACAGGTCCTTCGTCTCCCTCTATTAACTCTGTTCGTCTGCTCACGCCCGCGCCGTCGTTGTCTCTCCTCGCTGCACTGTTGTCTAGGAGAAGACATCAGTCCTGGTTTCCTCGGACGTGTCCTCAACGCCCCCGGTGACCCATTGAGGCCGCTGAGCATCACCGAGTTTCCCTCAAGGCCCCCGGCATTCTCCCCCGTCGCTCCGTCAATCAGTCCATGATGACCGGTCTCAAGCCCATCAACTTCATGGCGCCCATCGGCCGTGGCCAGCGTGAGCTTATCATCGGTGACCGGCAAGACCGCTGTCGCGGTTGACACCATCCTTAACCAGAAGCGCTGAAACGACGGCCAGGATGAGACCAAGAAGCTCTACTGTGTCTACGTTGCCATCGACCAGAAGTGTTCCACCGTCGCCCAGCTCGTCTTGATCGTGGTACTCCGCGACCGTGATGTCTCGCTGGCTGCATGCCTGGGTCAAGACCGCAGTGACGAGAGGGCTCACACGCTGCTACGATAGGCGCGTATGTGGGCTGAGATGAAGGTTGAGTACGCGGTGAGGGCGGCGCTGACGAGGGATGAGAGGATGCAGGTGTGTCGTACCTCAGTCCTTCGCTCTTCGTTGCTGATACATATTTTTCCAGCGGCTGCATGTCGAGGACGATGCTGCGCTGCTGAGGGGCATGTACATACGTAGCTGATTGGATGCACAGCAGGAGCGGGTACGTTTCGTTTTCATTCCGCCTTCATTTCACCACTCTTTTTTTTTGTGAATTCTCCTGACTAACATATACTCCAGCAGGCTTGACGGAAGCGGACGCTGAAAAGGCGGACACCGCCGATCGCGCGTGTGCACCATCGACACTTGCTCGGGCAGGGTTGATTATGTGCGCCCACATCCATCCTTAGCTTTATCCTCGGACTGACAACTCTGCACAGACTGAGCTCACTTTTGTTGATCTTTCTCATAGAATGTACGCCGGTCTGTCCTTCGCGCGCTTTGCGACATCTAATTGGCGCCCAGATATCTCGACGTCGTTCGTAGACCATCTTCACGCAGATCCCTCTGCGCCGTCATCTCCCGCAGGATCTGCTCTTCAATCTCGCTCTCAATCGCAGACTAGACCGGGGCTAACAGAATCGATGCCCCTCCTCGTCCCAGTTCATATCCGCCTTAAAGCCTCGCCGCTTACACCACCTTACCTGGTCAACATCCTCGCCCCGCCACGGCATTGCCCGCTCAGCCGCCATGACGGCCGGTTCCTCAGCATCTGCGTCACCACCGCGAACCTTGAGACAGTACCGCATCTCCCAGAGGAGGACCCCGAAACGGAGCCTGAGCGGGGCCAGGATGCGCCCAAAATAGGACGCGGGCGCCAGGCTGTCGGGATAATTGTACGCGCATCTCTCTCTCTATGTACGCACACCGCTGAATTCCACCGCACGCAGGTCCTCGAGCTCGGTATAATGCTCCACTCACTCGTCATCGGCCTGACCCTCGTGCTTACTACCGGCGGTGACTTCAGTGCGTCATGACCCGCCTTGCAGTCCCTCCGAACTAACCCCCGCTGCGCAGCCTCCCTTCTGACGGCGATCGTCTTCCACCAACTCTTTGAGGGGCTGTCGCTCGGGATCCGGATCGTCTCGCTCCCCGCTCCGAAAGGGCGTCGCGACTGGTTCTCCATCACGCTCTCGCTGCTCTTCGCGCTCACGACGCCCATGGGCCTCGCCATCGGCATATTCGCGGTACCCGGCGGCGCGAACACATCCAGGAGCGACGGCAGGGCACCCCAAATACGGGGATGGCGGGGAGCAGCAGCGACAAGGTGTCACTCACAGCAGCCCCGTCCCACGACACCCAGCTACATCCTGAGGACACCGTACGTGCACGTGGATGCAAATAGGGACGTGCAGGGCGGCGGTGGCAGCGCGTACGCCCGCAGCAGCTGCGTTGGCGGACTCGGGCGGGGTCCTGTACGGGCACGGGGGCGCACGTCGGGTGCATTGCCGGGCGCGCTCGCACAAGGGTGCGCTGCAGGTCCTGGCACGCGCGGGAGCACGGTGCTAGAGCTTCGAGAGCATGGCGCAGGACGTCTGTAGCGGTGGAACTGAGACGAAGAGCTCCGTGGGCGTGCGCCAGCGCCTAGCGCGGGGACCCAGTGAGTCCCCGAGTTGATAGAGCGTGAGGATCGGGCGCGCTGGGGCCGTAAAGCTGTATACCAGCAATAGGTGCCGTGGCACTGGCGGCATTGCCGCGGAGCTTCGCGCGTCGAGAATCTATGTGCCGGCGTGTCCACGGGGATGGAATCGGGGAGTGGAAGACGTGAGGGTGTAAGAGGAGATGATTGTTGATTGGTAGATTGGTAGATTGGTGCCGCTTTCAATAATGTATCTGTTATGTCTGCACGAAAAATTAAAAAAGTTTGTATTCAATTCAAATGAAAAACCCTTCCAACTGAAATCAAAATCTGGATGTCCACTCAGCCTGCCCTGGTCCTTCAAAGCTTCATATTTTTGTCGTTTACATACTCGTTGCCAGTTGAAATCACACAGATGTCCATTTGCGTAGGGTTAGGGTTAGTTGAATGTGAATTCCTACGCAGTCGCACTGGGCTATACCAAGCACTACATAGAGGCAACAGGCTACATAGCACTACATAGAGGCTTCAGGCTACATAGTACTACATGGTGACCCACTTCCTCCAGAGTACTATGTAGGGAGCCCGCCACTACGAAGTCAGCGGCTACTACACACAACTACAGCGCGCTATGCAGCACTACGTAATAAGGCCGGCTACTACCGGCACTACGGCACTACGGCAAAATCCGGGTTTGCTGATGAAGATCTCGGCAAGAGGGCCAGAATCGAACAAATCACGTAGTCGGAATCCGAAACTGTAGCTAACCCAGAAGCAAATGTTTTCAGGTCAAGAGGTTACTCCCGCACAAAATAAAATGGTTTGGATGGGATGAAAGCAGCCGAGCAGTATAAGTACATGAACACGTGAAACCAACAGCGTCAAGAACTTTGTCCGATAACGTAAACAATCGGACAGACTTTTTAACGCTCTCTGCTGTGGCTGTCGGCCGAATGCGCCGAATCATTAGTCACACACACGCCTCTCCGAGATCCTTCGCCAGTAATTTCCATTGTAATTTAAACACTACCTCACTGGATGGCTCTACTCTCCCTCTGTTTGGATCGCCACCTGGGCTCTAACCAGGACTGATGTGCACGCAGAAGACGACCACGTGAGCATCTCCGCGAGCACGACCGCTTCTAGGCACAGTGCGGGGAACCACGAGGACATGCGCCCGGGGATCACCGAGCGCATCATCGGCATGAGCGCTGCAGAGCGAAGCGTGGGCGCGCGGGGGACGCGTGAACTCCCCGAGGCATTGAGCTCAAGACCCCAGATTCGAAGTGAGTTTTTTTTTGAGGGGCCTATAACCAGATTCGTATTTTGCTTGACCGGCACCCCCAAAGACTATCAACACCGTCTCGCAGGTATGGTATTCAACGCTCCAAGTGCTCTCCAGGGGAGGTTTAGTCGAACTCGAACCGACTTTGAGGTGAGTAAACCTGCGTCGGGTTCGCCCACTTACCTCGCACTTCCAGGGTCCTGATATTCCAAACGCTGCAGCAGTATTTCTGTCCCATTTTCACGCCCGGCGCCCCCCTGACTCGTGCCCAAGTCGAGGTCCATTTTCCTCGTAGGTTCATTTGACTTGTATTATAGGCCGCTTCTAGTCCTTGGATCGACCCGGTCTGTCCCCAACGCGGCGCTGAATTTGCATGTGTTCCCTATTGCATATCTTCGAGTTCGGAATTGCATGTGTGCAGCGCGATCTGAAGGCCAGCGTGCAGGTGCAATGCATCCCTTGCACCCAATGTTATTGCTGACCCGCATGCACAGATTCTACACCTCTCTCTACGACTCGCAGGGTTTTACGCCGGAGGTGTAACTCTACGCGGAAGCGGTGTACCACCCTCGTCTTACTAGTATGCAGCCGGGGAGCCGCGGGCAGCGTGAGACCAGCTATGTGTGCACGCAGGATCGCAGAGCATGTCGCCAACGCGGGGGTGGAAGTGCGAACTCCCCGAGGCCCTCGACAGGGCCTGACTTGGACGGTCCATGGATGATCCATCATCCATTGATGGCATCCATTGGACAATGGATATCCATTCCCACGCTAGCTGCATGTCTGAATTGAGCCCATAATACCGAATCTTGGGCTCCAAATGGGATAACTATGGTCCATTACACCAACTGAGACTCTCTACCAAATTAGATTGCCCAAATCGCTCGCTGTTCGCAAGAAATCAAAAATTGATCGTCCATCCACATCCATCCACGTGCCGTCCATCCAGATCCATCCATGGATCGGCCTGTCCAAGTCAGGCCCTAGCCCTCGTGCGTGCAGCGGTGCAGGAGGAGACGTGGCTCGACGCGTGAAGGAATAATCTATCTTTCTGTTTGCGTGCTCACCGCAACCCCCCTGTAATGACCTGGCATGCGAGGCAGATTTCCACTAGTACTCTTCGGGGGTTCCCAGCGAAGCCCACAGCGGCTGTGCTAGTCCGGAATGCCTAGTATTCCACAACAAGAAAGCTGCACGCCCACGTTCACCTGCGAATACGCAGGTGGGCCTGAGTGGGCAGCTCTCATTGTCTGCAGAATTATCCCCCGAATTGATGACTAAGCCTCCTCTTGCGTTAAACTCTTTCGTCGCTGTGATCTTCCGCACTGACTACGCAACCTGTTCTTTCGCATGGCAGAGAAGAAGCGTAAAAGACCTCTCCCCAAGCTGGAAAGAACACTATACCGGCCCCAGGCAATGTCCACTAGCCGCAATTGACCCAGCAGATTTTCACGGGACATGTGATTTGCCGGGAAGCCGGTTGCCGTACATAGCCGTAATGTAGACAAGACCACATATTACGCGTCACGTCGCATCTTTTCACTCCCACGTCGAACCCGCAATCAGCTTCTATGTCGGACGCCGAGCAGATCGAAGATGCCCGCATGTGCTCCAGATGTAAAAGTACCAAACCAGCAGTAGCATTCGGCACCAAAGGCAACGGAACCCGCACAAAAACCTGTCTTGTTTGTATGGACCGGACGCGGTCAGCGAAGCAAAGACAGAAGGATTCTGGAAACAATGAGAATGCCGACCCCGATGCGGACGCAGAAGGGGAGGATGCCGGCCACGGTCTCGGCATCCTGTCATTACACGACTTCCTCGATGCCCTTACGCAAGAGGACAACAATTTGAAGCTCGAGGCACGCATTAACATCTCATCTATTTCGGGATCGCGCCGTCAGCGCGCCGACGCCCTCGCGGCTTCCATCTGGAGTAATATGAAGTATCGCTTCGTGTGCGTCTCAATAATTGACCATTCTGTCTGCCGCTAATGTATTTTATCACCTCGGACAGATACCAGAGCCAGTATGATCATAAACGGACGGAATCTCCGCGATATATTTATCACTGTGCTCAAAATGCGAAGCGCCAGCATGCCCCGAAGAAGACCCAGCGAAAAGCAGCTAAGCCACGCGACAAAATAGCAATGGATGCATTTCCGTGCAACGGATGACCCCATATCACAATTACCGATTGGGACGACACCGCATTTGTCAATATCGGACATGCAGAAGACCATGTACCATACTGGAAAATTGATGTCCCTTCCGATATCATTGATTTCGTTCACCAATACTCGAAGCTTACCCCTACCCAGGTGCATAATCCATTATTTGTTAAATTTCAATTTTCTCATCTTCAACAGCTTTGGGATGAAATTTTGAAGATACACCCACGCCCCTCGTTCACTCGGAAAGTGATTTATTCAATCTGGGCGGACATCAACGCCTCCGAGTGGAAACGCGACCCCTATGAACTTAAATCTGCAAATTACTGTTGGATGGGTTTAGTCGCTCCGAGCCAGATCCCAAGACCGGGAAGAAGCCCCTGTACAGTGTCGAACCGATTCGACTTACAGGGGAGCCTGGTTTCACTGCCATCGCGTTTACACTTCCTCAGCTTCTCCGAGAGGTGGGCGGGCGCGTTCGGGAGCTTTCATTGGACTCTGCTTGTGAGTAATTTCTCCTCTTCAAATATTTGTGCTTATATTTGAGAAGGGGATACAAATGGTCCACATTACGAGGTTTATGCCCTTCTCGGGGAAGTTTATGGCTCCGGCATGCCACTCGGATATCTCCTGCTCCAATCATCACCCAACGGCGCAGCTGGCGGCAAAGAGCGCTTTATTCGACAGCTGCTTCGTCATTTCCGACAGGTCTGGAAGGTTCGCGCAATTATCACCCTGACAGACAAAGATTGATCCGAAATCAACACATTCATGGCTGAATACCCCGACGCCAAACATCAACTATGCTTCTGGCATGCACTCCGTACTCTCAAAAAACGGCTTGCAATTTTGCGTCGAGGGCCAGCACACTATAATGTCGGGCTCGCCCATTCTGAATTTGGTTGGACAGACCCGACCTTTGTTCCCCTTTCTCAAGCGCAAGAGCTTACTCCGGTGCGAAATTTTATGAATCATTGAAATGTTTTCTGATAACGTGAATGCCAGGATCAATCATATGTTGCCTCTATGGCTCTCCCTCATCTCAAAGTTCGATTCCAGGTATCCCAGTCTCTACTGCACCGAAGGAACCGTCTCAAGCTCCTTCCCTCACGCTCCGTCTCAATGGTGTTGTGCGCGTTGTTGTTCCACGTCAACAGCGGGCAGAAAATGACGGAGAGGCGCAACCACAGGCCGACCAGCCTCCAACCGAGGGCACAGACGCGAATGCCGATCCCGGTGATCTTATCGCAGATGTCGAGCGCTTCTTGGACAATGATAATGAGGAAGAGGAAGAAGATGGCCCTGATTGGATGTTCAAGGAAGGCGAGAAGCGCTCCGGCGATCCGAACTATGTGTTCTGCCGCGTTTTTGGACTGAAGTTGTCCGGCGGCGTACTGTCCCGCTTTATCGGCATCCTGCTTTTGTTCTGATTGGCGAGGAATCCTCTGCGTACATGGAGACGATTGATGGGAGTATTACAGATGGAGATGACCATGGGCGGTCCGGGAATCCGGAGATGCTTGAAGGAGGCGGTGGCTGGAGAAACCTGAACTTCACGACACCGAGCTTGCTTGGTAAGCGGGCGCGATTGCCGGAGGCTGACTCGGATGACACAGAGGATATGGAGGAGACCCAATGTGCGCTGTTCCCATTCTTCGAAGCTCAGGATAGTGACGATGAAGAGGAAGTAAGCCTACTGTTTTTGCCAATTATTTTGGATGCTCACCATCATTGCACAGGTCGAAGAATATGCACAGAAACTCCTTCAGCGAGCAGATGAATTCCAGAGGGCAGCAGAAATTCTTCGTGCACAAGTTCCGCACAGAAAACGGCTTTGGATGTCAAGCATTGTCAAGCGGGACATCGGACACGATGTAAGCTTGATGGTGGCTGACATCAATAGGTATGAATTCACTGCGCAAACACGGGACAATACTTGGGCGAAGAAGGGGGATAGGGAAGGTCAGCGCCGGTCCCAGAATACAATGGGTTACCAAGTTGATCTCTGAAGACTCGGAGATGTTGAATGTGTTCCCAGCTGCAATTAAATGATTGAACTCTGGGGAATGTGAACTGAATAATAATGAAAACTTTCGTCTGAGACAGGCGATTAGTTGGTGTGATCATTAACTCGGAAAGAAGATAAAGGTGAGAGGAAAACAGAATGACAAAAAGAGGCAATCACCACGAACGGAGGGGATTCGAACCCAGGAGAGTTCCATTCGTGCATTATGTAATGTACTGGAGACGGCAACAACCTCTACACAACAGGAATCATAGCAATGATGCAAGGTTGACGTCCTAGGATGCTCGGCTCAGGTAAGTGTAACTGAGAGGTGAAAGACTATTTGGCTCAAATAATCTAGTAAGTTAATGGGGGACGTCTAGCAGTATCGTGATTCAGTGGGACAAAGAAACCAGGTAAAGTATGGGCAATAATGTTGTGAAACGCGTGAGAAACACCGGAGGTACCGCATTAGGCAGGGGGCACGTGCCCGTGAAAATGTGCTGGGTCAATTGCACTGTCTGCAATGTCCCGACCACACGTCTCGTCACAATTGAAGGCAGTAAAACGGTCTCTATCAAAGAAAAAATAGTCGCCACTGCTGCACCTCAAAATCTAGTGGCACCGACGGTGACAGAAAGCCCACCACCCGAGAATGAAAGCCCCGAGCCTGAAGAAGAGACGATAACACAGGTTAGTAGTATTGCCAATGATAATTCGTTCAATCAGCTCATTCAAAATTTTGTAGACCGGGAAGCTCATGGCAGAGTACGGGGATAAACTGCCCGACATCATACGCCTGTGGGTTACTCGCAAGTCCAGCGCTCGCGTCGGAAGCCCATGTTATTGTGGCAACGGTGTGCGCACTACTCAATGCCGCGATTGCCGCCAATACGATCTCTCCTGTGAATCCTGCTGGATACGGAATCATGAGAACAATCCATTTCATTGGGCTCATGTGTGGAAGGCTGAGCTTGGTTTCTTCGTTGTGGCAGCGCGACTTGCCTCGCTCGTCGCCTGCGGGCTTCGGGCCGAGTGCACGTGCTAGCTAAACACAACCAGGTGTCCCGTCCAGATTTTGCTTTATTTCCTCAACACGCCTCTCTCACTCGTTTTATTACTAAACACATTCCATCTACCTTCCTTCTATCAGATTTCGTTTGCAGCTGCACCTCCAAGTTCATACGCATTGCACTGCCAAGCTATTTATTTCCCGCGACTGCGATCATCACACGCGCTGGAGTTGCAAACCGGTCAGGTGTTATATTTTATTACTTGGTATCCATTCACTACATCCTTACCTCTCACTTGCCATGCACCACCCACTATTTCGTAACCATTCTGACGCCACAGTTCTCTTCGACGCCGTTGTTCACTCGGACTGCGCTGGGGATCGATCTCGGAGTGGTCTGGGCACCCACATCCGGCGCTGAGCGGGGCAGCGTGTATCTCCCTATACGTCTTTGCGCAGGTTCCCGGTGTGCAGCGTGCCGAGGAGGCGACTTGGCTGAGGGATTTACCACGGACACTTTACGTACGTTGCTATGGTTCATGTTTTCATTTCGCTTGCGGGCTCCGGTATCCCACGAGCACGGGAGAAGCCGTCCCCTCATGTATCTTTTCCTCATACCACCACCACAATCCACTCATCTTCAACTCTGAACTGCGCGCATTGAGTCTTTCATCCACATTGAGCTAAGCATCATTCTTTTCCTTCCGTTCTGATTCTTCTACCTCTAGCGCCTTCTTCGTGCTTACGCGAGGGAGGAATCGCTCCCACGACTCGGCACTCTCATCGGCACGACCTGGACACACCCTCGGTCCCCGAGAGGACCAACTCATTCTTCTACATCGTCAAACACGACATTTCAGCTGTCGACGGGGGCAATCATGCTGTGTCTCTTGGCCACTACGGGAAGCCATGCCCGAATGCTGGAACTCCGAAGATGACGACTCTTGTCGAGCCCAATGGGATTCATGCCACCAAGATTTACTTTTGCGGTTGCCACGAAAACCCAAGCGTTGACTCAAAATTCGACCAATTGATGGAGGCGGGCTATTTCCCCGGTTCTACCGACAGTCCTCGGACTGCATTCTCGTTTGATGTCCTCAAGAGATTCCATTTGGCTAGCTTAGATTCAAAGACAGCGGCATTGGACTACATTTCTTGTCTCCGTCGTCTGACAGACAACTCCACGACAGCGGAAGTGCCGGTATGTAATCCTTATGGCTTGGGCCTTCGGTGACTAATACAGACTCAGGATCCCTATCCTGCCTTCCTGCAGACAAATCGAATATATCAGTACTTAAAGACTCTTGTCCGGCTTGGGCAGGTGCATGGAATTGATCTCTTTATGCCATACCGTAGGGCGGAGAACCTTGTGGTTACCAGCCCGACCTGCCCAGAGATTGGGGTCAACGTGGACATTGATTTGCCTCGGACGCCGTTGTGGCTCAGGTGTGTCTATGATCGTCTCAGCGGTGGTATTTCAGCCTCTCATTTTCTTGTTCTCGAAGACACATCATGCAAAACCAACTAACGCTGGATGGTAATTTCCATACCGGCCATTTTGTGAAGAACTGCGACCCCAACAACATTTCTCTCTGTAATGGGAAAGGCCAATTTCCGCCGGACGAAGAGTATCGCACATACCTCAAGAGCATTCCGGTAACGAAGGAAGTAATGTTGCTAGTCATGCTTCACGCTTCATTTTCTCAGCGCTATTTCGCACTCAGAAGTCCACCTGTGTGTATCTCAAAGTCGTAAACCGGCAAGACAGGAAAAAATTCAAGAACATGGATGTGACAGGGACTATCAATGCACAATGTAGCCATGTCTTCGTTGTCGCGAGTGTGGACATGCACCATTCGGAGCGGTAAATTACCTCACTTCATCCGGTGGCATTTACTGATAGATGGAATCTAGTTTTGCCAATGCAGACACTGCCCTCGCCCGAATGTTACGCAGGATGGATCTTCGCCGGAGCGGAGATGTCAAGCTTCGTCTCGCCCTCGAGAACATCGACCAGGTTGTGACATACGACATTGCATGCGAGTACTATGTCAAGATCAAGGCCCGCTTTCGAGCGTCCCCAGATCCCGTGGATGTCGCGGATATTGTCGACCGCATACGCTGGGGTATCCCGGCTCTTCATGTCACCGGGCATAAGGCGGACTGTATGTATCTATTTGGGACTGTGTACATGGATTGCACGAGCCACTTTCATGGAGAGACCGCCGAGGCCTATTGGCCATCTGCAAACAAGATTGGCGGTCATGCACGCCAAATGAACAACGGTCACCGCCAAGACACCCTAATCGCTAATGCTAATGATTGGAATTGTAAAAAGACTGTGAAAATGCGTGAGTAGTCCCGTCCTCCCTGTTATTTAGGCGGTATTCTCACCCTGATTTAGATGTGTCCCTCTATGACGACCTCTCGAGTGCAAAGAAATTATTCCTACAGAAGCGCAAGCTGTTCATTGGAGTTTCATTATCCAATCTCGACGAAATAGGAGGGTGGCAAGCCATGGCGCGACAGACCCAAAAACATAATGGTGGCGTGAAAAGTGTCTATCGGCATACAACAAGTAAAGGTATGTGGGCGCGTCTCATGTCTCTTAATTCACGATACTGAAGGAATGTCAGTCCCTTCTCAGACAGCAATTTATCAACACATAATCACAAATCTCGAAAACTTTGCGTCGACTCAAATCCCCACAAATGAGATTGGAGCTTTCTTGAAGGCGGGCCTCAAAATCCAAGCCGATCAGTATGTTAACCTGAATAACGCGCACAAATGCAAGTGGCTGACACCGGTTTAGGCGGAAGATCATGCACGCCTGCAGCAAGAATGACGAGCATGACCTTCAGGCAACAAAGGAGATCTCCACGCGACGCACCAAACTGACTGCCTTGCTGGGGAAGTGGCGTGAGGTTCGCGACAACATTATGGTAGAGGCCGCAGACAGAATTACCTGCGCCCAATCATGTGAAGTCGAGTTGGAGAAGCTATGGCTTCCGTCGGATTTCACAGAGGCGGATCGGGTGGCAATGGGACCCAACATTATTGCACTCGCGGCCGAGGAGGCCAAGTTGCGGGAAGGGGAAGCCTACGACCTGATACGGGTTATCCAGACAATTTGCAGGGGGCTGTCCGCTCTGGAAGACCAAAAAAAAGATGTGCGCGGTCAGAAGGACAACACGATTTCCGGAGAACAGGTTCTTGATACCCGCCACCGTCGAGACTGTGCCATAAAGGCGTACAATTCGGTTCTGCTCCAGCTCGGGATGATACAAGACGAGGGAGACAAGAAGGACAGTCAATTCCCGCACCTCACAGTCGATGACACATTCATGAAGTCGCGGCGGTGGGAACGTGCTTTGGGGGACTCTCGCCGAGGCGACGGCATGCTGTATACAAGGATCGGAGTCAGCGCTGGGTCCAAGGTATCAAATGCACCTGAGGTGATCGAGGAGGGTGACGAGGACGACTCGGGTGCGAGCCCGATAGTAAACGCAGGTGTCAAGGCAATGAAGGTGGCCCCCAGATGAACAAGCGGGCCAAAAGTACGTGGATCGCTATTATAAATATACGTGTCCTGACAGCCACGTAGGGAAACCAGCCGCCGAAAAGCGTAAAGAAAAGGAGCTTGAAGCGCTCACTGCGCTCGATCCTAATCCCGCAAACGAGAACGGCTGGCTCTAAGAGCTGAGACGCCCTAGTAATATGACTGATATTGAAATGCAGCAATGGGAGCGTGAAGGTGGGATTGTTCATTATTTCCTTAGTTCTGTCTTGACGTCATCTAGGCGATCGAGTCCAGTGGGCGAGAGCAGAGGCAGAAATGGATCGATTCCAAGAACAACTAGAGATCAAGATTGCCGAGTTCCTTCGCTGCATTGCCTTCTTTGACTTCAATGCACAAGTGTGGACGAAAATGAGTGCGAACGAACAGCCAGGTTTCCAGGAACAAGCCAAAGAAACCGCCTACATGTGGATGACGTTGGGAGACCAGTGCCGGAAGCACCTCAAGATGGCTGGCTATCAATTTGCGCTTGAGCCGGGCTTTGACTTTCCCGCCCTCATTGCTTACTTGGAGAAGGAGCGCGATAGGAATGATGCATTGATTAGGGAGGCTGGGATCGGTCAGTTCACTATCTAATCATCGTTACCATAGACTGACGGTGATTTAGTACCGAGGGACAAGCGAGCAGAAGCTGTACTCCTTGCACTCGCACGGGGTGAGAAATAAGCAGACAATAGCGCAAAAAAATATGATTTAGGACACGGATTTCGTCGTTAATCAGAGTTTAATTCAGGTTAAATCTTTGGTTAAAGGATCTTGTTTAACCATGACGACTAGTTGGGTTAGACTGTTTAAACCTGGTTAAATGGTCGGTTAAATGGCCTCGTTTAACCATGGCGAGGTGTGGCTGCCAATGAGTACCAGGACGAGCAGAAAGCACGGTTTAACAGGATGGTTTAACCAGTTCAAATGGTTAATGATTATGAACCGCACTGGTTTAACCTACCTTATCGGGAAGTCGGCGATGTAGCGGAGGTTATTGTCAGCGGGAATCTCGATAGTTTTGCGCGCCAAGTCCCAAAGAAATCCAATGTACTTGAATATCTGGGCGAACGGTCGCGTCTCGTCTTCGATAGCTTCCATGGCCAACCGAGCTCGCGCGCGATGGCGTAGATCTGGTCCAGCGCGAAATCAAACTGGGACAGCTTGGAATTTGGGTAACGAAAGAACAAGAAGTCATCAACCAATTTCTTGATGGGCCCGATTCCGTGCGCAAGGTCAATTCGCACAAATCCGTCGGCGAGTCTGCCAAAGACACCGGAAGAACTCGCGCTTCCGAACGGCGCGTTGTGGTCGATGTAGCAGAGATTGTCCCAGAATACCACAAACGATGGTTGTTGGGAGGGATAGATGGGGCATAGGCGAAAGGCGGCGTCCACGTCCAGGGTAGCCGCCTCCGTGCCGGGTGGGGCGTCCATAACGAGGAGTACGATCTCGGAAAATGTCCCCCACTCGCACGGAAAATCATCAACATTAATTTCGGAATTTACGGACGACACATGAGGGTCGTTACGTGGAAATGAAAAGTCTTGGACGATGCGAAATTCGTCCACGATTCCGGCTTTCGCTACGACGCCTAGATGCGACGAGCGGAAAGGCCCTATTAGATATTCAAGCCGGGATCTGGAAAACGGGCCGGTATAGTGGCATGCTGAAAACTCCTTCTGGATATAAAGCCGCACGACATCAGGATGCGATAGAGCGGAAGGGTGATTGGGAGGAGTGAAAGTTTCGAAAACGGTAGAATGGATTCCCATGTCAAAATCTTCCCGAAGGCCGACAGGTATACCAGAGAATAAATCGTAAATGTTCGCGTGACGAAGCACACGTTCCCATTCGTCCGGCAAGAGAGGTGTTACGACGGGTAAGAGATCAGATGATGGTAGGGCAGGATTGGGCACATCAGGAAAATGTTTTTGGTCTGGCACGGTATGGCACACCTGGCCCATCTGGCACATCTGGTATCACCTTTGCCATTTTTTCTCCGGCTGCCATTTTCAACTGAGTCGTCAGACACGTGTAACCGTCTGCTCCATGAATATATAATATGCTTTTCTCCTGCTGGATTGACGACGTGTGCAACGAATACGGAAATGCCGTGGGCACATTCTGGGGCCAGAACGAGACAATCTGGCTGCCACAAAAGATTCTGGCTCCAGCTATCTTTTTATGTTGCCACATCGGATTCTGGCGCACTGGCAGCCCTGGCGCCAGAGCTGCCAGACGAAAAACATTTTGCTGATGCAGTGTGGATAGTGGCGCCACAGGGTGAGCACCAGTGCTTTCCCTGCTCGCAGTTGGCACCGCGGGCGCATCCGGAGCGCCCGTTAAACCCGAAACAATAACTGTTCCCCTGTCTGTCCTTGCGCGTCTCTCCCGGTCGCCGGACGCTGATGAAAGCCTCCTTCCCATTGACAAGATGGGTCACATGGCACCGGTGGGTAACGTGCCCGGGTTCCGTCTTGCCGCAGACGAAGCAGCGGGCATCGGCGCCCATGATTGCGGGCTGATTTGGGTTCCCCCGAAAGGAATTGTTCTGGCCCTCGTTTCGGTTGCCGGCGGGGGGGGGGGGAGGGGGGATAAGGATGGTGTCGGACGTCGTTGGGTGCGGTACGATGTAGGCGTGGCTGGGTCGGGGTCGTCGCGATCGTCGCGAGCTCGTTGCGCACGACGTGGATAGCTCTCTTGCCGATGAAGTCGGCTTCCAACTCTGCCCAGATGTTGGGGTGGAATTGCGAGGGATCGATTTGGGTATATGACGCGGTGCGCCGAATACGAGAGTCGTAGGCCAAGCACAAGGGCCACCTCTCCGCGCGCTTAGGACGGCGCACGATGAAGTCGAAGTGGATGTTCCACAAATCATATTCCTCCTCGACGTACTGCTCGATAAGACCGAGTAGGCGCTGCCATGCTTGGTGCCATTCGTCGAAGGACAGCGTAAGCTCCCCCTCGATAGGAAGTTCCTTCGCTGCGGAGACGACTGTACCAGACGAGCCATCCATGGTAAACAAGTCGTTTAGCGCCTTGGACGACGCCGTGTTGTCAAATGTGCAGAACTTGTCGCTTAGGAAATGGAGAGGGACATGGGACTTCCAGCCGTTGATGAACTTCTTGCGGATCCCCTCAGGAATAAGGTGGGACGCGTCGGAGGTGACGAGGCCGAGCTCGCGTTTGGGTGGCTTGTGACCATTAGATTCGGGTGCAGCTGCCGGAAGTGCCGTGTATGCGTCGTGGGTAATGGGGCCAGGTAATGCAGGGCCAACTAAAAGATAGAAAAATATGTAAGTCGCGTGCGTGAACTGGATATATGGAGGGACGAAATTAACGCGTAGCGTGGAATTTAAATTAGGCATCAAGAATTACGAAGCGGGAGACATGAGCTCCGGAGGTAAAGGGATGAGACTGCGATCCGAACGAATATAGAAAGGTGAGGCAAGAGCTCCGAAGCGAAGCGCAGAAAAAGCGCAGACAAAGAAATCGAAAGGAATGGGCGAGACAAGAGCTCCGAAATAAAGTGCGACGCAGGAAGGGTGAGACATGAGCTCCGAAGGGAAGGGTGCGTGTACGCCGAATGGATATGGGATGACGAGCGATGCATGCAGAAATCGAAAAGAAAGAGTGCGGACTGGAAAATGAGCAATATAAAGGACGCACCTTGGTTGTAAGCGGCTTATAATGCCTGCGCTAACCTCTCTGAGTCCAAGCTCTGGAGCAGCTGCAGCTGTGCGTCTCGCTGGGCACTTTGCGAAGGTGCCGGCTTCGTCCGTTGGGCCGGGGGAGAACCAGGGGGAGTAGGGTCAGGGGCTGGGGTCCCTGCGTTCGGCGTCGAGCCATCGAGGTCGGGCTCGGGTTGGATCTCATGCCAAGACTCAGGAGTGTGCTCGACGTAGGCCTCGCGCTGGCGCTGAGGGAAGAGCCCGGCGTAGCGGTGGCCATCGATCAGCTCTTCATGAGCGTCCATGTAGGCCCGGATGCGCGGCCGTAAAGCGTCATTCGTGCCCGAGGCGTCGATGCCAAAGGAAGCGGCTGCGGATAGGAGTTCTGCCTTGTTAAGGCCAGAGAGGGTTTTGGTGAAGGTAGGTATTAATACGATGATATAGAGTGAAGCTTGTCGAGATTACAGAGAAACTGAAAGTAAGTCGAGGTCGGGAGTCGGGAGTCGATGGTGGTGCGGTCGTCGTCAAGTCAGAGAGGGGCACACCGCCACCCTATTGCCCCAAGGACATCGCTGGTGCGCAGAAACCCTAAAATCGAAGTATCGGTCAGCCCTGGTTGAATTCATTTCAAGGGGGAGGAGTGAATGTATGCATGCATCGAGCTTCGAAGGGATGGCATGCTAATGTACATGAGATGCCAGTGACCCGCCTACCGACCTGCCAAGCGCGAGCTGAACCAAATAAGGTTAGTCTGTGCAAGGAGGGCGGAAGGAGATAAAAGGCGAGTTGGGATCAAAGATGCCCGGTTACTGAGGCTAGCAACGAGCGGTCCAAATGGGATAGTGGCGAAGGGCAAATGCGAATAATACGGAGGCGAGAGCGAGGCGGAGACGAGAGCGAGAGCGACGAAGGAGAAAGGTTGAACTATTCTGGGTTGATTCTGTACAACTACCTAGTAATTATACAATTTAGAGGGGGTGTCAAGGAAACAGAGTACAAGAGGAGGGAGATAAGGTAGCTGAGGGAAATACAAGAGCTGAGAGTTGAGGACAAGGTTGCGAGTGGATTATAAGTCACCAAGGACAGGAGCGTCGGTTAAACCGCCACCGCCACTGTTGATCCGGGACGGAAAATGCCGGTTTCCGCCTTTGGCGCGCGAGCGTGCGCGACAACAGTGGATAGGACTCGCCTCAATTGCGATGTTGAATGAACGTTGACTCGAGTCATTTACTTGAGTTCTGAACATTGACTTGAGTTCAAGTCACTGGCGAATCTCAAGGGGGTTTCGGGATTCGAAAAACGGATATAGGGTCGAAAAGTTTTTTTCGACCCTCAGCCAGACCCCCCCCCCCCCCCACCCCCCCATATAAGGAAGGAGGTTCCCAGCCCTAGCGGTGGGCCGCGCTTCCGAGTCATGTGCGGGCTCACAGCCACCACATTGACAGCATCCAAATCCAAACCAAAGATGTTGCGGCCCATCTCTGTGGACTCAACTGTGACTAAAAAGACCTTTGAGGTATACATTACATTCATACCACCCCCTATATGAGTAAATTATATTTTTGGAGCTCCAACCATTCAATTTCAACATTGACTGAGGGTCTCCGGAGTGCCGCTTTGACTTTGACCATATCTCTGACCCACTCACACAGATGTTAAATAGTATATGAATCTGTTCACCCATATACTCCCATACATATTGTGAGCATGTTTTTAGCTCCTGCCCACCCTTAGAGGAAACCAGGACACATTGTTCGCGCCAATTGATGGTGTGTAAGCATGATCCGTTGTCCAAATCGGGATACCCACACCATATTTGACTTCTGAGACCCAGAATTCACCCTCCTGGCATCCTGTGGTGCTCCAGGAGGTATATATTGCAGTTTTGGAACTCCCTCATACTACATGATAAAAGTTTTTTTCAGCCCTCCTCGGGACCCCCCCCCCCCTATATCCGAAATTTTAATCCCGAAACCCCCTTGGCGAATCTGGAACAGAGTCAGTACTGATTGAGACCTTGAGACGCCTCGCGAGCGAAGACCATTTAGCAGCCTTTCGACACGGCACATCGCCGTTCCGCGGACGCGTCATTTCCTGCCCATCCAAGCCACCAAAATCGCGCCAGTCCCCGCTGCGCGGCCCAGGGTGAGTTGACTTTCATCTCATGTTTGGGCCATCCGTAAACTAATCAAATGAGTCGACGTTAGATTCTGGTCAGATTTTTCTACGCGGCACAGCGCTCAGAGTTGCCTTCGGCAAGTCGTACATCCACATCTACTTTTGTTCTGCTCGGTCAATTTTCAAAATTCTTTCTTGGCTGTGCGGCCATCAAGCTTCGACACGACACATCGTCTTCCCGCGAGCTCTACATCTCAAGCCTCGCCCTCAAACCCCCCGACATTGTGTATTCGATTCGTGGACGCCCCGCGAGCTTCCAATTTCCGCTCCCGACGCCCGCCAAAATCCCTACCCTCTCCGCCCTTCAAACTTGCAAAAATCTCGAAATCTTCGCCGCGTGGCCGCCGACTCGCAAGACGATGTATCGACGTCCCGCGAGCGACCATTTTCCCCCCTCGCCGCCCTTCAAATTTCCAAAATCTCCGCTGCGTGGTGTTGAACCACCGCGAACGCGCCATTTACCACCCCAGGAGCGCATCAAATCCCGTCCCTCGTGCCCTTCAAACCCTCCAAATTCCGCTGCGTGGGCTCAAGGTGAGCTAGTAGAATTTAGTACATTCATTCATCCAGCATGCTAACTTCCCGCATGAACCAGCGCCTTTCAATTTATTCCTCCGCTGCGCGGCGCGCAAGTCCGGTGCATTGACGCTTGGACGCTTCTAGGGAAGACCTCCCGCGCTCCATTGACGTCCTTTTCAAGTCTTATTGAGTTTTCTGTCCACCAGGGCTTTTCATTTTTTTCCCAGTGCGCGGCGCTCGAGTTCAAGACCTGGAAGCTCAGGTGTGTCTTGGTGTGCTCACTGAACACGCTCAATTTCCTTCTCAGCTGAACTTAATCTTTCTCTTTCTCTCGCTGTGCAGTACTCCTATCAAGTCTACCCTCAAGATCATTTTCTTCCACTGCGCGGAGGTGCCAGTGTCTTGATCCCAACTTTTCTTTATTTTGACATGACCACACATTTGTTTTAGTTATGAACGCGCGGTCGTTATAATCAGAGGCGCGACAACGGAGTCCACGGCGCGGGAGTTGAACAAGGTGAGTTGTTTAAATCCATTAGTTTAGCACTGACTCTGTCAGATTACTATTGTACCTTAGAGTAGCGGGAAAACGGCCTCTCGAACGCCTAAAATCCTGCTTTCTCTCGTGACTTGAGCTGGTTGTATTGACCCTGTGAACAAAGTCGAATCATAGAACCATGGCTCACATGCCATATCAACATTGCTCCCGCCACGCCACAAATTTCGATTCGTAATCGGAGCAATCGGATGGCTCGAATATTAACGGCACCAACCCAGACACTGGCGTCAGTGTTCGCATGCCACTTATAACCGGCGCACTGGTCCTTGTTGCTTTCCTCCCACCACAACGCCGCATCAACGGCTCTCTTTTTCGATGGTCGATTCTGGCCGCTCCGAGTCCCCAGCGCCTCCCGCCACTATCGATCCTGGTCGACCGCCATCCGCGCTCAAGACCCTGTGAACGAAGTCGAATCATAGAACAATGGCTCATATGCCATATCAACATTGCTCCCGCCACGCCACAAATTCCGATTCGTAATCGGAGTAATCGGATGGCTCGGATATTAACGGCACCAACCCAGACACTGGCGTCAGTGTTCGCATGCCACTTATAACCGGCGCACTGGTCCTTGTTGCTTTCCTCCCACCACAACGCCGCATCAACGGCTCTCTTTTTCGATGGTCGATTCTGGCCGCTCCGAGTCCCCAGCGCCTCCCGCCACTATCGATCCTGATCGACTGCCATCCGCGCTCGAGACCCTGTGAACAAAGTCGAATGATAAGTAGAACCATGGCTCATATGTCATATCAGCATTGCTCCTGCCACGCCACAAATTCCGATTCGTAATCGGAGCAATCGGATGGCTCGGATATTAACGGCACCAACTCAGACACTGGCATCAGTGTTCGCATGCCACTTATAACCGGCGCACTGGCCCTTGTTGCTTTCCTCCCACCACAACGCCGCACCAACTGCTGTCTTTTTCGATGGTCGATTCTGCTCACTCCGAGTCCTCAGTTCTTCCCGTACTGGTCGACGCTGGTCGACCGACATCTACCTTTCCGAACGAAGGACAATCGGACACCCAGATGTAAGAGATCAAGTCCCGTCACATCAGCCTGCCACTGATAGCGTCCCGGAAGACTCACCGGTGCCATGAAAGATTTCATTGAAGAATTGCGCGCGAATCATATCGAGCAGTCCAAGAGGTAGAAAGCGATGCCTACTTCACTTCACTCCTAGCTAACACAGCCCCATAGCTTGCAGGCCGTCCTGGACCGGTGAGTACCATGATTATGTTCTTCATTGGTACTCAAAATGTCCAGATGGAGTACGGTGGGAAACGTGGAACAACCTTCGAAGGGTGACCTTAAGACCACATTCTGGATGACGTACAAGACACTTGCGGCCAATTTTGATGAGGAGATGCTGGAAAAATACAGGAACGACTTGGACACTTCTGTCGTTGTATTCGTGCGTTGAACTTTCGGATGTCAACATTCTTCCTACTAATCATTTCACACAACACAGGCGGGTCTTTTCTCTGCTGTTAGTTCCGCATTCATCATCCAGATTCAGCCGCAGCTTCAGCCGGATCCGAACGCGACTACGCAGGCCTTGCTTCTACTTCTCCTACGTAATACGACTGGGGCCTCCATTCCCTATATCCAGATGCCACTAGATCCCGGACCCCCCATCCTTATCGTGTTCGTTCAAGCACTGTTATATCTCAGCCTGGGCTCTTCCCTGTTCGCGGCTCTCCTCGCATTCGACGCCAAGCAGTGGCTTCGGGCATACGGAGCAGCCGGCAACAGAGGAACGGTCCAAGAACGCGGACTTGAACGCCAGCGCAAATTGGACGGTTGGCGATATTGGAAATTCGACCTAATCATGGCCATATTTCCACTCCTTCTCCCGTTCTCGTTGCTACTTTTTTCGATGGCCTTGTCAATCTACTTGTGGACGATCCATCGTGCTCTTGCAGGATTTTGTACAGGAATGGTGGCTCTCGTCTTCATCACATACGCTGCGATGACCGTCTCCCCACTGCTGTGGCCAGATTCTCCATTCCAAACAGCCCTTTCATGGATTATAGGCAGTTTCTGGATCATGCCTAGATTTCCGCAAATCATACGCAGATTTGCAGAAATGACCTGTTGGCACATCTCACGTTCATGGAGCAGTGCCATTCTTCCAATCCTTCCCCGCTTTCTTTCCGCCCCGTCGCTTTCCGCCCAGCCCAATCCTATCTTTTACGAACATCCAGGGTCAATGGAAGTGTCCGCCATCATCTGGGCTTTGGAAACTTCCAACAACGACAATATTGTGGATGTCGCTATGGCTATGGCATCCTACATGCAGTGGCCCATTAGCCTTGACCCTCAATTTCTCATGCATCGGCTGTTCAATGTCTTCAACAGCTGTCACAACGGTAAAGAAATCCTTGCCGGGGTGGAGGATCGTGCTACTAGCTGTATTCGGACATACGTCACACTCGAAATGCTTCAAACCCCGGATTTTCGGTCCCATTTCACTTCTTTGCCAGGGGACTTCTGGTGTTCTTATCCTCATGAGGAGCGAACTACCCTCGCCATCCTTCAAAATCGGGGATCTTTTCACACTGTGATTGCAGGTATTCCGGACTGTGTTATCTCACAGTGGGCCCTGCGCTTAATTGCCACTGAAAAGCTTCCCGAGGAAGATCTCAGCTGGCTCTTGAGGAACTTCCAGATCGATGAAGCCTCACGGAGGAATCTTTCGCTGCTAGCTGATTTCCTATTTTGTGTCAACTCCTTCTTTGCGCGTCCGCATCCTCATGATCTTATTCTCATGGACAAAAGGTGCGAGCAAACTTAAAACACACTCCTGTAGACCTCGCGGTTGACGGTCCTCCAGCCAATACTGTGTCACGCTCACGACCCAGCTCTTTAAGCATCTCGCTGAGTGCCGCTTGGACTTGGACCTCAAGACGAAGATCCTGGACAAAATCCTCGAATTCAGCGGCCACAGCCTTCTCCCAGAATGGGGAGGTGCCAGATACATGTCCGCCGCATATGACTTGTGCTCCCGTCTAGGACTATCCACAGAAGTAAAATCAGCCCTCCGACTCGTGAGAATGGACCCCTCGCAGAGGGTACCGAGCTATCCAATAATGGTGGACCCAACTTGGGCTTTCAGAGCCTTGCACACGATGTGGGATATGGCCCCCAGAGACCTAGATCTAATCGGTGATCTCCTACAAGTCGTTGTCTGTTGTCGGAATCATCGGGCCAAACCAACACCCAATGCCCTCAGGACCGTGGTGTGGGCCTTGCAATCTGACGTCGAAGCCGACAAGAGGCCCACACCAGTATTCGCCGCTCTCATTCTTCTCCATGCAGAGGATTGGTTCACAGACCCAGACTTGCAGGCAATACTTCTGGAAGGAGGTTATATCTGGACTCTACTGGGTACCTACGCTCATCTGGATCTAGGCGCTTACATCTCTTTGGCATGGAGCATATCCAAGACGCGTGAGTGGCAGACCGTACTCTCGGAGGATCTGCCTAGCTGGCTTGGGAGTTTGTCCCAACTTCTCGTGAACGGATCCGGAGAACAAAAACACTTGTTTTGCTCCGTCATTTCCCGCGTCTGGAATGTAGCGGAAGCAGATCATTTTGGAGAGGAAACACCGCTTGCGATGGCATTCACCGCAGTGGGCAACGTTTGGAATCGATTTGATTTCTTGCAAGTGCGGGACATCAACTATATTGTCCGACTTGTGCAGTGCACTGGTGAAACGATGGTGTGTGCTAAATGGCAGATTGTCAACGCATCTCAAAACTTCAGCAACGTCATCGTCCGCTTCCGGGAGTCCATTGCGGCAGCGGCGGCCAGCGCAAGGGACAGGGCGTTAATCATCGATGGTGAAACCCATCTGGTTAGTCAGGTTCAGGTGATCCTCTACAAGTTGGTCGAGAGAATCCTGGTGCTGCAGAATCAGGGATCGTCATTCGACGACGGAACGTGGAGTCACTATTGGAACGATTTCCAGTGGGAAATACGCGATGATATGAGCGTGTTGCGCCAGTCGGTTGAAACGGCTGAGCTGCCAGATTTTACAGAATGATACTGCTACTACTACTGTCGGATATGGTAGAATCAGGTGAATCTTAGCCTATTTCGTGTATTGAGCAGATCACATTGCGTGTGTTTGTTTAATCCCCATTTATGTTTTTCTCATCCACGTTCCTCAACTCGTATTCCGGATAGTAGCTGTCCGCAGCTCACTCCACATATGAGAGATCAGCTTTGGGAAGGCTGTGTGGCATTTATTTTCAACCTAACCCAAAACGGTATTGATATACTCCCACCGTCCCCGAAATGAAAACATCCGACTTTTCTCTGACAATTTCATATTTTTTGTTTGTCTCCTGTTGATGCATCCCCCTTGCTTTTGATCCCCTACATTCTTTCTAATCTTCTCTCGAGGTCGTTCTGTCCAATTTCGCTGCCGCCGTCCTGAACTTACTTTCTTCCCAGTGCACAGAATTCAAGTCGAACTCTATCCTACGCATGTGCAATATTCCTCATCGAATCCGTCCTGAAGAGACTCCTTAGACGATTGCAGCGTGGTCGGATCTTTCCCACTGCCACAACACAGAATGCAACTTTCGAGGTTCTTGCCGCAAGTTTTTCCCTGCTGGCGGGGTTCCCATGGATCCTGTGGTAAGCGCTCGGTCTCCTTTGCGTCTGCGGTTGCTACGGTGTTCAGCATTTCGCTTCGGCCGCTAGTACACCCTTGGATTTCAGCTCGAACAGTAACGAACTAAATTTCACATCCCCTCGGAAAACCACCCTCTGATTCACCGTTCTAGCCGGAACCGAGCATGTCCAAGGACGCCCCGAAACCCACTGGGTTCTTTGCCGACAGCGCTAGGTTGCGCCAGCAATGGCAGATGGGCCAGACTCACAAACAGATAGTTAGCCCATCCTCTAAAGTACGTCTCTCCACTCGAGTGCGATCGGGCATGCACAGTGAGGCTGCTCGCAGATTGATGTTGAATCGTGGTCTCGCCTGGCACCGCGTCCGGATAAGCGCAAACACTCTGGTACTCGCGCGAAAGAGAACAGCTCCGCAAAGCGTACTGCCACCGGCAGCGGGGCTAGTTCTAGCTCACTGCGTGTAGTCAGAGGGTCTGTCTACATACGTAGGCACACCTGTATGACTACTTTGGCCTACCTCAGCCTACCCGAGATAGGCGCAGCTGGTACACATGTCGCTACATGTGTCTACGCGGGTAGGCCCATGTAGGCTCACATACGCTGAGATAGGCCCACCCCCATCTTATATAGGCCCATATAGCCAACCAAAAATTTAATTAATGCCCCAAAGATGGCATTGTACATTGGTTGTAGTTCGCGCATTGATGTCCAGGTTGAATCTATATAAGAATTCACAACGGTTTGTGTCTGACCACATAACCTGATTGGCTGGCGGTACCGTTGTCTCGAGACAAATACCTCCGAGAGCTCCAAATGATGTCATCCGCTCCACGGACCCACCGCGATGCTGAGTTCTCCACCCAAATGGTGGATTGCTATTTATAACTGTTGAGATGTTTACTCGCCTCGCCGCTCGAGTCTTTGGCCTCTTGCGTATACCGGTCAGTCAAATTCCCTACGGTCTGTGGCCACCGTTGGAAGACTCCGAACATAACTCGAGAGTATGGTCTCGGCCACATGCTATAGAATGAAACAGTAATTTGGTCAGTCACCATTCCTCGCCATCAAAATTGTCTTGCGCCGCCAGCGCAATCTATTATCGCTTGAATATCTGCTCATTAGATATAGACATGAAAATTATCATGCCGTGCATTCACTGGCGCTACAATTGAATGCCTCATTTAGCCAGTACATTTTGGAACCCTTTCAGAGTAAGTTGTCTTTATCCAAGCCCTACACATTTAGTCAGTTCGTTTTTGAACCCAGTTCAAGGAAAGCTGTCTTCATTCGGGTCTCTTTCTCAAATAAAGGGTAATTCAACCAAAGCTTTAACTTCGAGTCAACTGTTGGTGATGAAGCATTAGAGGACAAAAATTGAGGATAAAATGAATCCACAGCCCGTGGAACGATTCACGAGGCCGCGAGGAGTCAACCGGAGGTTGGCGACGAGCGGCATCTTAAATCTCAACCTAACAAGACCACTAAAATTTAGGTGAGTCTTGCTGCTTAGTGGAGATGGTTCACCATTCGGGGTTCTGGCAAGAAGCACAGGTAGACTGAGGCAGCTGTGATTGCTTCGAATTGATTTATGTTTACCTAGCCAAAGTAAAATACCAATTCTGGAATCACGTAGCGTAGCACGGGCATACTGCTAGTATCAGATATTTAAGAATCTATATGAAGTTTGATTAAAAAATCCCTCTCAACAGAAAATCAGGTTCTAGCACTGTTCTGATTAATCAGGCCGGGGGCCTGTGAGGGCGGGGCGATGGGCATTGTCAATCACGTGACATGTTCCAGGCGCGGTTTAAACGTTGCTCAGACACTGTTTAAATACTGCTTGATCGGTGTTCACCGGAGGAACAAAAACTTCCGACAGGGGGACTCGCCTCGCTGCTCATGACCAGAGTTCGATAGAGCAGGGGCTCCAGCCTGGATGAGAGTGTGAGCCAGATATGTTACACAGCAGCATCCTCGGAGCCTAGGCGGCTTTCTTACCAATGCTTCACGCGCCAGGCCACGCGCATGAGCTTCGGTATGGATACAGGGCGAGACAGGGCAATTATTTCGAATATATGTCGCTCCAATTCGCGTGGAAGGCTCGGTGTTGCAGGCAGATTTTCGGGCATCGTGGTTTGTGGTGAACGTGTGACTATCACCTTATCACGAACAACGTGACTTACGGCAAACTGCTGCTTTTGATTGCCGCCCACTTGGAGCCGTCCATCCAAAAAAGTCCAAGGAAAATGCAGAATATCTGAATATCATCCCCAGATCTAATTACGACCATTGATTTGTATATGTGACTGATTTCTGGCTCCTCTACAGCAGATCCAGTGACAAATTAGGAACCTCAAGTTTCAAGTTTTAACCAAACCCCAAAGAAGAAAGCGAAACTATCAGAGCCGGACGGCCATTCTAATAAAGCGAGGGACTCCAAAGGCATCGATAGGCTTGGTAGTGGATTGTCCACACCTGCAACCCGTATTCGTTATATAATGCAGGAGGAGCACGTTCGATTCGTGCCCGAGCCCCTGTGAAAGTCGATGATCCTTTTTCCCGTGCTCGACGGGTTGACATCCTCCAATAAAGGGATCTCGTGAGAGCCCATATGTCTCACAACTCGGGCGCCGCAGAACACGTAGACGAATAGGGCACGCCATATGGTTGCATACCTGGATCGACTCGACTCAAAACGGAGCCGTTCTAACGCCAAACGCGAACACAAATCCAACTCTATTCCCGCTGTTTTCCGACCAAGGATACCGCGAAGGACAGTAGCTGTCTCTTTTGAAACATGTATTCAATTCAATTCATTCAGTATATACGACGAGCTGAAACGTCTACCTGGACTCTCAGTCCTTAGATGCTCTACCAGAAATGGGGGGGACCAACGAATCAATTTACAAGGGGTTTACAGTCTATTTCAGTCCGTACCAGTAAATGATCCTGGTTTGTGGTGTGAAGATTACAAGTGACGAAAGAAACATACAGTGGAAGTTATCACAGAAGATCAGCATCCAATTCCCACCCTGAAGAAAACGAGTGACGCACCATGAGGTATCACCATCCCGGACAGAGCGCTGGATCCAGCGAGGATGCGCGCCTATGCAGACCGGACGCGACGGGCGGGGCGGGGCCCTTGGGGAGAGGTAGGGCGATGGGGGAGGTGTATATCGTCACCGGAAGTGCCGCCGTTGACAACGACTTGGGGTCAATGGGACGCGGGAGGGGCGCGGAGGCCCGTCGGGGACGCACGGCGAATGTACATCTCGCGCACGGGGACTGGGTATCTACCTCCCCGCGCGCGACCGCCGTAATGGCCATGCCGCGCTCCTCATTCGCGCACCACCGCCGCCCCGCGCACAAGCGTCCCGCGCGCGCTCACATCACTCACGGCATCGCCCGGTGCTGTCTCCCCGCGCTGGCTTCGTTCGCGCCCAGCCCCTCCTCGCATCTCGCGAACGGCTCTCCTGCATCGCCACGAGTACGGGGACACGATGACTCCCAGCGCGCGCTACTCCTCGGACTTGCACCCCCGAGCGCCACGCTCGTGCTCTGCCGCATCACGTAGCGTAGTGCGGTGAGTACGGGGACACGGTGCCTCCCCGTCCCCGCACCGCCCACGCCCCGTGCCTTCTCGGGCTTGCACCCCATCCGGGCGCGCCTCGCCCACGACATCCCCCGCTGAATGCTCGCGATTACCGGAACTCGGTGCCTCCCCGTGCACGCTCCCCGCACCACCCGCGCCCCGCTACTTCTCGTACTTGCATCCGCGCGCCTCGCTTACTGAGTCCCCGCGGATACGTAGACTCGGTGCCTCCCCGCGCGCGCTCCCCGCACCGCCCGCGCCGTGCTCCTCCTCGTACCTGCACCCCCGCGCGGGCACAAGGACTCGCTCCTGCGCTGGCCTCCTCGTACTTGCACCCCCGAAGGCTGCGCGCACACGGCGCACCGCGGGCGCCTCGCACTCGCACTCGCACCCCCGACCGCCGCCGCGTCATCTACCGCGTGAGCGCGAGGGCGCGGGGCGCGGGCTTGGTACCCGAATCGCCGCCCGCGAACTGGGACGACCCGCGCTGCAGTCCTGCGCGATTAGGCGCTCGTGCGGAGGCGGGCACGGAGCGCGCGACGACGCACGCGCTGACGTGAGGCAAAGAAGAGAGGAGAGCGTACGTACCTGTATGCGAGCCCGCCGCAGGGACTCGAGAATGTAAGTACATGAGGATTGGGGTAAGGATGTAAAGTTGCGCACCTTGAGACGCCAAGTGAATGAGGCTCGCGCTCCACATGCGCCGAGTGAACCCTGAAAAGAGTCGGTCTGCGTGTCCGAGGCGAGTACGGGGTGTAATCTGTGGGGCGGGACCACGACTCGGGGGCACGGTACGGCATCCAAGAAAAGGCGGGAAAGGAAGGGAGGGAGAGCGCACCTAGGTAGGTAGGTAGGTGGGTGGGTAGCATTACACGGCCGGTCCAGATAACGAGAATGCCAGGGATCTCGTAACCATCTCGTTCTCGTCCCGCAGGCCTTCGAGCTAGTAGTCCTTCACCGACGACCACATGCGCAACGACGCGGGCGAGCACGACGCGCTTGCTTCGGGTATCCATGTCGGCGTCGCGGCGGGTGTCTGATGGCGGGCGTCCAGCTCGCCGCCGGTGGCGACGACGACGATGCGGGTGCTGGCACAGTGGCAGTGTAAACAGACAAATGATTTAATTGGCAATTGACGCGCGGAGTTTGAATTTTCCTCGGCCAAACCCGCAATCCCTTTGTCCAAGTCTCCTAGCTGTTAAAATGCCACAAGAACCTTCTGAACCCCATTCGGTACCTATATAAGAAGCTGTGGAATATTCTGGGGCATTATAAGGCCATTTCCACCTCATTTGGTAAATACTGTTGAAAGTTGACACGCCCCGAAATCATCGTCCCGTTTCCCTGATTTCGAAGACATCTTTCGACCTTGTAAACAGATCTGGCAACCCACTCACTCTATTTATAAATTCCATGAAATATCGCGTCCCAGACTCCCACGCAAAGCGCAGTGAATTCAAACTGCGTGATACGGCGCTCCCGTCGGACACTTTCTTAGAGAGGCCAAGATAATTATCCGGACGCAATAGTCTTCATCGTCAGTGTTGGCTCTTCGGGCGGGCGGTGAATCAGCCGGGGATGCGCAGGGCTGCGCTAGTGGGGCCCCCGTGGGCCGCAGAGACAGAGACCGAAACTCTTGGTGACGAGCGTGACAGTATATTCTCGTACAAGACATGCCTTCGCTTCGCTCGGGCGTTGGTAGAAAATATGAGTGGCAAATGTATTGATTCATTAATGCAAATCGTAGCAAAGTACCTACGACGCAATAGCAGATGACCCAGAACTCACAGAGTTATCAGTTGGGCATCACACGGGACTTGAGCGAGTATTCCGCGGACCAGGTACCCGGCGGAGGCAGCATAAACCATTCGAAATTCGAATCAGAACGTCGCTCGAATTATGAGTTTGAGCCGTTGCGTTGTCAGTAGAGTTGTATTGTCGGAGGAGTGAGATATATTCGATGGAATCAATGAATTGGGAACCACAGAACACAACGGAAGCTAGAGGGAGACCTATTCAACAGCCTAGTCCAGGATTCGAGCAATGCGGTGCTTGCGAATTGGTTGGTCCAGGCCACGCCGGTGAATAATTAGAGACCCAAGTGAGAAGCCGTAAACCAGGAGTAGATGAAACAGAGGGGGAAAAGGCTGGATGGAAAGGACATACATGATGGCCTTTTATACTTGGCGCGAGGGGTACGTGGCCGCAGTTCGAGATTGTTTGCTGTTCCTGCGGCGCAATGAGACATATAAGGAATCCTTGAGCCGTGTAACACCGCTGGTGGACACGACGCGTTGTCTGCCCTCCCCTGCGATCCCGAATTGGTCAAAATTACGCAGATCGCAGTCCTGCGGAAGTGCGATGTAATTAGGAAATCGCGGGCACAGTGGAAATATGCACCCGAACGGGAATGCACCGGAAATTCTCTCAAAGGGTGCGTGCGTATTTGGAGTGTAGCTTCGTCTGTGCAGTGCATTTGACATTAACTGAAAGAGGAACCAGCAAGAAGCCTGAGGAGATGAGAGGGAAAAGGATGGGGATACTTGTATTTATTTCGTTCAAGTCGACAGTCACGCATCACGGGGGTGCTGTCGAATGTGAACTTTGACAAGTGTTCAATTCAATTCAATTTCAATTCAAATTTCCATTTGAGTGCGCGCGGGCCCCTGGGGGCCCATGTGGCACTATACGTATTTACAGAGTGGGTGGCTAGCGATCGCAAGGCAGGGAGTGCGGGAGGGGCGTCAAGTGGCGTAGAGTGGGACGCGGGAGGATGCTGTGAATGTAGAGTAAGAATTTATGAGTCAGAGCGGGATTTAGAGACTGATGCGAGATGTGTGAGAGAGAGAGAGAGAGAGAGGGAAAGAGAACGTAAAGAAAAAGAAAGGAAAAAAAGGGAGAAGCGCGAGCCTAGAGGGCGTAGCGGGGGAACCGCCTGGCGCGCGCCGGCACCGACGACCACATCCGGAACGGCGCGGGCGAGCACGACACGCTCGCCTCGGGTGTCCATGTCGGCGTCACGGCGAGTGTCTCTTCAGGTGTCCCTGAGGCGTCCAGGGCGTCGAGCTTGATGCAGGCGGCGACGACGAGTGGGTCTCAGGAGAGAAGAGAAAGAAAAATTTGATTTGACGCGCTCTGTTCGGACCGCGTCACGTCGCGTCACACAGGTGACAGCCCCTATCTCTCGTCCCTTCGTTATATAATTACTGACAGTTGCGGTGCAGGACACCTTCATCGTGGGCTGCGCCTTCTCCCCCGCACTCACCCACTTCGCAAAAATTTCGGCCGCGCCTTAAGTTCTGCAAAGAGCTGTAAGATGAACACTGCATGATGCTGCTTTTCTGGGTGTGGCTCTCTCCCTCAGGCACCACAGTCTATGAACGGATCGGATCGAAAGGCTCTATGCAAAGGCGCGAAATCCCCTGGTATCAGTGGCTTCAAGTCCACGGTGGGCGACCCCGAGGCTCCAGCTTCCACACACAAATTCCGCAACTTGAAGAGAAAGCCCCCGACATCGTTTACCTTGCCGACTCTTATACAGGAACTAGCAGTGTGCCCGTGCTACGCTACGGGAGGAAAACCAGACTGGATGGATACAAACCCATTTTACAAGTCCTCCAATGAAACCCGTTAGAATGATCCTGAAAGGCGCCGCTCGTCGCCAACCTTTGGTTGGCTCCTCACGGCCTGGTGGACGTCGACGGACCTCAGTATTCATTACTGATGATCCCAAACTCCAGATCACATGAAGCAGGCAGTTGCCGAGCTCATTCGGCGTTCGAATCACAGAAGATGCCCGGGGCGCCGATCCCGTGTAGGTACCAACTGGTGCCAACTTTTGTGTAAGTAAGCAGAAGCATTCATTCTCTCCATATCATGAGGCCCCCGTCAAAATGAAAGTGCAAAATATTCTGATCCAAACTTTAGTTGTTGGTAGATCATTCTCTAGAATGTGCCGTACTGCACGATGGGTTCAAGTTCACCGGCATACCGGCTGTGTGGGTCGGCTCATTACAGGTCATCTTATTCTTGTAATTGCCTGCATTCTACCCTCCACTCATCCATGCGCGGACATGTGCTCGTGTGGTTTCCCAGGTTAAAGAATCAGAGGATCTATAATTGCCCAATTTAAGAATTCGCGTCCGATGGGCCGATTTGACGTGTCGTAGCCGGTTCCCTCTCGGCAACAGACAAAACAGATGTGGGTAAGATGGTTTTGTTTAGCCTGAGCTCAAATCAGGCTGAGATTCTCAGTCAGTTGGCAAAGCGCTCTGCAGGTGGGAAGTAACCGAAGTAACTCGTCATCGTGACATTCTAACATGTCGGTGGAAAAGTCGACATCGCGGTGGGGTTGTGAGGTAAGTGACATAAGTGGAACCGCTTGTGTCGAGACAAAGAAGCCAGTGAGCCAATGAGATTGTGTGGCCAAAGTCAAACCTTTGTTAATTCTTATATAGATTTCTGTGGTTCAACTCTCGCGTTCAAAACCATTTATTTGAGCAAGAAGTCAGCCTGCCTTCATTCACCGAGGTGAGCCTATGGGCTTGTGCCCCGGCCTAGCACTTATGTATTTACATTTGATCCCTTGTCTTCTTTATAAAATCTTTGCACGTCGAAGCACAGAAGTATGTTTTCGACATCTCGACAGTCTATAAATAGAAACTTGACACCCCGGTGGAGAATTGAACATTTGGGTGGCGCCGTGGAGAAAATGACATCATTTGGAGCCCGGGCAGCCAGTACGAATGTATGTTTGTCTAATTGTCTTGTCTCGCACACACAGGGGGTCTTCATTTCTTATATAGATACACTTGTCTCTTGACTCTATTCCAGTAGGCGCCTCAAAGGAGGACGAATATCTGGTGGCGGTCGGTAGATACTACCATCGCGGATGTTCATCTTTGTGTCCCCCGTTCCCGATTACGGTGTCTCTATCTTCTTTAAGGGGACACTGTGATGCATCTATAACGACCCAACTTCATTTACCGGCCCTTAAGTACCCTCTGTCGATCCCGCACAGATTCATCACAATCAATACGCATTCCAACCAGAAGTTCACGCATTCTAACTGAAGTTTTACAACATTATGGGCATACAGTTGGGACATATAAATGAAGAAAAGCGTCCATGAGCGTAAATAGGTGGGAATGTACCTTTGTAACTATGATAGAGTGACAGAACGAATGCGCGCAAGTCAACCTCCGTCCCATTGAAAGCTCCACTACCCCCTTACTCCGTCACCATGCGCACCACCCACCTACTCCGTCACCATGCGAACCCATCCCTCCGGATCGTCCGGCGACCTCGTGAGGCCCTTGAACACAGTCTTTCCGAGGAGAAAGTCGACGCGCTTCACGCCCTTGGCGCGCACGGTGTCTGGTGGCACCCTGCTTCTGAGCGCCTCCGCCCGGTAGCGCTGCACAAATGCGTCATTCACGCGCACCTGGTCCGCCGCGCGCAGCATCTCCCAGTCCCCGTGCTTGATGCCCAGGTGCAGCGTGCGGTGCAGCGCGACGAGCACGTCGCCCACGGTCGCGCTCGTGGCCAGCCTCAGGTCGAATGGGAGCCGCGCGTGCCGGATGCTCAGCGTCGTGCCCAGGCCGTGGAACGTGTTCCGGCGGATCTCGGCGGGACTGAGGCGAATGCTCTGCGGCGGGTGCCCGGAGTAAGGCAGCCGTGAACTCGTCACGGCGTTGGCTGGTGACGAGGAGGTTCAACGGTTTTTTCGTGCCTTGAAGCTTCGAAATGAACCGAAGGAGGACTTGCAGATCTGTATCCTTGCATTCATCGAGTGCATCGAGGATGATCTCCAAGAGTAGTGCATCCAGAATCTCGAGGAGATTCTGATAGGGTGGAAGAGTCTGGCCATTGCATGCCTCGTACCACAGGTCAAGAGCGCCGTATGGATCACGAGATTGTGCGGACAGCTGCAATATGATCGACCGAAGCATTATTTCCACGATTTGCTTCTTCTCATCCCTGAAGTCGAAGTAGAAATATGCCACCGCAAATGCAGCGGGTGCCCGCGTTCGAGTTTCGAATAGCTCCCGGATTACTGTGGAGCTATATTGGTGGGATTTCCGTCAGCCGATTTCGTACACCACGCTGGCGAGCCTACCTCATGACACTCTTGCCGGCACCAGCTGTGATCAATGAATCCGCTGAGTCATGACATTTCAGTGGCAACTCACATTGTCCTTCAATCCAGAGAGCTCCCGGATTCTCCTTCCATTCGGCGAACTGGCGACCGTTCAAGAACCACGCTCCAGTGCCCGGCTGATGGAGCGCCTGTGTTGTATTTTGTTTCTCCAACATATCGGGAGGGGATTGAAGCCATTTGCGAAGCTTTTCAGCGAGACTGGATTCAATTCAGCTTCCACATCATACAGAATGTAACTTGCATTGAACTGACGCTGAGAGTTGGACCTGGTCCAGTGCCTTCCGGATTCCATCCTGGCCTATCTCAAGATCGATCAGATGCTTGAACTAGCAGAGAGATCAGTACATAATAACATGTATTGCGGATGAAATTCACTCACATTGAAGCGGAGTGCGAATGAATCCAGGTCGCGCTCAAGGCCTGTAAATTTTGCTGTCCATTGCGCATGAGTCAACGTCGTCTTGAACCCGCCTTCAGAATCAAATTCGAAAACTAGTGCCGACGCCTTCTTGAGTAGCCTGGAGGGGCTGTGAGCTCTTTCGAGACCATCTGAGGGACGAGGAAAACTCTACTCGAAATATTCCTCGAGGTCCGCCTTCAGCCGCCCTGTACCCTCGACGTAGCTGCTCGCCTCCAGTCGCAAAACCGTCCCGTGGAGATCCCCAGTGAGTTTTTATGCCGTCCGTAGAGGGTATCTCTATTCTCATGGGTCTCTTTGACGTCCTGAGGAATATAAGTGAAATATTGGGAGTTTCTCGATTATCTAACACACCTTGTAGATTTTCAAAATCTCCGACACAAGAGCGGCAACGGGAGCCGCAAAAGGGACCCTGTCGACGACGTTCGCGATTTTCTCTATGAGGTTGACCGCAAGAGCGAGATTATCAACGTTAGTCACGGAACTTTTACTGTTGCCATTGGAGGGTGTGTCCGCGGAGGCTGGAGATGGGTGAGGGGGCTGTTGAGATTCCGGTGGCTCTGAGACCCCAGCCGACGCTGTATCGGCGGCAGTGGGTGTCGGTGTCTTCGCAGTGATTCTTGTTGGCACATTCATGGGGCGGCTCTTGTTTTGCGGCGACGAAGCGTTCCCATCAGCGCGCGGAGACAGCCCGGCGGCGCAGCATCCAGAGGATTGTCGACGGCCCGTGGGGTTTGAGGGTCAGATGGGAGTGCCTCTTGGACCGTGGTCGTGGTGGCCTTTGTTGACCTGGGCCTCATCCAATGAGGTGGCAGAAGCGAGCATCGCGTGGCGGTGGATTGACAGGCGAAATACGTAAACCTGGGAACCGATTTAGCGGTGATAAGGTCAGTTAAAGCGGGGAACGGGAAGGAGGGCTTCCTGCTTGGTCCTTGCCTGTCAAGGTCTCTCCACCGTTACCTTGCTGAGCAAGGTCTCTGGAACTTCATAATTGTCGCAGAAATCACTAACCCCGGCCCAAACTTCAGATGAAGGGAGAGGACGAAATGAGCCAAAGAACGGCTCAAGCAAAGGTCAGTTCTTCAAATTTAATTACTCTGCGCTTGTGTCAAATTCTCGTCCGCTCACGCCGGCTTCGGCTTCAATGCACACCCCCAGCTGCGGATACATCAACGTGCAATCAGCGCCAGTGAGCCATCTCCACTCGCTATCCCGCAGCACGGCGCTGAACCTTGGGGGCGCAAATCAAGGCAGAAACAAAATCTATCGAGGAAATAAAGACGCTAAGTACCGACTAGTAGGTTCCCGCGCAGGGGACTCAGCGGTGCGCGGGGCGGGGGCCCCGGGCGCGTGTGCCACCAGCACGGGACCCGACGCTGGCGCGTCCGGGGACGCCTCGCCCGATTGGCAGAGCGCCACGGGCAGTACATATGCGCATGCCCACGCGATCGCCGTAACACCCGCGCCGCGGTCTTCATACTCGCACCACCCCCGGCCTGCGCACAAGCGTCCCACCCGCGCTCGCATCGCTCAGCGCGTACGGGGATTTGGTATCTCCCCGCGCTCGATTGCCGTAACGCCCGCGCCGCGCTCCTCATCCTCGCACCGCCCCCGCCCTGCGCGCAAGCGTCCCAGGCATGCTCGCATCGCTCACGGCATCGCCCGGTGCATCTGTCTCGCCGCGCTGGCTTCGTTCGCGCCTAGCCCGTCTCCGCATGCCCACATCTCGCTAACCGCTCTGGTGCATCTCCGCGAGTACGGCGACCCGATGCCTCCCCGCGCGTGCTCCCCGCGCGTTCCCCTTCGTACCTGTACCCACGAGCGCCGCGCGCGCCTCGCTCACGACATCCCCCGCCGCATCGCCGCGAGTACGGGGACACGATGCCTTCCCGCGCGCACTCCCCGCACCGCCCGCGCCGCAATCCTCCTCGTTCAAATTACGCAGGTCGCAGTC
Organism: Mycena vulgaris; assembly: GCA_029204335.1. NCBI lineage: Eukaryota > Fungi > Basidiomycota > Agaricomycetes > Agaricales > Mycenaceae > Mycena > Mycena vulgaris. Next base: position 511,150 of record JARGYA010000056.1, read on the forward strand.
CTGCGGAAGTGCGATTTAATTAGGACATCGCGGGCATAGTGGGAATATGCACCCAAACGGGGATGCACCGGAAATTATTTCGAAGGATGCGTGTTCGGAGTGTAGCTTCGTCTGCGCAGTGCATTTCACACTGACTGAAAGAGGAGCCAGCAAGGAGCCTGAGGAGTTGAGAGGGAAAGGATGGGGATAACTTCGATGGGGATGAAACGCAAATGAAAGCCGAGGATTTCGTTACAATTGTCGAAGGCGCTGGCACAGCTTTGCGGTAAGTCGACTGATCGTGAGTGATGCCATCGATCCCCACTTTTGGTGATGCTGTATGTGCTGTTAACATATTTGGTCACGCGGCGGCCTCGTGTCCCCTCTGCGGCCACTCTCTCTTCTTCCTCCACGACCCATCCATCTCGACATCCCACCAATGGCAGAGGTGGCTGTAGGACTTCTCGGCGCTGCTGCGACGGTTGGAGCAGTACAGCTCGCGACAGGATCTGGCTTTACGGGACGGCATGAAAGCAGGCATCGCGAGGAGATGATGGAAACGAAACGGAACACGGATGAATTCAGGGCAAATCTTCAAAGCGGAGACGTCACAAAGGATGAAGAAATAGAATTCTTAAACACCAAAGACCAGTGCGTATGCATACCGCCTGTTACAGACGCAAGGACTAAACCTGTGGTACGAAAGGGCCATTCGGCTGGGGAGCGAATATCATGACAGCATTGAGAGCTACAAGGAAGTTTCGTGGTTCAATTTCTCAAAGAAATTCAAAAAGAAGAAGGATGTTAGAAGGTGGAAACGGTCGACAAGGCAAGCGAATCATACTCTGAGGAGTTTGAACGAGGTGAGCTGCTTCAGTTTGCTGCTACTAGAACGAAGACGGCCACTGACAAATACGAAAGTCGATGAGCTCGGGATCCGACACATCTTCAATTTGTGCGTCTTCGGGCTCTCCGCCTGGATCGAACCTAGCTGCCGATGAAATCCAGGACTGGACGTACGCCGTACATGGAGCGGTGGATGTTGTTGCTGCGGATGCTGCGGCCACCGACGTGCAGATAGACAGTTGCGGCCCAACGGCTTTCAGTCGCGCTGACTCCCAAGGCCACGTTGAGCATCACTACCACCGCCGCGCATATGCTGTGCACCGCGACCAAGGCCTCGAGTTGGACCCGGGCGAGCACAACGACGACGGCGACTCCTTGGAGGGTCTCGGGTACATGGAGGCTGGAGATTTCGACAGTGACGACTCCGCGCTGCTGCACAGTGAAACCGGCACCAGCCATTGTAGGTCTTCACTCTGTGGGTGAAATCCTTCTGAAAATTCATCCCAGCCTACTCCCATGAGCCCACGCAGGTTGAGATCCTCCAGATCATTCAGATCATTGAGAGGCTCAGGCACAATGATGATACTGTCCGATGGCTTGCCGTTGGCGCCTTCGGAAAATTGACGGAATATGGCAGGTAATCCATTGTTCCTTGAAACCGTCTGACAGTTTGTCTTAGCCCAATTCCATCGGATCATGAAGCCTGGGATTCCTGATATTGTCGAGATGCTCCGGGACGGTGATCGCTCTATACGTCGTTCTGCCGCCAATGCATTGGGGAAATTGGCCGACCATCGTGAGTAGGGTCGTGGGCATTATCATCCATCTGACAATTTGTTGCAGCCGTCTTCCATGATGCCATGAGGCCTGGCATCGTCGAGATCATTGGGATGCTCGAGAACAGTGATGAAAACGTCCGCTATTCCGCCGTCAATGCATGCGGGAAAATGGCTAACCAGATTGCCGAGATGCGCGATGACAGTGATCGCTGTGTCCGTGATTCTGACGGTAAGGCATTCGGGAACTTGGCTGACCATTGTAAGTAAGCCGTTGTGCATTGCAATGCATCTGACAATGTGTCGCAGCCGTCTTCCATGACGCCCTGAAAGCTCGGATCCCCCGGATCACTGACATGCTCAAGGTCGGCGATCGGAATGTCCGCCGGTCTGCCGCCCAGATATTCGAGCACTTGGCTGACCATTGTAAGTCAACTGTTCTGCATTGCGATGCATCTGACAATTTTTCGCAGCCGTCTTCCATGACGCTCTGAAGGCTCAGATATCCCGGATCACTGACATGCTCAAGGACAGGGATTGGGGTATCCGCCTGTCAGCCACTCAAATACTGGGGAAATTGGCTGACCATCATAAGTAAACTGTTCTGCATTGCGATGCATCTGACAATTTGTCGCAGCCGTCTTCCATGATGCCCTGAAGGCTCAGATCCCCCGGATCACTGGCATGCTCAAGAACAGTCATTGGGATGTCTGCCAGTCTGTCACCCAGATATTTGAGAAATTGGCTGACCATCGTAAGTGAACTGTTCTGCATTGCCATGCATCTGAGAATTTGTTGCAGCCATCTTCCATGATGCCCTGAAGGGTCAGATACCCCGGATCCCTGGCATGCTCAAGGACAGCGATTGGGATGTTCGCCCGTCTGCCGCTCAGATATTTGGGAAATGGGCTGAAAATCGTAAGTAAACTGTTGTGCTTTGTCATGCCTCTGACAATTTGTCGCAGCTGTCTTCCATGATGCCCTGAAGGCTCAGATACCCCAGATCACTGAGATTCTCGAGGATACGGGGTTCTAATTCGTTTGGGAGGCTATATGAACCTGAGACACACCACATTTCCTTCATTCCCTCCCTCATCCCCCTGTCCCAGCATCCCTCCCTCCGCTCTCCCTCCGCTTGATCGACTCTATTACCGCCCATAACATAGTCGAATTCAGCACCACACTACACCCATCTTCGCCGCCACCAACGTCCGTGATCGCCACCTGTTTTGCGCCACCTGTTTTGCTGCCCCCTTCAACTATGTCCACGGCAAGTTGGGGGTAAGTCTTATCGCGAAAAAAAAACAGCCGAAATGCGAACTCGCGCGCTGGATGTCGCGACACGCATATGAGTGGTGGTGGGCAATCTATACATGAAGAGACAAGGAGCACAGCTTTTTTTTTAAAAAAAGTTACCTGGGCTCAAATATACTTGTTCTAATTGATCGGCCGTGACAATCACGTGCAACGTCAATTAGAACCCGATCGATTTTCCTCGACCCACCACATATTCACGTTGTCTGGCTATCAGTTCTTTCTCCATCCAAACGAAAAAAATCCAAACATTGTGTGTATCCCTAGGATGTATGTTCTCCAAATCTATATGTTTCCTTTAGCAATTGAAATTGAGAGCAGCAGAGCCTGCCGACTCAACCCCTGGTACATGTGAGTGAATGCACACTAACTCCGTCAGGTCATCAAATTGTGGAATAAAATCCCGAGAAAAACTCCTGAGCCTCATGCATAGTCCCAGATAATTTCTCCCTGAGTAATCGGGTTAAATACCCACTAACTTTAGGTAGTGGGTCTTGTAGTGCCCTAATGGTGCAGAGCGTCCGCCAAAATGTAGCTTTCCCACGGCCAAACAGAGCCAAACATTGCAATTTTGCGCATGAGTTCGAGTCCCCTCATGCGCGATTTTCTTTTCATTTACTTTTTTGCGAAATTCAACCAGAGTTGATTGGTCCAATATTATAAAAGGTATTTGGCATTCAACTAACATCTAGGGCATGTATTTCTTGATATTTAAGTTGCATCTCAAACAAACCTTCAATCCCGATTGATCTCCCCCGTCAACACTTCCGTTCAAATGAGAGAAGAATTCAACCAAAACTCTGCTTTAACCCTTGTCAATCATTCCACCCGGCTCTGGAGTTAATGCCCATACATAGGTAGAGATATTCACAGATGAATTTCACCAGGCAGAGATGTTGCAGAGATGGTGGATTTCTGAAGCTAAGCCCTCAACACACCCAATTGAGTTCCAATTCCTTTGTTCATTTACAGCTGCTTGCGGAACTTAGGGCGCGGCCGATTTTTCATCAAATTTTGATGGTTTCACGAGAACCGCTGTTACGGACTCAATTCTCTTCCGATGCCCTTGAAAGTAGAAGCATTCAATTTGTATTTCCATTCCAGAGGGCGCTGCACCCCGGAATTAGACACGAGCGTGAGAATTGTCTTTTCCGGCAAAATTCGAGACTTCCACGCAGAACCGGTTTAGTAATAGATGCACTTGTTCAATTCACCTAATTTTCAGATATGATATGTATCTATGTCCCCCTGAGGGCTGCACATACTCTGACTGCAAATATATGCCAGGGTTCAAATGTAATTCAGGATCTAATTGTAACTGCTTTCCTGATCCATGCTAAATGCAAGGCGCGACGTGAAATCACTATCCAAGGACGTCATGCACTCCGGGATACATTTAATCATAGCATATCCAAAAATCAGGTCAATTGAACAAGTGTATCCATTACTAGAGCGGTTCTGCGTGGAAGCCTTGAATTTTGTCGAAACAGGCAATTCCCACGCTCCCATCTAATTCCGGGGGGCAGCACCATCCAGAATGGAAATACAAATCGAATGCTCTTATTTTCACGGGAATCGGACGAGAATTGAGCCCGTAACAGCAGTTCTCATGAAAACATCAAAATTTGATAAAAAAATTGGCCGCGCCCTAAGTTCCGCAAGCAGCTGTAAATGAACGAGAACCAAAATTTACAATCATTTATGAGCATAACAATGATGTTTTTGGTCTCTCAATTTCATCCGGTAGTGCTCGCTCTGGCTGATGAAGAAATTCAACATGCAGCCGTGTCTGGAAGCTCAATTTGGTAAAATCCTTGGAAGCTGGCTTGATCTGGAGTCAACTGAGAGTGCTGATCTTGAACAGCTTCCCAAAGAGTAAGATAACTTGTTGTCAGTCAGAGGAGGTCCGTCAGGACTCAGGAAGCAAAATGGCACTGATATCTAGCTCTTCAAACAATCATTCATACAGGTGCAGGGGTTGAGGCCTAACCTAACCCTAACCCTAACCCTAACCTAACCCTACGTTGAGGTGGCAACGGCAATATCTGAGCTCAAAACACTGTTCACTGCAACCAGGGGGAATTACGAGGAAGAAGATGAGACTAAAATTAAGGAAGATTCCTATATTCGGTTCGAAAGGAAAGAGAGAGCTAATGCAGCTCTCATCCGAAATATGGCTGCACCTGCAACTGAGACTCAACGTCCATCAGCAAGTTGACAAGTTCCCTTTTTGGGTCTTTTCGTCTCTTTTCTAAGAGATAAAAGACAAAAAAGAGGGAAAGACAAAAAAGAGACTGCCACTTTTCTAAGCCAGGTGCCGTTTGGGAAAAAAGAGGTAAAAAGAGGAATAAAGACGTCAAGACACGTAAAGCCGGCTTGAAAAGCGATAATTTAAGATGAAAAAGAGAGCTCTCAAGCGCATATTTTGGGGGCACAATCATATATTGCATACGGGTTAGGCATAAAGCATACAGCTGATGAGCATATAGTACGTAGTAGCAGATAGGTAGGTACGAAAAAGGCGACAAAGATATCTGAGCAACAACGGTGTTAGCGCTGGCCGGTACGATGCACCGTGCGGGACGTACCAGTCCGAGTCGTTATCTATCACGTCAAAATCGTCGGCCGGAGGACCATCCGAGGAGTCGACATCGATGACGGGCTGCACAGACTTGACGGTGGAAGCCACGGTCGCCGCAGCGACGATCTTCGCCCATTGTTTGGCGCTGAGCTTGTTGACGACGGCGGCGATTGCGGAGGTGCTGGGGATGGGGACGATTTGCCCTTCTCTGAACTCGGAGTGGTCGCCCCAGTTGCTCTTTGAAAAGGTGCCCAGCGGGCGGGGGGGGATGACGAGCTTGCCGGACTTCATATAATTGAGACCGCGCTTGATCTGGGAGCAATGAGTACTATTCATGCGGATGGATAGCACACGCACCGCCTGGACCACGAGCGTTACGACGCCTCTCGGGTATGTTGCCGTATTTCCCGCATCGAAACGGAGGTCTGCTAGCCTCGAGCCTGCTGTCGCGGCAATGTGAACCGCCATCACCCGCGAAAAAACATAGCCCTGGAAGATGCCCTGTTTGTGGCGGTTAGCGCGTTACTGCCAGGAGCAAGGACACGTACTTTGGGACTGGGCTCTCCCGACTCGGGGTCCTCATAAGAAAGATAGTAGAAGACGCGCGAGCGGTCGCTGTCCCCCTCCAGGTAATAGTCGACAGTGTTGGCGATCTCGGCGTCGCTGAGCTTCATGGCCTTCCAGGTGGCCAGGAGGACCTCGATGACGACATCCGCAAGGTTATGGCGCCAGGTGTAAAGCCGGTCTTCCGCCTATAGGTCGTCAATGAAAAGGAAGGGCGGGTGGAAGCACAGCTCACAAGCTTGAGGATGATTGTAAGCAACAGTTCGTCAGCAGGGTCGTCCAGGACAACGGGATGGGTGGGGAATACCCGGTTCCAGATTATTGTGACGTTGCTGGCGGTGGGCTCAGTCCATGCAGTGAGGGTACCGACGTACTGAAGAAGTGTCGGGGTGAAGTCGGTCCGGAACTGCTTGCGTATCTCCGAAGGGATGTGTGCAAGGGTGATCTGGGCCTTCTTGAGACGGGCAGAGCCATCGGCATTCGCACGGCGCAAGGGAACAAGACCAGGGGCATTGGTGTCGACGATGCCAGCAAAAGACGTGACCTGATTGCATCAGGAAAAAAACTCCTTTACTAATTTGGAGGGATTTTGTTTCTCGATTTCTGATTTGAGGAAACAGGGGAAATTGGGGGAAAGTGGCCTGATTAGCCAGCTTGCCAGGTTTAGTATCCGGTTCCTCAGACGGGTGTGTTATTTTGGCTGCGGGAACGGCTACCTATCCAGCATCATCTGGGAGAATAGTCGGCAGCACTGAATTTAGTATATGAGAGTGGATGAACCAAAGGCGAGAGTCTCGTTTGAGTCTCGTAAATAACTTCTAAGTCCACATCAGCCACCGGCCGCACAGCCCAGGCACAAGGGACCACGTGCCATCAAAAAAGTGATTGGTCAGAACTTGAAGTTGACAGAAGAACAAGACAACACACGTCAACATCTTTCTTCCTTTCCCCCCATCTCGCCGCGCTGGATCTTTCCTTCCCTCGCTCTCTGAGCCGTCACAGCCTGCCGAAGCTAGGTGAAGGTATGCTGTGAGTCTCCTTATACTTTCTGTGCCCGTCTGACGACCTCTTCGGGCATTTACAGCTCGATGTCAATCAATGCCAATGTGTGGTGGGTTACGAGGTGAGTTGTCGTCTCTGCCATCTGCCCACCGCCATCTGAGATGACAATGAACAATGGAATCTGCTGCATAACTTCTCACTCACAGGGCTCAGCATGGTACAATTGTCGGGCGCAGCGCAGAGTAGGCTGTGATTTGTTGGTGAACCATAGTCTATTCACCCACTCTGATTCAACTCTGATTCCCCTTTCTTGCCCCTCCAGTCGCACTCTTCGTCTGTTCATGACGCTATCAAGGTCTATCCCCTGGTCATGTTCTGCATGCACGTGTCACCTGTGAGCACACCTTCATTTTGCCTGCTCCATTGTATGTTAACTCTTCACGCACAGATACCACAGACGAATTTCACTTGCAGTCCCAGCGTTCGATGGCCGGCTGCACTTCCCGCAATGAATGCTGCATCCTAAGTCTAAGTAACACCGCCTCCGCGCCGCCGGTCGGCGACCTGGTACAACCACAACCACGGTTAGTCGTCAGTTTCTCGCCGTCCCATGCACCCACCATCCCCCGCTTTTCACTGAATGCCCCATTTCCTGCTGTCGTCCCTCCGACTGTCGCTCAGTACGTCCGCCGTGCCGCCCTTGTATCTCCCAGTTACTCACTATGTTTAACTTCTAGTTTGTGCTTCATGTTCAAGGTGTGTCTATCACTCGCATACGATCAATATTGTTTTGTTTTGCTCGGAGATCGCCCAGGGCATTCCATTGTACCCCGTCTTCCCGTAGTTACCCTCTTGTTACCTTAGTGTATCGTTATACACAATAATAAACTATGTTTTGCGCATTCATTCAAAAAAAACGATCCTACAGATGCCCCTGCAAAACCTGTCAAGTGGTCGCCAAAGCACGCTAATTTTGCTCGGCTTGTGGCTAATTTATAGGCAAGGTCTAAATCTAAGAAATGTTCCTAACACAACTTATTTTGCCATATTTGCCAACATTTGGGGGGAATCTGGCCATATTGCCAAAGGAGATGTTTCCTGATGTGGGACGCGAGCCAAATAAGTCAAAGCATGGCTGGAGATCAAGAAGTACCTTCACGCGCGCTGCCTTGGCCTTGTCGCCAGTCGCCCAGTCCTTCTCATAACCGTCATCCTGCTCAGATTCGAGTCCACCAAGCGCACTAGAGTCACTGCCAGGTGGGCCGTAACCGCCCATCCCGGAGCCAGCGGACTGGGAACGACCGCGAGCATCGACAGACATCGCGGAGCCACCAGACTGGGAACGACCGCGAACGTCCAGGGCTGGAAGCGGCGTCCTTCCTCGCACTCCCCAGTCCGCGCGAAGGCCACCGATCGCGGTCTCCTTGGCTTTCTTGCCCGCGCGAGCGCTGGAGGAACTGCAAAATAATCAGCATACGCTCGCGCAGATAATATAGACTTTCTCAGCTGGGGGCTGCTTTCTCTTCTGCGCCATATTCTCGCTGGAAGGTTGCGCCTGCTTGACACGCTCGTCATCAACGGCCCGTCGAAGACTCCCTTTGGCCGGCTTTTTGCTTCGCGCGCTCGGCTTCGAAGGTGGATCTGCCTCGTCCTCTGACGGATCCATCAGCTCATCGTCAGGCTGAGGCTCTAACTCAGGTATGTAGTCGTCAGCACTTCCTGGGCCATCGGAGAACGGGTCTATCGCTGTCCAGCAATCGCTCGAGGAATGAGCATCGGAAAAGTTACGCTAGACTGGAAATGCTTACGTGCGGTATCGTCTGTAGCCCCTTCGGCAGGTTTTTCAGGCCGTGGGCGCAAGACCTTGGGCATATCCGCCGGTGGTGGCCGATTAGCGTGCTGATGGCGGGCTGCATCCTCCGCGGCCGTTCGATGCGTTGACGATACCTTGCTGGCTCTTCTCCTCTTCAGCCTGCTTCTCCTCTTCCTTCGCTGCCTTCTCTTGCTGGACCGCTTCCGAAGTGCGCTTGGACCGTGGCATGTCGGGACCGCCTGGCTTTGCAGCTCTGACGGGACGCAAATTCATCGGGCGGCGAGTCGGCGGGGGGCCAGCGGTAGGGGCAGATGCTTTGGTGCTTTTTTTGGGGGCCATGGTGGGCGAAGAGAAAGATGGTTTGTTTGCGACGCGTGACCGGGGTCATAGTTTTTCACATTTGCCTGACCGTTGCACAAATCTGGTGGCGCATCACCGCATGTTAAATATTCCGTAGCACCTTATCAATGCAAGGTTTTCTGCTACTGCGACACTTGTCCTCAGGCTGCTTCAATGTCTTCTCGCCGGAAATTTGTCCCTGCTTCATTCGCTTGTTCTCTTTGTCCAAAACTCTGCCTATCCGCAGGGGGTCTTTCACAGCACCGCAGAAGTGCTCATGCACCACCGCCTATCGCGCCTATCGCGCCTATCGCGCCTATTGTGCCTATCGCACCTCAAACAGCGGCCGCGGCCGACACCCACTCGGAGGATCAAGTCCCGGATGATCCCAATTTTGGTCCCCCGCTTTCTCCCGGCCCAGAACTGCCCCAGTCACCGCCTCCGCATCCGATTATTCCTCCCAATCAGCGCGGAACAATTACCGAGCACCACCCGATTTTAGACGGTACTCATTTAGTGTTGTAAATCAATGCGAATACAATTTTTAAATTATCTGCACAGGCACCCCCTGCGATATTGACGGTCACGCAAAAATTCGTCGTCCGTGATCAAGGAAGCTTGTGACTGACGGTTCAGTGAGGAATCCGGTGTAGAGTGTCGGAGCGACATAGTGGCAGGAAGAGAAAAGGGCCGGTCACATGTCACTCCACCGTCACAAGATCGTGCACCGCCCTCCGCAGGCTACATACGGTGCATTCAAATTTTTAAATTATCTGCACAGGCACCCCCTGCGATATTGACGGTCACGATTTGCCTCCGAATTCTCCTCCTCCTCCTCGGGAGGAACGGGCTGCAGACGATTTCTCGCCTTTCAACAGCCGCGCCGACTTTGAGTTCGCTGAATTTCTCTATACTGAACAAGAAATTTCGGCCAAAGGTGTTGACCGTCTCGCACAGCTGCTGGCTGCGCTCTACCGAGGGACGGACCCTCCCTTCGCAGACCATAAAGATTTATATGCAACAATCGATTCAATTCAGCAAGGCGACATTCCCTGGGAGTCCCTTTCAGTTAAATACACCGGCCCACTTCCCGAGACCGGGACGGTTCCAGTTTGGATGACGGAGACTTACGAAGTCTGGTTCCGCTCGCCGCTCGCACTCTTCGAGAAGCAACTAGCCAATCCTAACTTCAATGATGAGATGGACTGGGCGCCCAAGCGTATCTTCAAGGATGGGAAACGCCAGTTCACCGATTTATTCTGCGGAAACTGGGTCTGGGAACAAGCTGTAAAGTCGTTATCTTCTCGTTATTTAAATCGCCTGACACATTTTCCTCCAGGATAAAATTGCGGAAGATCCAGAAAGCCATGGCGCGATGTACGTTCCTGGCGTATTCGGAAGCGATAAGACAACGGTCTCGGTCGGCACTGGCAACACCGAGTTCTACCCATTTTATGCCGGGATTGGGAATATTTACAACTCAACTCGAAGAGCGCACCGAGAGGGAATTTCGGTATCAGCCTTCCTTTCGATCCCGAAGAGTACGTGAATATAACGATCAGTATCGAGCATTCATCCTTACTATTCCAATTTAGCCACTCGTCAGTACGCAGGTAGCAAGGAATTTCGCAAATTCCGGCGGCAACTGTTCCACTCCTCCATTCGACGCATTCTTCAATCCCTGAAGCCTCACATGACGAAAGCTCGTGTCACCCGCTGCGCAGACGGCCACTTCCGACGTGCAATTTACGGACTTGGCCCTTACATCGCTGATTATCCGGAGCAAGCCCTTCTGACGTGCATTGTGCAGGGTTATTGTCCGCGGTAAAGTGGCATTGAGTGATCTCAGTTAATTCGAACTCAATAATGACAGATGTCTCTCTCCCCTCCATGATCTTGACCGACCGAGCGCTCGCCGCTGCCTTGAGCATACAGAAGCGTTGTTGGATGCATTGACACTCAAGGAGCTTTGGGACGACTTTGGTATTGTCGGGGATATTATTGTGCGTTCTGACTTCGTCCCTCTTCCTTCTATCGTCTAAATACAACTTGCGTAAGCCGTTTACCACTGGATTCGCTCGCGCAGACATCCACGAATTGATTTCGATGGATTTGCTTCACCAAATCATCAAAGGAACGTTCAAAGATCACATTGTGGATTGGATAGAGCAGTACATCCGGGGAGAGCACGAGAAGGCGGAGGCCGATAAAATACTGGCAGATATTGACCGGCGGTAAATCTCTCACTCGTTCCGTCGTCTTTGTTACTCATATCTATCTCCAGTATTGCCATGACACCCCCATTTCCTGGTCTCCGGCATTTTCCTGTCGGTCGCGGATTCAAACAGTGGACAGGAAACGATTCCAAAGGCCTTATGAAGGTGAGCAGTTCTCGCCGTCTACAACAGAAGGTTATTGAGATGCTCTCCTTAGGTCTACCTGCCCGCGATCGCGGGTCATGTCCCCCCCCAGATGGTCAAAGCTGTCGCAGATGTCATTGAATTTTGTCACCTGGTGCGCAGGGATGTGATCGACGAAGACACTCTCAGTGCTATAGACAACACCGTCGCCTCCTTTCATATAAACCGCGAGATCTTCCGCGCCGTCCGACCAGACGGTTTTTCCCTTCCTCGCCGACACTCTATGGTCCACTACCGCTCTTTAATCCAGGCGTTCGCTGCCCCGAATGGCCTATGCTCCTCCATCACCGAGTCGAAGCATATCAAAGCCGTCAAAAAACCCTACCGGCGTTCCAACCGTAACAAACCGCTGAGCCAAATTCTGCTGACCAACCAGCGTTTGGACAAGCTGGGAGCCGCACGGGTCGACTTCACCGCCCGTGGAATGATGGATGGTGCTCTGATTCCGCTACCTCCACCCCCTCCACGCGACTCCTCGACCCCGCCCCCGGATCCCAACGACGAGCACATCGATAACGGTGAAATTGACGGCCCTACATGCCTTGGTGAAGTAAAACTCGCGAGGAGATATGGTGCGCCCCGAATTAACGCAAATTTAATCCCAGCTAAATTCGCTTTCAGTTCGCAAGGTCCCTCGAGACGTTCACGAGCTGGCTGCATATATTGGACAGCCACGTCTCCCGGAGCTCATCCGCCGCTTTCTCTTCGAGCAGCTCAATCCCCAGGCAGAACCACCGGCAAACTTATCAGACTGCCCTGAGTTTCTCGAGCGGGTCTTCATGTACAGCTCTGCGCGCGCTGTTTTCTATGCTTCTAGTGACGTCAGTGGAATCGGCGGCATGCGCCACGAGCGGATCCGGGCAGCAAAATCGTGGTATCGCGGCCCACCCCGGTACGACTGTGCTTTCATCGAACACGACCCGCAGGCACCTGGCTTCCGCGGCCTGCACGCGGCGCGTGTATACCTTCTATTTCGCTTCAAGTTCCGTGGTGTTGACTACCCCTGTGCCCTGGTTCACTGGTTCTCCCCGCACCGCGAAGAACCTTGCCCCGATACTGGGATGTGGATTGTTAAGCTGGACTTCGATCGCCGTGGGGAGCCAGGCCTTGCAGTCGTGCACCTGGACTGTTTCCTGCGGGGAGCACATTTAATTGGTGTCGCAGGCAAGGAATTTATTCCTGTGCACGACTTCAAACTTTCGGACTCCCTAGATGCGTTCCAATTTTTCTATGTAAACAAGTATGCAGACCATCATGCACATGAAATAGCATTCTGATTCTGTCTCCCGGTGTGAGTAACTCCCGCGAGGGTGCTGAATCTATACTCGACACCGTGGATCAATGTCAGTGATTATTGGGCTTGGCACAGCGATAGAGTAGTACGTCCAATAAAGGCAAGTATGTGAAAGGGGTATAAGATGTTCAAGTGATGGGCCCGCAGAAAAGTGATCAAGAAAAGCGGCGGAAAAAGTGAAAGTGATCCCAAGTGCTGAAAAGTGATGTAAGTTCTCCAATAAGAGGTTGTCAATTTGCTGATGACTCCCGGGTAAGTTGTTGCCCCCAAGAGTGTTCCCCGCAAGCGAATGGACAGGGTAGGTTTGTTTGTTTCCCCTGGTTCACATGACTGACGTGCACCTCGGTTCTAGGGGAACTTTCTTCCTCCACCAGTCCTTTGGTGGTCCTCCCACACCCCTGGAATGCTCATCTGCATTCTACATCCTCAGACGCCGGTCCGCAGTAGAAAAAAGCTCCTTGTCACATCGGCAGCCCCTGCGACCGGTCGCCGCACATCCAAATCCAAATGGGAGCACCCAGATTAACTTTCCGAAATAATTATGTCTGATTCCTGGCATTATAGCATAAGATCTCCCCGGTTTATATCGTGTTTCTACAATGTTTATGTGGATAGCAGAAATTGGCTCTGTTGCAAGCGCCCATCGTGAACGAGCCAACGAGGAACCGCGTTCCATCAAGGCATGTGATCGTGCATCACTTTCGTGTTCCCACTCAAGACACGTCGTCGAAGGCATATCCGCCGCTGGTGCAGGATTCTTGATATTCCTCCCCACTCCTCGCGCATATCTGCCATTAATCATCATTCTTGTTGACACTTTCCCTATATCCTTAGTCACACAAACCTTGCATTCCAAGGGCAAAACTCGTATCCATATAATCCAACCCACAGCATTCTCAGACTGCGCTGGGGATGGATTTTGGTCAAAGTGTTCTCTCTCTATTTTGTCTTTGCGCTGCTCCCGGGCGATTTGTGTGTCTGGTGTGAGTCGAGCCCGATGATTATTCAAAAATATGTTGGCTTCATTCAGAATTACAGACAGGCACTTACTTTGTTTCAATGGCTCCTACCCCAAATTGACGATGCATTCTTACGTGAGATTCAACTTTCCTCCCCGATGTCTTCAGTGTTGATCATTGGACTTTCCTAAATTTATTTGGACTTTCAATGCTGGTGTTGCAGAAACGGAACTGGGGGATTCCAGTTGGGGCCTAGTGAGTGTCAGATTAAATTCCTCCCTTGGGATAGATAGGTGCACAAGTTTTTGCTGGAGCTCCCCGCAGAAATATTGGCGGCTGTGATTCAACTACTGAGCCGTCGGAGCTTGAATAATATGATCCACCTATTGCATTGCGAGAAATAGAATAGAATGTTGATAGAATGGAAGATTTTACCTCCTAAGTTAGTGGGCTCTGTCGCAAAGCGCGCTACAATTGTTATCGGATGGTATGCCCCCTAACTTTAGGTAGTGGGTCCTGAAGTGCCCTAGTGGTGCAGAGCGTCCACCAAAATGTAGCTTTCCCACGGCCAAGCAGAGCCAAACATGGCGATTCTGCGCATGAGTTCGAGTCCCCCCATGTGTGATTTAATTTTCATTTACGTTCTTGCCAAATCCAACAGGAGTTGATTGGTCTAATATTATAAAATGTATCTGGGGTTCAACTGACATGCCTAGGGCATGTATTTCTTGATATTATTATTATTAAGTTGCCTCTCAAACAAACCTTCAATCTCGAGTGATCTCCCCCAAAGTGGTTGCCAAAACTTCCGTTCAAACAAGAGAAGAATTCAACCAAAACTCTACTTTAACCCTTGTCAGTCATTCCACCCGGCTCTGGAGTTAATGCCCATACATAGGTAGGGATATTCACCGATGAATTACCCCAGGCAAAGATGTTGCACCCAATAGAGTTCCAATTCCTTTGTTCACTTAAGACTTTCTTAGAACATTCAATTTCATCAGGTAGTGCTCTCTCTGGCTGATGGTATACAAGCCCCAAGAAATTCAACATGCAGCGGTATCTGGTAGCTCAATCTGGTAAAATCCTTGGAACCTGGATTGATCTGGAGTCGACTGAGTATATCATGCTGACAGCTCAGACCTGCATCCCACTGAGATTCAGGTCCATCGAAATTTAACAGGATGTGTGGTTATAATCAGCTGTGACAGTCTTTAACCAGTCTCCAATGAGATATAACCAAAACCAAGAGCCAACTCATTTCAACCTGGTGGGAAGGCAACACACACTCTAGAGCCAATAAGGATTTGTCTCTTTGTGTTGGAACAGCTCTGAGCGCCCGACACAGTCGGGGCTTCCTGGCCCAATTTGAGCTGGCCAACGTGTCAACAGAGCGAGATTTGGGCTTGAGAGTGATTGCATGTCCTGTGGCAATACTAATATGTTACATGTGGCTAGCCCCAATTTAGAGCACTCTCGGCTTGGCTTGCGTCCGACCTGTTGCAAAAATTGGGAGAGCTCAGGTCCTAAGGCTCCAACCCTTTCCGTTTTTAAACACTTGTAAACGGTCAAAACCGTTTATTTTTCCATTTAGTTTATGGACCTCAGGAAACGGTAAATAAATGGAAAAGTAAACAGTAAACAGTTATGTTTTTGAGAGGTAGGGATTGGGTAAGGACGGAACTTCAACTTAGGCGCGTAATGCGGCTATCTTGTGATTCTTGGGTGCCCGGATGAACAAATTACTTGTTTGTTCTGCTGTCACTCGCCGCTCACTTCGCCTATGCCTGCCTGGGCTGCAATGAAAACCCGCTGTCGGCCTCCGATGGCTGTGAAACAATTGTGAGCAATTACACAATCTTGACTCATCCTTGGCGCCACCTGGCGCATAAATTGGTGACGTCTGTGACTCGACACGTCTCACCTCTCGCACTCGCAACGGTGCTGACGCACCCCTCACACCACCTTAGCCAGGCCACTATTGAAAAGCCCCACTGAAATCAACCTTCCTCCAGTGTCACTGATGCTGCTAACGGCGAAGCACACAGCGCCGCACATCAGAATGTTATTGCCAGTGAGTTCTGCACGCATCAAGCTTCCGCGACACATCAAATTGTTTGCTCGTCTGCGTCCCAGATCCACCGCTGCATTCCTCGTCAATGTCTGTTTGGTGGACTCAGAATCTGATGACAATACTCCTCTGGTTGGCAGCGTGATTGGGATTTACCAGTTTTTCAGATACGATCATGAAGGCGATGCTTGTTGCCAAGATGTAGATTAAGGCGGGGTCCTTGGGCTACTAATATCATGGTCTGCAGTAAGTAACCTGTATAGCGTGTACAGCCTTTAAAAAATACTGTTTATAAACTGTTTTAAGCTGTTTTAAACTGTTTTCACACTGTTTCCGTTTAGTTTATGCCCGAGCGTAAACAAAAACTAAATGGTTGGAGCCTTACCCAGCGCCCCACAATAAACAAAGATCGTCGCTGCGGCGTCCGTGACTTACACCGTCAAGCCCGTGCAGCCCGTCATCGATGTCGACGCCTCGGATGGTCCTTTGGCCGATGATTGAGGTGATAGACAACGGCTCAGACTGGTACGTTCCCGCACGCACGCATTGTACCGGTCAGTGCTAACTCCGTTGTTACCCAGATATCTTTGTCGCCTTTTGCGTCGCTACCTATCTCCTACTACGTACTTACTATATGCTCATCAACTGTGTGCTTTCATGCCCCAACCTTTATGCAATATATTTATGCCCCCAAAATATGAGCTTGAGAGCTCTCTTCTTCATCTTGAACCATCACTTTTGAAGCCGGCTTTTTGCCTCCTTTTTCCTCCTTTTTCCTCTCTCTTTTCCCCCAAACGGCACCTGGCTTAGAAAAGTGGCGGTCACTTTTTTCTCTTTTTCGTCTTTTATCTCTTAGAAAAGAGATGAAAAGACCCAAAAAGGGAAGTTGTCAACTTGCTGATGTGGTTGTTTTTTTTTGCGCAAGCTTCCCAGGTGCATCTCCCATCCTCTTCCTTTGTGCCGCTGATCTAACCGCCTCGTAGGTCGATAGCCCTCCGAACAACTCTTCCTACGGTAATGAAGACGAATATGATCATCGCCGGATCTCCTTGCCGACCCCAGCCTCGCAGCCGCAGCAATCCCGCCACTCGTCTACAAGCCCACATCAGCAATGTCGTCGCTGGACAGCCTCACCACCCCTGCGCCAAACTGGATGATCCCCAGGCACCTCTCGCGTTGACTGGAGTGGGTGTTGATGTATTTTCGAATGTACCGTTGCATAGAATAGAATTGCATTCTTTTTTTAAAAAATCCCTGCCGCCCGTATCACTTGCAACGACCTCAAAGTACTCGGAAGCCGGGAATACCTTGGACGGCTTTGAACGGATTAGAACCCCAGGCGCTGGCTTGGCAGCGGTTAAATGTACCTCACATAAGTGTTGCAAGCCAGTTAACTATTAAGACCTTCAAACAGCTTCGAGCCAGTTGAGACCCGTTGCCACTGATCTAGGATTTTTCCGACTTAAACGTGTGATGCCGTCAGTCATTCAGGGTTAAGCCGCCAACCGAGATACCCTTTTGGTGTTTGTGCCGATGCCTCCACGAGCCGTATGTAGCCGTAGTATATCATGGGCCACTAGATATGCCGACAGATAGTTATTTGGTGGATGCCGTTGCGGCCGTGTTTCCACGGCCTCACACAGTCAGAACCGTGCCGTGACCGTGCCGTGGATGGTCTGCCAAAATGGCGGACGGCACGGCACGGTAGCCATGCCACGGGTGCCGTGGAAACGTGGCCACGGTTACGGCGAACAGCCCTACTCAAGGACAGTTATTGGGATGTCCGCAAGTCTGCGGTTCAAGGTAACGGAGAAAATGACGTTGGGCCTTGTGCTGGGCACAGCCATCCCTTCCGCGGAGAGGGACATGGGAGCTGCAAATAAGGTGGTGGATGGATAAAGCGGGTGCCTGAGACTCATGCTTCCTAACCTGACGTCATCTGCTTATAAATCGTCGAAAACGCCCTCCGATTGTTCTTTTGAGCTGGGTGTAAAACCCACTGCTAAAGATAATTAAGTAGCCCGCTGCGCGGCAATGCCCGCTATCTATATTTACCTGTTCGTGGAACCTTTGTGCACTTTGCGCACACCCCGTGACACCAAATACAACAGCCAACAATACAGGCCGTACGTATGCACAAATTAAATTATCGGCACAGTATACATCAAGAGAAAAGGGAAATCATAAGTACTCATAGGATTCATGCGGAGTTCGAGAGTTCACGCAGCGCAATGCGCGCTCGACGCGAGTTGTGCACCGTATTTCAAGTGGGAGAGGGTATGACGGTTGGCGAATGGTGTAAAGTGCCAATGGACAAGGCAGGGACTCATTTCGTCATGATATCCCTGCTACACTCGGGCTCGACGAGGATACTGGCATATGATGTACGGGTGTTTGGCATCAGGGACTCGGAACAGCGGGAATCCAACCAAGGAGCACACCGGGGATCTTCGTCAACATCCATTAGATCATCATCATCCGGGCGTGTAGGAATTTCATCGGCACCGTCCGCTTCATCTGGCCTTTTGAGCACGTCCATGGCAGTGTCTAAGAGAATTGCCGATGCCCAGCACCACTTCCACATACGAAAGTAGCAAGAAATTTGGCCGATATTTTGAGCTCAAAATGCGACAGGAATTTCCGTTTGAGATGATCCGGAACGAGTTGCGGCCATTCTGAGCGGAAAAGTGCACTTGCCCGAGCTCTAGTATTGGCATGCTTACCACATCCAGCATCGTGTCTCGTCTCAAGTCGGTCTAGAAATTTACGAAGTCGCTTGCAGTTGTCAGATTCAATATAAGGGACATCGTGCAGTTCCAGGAGGCGACGCAAAGGGTTCGTTTTCAGAACAGGCCCCAATTACCGCAGAATCTGTACTTGCATTCGGATAGATGGATCTTCAATACCACCGCCAGGGCCAGAATTAAACTGCAATGAAACAGAAGAGCATGCTAAGTTAGATGCATGACCCTCACGCAAAATACACGCGCCAGTACCGACATGTTTCCAGATTGCGGCACGCAATGTGTCACGGGTGTGATGACCCCGGAGATCAGATCTAACCCATGAAAACGTACAACGGTAAGGAGGCTGCCCTTGGGAAGTGTCTCAATTTGTTCAAACAACCCTTGTGCTGTGTGGACATTTGAGTGCTCCGATACCATGCGACAACGTCGTTTGCCAGGCTCGGACATGAGATCTATGCGGGAAGCGGTCAGATCAACTGATAGACTTAGACATTTGGCAAGGTCGGCGAGGTGTTGGCGGGGTAGCCGGTCTTCGGAAGCCGAAAGAACCACGCTAAGTGCCGAGAACGACATGGCTTGGGGTGTGGGGAAAGTATCACTAATTTGCCGACACGCGCACATATGCTGTTCGGACCCGGGTCGAGCATCACAGGTTACAGCACAGGCACCGCAGATGAGATGGGATAGGGCGGCGACACGCGCCTGAGAAGAGGAAAGCTGTCCATCATGCGGGATGTGGTGCCAGTCCAACGAAGTGAACAAACTCGTCGGTTCAGTAGTAAAAACATTGGTAGACGGGTCGAGAGAGGAATAAACTCCCGAGCAAAACTCATTCGCAGGGGACGCGGACGTGGTCGCGGGAGGGACAGAAATGGAAGAAAAAAATGCAGTGGACGAAGTGAGGGGGTGCGAGGATGAAGAAGGGGGGTATCGTGGATTGGGTAAAGGAAAATAAACGGGAGCAAAGTTTTGTGGATGGGGAACATAATGCATATGCAAAGTTTTTATTTTTATATGTTCAGAGTAAGATGTGGATACACCTAAGAGCGACCAGGTAAGCAAGTGCGAAAAAAGGGGTGAACCCTCACGTCACACAGCCCCTATCTCCCGTCCCTTCGTTTCGTTCAAGTATGTACTAGCGTCCTTCAGTGGCGGGAGTATTCCTGGTCACAAGCCGTAGCATTCCAGACACGCACCGAGACAGCATGAAACTGCTGCTCTCCTCGCATTCAAAATTAAATATTTCCTTACTCTATCCCTAAGGCCCTCCGAGCACCCCTAGTACCTCTTAGCCACCTCAAATTTAGATTATGACTCGGAGCCTGCATTCGGTGGATACAAAAAAGAGCTCACTTTATAACGTGCGCTCCAAAAAAAGAAACAGAGATGGAGTTACCACAACCGAACAGAACATTATTTTTGAGGCGCCAGAAAAGCGAGGGTCTGGATCCGTGACTCTGGACCGCGGTTGCGGAAGCTGCCACACGATCAAGGAGAACATTAGCACTTTTGGGCGCACCAGAATAGGAAGTGTGCCTAGACCGGTCTCGGAAGTTATTATAGATCGAGGAGAACATTGGCGTTTTCAGAGGCGCCAGGAAAAGAAAAGGGTCTAGACCAAAATCTAGGGATCTCCCGAGGATCACAGGACCTCCGGTTTTGATTTTTTTTGGGGAGAAACCTGGTCCCTGTATCGGTAGCAGGAATTTGGGCCTCACAACCTCGCCGTCACCGTCACTCATGCCAAAAATGTTCAGTCACGACCCTCTGTCACCCGTCACCTGAAGCTTTGGTTGTAATAGTAAGTACATACACGTGCGTCCAATAAATTGATCCCGTGTTTAAAGTCAGTGAAAGTGAACGAAAGCTCATATAAATTGCTCTTTTATGCATTAACTGGAGCCGCGGGGGCCGCGATGGTGATTGCTCCCCACGATGCGACCCCATACGAGCCTAACTCCAGGCCACGTGGAATCATCGAACCCAGGCTGCTTGAACTCAACTGGAATCGCGCCCGTGGTCGATTTCCAAAACAAATCAAAAAACGAGCATGGACGCGGTGCAGTTCGTCCTCCCCGTGGGCGCCATCTCAATCTCCGCTGAAATGAGGAGTCCTGCATGGTTGGGCACCGTCCCGTCGTTCGTGCAAGCACGGCGAGCACAACAGCCGCCGCCGCTGCCAGATTCACGGTGTGCTGCTGCGCTACTTTGAAGTTTGATCCCACACCGACGAGTACGTCGTTGACGTAGAGCGTATATTCGTCGTCGGCAGCGATGAGGATGTGAGTGGTGACCGGCGTTTTCCCAGGGCCTGGGGTGAATGTCCGGCGGAATGCGCGGGTGTTGAAAACGTACTCCACTTGGCCCTGGAATGTGACCGTCATCAACTAGACCTGGAACAAAAATTCCTCAATTCTCGAAGGACTTGGACCAATACGGTGTGCGCAAGCTCAAAACCCGGATGATTCGTTACTAGTCAACCAACGCGGTCCCTGTTGTAGGTCTGCACCGCACCAAATCACCGTCACTTTGGTACCCGTTCAGAATCAATTATGCATATATTTGTGGAGGTTTTGGGATGAACGTACCAGGGTCTTGAGGTACCATGGGTCCTAGTAGTTTAAGGTTTGAAGAGTCTCGATTCCATAGAGAAACGTGGACACGATCAGACCGATCTCTACGGCTCCGGGACTTGACTCGAGGGCAGGGATGGCGGTCATAATGTGTATGCGACATGTCCGCAAGGTCGCGGGGCCTGTGCACATCAGGAAACACCTCCTTTCCTAATAAGGTCGCATTAGCCCAAAATTTGGGCTAATCCGACCCAATTACCTCGGTTAGATCCATTAGCTTTCTAGTGACGTTGAAAATAAATTAGGGGTAATCCGATGATCATTACCTAAGATTTGCTGTGATTATTGAGGCACTGGGCGGGGTATTGGTTACTCTTTCGGGATACTGTTACAGTTGGAACGAATCAAATAGTATATTCAGAGTAGGTACAACATGCAAACATATTACATATCTACACTGCAACAGGTCCTCGCCGGCTCAGAGGAGCTCAGGGATATGGTATGGGTGAGGCAGTACTGTGATTCGGGCCAAAATAGGTAAATGATTCACAATTACGGCGGCAAGACATACTTCTGGGGCGGCTGGGGAACACGACGACATGCATGGCTGCGGACATGGGACGCCCCGGGTGCTTGTTTATCGGGCATGAGGCACATCATGAATCGAATCGATGGGAACTGCAGGCACTGTCAGTGACGAGGGCAACGGTAGGGAAGCGACTAACTGTATAAGATTGGTGACACCTGTGACTCGCCGCACGCAGAACCCGAGACTGTGCTTCGGTGCTTTAACGGAGTGAGCGTGGGCGGCGGGAATGACACCGAAGCGACAGCGGGATCAAGCGGGAGATGAGACTCGACGGGGCGGAGGTGCTACTAGAGGTGATCGTGCCCATGCTCTGGATGGTCTGCACATGGATTGAGTGATTGGAACTGCGGAGAAATAGAGCGGCACAACTCAATGTGATCGGGTGCGATGGATGAAGCCGGTGTTATGGGGACGTAGGCGCTACTGGAGGTGTCGTGGTCCGTATCCTGAATGTGTTCTACAAAGGAATTGACGAGGTGAAGCAGTAGCGAAGGTGCCAAAATGGTAACGTACCACGGTCGTGCACGTAACTCGATGTGCTCCGATGCAGAGGTCATCTAGAGATCAATCATCAGGGTTAGCTTGCTTGCTATCATGGATCAGGTAGGTGACATACCGCGGTCACTACCACGCGCAGTAAAACATCTACGGAAGCACGGGATGAGGGCTGGACTTCCAGAGGCTGCGAGGATGGTCAGAGAACGCTGGAAGGCGATCGTTGGAAGTTGGAAGGGCTGGAGGTACCGGAACAATGCCCTTGGAGACTTCAACGTCGACGGCGTGCAGGACGAGATGGGGGGAAAAGAGAAGAGTTGTTGATCTGTGTTGTCTGCGCTTCCAAATGCAGACATCAACCATCTTTCTGATGGCACGTGTCGGGCTGTGCAGGATTAGGGCCGGTCCCGGCGAATGCCGATTGTTGACTTAGAACTAATTTGTGTTACGACTCTAGCTTGTAACTCATTCAATTGGGAATCCTGCTCATCCATTGTTTTTTGGAGGACTGATACTCACTTTGGGGTAATGAAAGTACCCTTTGCAGTCCCCTCACAATGCGACCCGATGCCAATCCAGGAAATTGTTGGAAATCCACCTAATTAGCCCAGCTTGCCCCCCGTTAGGCGAATCTGATATCGAGAAACAAATTACCCCTAATTTAGTGAAGAAGGTTTTTTCCTGATGCAAGTAACGCTTGGGCTTTCGGTGAGTGTTTTGAGATTCCACGTCAGGCCGTGACATATTGGAGCACACACCGAAGTATTGTTGCAACTGAGCTCGTTAGTCACTCGAGAACACTAATGAGCTCGAGCTCATTCGCCTGGTATACATAGAGGCATTCTCGAAAGTGATTGTGGCTGTTGAGACGAAACTCGTATTGATAGGGAAGAGCACTCAAACTTAATGGGTGGGATGTCGCGATGTCGTGTTCGTTGTTTCAATGCACAGCGGAGGTGAATTCCCATCCCTATTAGGGCTCCGAATCCGCGGCAGTTCTCTCGTTGGTTCATTGAGTGTGATAATCATCTCAGAAACTTCACCATTTGTCAATGTATTTTTGAGATCCGATGCTTCCATTAGATCTGCCCCGAACTGAATGATCCCAGCTAAGTCTTGTTAGTTTCCGAGGAATGGTACCTCCCTGCCTGAGGCCTCCTCGCTGCGCAGGAGATGTGGGATTATGTTCTAGACCGCCTGCATAACTTACGGAAGGAGGAAGGATTTGCACTCGTAGTTCCATCAATTTCTATGGGTCGCATATCCCATCCCGTTACAACAGGCTGCCAACAGCAAAACAGCCTGACAGTTCAAGACCAGCCGTCTAATGGCAGAAGCCAGCACGGGAAAAGTTCTAGTCAGCTGAATACATCTGCGAGGATTCAATTCGACGCCGGACCGGCCCATTCTAAAAATATATTTGACGTACAAGCGCTGAATCTGCGCAGATTCTCATGCTCTGACATTCTGTACCGACCCAGCATCACGTCCGCGAGATGAGATCAAGAATCGGGACGAGTAAGGAAATGACATCCACATCGCAATCCGCGAGGTACAGGACGCGCATCGACGGAATTAGTGGCGGCAAGGAGAAAAAAAGACAGGCGAGTCTATCGGCCCTGATTGAGACTTTTTCGCAGTAATAGATGAGAGCGCTGTAACGCGCGAGATTGCGCGTGAGCGATGTAGAAAGGCTACACGAGTGCGATTCCTTACGCGAGCCATGTAGCTTGTCGAAGATATGATGCCCCATCTCTTGGATGGGCAGGCAGGACGGTGTCCCGTTGTGGTTATGGGAAGAGAGCAAATCAATTCACAAGGCAGTGCACTCGGCAACGGCCGGTATCATTCGGATCAACGGCCGGCAGGCCAACTTCCCCTGCGGCTGAGGTTCGAATATGATCAATATTAATCGGCAATGAACAAGAGTTCCCTTCCTCAAACTATGAATTAATTTGGCGGTGCCTCCGACTCTCAGAGCACCCAAGGAAGCGGAAAATCAGGACCCATCTGCCATGTGGACAAAAATAGTTGGAAGAGTGCCAAAACTCCGTCAAGTATTCGTCATGCCTTCCAACACGCATGAGAATGAATGTCCACCGTCTGCGTGCGGCGTTCTGAATCACGGAAAAGAGTCACCATCGTCCAAATCCCCGCATTCAATAGAGCTAGACAACAATGGCCGCTGATGCATCTCTGAATTTGTGAACCAACGCGGGGGCACCGAGTATAGATGGAATTTGGCGGAGTTTTAACAGATAGAAGCATTAGATCTCGAACATCCATTGGCGGATGCTGAGGCTTCTGAGATGGTTATCACACTGCAGATGATACGCCCTCGTCTGTTCACTTCTGTGATATCCCCTATTAACAGAAGCTCAACCACAATCAATTCCTGTGAAGCCTGAAGGATGCCGGTATTAATACGAGACGAATGAGCTGAACTCTCTACACTTCTTCGTGCTCCCGAACTCATGCCTAGCGCCACAAGTCTTCTCACTCCACTATCTGACATCTAACTACGCGAAAGCCTGACGTGGAATATATAAGCATGCACCGCATAGATGCCAGGCCCAGGATGCTCGCTGTGAGTCATCTCTAGCGCACAATGGCTGCCCTTCCTCCCCTCGACGCCATTCCTGCTCTTGACGGAAGTATCGGAGTCACCGAAATAGGTTCGGTCTTTGCCACTTTCCTTTATGGAATCGAGACCCTCCAAACCTTCAACTATTATCGCCAATTCCCCAAAGATCCGTGGTTTCTCAAGACGCTGGTATGCCCTCTCGTAATCACAACTGGCGTGATCTAAACACAGGACAGGTGGCGGTGATTTGGTGCGGAGCAGGTTCCAAATATTGGTATCACCTAGTCTAATCGCTCTTACCTAGGTTTTTGGAGTTGGGGCACACTATTTGCACTTTACACGCGGTAGGTTCTCTCAAATATCAGATGTAACGCCGCCTGGAATGCATGTGTCCCATCACAGGTTTATGCAACCACAATCACATTCTATGGTCAATTGCAATACGTCTTCAACCCCCCGCGCACACTCTACCTCACGATTCTCTTCTCATCAACAATCAATGCCGTGGTCCAGGCGCGTCACCTGCGCATTTCCTATGGAAATACTAACCCGCTATGTAACCCGCAGACTTTCTTCGCCATCCGCATTCGACTTCTCTCCAACCAGTGGCCCGTGACCATTCTGTGCTGCACGCTGAACCTCGCGCGCCTCGCCTGCAACATGGGCCTGATAGCGGTGTGTTGGAACTCCACGAGCTTCTTGATTCTCGAGACGCGTCTGCACAAGCTCATGACCGCCGCGTCATCGATTGGGCCCTGTGTAGATATCATCGTCGCTACGTCGCTTTGTTACTGGCTCTGGCGGATGAGAGCGTCGAACTTCAAACAGTCAGTTTCCTACCTGAGGAACTGGTCGATCTTTGCTTACACTCCGTATAGCACGAGTACGATGGTTGATACACTTATTATTTGGACGGTCGGTGAGTCATTGCTCTCTGGCGTTTCACGCAGCACAGACTCAATGTACTTATATCAGAAACAACACTGATCACAAGGTAATGAATTACTTGACCAGGAGCTTAGATTGACGAGCATCTTAGTTTGGCGGGAATAATGCAACTCATTCTGGTGAGTCAAAGTACTCTCTGCAAATAAGTACCCGTTGATTGGAGTTCAACTCCAGTTCCTAACACGTCCGGGTGATGGTGCGTATCTCCCCGCTCTTATTTAGTCTCTCTGATCACTGTTCAACTAGTATCCTGGATCGCCTTCTACCTAATGCAAGCCAAATGTTAGCCTGCTGAACATCTGATGGTTGAATTCTGACCACCACTCGCAGTATTCTCGAACTCGCTTCTCGCATCGTACGCCGGCCATCCTTGACAGTCCACGAAATTGACCTTATCTTGACGTCAGGCTCAACGGCCGACAACGATTCCGGGCGGACAACCAACCGCAGACCAGCGGCGTGGTTGCAGTTCCGACATTGGATTCGCGCAGCAATGTCTGCTATTCGGGTTCCCATATTATAAAATCACTCACTGAGCATGCATATTGTAGGGACTCGTCATCCGTATGGACCGTATGACGGAGACCGGGCAGGATACTACCGGTGCTACCGGACGCTCTAAGGTACGCATCACGAGTAAGAGACAATTTTGTTGTGAAACTGATCTGATTCACAGAACAACGAGTTCTGAGCTGGAAATGAATCTCATTTAGCCGCGGGCTATGCCAGCCGGAGGAACCACGTGCTTCCCCTTTTTGGACGACGCGCCGCGCGCGTCTAATGTCTTTGTCTCTCTTCCTCCTACATACATCTCTTAGCATGCTTGCAGTGGTTGCGCTGCTCTTTTCCTTTCTTTTCACCCTCCCACCATCCCTTCTCCGTAGTTTTCTTACACATTGTACGTAGTCCTCTTGTAGCGTGTCGGAAAAACTGGCTGAAGCTGATAAGGCCTTATCGGGCCGTATCAGACCTTAAGGACCGGCCGGCCTTATCCGAGCCTGATAAGATGAAAGTCGCGATATACCTGATAAGGCCTTATAAGCTGGGGGGTTTATTAAATGAAAAATTCTAATAACTCCTGGTTACCTTAGCTTTTCTATTGACCCCGTGTTACTTATTTACTTACTGAGTTGGTCTGAATCTAATGAAATACTGAGTCCTTTATATTAAGTTTTGTGTGCTCAATATGAGGGAAGGCTAGCGCTAACCAGGTCTTTTGAGTGATCTCAATCAAATAATTCATCGCCGCTCCAGCCGCTGGCTCTGACACAAACATCACAGGGTACGGAAGGGCATCAAATATGGTCTAACTAGTTCCCCAACAAAGTGAGAGAGCTCTACCACACTGTGCTTGCACGAAATCAACCGCTCGACGGCTTCCGTGCGAATCTTCAAAATGTACCCGCTCCCTCTCCTCCTACTTCGCCAACCCCCCGAGATCCAAACTAGAAGTTTCACCCAACTTTCGGATCCTGCTGCGAAACACAGGGCACAAGAATAGCGGCACTTACAATAAGGGCAACCTGCGCGCACTTGCAGCGTCCTTGCTGTGGACATACTGCATACTCGCTGATTCCTTATGTAATCTGGTCAAGCATCAGTGAGTGGGTTCAATTCTGGGCAATGCCATCTTTTCGATTTCAGTCCCATTGGCCATAATCATTGGAATGCCCTGCAATCTGACTATCGACTCAAGGCAGTTAATTCCTAGATGGGATATGTGTTTTTATTCAGCTATTCTGAGTGCCTGAGAAATATTTGTTACTAATTTAACCCTTTTTTCTGCTCTGATATTATCCACAGTGACTACACACCACTCTTTGGCAGTCGGTCCTTGAGCCTGTATCTTCCATACCTTGTCCAGAGGTAAAACACTTGATCTGTCCTTGTTTACCAGCATAAGAGTCGGGGCTCAGCCTGGGACTGGCTCAGCAGCTGTGAGGGCAAGGAAATTGTAAGCACCAGTGCCAGTGCACGGTAGGGAACTGTAACCCACACCTGGCACAGCTTCCCAGCATGTGCACATTAAATCGCTTCCCAATGAACCCAAAACCTTAATAAAATGCTCGAGGAGGGAAGGTCACAAGTTTAACAACTGATTATCAGGACCAATAGGCAAATTTTGTGTTGCACGCTGGATTAAACACAACACCCACACATCCAGGAATAAGATAAGATCTGGGAACACTTTTGTTGACCCACCCTGCGACACCCGAGCTTGAAAAACAAAGAATAACATGTTTATCAGTAGCTGAATCTCAAGCAATGAGCAATTCAAGGCACATTCTAATCCAAAGTGAACTGGAGGAAAATTTATAATTGCTTTATTGTGGTCATAGACACTGTGCATAAGAAGTGATGTCGTAAAAAAGAGTGGTAATGCTCGAAATCGAACTTGTGCCCTGATGGATGTTGCATTACCTAGGCCAACAGCAAATCCTAAGCAATTCCGTGTCAGATGCCCCAGCAAGTGCCCGCAGGTTGCCATTATGACAACTGCCATTATGTTTGCCCCCTGTGAAAATGGCAACTATGTCCCTCTTGCATTCACATTTCCCGGGTCTATCAACACCCTTGATTGCTGTGGAAAGCCTCATCAACGAGGGCGGCCATCATGTATCCATGTGGACAATCAGCTGCACCCTGGGAACGGGAGGGAGAGGAAGGAACACGCACCTGGTGGATGACGACGAGGTTGTCGACCTTGCTTTCGACGAAGTTGCTGAAAGTTATTTTTTTGCGCTTCCGACGTCCGAGCCCACCATGCGTTGATACACCCGCCGTTTTGGAAGCTGCTCATCCGGACGTTGCTGGAATAAAGAGGATTAGCATCTTGCAAGTGTGTGAGGGGACAGTCCCCAACGGCTGTTACGTTCTGGTGGTGCTTATCAAAGGGACTAGAAGGAGACGGGGGATGAGTGTACACGGCTGATATGGTGCTATGTAGATGGTCAAGGTCGTAGAGAGTGACTTGTGCCTGCCTTAGCGCTCGGAGTTACCTCATCCATGTTACGGTGATGACGAGGTTCTGGCCTCAGATCCGTGCCCGTGCTTGCCCTAATTTTACTCTCATCCTTGTTTTAATATTAATTCATTCCTGTCGTACATATATCCTCATACTTACTTACAAACGTAGCACGTTCATAATATCATTAGGTTCTAAACCCAGTCCTGCGCTCTTCGCAGCTTAATCGAGAGAATACAGGTTCAACTGCCCGAATCTCGATGGTTATTGACCTTGGACCAGGTCGAACCGGACTTCCTGCGTGGGTTCAAGTGACCAAGAAGATCAAATTTCACATGCCCAGAGCTTTCCCCGGTTAATTCGGGGAAGTCTCTGCAATAAGAGGGGGGATACCAACCTAAGTGGTGTGAGAACCTAAGTATCGGAAATCTAGATGAAGACCGGGAGGATACATTCTACCACCGAGCGGTGAGTCGAATGACGAACAGGGGGAGGATTCCGAGATGAACTAAAGTAGATTCTCAACTACTGACAAAGTTTATCTATGAATAGCTATGGATATGTGTGCGATATTTATACAGAAAAGAATTTGAATTATCGCTGGTTGAACAAGAACAATAAAGATTCAAGAATGTAGAAGAACAATAAGTGAGGAGCCAGAATGAAGAGAACAATCAGGAATAGGACTCGGCAATCTGGAGAGAACAATAAACGAGAAGACTGCGGACTGCGAGCATGGAGAGTCCGATGGAGCGTGAGAGCGAGGGTTTCTCACAAGTGGTCGCCAAAGTCAGTCAAGACACAACCCCAATTTGCATCAGGAAGCGACCACTTAATGCACGTGCACACAAGTTTACCCGCCCCCAACCCACCTCTGTGGTTTGTTCCGTGGTTTTGCCGGTGAGTTAAACTTTATCCTGGAACTTAGGATAAATTGAAGTTGTGTTCACAATTTTCCTGAAATTTTGCTGCACCCTGCTCGGAGATACGGGACTGTAGACTCCTTACTTTAGCTTGTTGGTTGGTAGATTTGGAAACCAGGAGAGCTGAAAAAGATCCGGGGAGAATGTAAGACAGATCTTCGAACTATAGGCTTGTGCTGCCTATTTATCAGCTATACACGCAGCAGTAGTTGGAGGTGTTACAGCTCCGACGTGATCGGCCGGTACATCCCAGAGTGCACTGTTGCGCCAGGGCGGCGGTTGTGACCGCTTGACTTGACCCCGCCACTACAGATTTTATTAGATGAAATAACCTCTCTTGGGTGGTGATGGGCACTCTTCGCCTTCCTCTCGAATCATCAAGCTACCCATTCGTCTCGAGAAAAGTCTGGTGCACTCCCATTGCCTGCCGGAGTTCGTTCCGGCTCTTGTTCACGAATGAGGACCCCGCTGATTGATATATTCTGTCTTCCGGTGTAGAAACTAGTTGAATATTTCGTGGGTTGGTCCCATCGTTGGCACTCTCAAACAAGCTCGGAAATGCGGCGGGATTATTCTATGCTTATGGAAAGTCAACCAATACTCTTTGAAATATTGTATTTGTCTTTTTCACTTTGAGACTGGATCGTATATTGTATTTATCAATATTCAAGGACAATTCACCATTCGTCCCTCTAGCCTACTTGCATCATATCCTTCCGATCTACGCCGGCCCGCAGAAGAAGAAGCTGTACTGATCATTGTATTGTACCGTGTTATGTGTTCCGGCGTGATACTGGGTAAATTTTCCACCGCAATCGAAGTCACTGGGGCGCCACCGTTAGCCCTTAGTTACTGATTGCAGACGCGAAGAAATTGCATAAAAACGCGGTGTACACCTAGATAGAACTAACAACATCGTTCCAGAAGGAGTTTGAGCCACTGATGCTGACTGCAAAGAGAAACGACGATTTCAACAATGAGACCAGAAGCTACCCAGTGGAATGCATACGACAGTCAAAAATGTCATCGGCGAACTCGGTGCAGGTGCCGCCCATGTTCACGTCGAAGCACATTTTGCCGAAATTAGACGCGGAGACCTTATTGCAGATGCTACAAGAGACAAAAACTTCGAGGAGAGTTTCATAGTTTGTTGGGTTGAGATCTCGAAAAATAGGGGATATTAGTTCTCCTGTACAACCGGATGGGAGTGCACATGAACATGGGATGATGCCACCCAGTGATCTATCACAATAAGTCCCCCCCCCCCCCGTAGACATGCCTTGTCCTCGGCTGCGTGCGTCTACCTCGGGTAGACGTACTCCGGCTTCCTCTGACTACGCCTGTAGGCAGACCTTGAACAATTAAACCTCACGGAGCAAGCGTAAGTCGTGTTTTGTCTTGGTTTACTGCCTGTGTCTACGGGTCTATATCTGTCCACCTGACACTGGTTTAGAATTTCGATTTTTTCACCAATTTTCTAACTCAAAAATGTCGTTTATTTTTCTGACATTTTTCACTGAAAAAGAAGATGAAAAATTTAAAAGGTTTTCAGCACTTTCTGATTTTATTTCGAATTTTTCACCCTGAATCAAGAAAGTGCTGAAAAAGTTTTAAATTTTTCACCTTCTTTTTCACTGAAAAATGTCTGAAAAATCAATCACATTTTTCAGTGAGAAAATTGGTGAAAAAATCGAAATTCTCAACCAGTGTGATGTAGCCATGGGGGTAATGAGACATATGTGGCTACACCTTGTCTATCCTCGTAGACAGAGATGTGCGGGCCAGTTCCGCTCAACAGACTCTGTGTTCAGCAGACTTGTATGGCGGTCGTTCAGCACTTTTAATAATCCGTGATATTTTCATGTCTTTCCGTGATATTTCCCTCACTTTTGACCAAAAGATATATATTTTGGGACCACTCATATATCATCTTCTGGTTGCCTCTGAAGGAAGTTTTTCCATGACCACCGTAACATATTTTCTTCCGGAGGTAGTTCGTAGGTCAGGTGATTAACTGCCTCTTTGGGAAAGCGAGGCAATTACATGTCATATACAGGGGTTGTGAGCACTCTGGGCTATTGAAGCCCGTCTGGAAGACTATTACCACAATTTGTGTGAGTACAATGGGAGACCAGCGATTGAAATGACAATTTACTGTGGCTTTGGTAGGGGGGGTGACATTTTGACTTCTGGTGGTGAAATCCAGTGCCATGAAGCTTTGAGTCAGTAGATATAGTCTACTTCTATGTCTATGGTGACTATTAGCCATAAACAAGGCCACAGAACACTACCAATGGCTTGAACACTGGGTTGTTTGGCATTGTTTCATGATGGGGAAGGGACGCGACCAACCACGTGACACGGCTAGATCTGTAGAAAATATATATTTCGCGTCCTAGAAAATATATATTTCAGATGCAAAATATATATTTTCATCTCAGAACTGGGAATGTATCTGGGAGTTGTCAAAGTGTGTTCAAAATGGAAGCCAGATATGCAGGAGACCTCAAATTGGTCCAAAAACACCCGGAAACACGTGTATATGTCACGGATTATTAAAAGTGCTGAACGACCGCCATAGACTTGGGGTTGTGGATTGACCCGGCTGTTTATCTATAACCGACTTAGTAAATCTTGCAAGTTATGTGATAATACTCAGTTTGAAATTCAAGAGACAAATTCAAGGCTGCAAACCACACCTTGCGGCAGTCAAGATTCTTATGTCCGAGTGGATGAAAGAAGGACTCTTGGGTACCGGTGAGCAGTCTTATATTTGTTCGTGTGACTGCGGACACATATAAGGACACTGGTTGAACATTTCAAGTTTTTCAGTGAAAAAATTGGTGAAAAATGTCCATTATTTTCTCCGAAACCATAAATGAAAAACTAAGAATTTTTTCACTACTTTTTCATTTTTAAGGTGAAAATTTTGAAACAAGTCAAAAAGTGCTGAAAAAGTTTTAAAGTTTTTTTTTTCACCTACTTTTTCAGTGAAAAACTTCTGTAAAATCCTGGATATTTTTCACCAATTTTTTCACTGAACAACTTGAATTGCTCAACCAGTGGGATGCACAAAATGTCTAGTTTCAGTCCACAATTAAGTTCTGCCTAGGGCGAGAAATTGTGACCTAATTCCAGATGATTGGTAGTTAAGGTACTCAGGATGACTGAGATCTCTGGTGTCTCCCAAAATCCATGCTAGCTGCTAAGCCCTCGTCCGATAAAGGGCGGGCAGAACTATCTACTCCGGGTGGTATACAGGGGTTGCCATCGGCTTCTTGATAACTTCCGGAATTCCGATATTGAATGTCAACCCGGGAAGAAGGGTAAGCTTGCTGCTACATGTGGTGAGATTTCAGGGATACTATCACGGGTATCCTTCCTTCATCGACTGGGGACGAAGAGTCTCGGCCATCGACGGGTATGCTACGTTCAATCTCAGTATGATGTGACAGGATATTTAGGGAAATATTAGAATTCATGAGCAATTTCGTCAATGAGGCAAGGGAAGGCTCGGTGGTGGACGGTCCACGCCTACATACCATGGATTGATGCCTGGTGTGATTATGCAGGAGAAGCCCGTTCGACTCGGACCCGGGTCATCATTTTATCTTATAGTTAGAGTTGACAACGGTAGACACTCTGATACAGGGATGAATGGAAAGGGTAAGGGAGCGGCTCGGCGGTGGACTGTTCATGCCTACATACCATAGCATAAGCATCCCGCGACACCTCTTCATTGTGCAGGAGAAGCCCGGTCGACTCGGGTTCGAGCCATTATACCAAACGAAGCTGAACCATTGAAGTCTGGAGAATTAAGGAGCAGCCCATATCCCAGGGAGGACAATCCCCTCTCCCAAAACCGTAGGTGGCTCCGAAACTCAACCACAGTTTCCTTTGTTACAGGTATAATCAAGGATTCGGGGGCATTGAGAACAGTCCGGCAGCGCTCTCCGCACAACAGCTCGCGCGTACGGGGACCTGGTATCTCTCCGCGCGCGATCGCCGTAACGCCCGCGCCGCGCTCCTCATCCTCGCACCACCGCCCTGCGCACAAGCGTCCCAAGTGCGCTCGCATCGCTCACCGCGCAGGCTCCCCGCACCGCCCGCGCCGCGCTCCTGCTCGTACCTGCACCCCCCCGAAGACCGCACGAACACGCCGCACCGCGAGTACCTCGCACCTGCACCCCCGACCGCCGCCCCGTCGTCCACTGCGCGAGCGCAAGGGCGCCGGGCGCTGGCTTCGTACCCAATTCGCCGGTCGCACACTGGGACGACGCGCGCCGCATGTCGGCACGAGTAGGTGCTGGTGCAGAGGCGGGCACGGAACGCGCTCCGTCCTCGCGACGACGTACGCGCTGTCGTGAGGCAGAGAAGAGAGGGGAGCGTACGTATCTGTATGCGAGCCCGCCGCAGGGACTTGAGAATGTAAGTACATAAGGATTAGAGTAAGCATGTAAGGTTGCGCACCTTGAGAGCTTGAGACGCCAAGTGAATGAGGCTTGAGTGAACCCTGGGAAGAGTCGGTCCGCGTATTGGGGGCGAGGACGGGCCAGGCCCTCGAGCTCTAAGTCCCTCAGCCGCGCGCCGGCACCGACGACCACATGCGGACCGGCGCGGGCGAGCACGACGCGCTCGCTTCGGGTGTCCAGGTCGGCGGGGTGCTTCGGGGGGCGACGACGATGAGTGCTGGCGGTGTGCATCGAGAAAAATGATCTGATTTGTAATTGACGTGCGACACCTCACGTCACACAGCCCCTATCTCCCGTCCCTTCGTCCAATCTTTCAAGTATCGTAAAGAAGGCCGGATTCTCCGCGATCCTCGTCACCGTCGATGTCGCATCCGACGACCGACAAGCGCGCAACTGGTGTGCCCGCGCCGCTGCAGGGACTCATGGAGATCAACAAGCACTCGAAATCCGTCCGGCCACAGTCTCACTTGAAGTTCAGAAAATACTACTTATTTTCATTTTCAAGGCGGCCGGAAACCAGGCTTTTCGCGTCGCCTCGAGAAGACAAAAGATGAACAAGAAATACTGCGAAATTAAATGTGTAGTCCGATCTACTCGGCAATCTCGACCTGTGTCACATACGGTACTTAGTAGTATCTGCGCCGTTGCATAAGAGAGGCTGATCTATTCATTGTGAATAAGCAAAGCGGCGTCCAACGCTGTTGCACCAGGAATTGCGCAAGCATTCACTGCATCAGCGTCGATGAGTAGCTGAACAACCGATTAATGGCCCTGACGTGATGCGGCTTGCAACGCTGTCCCAAAAAATCCTCCGACAGCATTCACGTCAGCACCATTGGCGATGAGTAGCTGAGCAACGGATTCATAGCCGTGAAGTGATGCGGCTTGCAGCGCTGTCCCCTGAGATCCTCTGAAAGCATTCACATCGGCAGCTTTCTCGATGAGCAGTCGGGCCACCGACTCGTGGCCAGCCACAGATGCGGCCTGCAGCGGGATGCCCATGAATTCTCCTTGCGCAGCCGTGTCAATACTTGCCAATTCGCCGAGGATCTGTCGAGCTCCCGACTCGTCCCCCCGGTCCAACCCTCGCAGCAGTATCGTTTCTAGGTGACCTCCCCGCATGTTCACGTTTGCTCCCATTTCGATGAGCAAACGAACCACTGGCTCGTGGCCGCCGAGGCAGCTCCTTGTAGGGCGGTTCCGGAGTGTGGTCCCTCTGCGTTTACGTCGGCGCCCACGTTGATTAGCAATTGAACCATCGCCTCGTCGCCTTCCTGCGACGCAGTCTGCAGCACCGTTCCGTAGTCCAATCCTTTGCTCGGCATTAACTCGCGTAAGTGTTGAATCCCAGCATCACATCCATGAATTGAAGCCGCTTGGACTACAGTTCCATAGCCACCTCGCTGTGCATTGACATCGGCACCATTTTCGACGAGGAGACGAACGAGGGGTTCTGTGCGCCCCTCGAATCTTCCCGGGTTCCTGGACATTAATGTTGGCTGAATGGCAGCATGCAGCGCCATTCCGTATCTTCCCGCTTGCACGTTCACATCAGCACCTAGCTCGATGAGAACGCTAGCGACCGGAGTGTGCCCCCAGGCTGCGGCGGTCTGCAGTGCTGTTCCATAGAACCCTCCTATGGTGTTCACGTCGGCACCCATCTTGATCAGCAGTCGAACCGTCAACGCATCACCGCAGCGCGAACCACGTTGCAGTGCCGCCGCGTAACGCTCTGCCTAGTAGTTCGCATTTACATTTGCGCCCAGGTCTACCAGGAGCTGTAGCATCGACTCCGAGTTGCCCTCGATCGCCGTAGCTTGTAACGTCGTGCCGTGGTATTTTACCCATGAGTTTACGTCGAATCCCTCCTGAATGAGGAAGCGAACCACTAGCTCATGACCATTCGTCGATGCTGCGTGCAGTGCTGTTCCATAGTACGTCGCCTCTGCATATAGGTCAGCACCATTCTTCATGAGTAGTCGAACCACAGGCTCTTGACCCCCGCAGCCTGCGGCTATCAGAGACCTCCCCGCATGTTCACGTCAGCATCCGCCTCGATCAAGATTCGAACGACCTCCTCATGCCCTTGCCGTGACGCAGCATGGAGTGCTGTTCCATATACAACGTCCTCTTGAATTTCGAGACCCTATTCGAAAAAAAGGATCCACTGCCATTCGCGTCTGGGGGCATGCAGCAACGTTCCATGTTCTTCCTACCGTGCGTTCACATTGACACCAATCTTGATGAGGAACCGAACCACCAATTCATTACCCGACTCCGCGGCAGCCTGAAGTGCCTCTGCGAGTTGGCCTTGCGTGTCGTGCTCCATGTTGGCACCATACTGGACCAGCAACTGAACCATCGCCAGGTGATCGTAGTATGATGCTACGCATAAAGCGTCGAAGCGGTCGTTGATTTGAACAGGCTCTTCGGTCAGCAGGTGGCTGGCTATTCCCAGCAAGTTGAATGCCGCTGAAACACACAATGGCCAGGCGGATATGTGTTCCCAGCCAGGATAATTCCAGGAAGACCACAGATGTATCCAGGAGGCAGCTCGTTTGAGGAACAAGATGATTTCATTTCGAAGGCGAAGTTCAGGATCTCCAGCAGCATGCATGAGACAATATCTGCTGTATGAAAGCAATGGGTGTTCTAGCATCATTTTTTTGCATTCGTCCGAAGAGTCGGGTAGATTGGAAAATTCGGTGAAGGATAATAGGTCAAGCATGTGGCAGCAATTGTGGTGTGAGCGTCGGGAAATTGGACCAACCGGATGTGATCAAAGTAGTCCTGTGTGCTGTAGTGAATTAATCGAACTGCAGACTTTATCTCCTCCACGGTGATTAAACCGGTGCAGACAGATAAGAGGATGTCAACGTCCAGAAGATTATCGACATCGAGGGTTGTGGTACCCGGTTCGACAGCCAAAGCCTCACGGAGGTCGGCCACGGACAAAGGCCGGACTGCATTTGCAACCCATGTTAGAACCAGGAGTGCCAGTTGTCTGTCATCTGTGCTTTGATGATTAATCCGTTCCATTGCTTCGTCGTATGTATGGTTCAAATCCTGCGGTAGACGCTGAAGAGCCTCCCGGACTGCTTTGACAGTGTTCTTTGTTGTGAGGGATTCAATATTGGCAAGCAGAAACCTTGGCAGGTTCAGAATCAGGTCTCTCACAATCAGGATATGGCCCCTACTCACATTCCCTCGACATTGGTCAGAGTTTTCGACCTGATTTCCCCGTGCAATTCTGGACGTGTGCGAACATGCTTGGATAGCCGAGGCGATTTTAGGACGTGCATGTCAATGTATAGACAAATATCATCCGCGGCGGCGCGAATCTCGAGGATGTCCAGTTTCGGAAAGAAGGGATGGAGGGCAATTTGAGGCCGCGAAGTCAACATCAGATTAACGGTGGGCCCAATCATTGTTGACAAATATTCGAGCAATATATTGCGTTGGAGCTCCGGATACTCATCCAGAGCATCGACGATGAGATAAATCTTCGGATATTCGGCAATGGCAGACCGAAGTATCTGAAGGATCTCGTCGAGAGACGGCTTCGTGCTTCGTTTATGATGATTTTCATAAAGCTGTGTCGCCTCAGGGGGTATAGGTTTGCCAACGACGAGTTGTTTCCAGAGACTCGCCAGAAGATTTGGGGTAGTATGAGTTGAAGTTTCCTTGTGGTTGAGATATATGCATGCGACACATGTCTTGTTGTCTTGAACTCCGCTTCGGAGATGGTCTACATCCATTGAGCTATAGTAATACATCAGTAGGCCATACACATATATAGCTGCAGGACGCACACGAGTACAGTCTTTCCAGCGCCAGCTGGTCTTTTGAATTAGCAGAGAAGTACAAATTATAGACAGAACGACGAACACATTCCACGGCACCACAAGATCTTCCCGGACCCGGATTTCCACTTCTGCAACTGAGTATCCACGAGCAACTATTCACCAATCCCTGGCTTCCAGGAGGCAATTACATCGTTTTGTCGTTGGACGAAATTGAGTGGTGTTATCCACCCATTGATCTCTGCGCGTTTGGTGGCTGTTGCTACAGATTCAGAATTTTATTGAGTCCTCAGACTAGGTCAACTCACCTTCAGCGCGCTGTTTCTCGCTCTCCGCTTCACTAAGAATAACTGAGAGGCAGTAGCAATCAGCGCAAGCACAGAGATTCATGACATAACTCACGACCAAGTTGCTTCTGTTGGTCTTAAATTTACTTAGGGCATATACATCATAATATGTGCGTTCTCCCTACCGTCGTGATCCTTTTTTTGCTGTCGGCCCATATCTCTGAAGGAAAGTGAGTTGAAATCACGCAAACAGAGAGCCACGCACCAACTGTCCATGTTCAACCATATAGTAAGCGAGGACTTCATGCGCTCGAACTCATCTAGATTCTCCTTCGCCTCCTTCTTGCTCCACAGTGACCAGGTTATCCGCCTCGATAACTTTGACCATCCACCTGGATCCGCAGCCTCCAGTTTCCTCGTGAAATGCCCCATCGTAGTCTTGAATCTGTTCAGAGGCTCCTTCATTTGCTGGAGAGTACTGCTCGAAGGGTTAGCTCGGACACGACTCTGGAGCTCCACGAGCATCGGCTTGAGGATGTTCATCTCCGCCAATAGCTTGTGCTGCTCTTCCGGTGCGTTGTGGAAATCCTTGACATACTCGAATACTTTCATGGCCATATCGAGGAGCTGGATGGAGCTGGTGACTATGCCGAGTGCCTCTGCCATCGGGTGAGGAAGAGAGAGCTGAATCTTACAGGGGCCCGTGACGAGTAGCTGTAGGCGCTGAGAAGCTTCCGAAGCTGTTACTATTAGGTAACCGATGTTGATCGCTTGACTCGCGCTGTTGGACAGCCAGTCTCTTGCGATTTTTTAGACAATTTTCAACCCATCGACGAAATAACTTGAAAATCCAATTCCCTTTATTTAGCGTTGAGTGCGTTTAATATACTCACCGTCATGGTTGTACAATTTGCCCTTGCCGACCGTACCTTTTAGGGCCTGATCGGGCGCACTGCCTTCTCGGAGTCGGAGCAGATGCCTAGACTCGTTACCAGTCTGCCGTACGGAATGCAATAAATGTGGCGAGCACTATTGCCGTAGGCAGACTGGTACTTTTCGTTTGATGGCATTCAGCGGGGCCTGAGTTTGAAATTTAAGTCTTCTTTGGCTGACGCCGATGACGCAATCTTCGGCGATCCCGGCAATCGCGTTCAAAAACTGATTTCTTATCTAATCCTGATTCAAAGATATGACCCTCCCAGGGGAGGAAATAAAAAAGTGAGGAGAAACAATGGAAGAGATTAATTTCCTCTTTATTATGCAGCTTTCATCGAGAAAAAACGAGGCGAAATTGAGCGCAGACACGAAAATGATCTGAATAATAATAGTAAATTTCAAACTCAGGCCCCGCTCAATGCCATCAAACGAGAAGTACCAGTCTGCCTACGGCAATAGTGCTCGCCACATTTATTGCACTCCGTACGGCAGACTGGTAACGAGGCCTACGTCTTGAGCTCGTCACATCAGTCACACCGGTCCGAGATAATTCCGAATAAAACCGTTGACTGATGGCAGCGCGCTGGGCCATGCCGCCGAGCGTCTGCTCATCGTCTCTGACACCGACGACCATGTTGCATTTTCAAATGTCTCGATTCAGGCCGCGTTTGTGGGAGCCTGAGTAGATACAATGTAGAAGCCTTTCATCAATGGTAGATATGTAAATATAATATCCAGACAAGTGCCAGAGACATTTTAAAGGAGGGGGGAGGCGGAACGAGCGGGAGACGATGAGAGGAGTCGTTTGATAGTTGTGATGGACAGCGCGAATTGACGGGTCGAGACCCTGGTGGCAGGGCCGAATCACGGATAATTTTAATCAGCAACCCCCATGTCAGAGATAAAATAAGATACCGGACACTTCTACATCCATTCCCGCCTTATTTTCGACAGCAAAAAGGGATTGAATATGCGGGGCGGAGCCATAATGTTCCCAGTACGTCCCCCCATAAACCCAGCTTTTTCCCGAATTTTACTGGGCCATTTTCAGCCATTTTTTCAAGTGGTCTCGAACCAGTTGAAATCATCCAATTTTTTGGCCCAGTCGGGCGGAAAAAAATTGGGAGCACAGGTGATGTACTTTTATCTCTACACGATTATTTGCAGTATTTTTGGACTAGTTTTTACCCCTCAAAAGCGCCCCGAACACATCCCGACACACCCCGCCGCGCGCGCCATCAGATCTGATATTACAAATCAGAGGGTTGCTGAATAGTAGCAACCTCCGTGCTGAGACTACGGCGGGTTGCTGATTAGAATTATCCCCGAATCACGCTGGGGCAGAGCACCGCCTCGAGAAAGCATCTGCCTAATTTTTGGCTGGGCTGCCTTGGCTAGGCAGTGCGCCCGATCAATCCCTTGATTCATTTGCCTTTGTCAGTGGGTGGAAATATGTGCGCTATGAGCAGAATTCTAGCTGGAGTCTCAATGATTAGGAATACTTTGAGGTAGTGCGGATCCAAAAAAAACTCTTTTCGTTCGAAGTCTCAACTCTCAAGTGTTAGTTTTCAAGGGTTCAAACATCAAAGCGGTATTGCGAGTCAATCAGATGATTATTCCGAGCAAAGGAGACAACAGGGTATTAGAAATTGAAAAGAGGCGAACAAAGTAATGGTAAAGACGAGGCCATGCATTGAGAGGGAAAAGAACAAAGGAAGAAATTAAAAACCTCCGAGGGGTGATCAGGCCCTCGACGATGGGAGAAGAACATTAGGTATTGAAAGGTAAAAAGATTGAAGGCGCTATGCGTTCGACCAGCGAACGCGCGAGGTATAACACGTCGGGCGAGTAAGGCTGGGACGGCGCGATAAGCGGCTATGCGGAGCGCGCAGTGGGTATCGAATTGAGCGGCCGATGCTATGGCGACGTAGTCCCAAGGTACGTCCCCTGGGAAGGTTTGCCTCGTTTCACGGTGCTTTAATCATTTTCCCGAACGGACTTTCCCTCGCGTGAATCTATCCACTGTGCCTTTCGAGACCAGTGCACTTTACTTTACTTAGTTTGTTATGTCTCTATCTTTTCCTCGCGCTCACAAACCTCGCTGACCTTCAATTTAATCACCGTGCCTCCTCAAAAAGGGGTGGGCAGGCAACTTCGGTGTTGGCTGACAGACAGAATTGGGTTTATATGTGTCAGTCGGTTTTTAGTGGGAAAGATTTCACCATTAGGCCGTGGGTGCCTCCCAATATTGCTGTGAATCATATGATGTTTCCGGTTAGAACGGACTCCGATCTTTAATCACTTCACAGCCCTTGATACAGATCTCTCCTCTCTCTTCCTCCCTCTACCATGTTTGCACCCCTCAATGCAGCATGCAGCCCCTCCCCCAAGACGACAGCAAAAGGAAGTTGGGTCTTCAAAGTCAAACTCTCCTCCCAATCAAAGTCAGACTGGCTTGCCGGGTCACTCACCACAGCAAAAGTGATCGCAGCAGGGGTAGAGTGCATCCCATTCTCATAGGTCAAGGGCGTCTTTGGGACGGTTGTGATCATTCTGGAGACAGTGGAGATTCACAATTGTCATTGTGCTTGTGTGGGAAGCCTGTCTAACGTGGCTGGTACAGAAAGTGAAGCGGAATCGACACGACCTGAAAGAGCTTCTTTTCGCACAGCTCTTTCAGGTCGTCTCGATTCCGATTCACTTCCTGTACCAGCCAGGCTAGACAGAGACAGAGTTATCCACAAACACATCAGCAAGCCTCCGCTGTTTCCAAAATGATCACAACCATCCCAAAGACTCCCTTGACATACGGCAATAGGAGGCACTCCGCTCCTGCTGCGATCACTTTTGCTGTGGTGAGTGACCCGGCAAGCCAGTCTGACTTTGATTGGGAGGAGAGTTTGACTTTGAAGACCCAACTTCCTTTTGCTGTCGTCTTGGGGGAGGGGCTGCATGCTGCATTGAGGGGTGCAAACATGGTAGAGGGAGGAAGAGAGAGGAGAGATCTGTATCAAGGGCTGTGAAGTGATTAAAGATCGGAGTCCGTTCTAACCGGAAACATCATATGATTCACAGCAATATTGGGAGGCACCCACGGCCTAATGGTGAAATCTTTCCCACTAAAAACCGACTGACACATATAAACCCAATTCTGTCTGTCAGCCAACACCGAAGTTGCCTGCCC
This sequence comes from Mycena vulgaris, assembly GCA_029204335.1. Taxonomy (NCBI): domain Eukaryota; kingdom Fungi; phylum Basidiomycota; class Agaricomycetes; order Agaricales; family Mycenaceae; genus Mycena; species Mycena vulgaris. The sequence goes on from JARGYA010000056.1 coordinate 553,614, forward strand.
ACCACTTTCAATTATTCCATTCTAACCGATTTTGAGGACATAAATACCTCCTGCACAGCCATGCATCACGACATGTTGTCTCCCGCTCCATAACCAGACCACAGCTTCCGGATGAATGTCAAAGAGGGCAGTGACCGGCTTCTTCCGTTCTGTGGCATGTCCCATATTATCCCTTCACCGCCACCTGCCAATCGAAGCAGCGAACCACGACCGCCGGACTCAACAACGCCTAATCGGGAAGCCGTCTCTTGCGCACAACCACCACGATCAATTGTCTCATCCATTGCAGAACACCCGCCCGCTGTTGCGCACAGCAGTACCACCCGGCGCCACTCAATGCTATGCCTCACTAAGTTCGTTGTGGCATTGGAGTCTTACCAGTCCGCATTCCTATCTACTGCTCCTCCCGTGCTCATGCATCCCAGAATGCTCGTTGTTGCACGCAGCGCCAACACTCACGCCCCAATATTCCTGACGGAGGACCGCTAAATGCCGCCACTCACCAGGTCTCGATGGGGGCGTGGATTATCGTCGGTGCGTATGATATCCACTGTTCCTCTCTATCTCATTCATTTCAGACCTCCCGCGCACTTCTGCGCACAGCGCTGACACCTGGGCCACAATATCCCGGACCGCCGCCTCTCGATCCTACAATTCACGATTGGCTAATTCTCGGGGCGGGCTGATATAGCGGTGACGGAGGGACCTTTTAAATCCGTGCGTACACTTTCTACCGTTACCCCCACTCTCATTTCGTTGCAGAACACAGTTTGCTGTCTCGCTACGCGCACACGGGTCAGGAGAAATTGACGCGGACTGCCGCGGACTGACGCGGACTGACGCAGCATTGACGCGGCATGCCCATGTTGGATTAAATTTGTTATTTTGCACCCACAGCAACCCAAACGAGTGTTCTGAGGACTCCTTTCAAGTATTTGAGACGAATGCAGTAGGTAAGAGGTAATGCTAGTACCAAATTCCGAGTTTCTGTGTGATCCAAGTGTGATCGGTTCCTGGTTTTGGGTCTATTTGGTACTGTACTGGCCTCTGAAAGGGTGTGCATCTCTAGGAAACACAATGCGCTACCTTCAGCTTACTCTGAATCCATTCAAACATCTCATGAAATTCAAACTACCGCGGCAACTCCGCGTCAGTTGCGCGTCGCTGCCGCGTCAACGCCGCGTCAATGCGCGCCGATGCCGCGTCAATTCCGCGTCACTGCGCGTCAACCCGTGTCACTGCCGCACCCATTTCCCACACATCTTTACACCGCTTGCACCTAGGTCGTGTATACTTCGTTCATACTTAACGTACCTGGACATACCTGGTCAGTAGTTTCGTTTTAGTGGCTGGACAGCACACCTTGCTCCTCCAACATGTATTATTCATTGAAAAGAAGTATTGCAATGATCCTCACTTCTTGACCCACATATCGACGCCGCATTTTATCACTCTAGTCGACTGGGCTCAATGTAAGACAAGTCCACATCCAAGTGCAGCCAGGTAAATTAGGGTGCTCAATATCTAGCTCGACCTGGGTCAGGTCGGATAATATCTGGCCCAGAAGCGATTATGGAAATTCAACCTGACCCAGGTCGACCGAGATATCGAGCACCCCTACTGCTGAACTACGGCGGCATTTTTTTTGCTCATTGCTCTGTAAATATAATAGGGGCAGTCAGAGTAGCTGATTCTGACCTGATTCTGGGATTGATTCGAGGTTGATTCTGGAACTTGATTTGCCTCAGAATCGTGCCAGAATCAGAATCAGCTTTGACTGTCCCGTTTCGTCGTTGATTCTGCGGATGATTCTCGAGTTAATTCTGAGTGACTCTGAGCACGCTATTTTATCACAAAACGATCATATTGGGTTGACAGATCTGTGATCGAGAATCACCCAGAATCGTCCAGAATCACCTCAGAATCACCTCCAGAGCTGGTTCTGCAAAGAAAAGGTGATTCTGCCTCTCAGTGATTCTGGGACCCAGAATCACCTCTCGGTCCTCGCTGATTCTCACACGCACGAGAGACCCAGAATCACTTTCAGAATCAAACATAGAATCACCCTCAGAATCACTACTCTGACTGCCCCTATTATATCTGACATATTGGCGCCTAGTATTTCCGCAGCAAGACCTATAACCTCTCGCAGCCCGATGATTATACTAGAATGCGGAGAGTATCAAAGTCTTGATGGCACTCAAGGTGGTTGGGATTGGAAGTGCACAACATGTACCTCCTACAGGACACATTCTCGCGGTTGACTCGAACACTCCAAGGTCAATAACGACTCAGTCGGCACCAGTGCTGTGTCGGTCAACAATCTTCATGTATATAATGTCAGGGCCAACGTCATAGACATTTTTGGGGCGTCTCAGGGACACCACTTTCAAGATCAGCACACGAGGCAAGGCTTTGCACAGAAATAAGAATGCCACGAAGGATGTGACTGAATTTTGGACCGCCGCGTCACTCGCCTCACCCGTCGCGGCACCGCCGCGTTACTTCCGCGCGCTTGCGCGCTTATATGGTGCCCCCATAGGAGGCTTCAATGGGATTCGAGTCAGAGAAACACACAGGAGGTTGATTCAAAGAGTTACAGACAAAAAGGTTTGATGTCTGCATGCAATACCAAGAAATACCGCCACGACTGAACCCTAGTAGTTGAAATAGCCGGAAAGAGCTCTATCGGAGCTCCATGAAATCATTCAGAATCATTTGATGCTTTCGCTGAGGTGGACAGCAATGCGATGCATACTTCGTTCTGGAACAACACTGTGAACACCCCGGAAGTAATGCACTGTCACCGCCAGCATGACAGGACAATCCGTTCTATATACTGCCGCTGAAACCATCCTGATCAGCAGTGGGCACCATATGGATATCAACGGATGTCAATGTTACAGCATCGTTTGGATATCGTTGGTGTACAAGTCAAACTTAGTTGATTACAGAGAGTCTTTATCCTCTCCGAAGTCAATCTACTGCACTTATGCAGGCCAGTAAGTAAATCTAGGATACCGTTACGTCTCTCCTCTCTCTGCTGGTCACAAATTCGGAGCTGACTATGGAAATTGAACCGTGCAACGCTTCATCTTTCACCGTCATTTCTAGTACAGAACGTCAACTGAAATTTCGACTATCTTAATTTTATCGTTTTGAGTCTGCCTACAGGAGACTAGTACAGATGTTCATGTCAGTGCAGTAAAGTCATAATGTGTATCCTGAAGAGCCGCACAGATGCAACTACACCTGCCATTCCCACATGTCCGTGATGGCAGGCACCCGCATCTAATTTTACCAAACCCCCGAATTATCGAACTTGCTGTGCCTGCATTATTCAGTGTCAGCAGGGGACATAGGAAATGGTCGATTCCCCCTCAATTCGAGCGCTTCCGGCTCGAAAATGCGTTATATTGCTGACATGGACCATTAACTACCATGATGACTGACGAAAATTTAGGTCTGGTTATAATGATGTATCCGACCTAGAATTCGTTGCCCCAACTTGACTTTAGCCCGGGACAGCATTCATTCAATAGCTATGGGCCGCGCGTCAGTCCGCGCCGGTCCGCGTCAGTGCGCGTCATCTTTACCGTACCCCGCGCACACTAACTACGTCCCGACTATGACTTACTATGGTGAGAGTATCATCGTTCATTTCCTGCGGAAGGTTCAACGCGGTGGAGCTCACCATCTGGGCACGATTTGGACGCGCAAGGCTTGGTTGGTATGATGAGTCCGCGACGTCGCCGGTAAGATTACAAGTGATTTACTTGCGTCCCAGGCTGAACGAGAAACCATTGACCACTACCCTCGACACCCCACCGCCCCACTTCCTTGGCCGACTAACTAGGGATTTCGACCCCTTTCTGCTGCAATGGATTGACTGACTTTTGCAGATTTATTCATCAAGCGAATTCCTCCCACGGCCACGCCTTTCTTCTCTCTTTTTTAAATTTCTCCGCCTCCTCCAGCACCGCTCGCCTCGGCCGCCCGCCCGCGATGATTTCCCTGCGCGCCCTGCTCTCCACATCCTTCTCGGAGCCGCCACCGGTGCCAGCGCCCGGCCCGTCCTCCGCGCAAACCCATCCTCGACGCCCACCCTCGCCTTCCCCGCGCCAGCACCATCTCGCGGTGCCGCCCCTTGGCACCACTCATCTGCGCGGTGAGCAGTGCGCTAAACATGGCGCTTTTCTCGAGAGCTTACTCGATGGATTCATACCTTCATCCATCCCCCTGTTCATGTGTTCAATCAGCGCTTTACCTTGATTTTTCAGCACTTGTGTTCAATCCACTCTCATTCCCAACGGTCTTCTCGTTCAATTGAGAGAGAGGTAAGTAAGGTCCCGAGCCTTGTTATTCGGTTTCTGCGCACTAATAGTAACTTGACTTCAAGGTAAACTGGGCGGCGATTCCGAGAACGAGTCGAGTTGAAAGCAACGGTCAGTTCTTCCAGTTGCATTACACTCTACTTACAACTCTTCGCTGGTGTCACTATCAGATTCCCGTCCCAACTCACGCCGGCTTCAATGCACGCCTCCAGCCACGGAAACATCAACGCGCAATGCAGCACCACTGGGGAGCCAGCTCCACTCGCTACCCCGTAGCGTGGCGCTGAATGTTTCGCGTAATTCAAGGCAGAAGCGAAATCTATTGAGGAAATAAACGAACCAAGTACTGACTAGCGATCGACGCAGGTTCCCGCGCGGAGGGTGGGCGCGAATGCCGCGAGCAGGGGACTCGCCGCTGGCGCTGCCGCGTCCGGGGACGCCTCGCCCGATTCGCAGAGCGCCACGGGCAGTAAGTACATCCGCGCACACCCCATGCTCAACATCCCCTGCGTACGGGGACTTGGTATCCCCCCGTGCGCGCTCCCCACACCGCCTGCACCGCGCTCCTCATCCTCGCACCACCCCCGCCCTGAGCACAAGCGTCCCGCATCGCTCATGGCATCGCCCGGCGCATCTGTCTCCCCGCGCTGGGTTCACTCGCGTCCAGCCCGTCCCCGCATGCCCACATCTCGCTAACCGCTCTGCTGCATCCACGTGAGTACGGGGACACGATGCCTCCGCGCGCTCTCCGCGCCGCCCCCGCCGCGCTCCTCCTCGTACTCGCACCCCGTCCGCGCGCGCCTCGCTCATGACATCCCCCCCTCCCCCGCATTGCGTGAGTACTGGGACTCGGTGCCTCCCCACGCGCACTCCCCGCACCGCGTGCGCCGCGCTACTCCTCGTACCTGCACTCCCGAACGCCGCATCGCGGGCGCCTGGCACTCACACTTGTGCCCCGGCCGCCGCCGCATCGTCCACCGCGCTGGGCGCTGGCTTCGTACCCAACTCGCCGCCCGCCCACGGGGATGACACGCGCCGCATGTCTGCGCGAGTAGGTGCTCGTACAGAGGCGGGCACGGAACGGGCGATGACGCACGGGCTGACGTGAGGCAAAGAAGAGCGGAGAGCGTACGTACCTGCATGCGAGCACGCCGCAGGGACTTGAGAATGTAAGTACACAAGGATCGGAGTAAGCATGTAAGGTTGCGCACCTTGAGACGCCAAGTGAATGAGGCTTGAGTGAACGCTGAGAAAAGTCGGTCCGCGTGTCTGAGGCGAGTACGGGGCGCAATCAAGGGCGGGACCACGACTCGCTGGCACGGTCCGTCATCAAAAGAAAAGGCGAGAAAGGAGAACGCACCCAGAATCCCAGATATCCCATTCTAATGCAGCGTAACCATCCACTCCAGGCCCTGGAGCTGGTAGTCATTCAACCGCGCGCACGACGCGCTCGCTTCGGGTGTCCATGGCGGCGTCGCGGCGGGCGTCCCTGCGGATGTCTCTGAGGGCGTTCAGGGCGTCGAGCTCGCAGGTGGCGACAACCTGGGTCTTCATGCTGGCAGAGTAAAGGCAGAGTGAGGCAGAGCAAGGAGAAAATGATTTGATTTGTAATTGACACGCTCTGAAGGACGGCGTCACTGTCACGTCACACGGCTCCTATCTCTCGTCCTTTTCGTTATGCGGCAATATGATTCCGGATATTTTTGGTGAGCACGGACACGGATTGGTACTGGGACACTAACATTAATTCCTAAGGCCCTCCGGGCACCCCTGGTACCTCTTAGCCACCTCAAATTTAGATTATGACCTGGAGCTGCACTTGTTGGACACGAAAACAAGGGATCATTCTATAACGCGCGCTCCACGTGCTCCAAAAAAAACAATAGTGCCCACACTTGTAGATCCCGATTTATCACGACCGAACACACCGAACAGGACATTATCTCTGAGGCGCCAGACAACGACCCGTGAGTCTCGACCGCGATCGCGGAACTGAAATTGCCGCTACGAGGTACGAGTTTAAATGTTATAGCGTCTGTTTATAAGAGACTAAATTGCCGCATGATCGAGGAAAACATTACTATTAGCACTTTTTCAGGCGCAAAGGAAGCGGGTCTAGACCGCGGTCTCGGAAATTACCGTACGATCGAGGAGAACATTAGCGCCAGGGAAGGAAAGGGTCTAGACCAAGGTCCAGGGGTCTCCCGAGGATCACCGGACCTCATATCACGTGTAGATCACGGTTTTGGATTTTTGGAGAGAGGCCTGGTCCCTAAATCGGTACCAGGAATACTAAGCTAGATCACATGAACCACATCCCCCTGTCTTCCGATAGTTCAACGTTCAACCATTGACTCGGACACATTCAACGGACCCAGACACCCAACGAGGGAGAGGAAGGCTCGGTGCCAGTGGACACTCCACGACTACATACCATAATATCCCACGGCGCCTTTTCCTTATGCAGGAGGAGCCCGTTCACCTCGGGCCCGAGCCATAGAGTGTCGGAACCGGTCTTTTCCCTCCGCTCGAGTTGAACTGCCATTCTCCTAACATAACACACTTCACAAGGAAGGACAGGCTCGGTGGTGGACGGTTCATACCTACATACCATAATGTTTGTATTTCTCTGGCTTGTTATGCGGGAGAAGCCCGTTCGACTCGGGCCCGAGCCATGGTTCGCCGAAGACTATTTTTCACTTGCCTTCTCATAACTACACTTGACAATGACAGACCCTCCGATAATGTGAGGGACAAAATGAGGAAAAGAACGGCTATGGTCGATGGCCCACACCTGCAAACTACATACGTGGTGGCAAGGGGCAGGCAGGCAGGCAGGAGAAGCCCGTTCAACTCGGGCCCGAGCCATGGCTCGCCGAAGATTGTTTTTCACTTGCCTTATAACTACACTTAATAATGACAGACACTCCGCTGAAGGGAAGGGCGAAATGAGTAGGTCAGTTTCTTCTCTTCGAGCGTCGACTCAAACTCACTGCACGCGTATTGACGATGTTGCTCCCAGTTGCGCTCGTCTTAGGGGTAATAGACTGCGTACGTCCTTGCAGTCTCTAATCCAGAGAACTTCTGTCTTGTGGCCCCAGCCTAGTACCTGACGGACAACTATGTGTGGTTTGGCGTTTTCTTCGTGGTACCTACACTGGCTTCACTGGCTTGGACGTTCGTTCTCAGTCTCGATCTGTTTGAGAAAATCCAAGCTTGTTCAACTCCAACATCCCACATCATGCCAGGTTAAACGCCGGAATTCCTAGGGGGATTGCTCTCCGATTTAACTGGGCTGCAATTTGAATAATCTATGTTCAATCCAACCGAAACACTCCGGAGTTCCGAGCTGGATGGAAGACGTTGTAGACCCGCAAGGCTACCCGTGGAGGGTGGCCAAAGTTTATCGAGTTCATACGCATGATGCTGGATGTAATACATAAATAGCGGCACTGGCTCGGGCTGAACACCGAAACAAAGAAGGAATGAGCCGGATAAGTCCAATGATCTCAACTTCAAATTTTTGCTGGGTGCGGAATCAACATTTTTTTGAATCCCATTTCTCAGCATATTTGCGTGTGCTCCGAGAAACAATAAAACCAAGATTCCAAGTTCACATTCTATAAAAACCGAGTCTGAAAGAGAAATGCGTGTAAAAACCATTTAGTTGTCGGGAGGCCCGAACGGCAGCAGCGGCTGGTCGCACGGAGGTCCCGACACAGCCGCAGAGACAATGCTTGACAAGAGATCCACATTCTGTTTGAAAATACCTGTGGTGTTCGCAAGACCACCGGGCATGTTCGCGAAGAGATCGTAGTAGAATCCACATCCCTGATACACGACACACGATTCAGTAACCGAGCCGGAAAGAGGCAAGGTTGAGGCTTACAGGGTTGGCGTCGAACGGAGCGGGCGGCGGCGTATCAGGGACGAAATTTCCCTGCGCGTCGTTGTGCCCAGCGAAAATGGGAATCGCGGCGGACAATTGGCTGCTGGTGTTGGAGAGGATCTCTCCCGTCACCGGGGCTGCCGCACGGTGCCAGTTTTGCGGGAAGCTTTGGTTGCGCAAGAACGAGCCGATAGTAGAGATCGATGCTTGTTTCGTCGTGCCTGTGACCGTTTCAGCCTGGAATCGCGGAATAATACGTGATAATTTTCACCGTTTGCGAAAATACTGAGAGAAGAGAGTTAAGTCACGGACTATTTCACTGTGCAAATAACTTACTCGAGGAAGAAGGAGATCTCAGTGAATGAAGCAGCGAAGCGCGTGGGAGTGAAATGAAACTGACAATATCATCAATACGTTGAGAACGGTGAGTGAATTAATGGCGGAGGAACTCACTTCTGGGTCCACCGCTTGGTTCATCTGTATATTGTGTTGCTTGATCGCAATAATCGTCGGAACATTGAAGACCGTGTTGTTGCCGTCCGGTCCGTTGTCACCAAACTTTCCGAGATACAGCAAGTCCTGAGAAAACAAAGTCAACCGCGATAGAAGAACGTTGAAAATTCACGCACGAGGTCGTAGAGAATGTTCTGGAAATTGCGGTTGTCGCCGATGTGCACGTCGGCGCGCGTGATTGAGGCATCGCCTTGGTGCGGAAAAAAACGAAAAGTGGGCGTAAGACCCCAGGGTAGACAACAAAGAGGTTGAGAGCTTACCTTCAAAGCCTCCGTGCTTTGACAACCCGCCGGTTACGTTGCTACCAATATTTCCGGGAAGCGGCGGAACGAGTGGCGACACACCGCCGATCGATATTTTGTTCACGAACGGATTCCCGCGCAGCAACTGAAACTGTAAGCAAAAGCCGTGCCACTGACTACGAGCCATTACCATATTCGCGGCAACGAGGAACGCGCCAAAGTTGATCTCCAAATTGTAAGCCTAGAGACGAAGGTATTCATGTTTGAGCGAGGGAAATATTGGAAGTGTGCGTACCTCCACCATGGCGAGCGTGATTTCCTCGAAGGTCGCGATGCCGCTGTATATTTTAGCATCACCACCAGATGGGTGCACGATTGCGCCTACTTTCTCGGGATGTAACCGTGGTTGGCAAGCGTGTTCATGCCGGCTGAAATTGGGTTAGACAGTCAGCATTTCAAGACATACTTGTAAGGCGCACGGCAAGCTGAAATGCATTAGCTTGGTTTTACTATATGCAAGCAGAAGAGCAACTCACGACCACGCTGGTCATTAGGTCCCGGTGCGATGAAGGGGTGGGCGGCATCGGGAATTTGTTTCAGTCCAGTATCCGTGGGCTGGGTCGGGAAATTGATCAAGGTGGCGGTTTGGCCGTCGCGCACTTCCTTGCTGGTCGGAGTACTCGCAGCGGTCGAAAAAGCAACATGCGAAAGCACGCAAAGGAGTTGGAAGGATCGCATGGTTGGGTGAGCTTGTAGAGCTGCCTGTGTCCGTCGCACCTTTTATACTGGAACGTGAGATACGCACGGGCTAAAAGGACCGCAGCGAGCTTCTTTGACACTGTCGCACACTTCCTTGGGGATTCGGTTATTACCTGTTCTTCAAGCAAATGGTAGCAAAGCTGTGTGATTGCTCCGTGAGTGGTATCCACATCGCCCTTCCTCTTCCCTTCCTCCGTTTCATTCCCCAAGTGATGTCACTACTGTAACTGTATTCCAATTCAAGCCAACGACTTTGTTGTTTTCAAATCTGCCGGAGCAAAGCGAGGCCGCATCTTGTACGCATCGGCAAAATTCCGCAATTTCTGATCAAAAGCAGAGGCGTTTGAGACTTGACAATAGATTCGTCTGATAGGCTCGGCGGCAGCCAGAATTGACACAAGCGCAGCGGGGTTGAGGACACAGGGCAGACTTCATACCGGCCGCAGCAACCTCGGTGTATGTACTGTGGCACGATGCCAATCAATAGTTGAATCTGACGTGAATGAGCTGACGCAGCGGCCGGGCTACTGCACCTCCGTCTCTTCCGTCTACCCGTCAACGTTCGTAGCCTCAGGCCCTCAGCATTGCTCGCGGACTACTGAGAAGGCTGAAAACTAATCAAATGCATCATCTAAATGGGCTTAGTGACTCACTGACAAGAAAATGTTTACCGTTTCTGGAGCGCTTTGGAACGTGAATGGCATCACTAGCCTCGGCGGCGACTATTACCTGAACCTCCTCCTTGGGGCAACTTTTTTCACTGCCTCGGGCAGAACCCCGGATAGAATCCGAAAGTTCGCGGGCCCGCAGCAAGCAGCGTCACAAGATAGGACAGCATAAATCACATGAAGGTAGTGAATCTCAACATCTCGCGCGGACGGGGACTTTATATCTCCCTGCGCGCGATCGCCGTAATGCCCGCGCCGCGCTCCTCATCCTCGCACCACCCCCGCCTTGCGAACAAGCGTCACACCACCCTCGCTCGCATCGCTCACCGCATCCGTCTCCCCGCGCTGGCTTCGTTCGCACCCAGCCCGTCCCCGCATGTCCACATCTCTCTCACCGCTCTGCTGCATCCCCTGCCGCATCGTCGCGAGTACGGGGACACGATGCTTCCCCGTGCGCGCATCGCTCACCGCTTCTACGGCATCTGCCGCCTCCCGCGCCGCGCACGCCTCGCTCACCAAATCCCGTGAGTATGGGAACACAATGCCTCCCCGCACGCGCTCCTCGCACCGCCCGCGCCGTGCTCCTCCTCGTACCTGCTCCCCCGCGCGAGCACAAGGAGCGCCCCCTGCGTCGCCCTCCTCGTACCTGCACCCCCGAAGGCTGCGCGCACACGCCGCACCACGGGGCCTCGAACTCGCACTCGCATCCCCAACCGCCGCCACGGCGTCCACCGCGTGAGCGCGAGGGCGTGGGGCGCTGGCTTGGTCCCCAAATCGCCGCCCGCGAACTGGGACGACCCGCGCTGCGTGTCTGCGCGAGTAGGCGCCCGTGCAGAGGTGGGCACGGAACGCGCGAAGACGCACGCGCTGACGAGAGTCAGAGAAGAGAGGAGAGCGTACATACCTGTATGCGAGCCCGCCGCAGGGACTTGAGTGAATGTAAGTACATAAGGATTGGAGTAAGCATGTAAGGTTGCGCACTTTGAGCCGCCAAGTGAATGAGGCTTGCGGGACACATGCGCCGAGTGAGCCCTGAGATGAGTCGGTCCGGGTATCCGAGACGAGTACGGGGCGCAATCAAGGACGACCTCGACTCGCTGGCACGGTCCGGCATCAAAAGAAAAGGCGGTAAAGGAAGGGAGGGAGAAGACACCCAGAATCCCAGAGATGCCATTCTCGTGCAGCGCAACCATCCACTGCAGGCCCTGTCCTTCAGCCGCCCGCCCGCACCGGCGACCACATCCGGAACGGCGCGGGCGAGCACGATCCGCTCACTTCGGGTGTGCATAGCGGCGGGTGTCTCCGACGGCGCTCGGCATCGAGCTCGGAGGTGACGAAAAATGAAGATGATGAGTCTCGGAGTGGGTCTCCATACTGGCAGTAGGAGAAGGAGAAAATAATTTGTCTTGTAATTGGCGCACTCTTTTCGGACTGCACCACGTCACAGAGCCCCTATCTCTCGCCCATTCCTTTCCTTTTCGTTGTGTTGGGATATAGGTACTTTCAATATTTTTGGTGAGCACGGACACGGACTGGTACTGAGAGACCAACATCCATACTAGGCCAGATCCCATGGACCACATCCTCTTGTCTTCCGATAGTTCAACATTCAACGATTGACTCGGACACTTTACTGAGACACCCAACGAGGAAGAGGAAGACTCGGTGGTGGACTGTCCACATCTGCCAACTATGATGTAGACATTTACAAGAGGAACCCGTTCGATTTGGGCCCGAGCCATGTTGGACACCATGTTTTTTTCGCCCGCTTCCAGAGTTGAACTGCCATTCTCAGAACACAACGCACTTCACAAGCAAGGAAAGACTCGGGGGTGGACGTTCCACACCTGCAAACTATATACATCTTGCGTAGTGCTAGGCAGGAGCAGCCCGTTCGACTCGGGCCCGAGCCATGCATGCCGGAATTTGCATTTTTTCTTCCGCGTCTTGTATTAGTTAAACTTAACAATGACAGACACTCCAATAAAGGTAGGAACGAAATGAGGAAAAGAACGGCTCGGTGGTGGAGGGTCCACACCTGCAACCTGTATGAGGACGTGAACTCCGCGTAGTATGGAGGATGTCAAGGGGGAATCGGGATTCGAAAAACAGAATAGGGTCGAAAAGTTTTTTTCGACCCTCCGCCAGACCCCCTCCCCCCAAATAGGGAAGGAGTTTCCCACCCCTAGCGGCGGGCCGTTTCTCCGGGTCATGTGCGGACCACCGCCACTGCATTGACAGCTTCCTAATCCAACCAACTATGCTACTACTCACCTGTCTGGCACTTTACTGTGCTGTGAGGTCTTCCAGTTCAATAATTTTTATTCCATTCCATGGGTGGGCTCTCTTTGAGCAATTAAATGCTGAACTGAGCAAGGACCGAGGGCGTGAACTGGCAGTGCTTTTAATGCCGAAACCCCTTGGAGGATGTGCCCGTTCAACTCAGGCCCGAGCAATGAGAGCGTGGGAAATCTATGTTTTTCCTCCGCTTTCAAATACTGTATTACCTCATCTTAAGTTCTGGGCGGTTCCATCCCTTTTCAGACTTAAGTTACACTACATCTCAAGTTCTTCTACTGTAGTCTTGAATTCTTCTACTGTACCCTACCTACGTTGTACATATCACCGCGCTGAAACCTCAATCTTAGTTTGCGCCATGAACTCAAGTTCGCGCATGACTTAAGTTCGACCCTCAGTCAGGAAATCGAGATGAGTTCATGTAAACATAATATATATAAATAATGAAGTACTTAAGCTTTTGACCGAGCTGAATTTTCCCGACTTCTGTTCCGTTTTCAGTTCTACCGTGAACTTGAGTTCCGGAATGTGGCATGAATACCTGGAATAACTAGTGATATTAATATTGAGGGAAGACAGAGTGCACAACACAGAAACATACTTGTGGCAAGGATAAAAAAATACTGTGGACCTGTTGGGTTGCATAGTCAGTTCCTAATTTTATAAACACAAACTGGGTGGCATACCAGAATGCCACCTGACGGCGTAAAGTCATCGACATCAGAGGTCAGTCAAAGGTCAGCACAACTGGGACTTGAGCTTGCACAAAGTGATCTGAACGAATTGTGGGATATGCGAGGGTGAATTGTCGAGGAGAACAGCAAAGAGCTCATCAAAGTTAGAGCCAAGTCGAAGTGATGTGTCGTGTTGGTGTCGTGGACTCTGGAGTGTCACGGTTTGGCGATCTCGGCCACCATTGTGATTCAGTAATGTCACGCGTTACTCACTCTAACTTCTCTTCTGTCCACCACCCACCCACTCCCCACCCACAGAATCTGCCGCTCCGACCACTAACCAACCAAGGCACAGTGAGTTCTTACTATGTTGTCTCTAATTGATTAGGATTCATTGGGCTTCAGCGCCAGCCTTCGACGAGCTGGCAAGTTAAGATCGATGTCATACCACCCAGTAGATGGTGAAATGGTTCATAGCCATTTATTCGGTGCGTACCTGGTATCATCCCGTTTATTCGGTGTACTCACTGCGACCTCTGAACGCGTCTCGCACACTGCACTCAACGCGAACTACGCGCTGCTCCATCCGGTGCGTCCCATTTCGCTGATTGCGTCTCCGCCACATCCTTCTCTTCCCTTCCTATCCCCACGTGCCTGTCCCCAGCTCCCTTCCTCCACTCCCCTGCACCCCACCTCGCCGTCAAATGGGTCTCTAATGCGACTGCGCGCAAATGGTGCCGAGTGCGCCTACGCCTGGTTAGACGCTGGTGTTGCGCATGCGTGAATTGCCTCCGAGGCGGCAGGGGCAATTGACGGGAACTGCAGCGTGCGACTCGATGCGCCCGAGTCGGATTCTGCGCCGAATGCCGTCGCATTCGCGCAGTGTGCAGAATTCGCCTTTGAGGCGGCAGCGGGGGCGGAGGCGGCACCTGAGCTGTATTGTGTTTGCGGATTAATTCGTGGCCGAGGTCACTGTGTGTGTGATCGGGATGCAGGTGTAGAATTTAAGTAGAAGTTGGCGGCACTTAAGTATGAACAGAACTCAAGTTGCGAAGACCTCAGTTGTGGATAGGACTTGAGTTGTGGATGAAACTTGAAGGGTGCGTACAACTTAAGTTCGAGTACAGCGCGGGGGACACGATTTAAATGCGTGCTATCCCCGGTGGCAGGCACGTTGGCAGAACTTAAGTTTTGTGCAAAATAACTTAAGTTCTGCGCACACTCAAGTTTGGAAAGGGATGGAACCGCCCCGAACTTAAGATGGGCTTGTTTTATTTCATCCGCTTCTTGTAGTTGGGCTTGTTATTCTCATAAAACAAGGCACTTCACAAGGAAGGACAGACTCGGTAGTTGACAGTCCACACCTAAATACCATAATGTACCGCGACGCGACGTCATTATGCAGGAAGAGCCCGGTGGATTCGGGCCCGAATCATTCTGATTGGGAAGCAGTTTTTTTCTCTCTTCGCTTCTCGACGCTGAATCATTTGAGTAGAGACGATTCAGGAGCCCACATCTCAGGTATGATATTCCTCGCCCCAACTGAATGTCCGTGCTCCGGAATTCAACCATACTCGCGTGGCCTTTCTAGCTTGTATAATATCGGACTCGAGGACTCGAGAGGATTAGGAACGGCTCGGTGGGGGACGAACCTCACCTACAAACAATAGTGGTTGTATTTTCTGGGCTTGGTATACAGGAGCAGCTCGCTCGGCTCAGGCCCGACCCATAGCTCGTCGAAGTTTGTCTTTTACTTGCCTTCCTTTTTTTTTTTTTTTTTTTTTTTTTGGGTGGTACGAAGTAGCACCCGCACAATTAATAATAGATTAACCTGCGGGGGCCCGTAAGCGTGGAGGGGATCTCGACCTCCAGGAGAGAAAAGGGGTTCCACCCCCAGGGAAATGCAATTACACATGCGACGGGATGTCGCAGTGTGGGACTCGCATTTGGGACAGAAAGGTGCTCAACTGTGCCTGCCCCGCCTACTGGAGGACGGGGGTATGGCGTGGGAGCTTATGGTCCCGATACCTACTAAAACCCTGGGATCTCTAAGCCAATCTTTAGGCAATGTGATTTCATTCATAAGTGTCCGGCTCCAGGTTTGGAGCACCACGGCAGGTGGAACCAGAATTTTGTTCTGGTCGGATCTGGAGGTAGCCATGAAGCGGTCAATTTACAGCCTCTCATTCATCAAGGTGACAGTTAGCCGCGAAAGATTGAGAAAGACGTCAACTTCACCGCGAGTCTGCGTATGCGTACCGGAAAGAGTTGGAAAAGACTGCGACAAGGGCGATGGACCACAGTCCGAGGGCGGATAGGCTGAGGGACGCGGAATTCGTGTCCTTGGGGTCCATCTTGAAATACGTGGAGGTATGGTTGACCACGATTCCGTAGAGGATATCCGCCATGGCCAGCCATAAGCGAATCAAGATTACGCTGCACGAGACAAAAGATGAAGACCACCGAAATCTAGCAAGCGCACCAAAGTAGTCGTGGAATACGGCCATGTCGATGGGAAAATAATTTAGAATGTCACGTCGACTTCAAGAATCCGAGAGGTGAAGGTGAGCGAGTTACCGTCGAGCTCAAGCATCGTCGATCCCGTGTCTCGGAGTAGATATTTCTTGCTGCTGAGTCTGAGTGAAACGTCAAGAAAAAAAAGGAACTGTTGGTTTCGAACAGCGGTGCGAGTTTGAGACCCAGCCCTCAGCCAACCTACGAGTCCCCGATATTTTGAGTACATTTCAGTCTCGGCGACTAAATCTCGTGGACGGCGCTAAAATATCGGGTCAGGTTTGCAGTGGGCGCGCGAAGCTGACGTATTGTTCGAAGATTAGGAACGGTCGAGCACTGGGCAAGTTTTGCGAAGCAATGATAAACATCGTATACAGTGGAGAGCGAGAGTGGTCGCAACAGAGGGAATCAGAAATTATTAAGATTGTCGTGTTTAGCTACCGTCCTCGTTCTAATGGTCTGAGTCGTCCGAACCGTCGGAGTCTTCCGAATCGTCCGAATCCCTCAATTCTTCGACCAAAGAGTAGACGCTCCCTGAAGGAACTCAGTTGACGTTCATCGATGATCCAGGGCCAACTCACGTGCGATTCCTCCGGAAATCCTGTTGGCAATGAACTCGTCCGCCCGAGCCCAGTCCCTCCCAGTGAGGACACCACTCCACCAGTCTACGATGTAGTTTTCGAGAGGCATCACGACGAAGCGCCGGTCGCGAGCGAAGCTGTCCAGCGGCAGGACGGGTGAGTCTGTTACCGGCGACTCGTCCAAGATGATCAGCGCACGCAGGGATTTACATCCTTCGAGAGATAAGGGCAGTCTGGGATGGTATCGGGGGTATCAACTGCCGGGTGGGTGAAGTGCGCGAGCGCAATGATGCCGTCCCATTTCGCAGCGTCTCCGTTCTCATCAGATATGCCGTTGAAGAGTTCCAGGTGTGTGAGATGGCTGAAGAACGGCTGGGCGAACGATTCAAATGTGATGACACTGGCAGCTCCGCAGAACTGTGCGAAATCACAATACAGATGTCGCAGCGAGATCGGGTGGACTGCGGGGAGTGGGGGAGTGGTTGGTAGACCAATTGTGGTAATCCAAAGGTTTTCGACGCCAGTGTTGCGAGGATATTTTAGTCTGTTCTCTTTCAATCATCTCGACGACAAAATTCCGCACGGAATCGCGCAGGAAGGACGCCGGTTTGGTCCGCGCGATGCAGTCGAATGTCTCCATGGTGAATGGAGGGATTCCATCGATTGGATTGACCTCACTGGTCATGATCAGAATTCAATAGAGCAAGGGGCCTGGATGAGAGTGTGAGCCTTATATGTTACACAGTGGCATCGAGCCTAGGCGGCGTTCTCGCCAATGCTTCAGGATGACCCACACCTGCAACCCGTATTCATTATATAATGCAGGAGGAGCGCGTTCGATTCGTGCCCGAGCCCCTATGGAGGTCGATGATCCTTTTTCCCGTGCTCGACGGTTTGAAATCCTTTCATAAAAGAATATCGTGAGAGTCTATATGTCTCGCAACTCGGGCGCCGCAGAACACGCAGACGAAGAGGGCACGCCATATGGTTGCAGGCCTGGATGAGCTCGACTCGAAACGGAGCCGTTGCAAGGCTAGACGCGAACACAAATCCAACTCCATTCCCGCTGTTTTCCGACCAAGGATACCACGAAGAATGGGAGCTGTCTTTTGTGAAACTTGTATTCAATTCAATTTATTTCAGTATATAAACTAGCAGTTACCCGTGCTACGCTACGGAGAAATCGGGTTTCCAATGCTTACATTGTATAGGTTGATTTTTGTCTAGACTTCCTGAGACGCCGCTCGTTGTCAACCGGTTGACTCCTCGCGGCCTTGTGAACAAATTGATGGTGAGAAAATAAGGAAGTAAGTCCGTGAGTGCTTTGCCGTAGATATAAGTTCACAATCATCCGAAGACATGTTAAGTTTGAAGGTGCCGCTCGTCGCCAACCTTTGGTTGGCTCCTCGCGGCCGACTTGAGTAAACAGTATTCAAGCTACACTACATACTGAAATTATGCTCACTTGTAGTTAGGAGTCACTGAAATGGGAGTTGGTAAATAAGTATGCTAGACTACAAACATTCTCTCCGCGTTGCCGGCGTTCCTGTTCAGATTGCTTTGCCACAGATAGCATTCGGTGATACTCCTCGGATCCTAACTTCTGTTCATGACGACTTGGCCTGTACCTGTTCTCACGTCGGGGATTGTTTGTTTCAAACTCCTTGTCCAATGCTTTGATCAAGAGCCTCAGTTGGATCTGCTCGTCATGTCACAATTCTAGAACTACTGTGCTCTGTAACTGCACTCACCGCAAACTGCATCAAACTCAAGTCGCCGTTCTGCTTCCTCTACCTTCCTCCGCAAAGTCTGTGCTCGAGATCATATATTCTTACGGCCTTTCGCTTGCAGCAACTCTTCTATTTGTTCTGCAAGTTCCCGCTGGCGTCGTGCCCGCTGGGCACAGATCTATGTGAATTCACTAACTGGGGGCCACCAAGGAGCTCTGACTTTGATTGTGAAATGTCATAAATGCGGTGGAAGATTGCGCTTGAAGTCGTACCTGTCCCCGATTTTCTTTTTCTTTTTACCGGCGCCTTTTTTGGCCCATCGTGCGTCGTCAGATTCCTGCTTAGCCTAGACACCGTATGCAATCAATGACGACGATCCATAGACACATAGAAGCGTACTTTTTCGGTTATACCCAGTACATATGTTTCAAAATTAACTGGCGCCTTATCTTGAAATGTTCGCTGAAAGCCCGTCGAAGGTGATCATTCGCTGTCATGAAGACTTCCACCTCAATTTTGAACGGCTCCGGCCTCGTCTGTGAGCCAGATTTGGGAAAGAGAGGTCCCAGTTGGCCAGCGTGTGTCATGCTCGTTGAGAAACCCAGCGCGATGTCCGAACTTAACATTGAACAGTTATAAATAGAAATCGAACACTGAGGTGGAGTACCTGTGGAGCTTTCAACATCTAGGTGGAACCGTGGAGAAGATTACATCATTTGGAGCCTCTGGGGCCAGTACGAATGTATGTTTGTCTAATTATCTTGTCTCGCCCACACAAGGGGTTCTCATTTCTTATATAGATACGACGAGCGCAAACATCTACCTGGACTCTCCGTCCTTAGATGCGCTACCAGAAATGGGGGGACCAACAAATCGATTTACAAGTGGTTTACGGTTTATTTCAGTCCGTACCAGGTAATGATCCTGGTTTGTGGTGCGAAGATTACAAGTGACGAAAGAAACATACAGTGGAAGCTATCACAGAAGATCAACATCCGATTCCAACCCTGAAAAAAACGAAGTACAGTGTAGCCCCGGTCCTTGCAACAACCCCGTTCCTTGCGTCACTCTTCAGAAAACTTCCTCAATTCTTGCTCGTTCCTCGGGGTTTCTTTTTAGAAATCATTATCTATACTAGGTGCACCCTCGGTACAAACTATAGAAGTACAGTTGACTATCTCGAAATGCATGATATGACAATGCATATGGCCCAAAAAAGTCTCACAATGCATAAGAATCTGCTGGGAACAAACCCCTGATTCTCACTGTAGGGCCAGCCTCATAATGCATATACCTAGAAATGCATAGTATTTTGATGCCTTTGGCAGGGGAATGAACCATATGCATTGCGAGATAGTTGACTGTACATGGACTTGCACCCAAATTTCATGATTTCCTGATTTGGCCAGTTTTCAATACTCAAGTATGGTCGTAAAACAGGGGGAAAATATTAGTATGAGTACGTAGGGCTATTCTGTACCATACTGGCTACAAACTTGGACTTTGGTCCGGAATAATTGCGTACGAATTGGGTGTGTGAGACCCGTTTTCGCGATGAGCTTGTTTGGTGCGTGACACAACGTGTCTCTACATCTTCATATCAGAGCTTCCAAAGGCTACTGGCGAGAACAACAATGACGACGACGATGTCGATGACTCAGATAGTGACCAGAGGGCCCTGGTTTGTGCGTAGAGGGACAGTAGACAGAGTGTAGATAGTGAATTGATCGATGTCACATGTTGTCGCAAGGACCGATTTGCGTGACATTTGGCCTGTCGTTTTTCTTCAGCTCGCATATATTCACACCTCACCCGAGATATACAGTACTTTGTAAGAACACTCTAAACTACCAATGGAAACTTTCTGTCTCCTCAGTTTCAACAGAACTAGGCAGCTACCTTGATAGTTCACGCATTTCAATCATCTGTCGCAAGGACCGGGGTTACACTGTACTACAAAAAAAGGAGTGCAAGTGCAAAAAAGGAGGGAACAATGGAGCTTTCGTCTGGGGTTTCACAGTTGACTTTTTCTGGCCATTTTTCTGTTCCCTCTTTCCTGCCGTTTCATGGATTCTACACCTAGACACTTTGTTTCTTCCATTTTCAACCCTTTTTACATCACTGAATTGAAAAGGGAAAAAATCCCGGGCAAAAACCAAGTAAAACCAAAGATCCAGCAAAAAATGGGGGGGAAAAATGGGAGGAAAAAGTGAACTGTGAACGACCCTAATGTAATAGCTCACCGGGTGGGTGCTCATGATCCCCATCTTCGCCGCTGAGGCAGCGTTGACTGCGAGAGCCTCCTTCGTTACTGAGGAGGGGTTGCCGGTGCTTCCGATTGAAGACTCTATGGAGACATCTTAGTAGGACTCCAACGACAAGCTGGAAGAGGTAGTCGGCGTCGATGTAGTGTAAGCTGCGCACTTGAGAGCTGTCGCGAACTTGATTGACCGGTGCTCCGGGGCGGATGCCGCGGTGAGTGGGACGTAGAATGGGTAGGGAAGCCCAGCTGACAGCGTTTGCGTGTTGTGTCCGAAGAGGAACTCGGTAGAGGCGTCCATGGCAAAGCGCGAAATCCCATCCTGTAACAAAGTTGATGATAGCTCGTGCACGGGGCGCGGATCACGCACCTAAAAGTCGACGGCATATCCTTTGTGGAGGCGGTTCTTGATCTGGGCAATGTCTTGCAGGGAATGTCGATCGAAGGGGTCAAAATCACTGATTCTGTCTGGTTTGAACATTCACCCACTTCCACAACTCGCCTAAGATAAATGTATGCAATGCAGTCAATATAGTGATAGAACAAAAATAAGTACTCACCCTCGGCAGCAAATACGCCCGACCCAAGGAGTGGGCCGAATATCGCCCTCATGTCTTCCCCTATCTCGAAGCCGCTTAATTGAGTCGCAAGCATGATCTGGCGTGGCGAATCAGTATGTGTAAAAGCGCCCAGAGAAAGGCATCGGATACCTTCACGTATTCGGGCTACAAAGTTATAAACTGCTTCAGCGTTAGGACATCACAATAAAGGCTCTAATTTTCACGCACCCTGTCTTCAGACAAAACACGCATGCAATACATGTGTCCGAATTCACTTTTGAGTAATGCCATGGGCTCGCCTGTTTCGGGGTCATTTATCACAGCACAATGAAATACACAGGGCTCACCTGGGTAACTCTCGGCCATCTGCCATACCATGGTGCGTTGTGATAAGAACCGCGGTGCTATGGGTGTGAATGAGATGGTATTCAGTTGGTACAGTCAAATATCTCGCAATGCATATGGTTCATTCCCCTGCCAAAGGCATCAAAGTGCTATGCACTTCTAGGTATATGCATTATGAGGCTGGCCCTACAGTGAGAATCAGGGGTTTGTTCCCAGCAGATTCTTATGCATTTTGAGACTTTTTTGGGCCATATGCATTGTCATATCATGCATTTCGAGATAGTCAACTGTAGCTCGGTCATCCTCTAGGGGGTGATACGGATGAAATCTGGTTGGAGGAAGTGGTGGATACGCATTCTGGTGGTTCCTGTTGGTTGGTGTTTGGGAAATCACAAGACGGTCAGTGCAAAATGGGGTCAAAGGTGAAATATACTCGTCAGGCTAGCTGTCTTCTAGCTTCCTGAACTCCTAAAGCCTTCTACTTCTCTCTAGGTCAACACCTTTTCCCCGAATGCGCGAGGCGTGAGCTGAGATGTAGGAATCCGCCAAATGGGGGCTCCGTAGGTGACTTTAACGTCGTCGAGGGTTGGAATACGGCGAGGGGCGTTGCTTGGTACGTTCGAATGGTCGCAGACAATTTGCCTAGGTTGACGTCTTTACAAGGCTTCCACTACTGCACGACGGTGTGTCTGCGTAGGAAGGTGGCGCGAATAGGATGTCCGATGGCGGTGAGCACAAGCTTCTGGGGGGGGAGAGCTGTGATGGGGAGGAAGGTAGAATGTCCGGAGACAAGCGTGAACTGAGGTGGGGTAAACTCTGTATTGGGTGGGCAAGGTACACAGGAGGGGAAGAGTGGGGGACAAACCACTGCCCGAGAATCGACTGACTACTGTGTCTAAAATATGTTCCTTTTATACCATTTCTCGCTACACAGCCTCAAGGCGCCCGCTACATGTGCTACTTGCCTCGAGGCAGGCTCGTCCATGTGGTCGGTATTGGTGTCTGGGCGAACGCGAGAGCAAAACCGAAGGATTGCACAAACACGAGCTGCCAATTTGAATTTGGAGGTCAACTTGGTCAAACGCGAGGGTCTAGGCCGTAAGGAGTGGACACCCTGTTTCATGATTCAGCCGTATACGGGGCGTGGGCTCCCGCGATGCATCGGTGCCCTTGTTTTGGGGGTACAAAGTAGTGGGGATGTGGTGTTTTGACCAGAGTTCTCCTGCAACTGGCAGTGCTACGTTCGTGAGTGTCCTGGTGCATGGTGATTGTAGAATTTGAGGATGTGACCACTCTCTTCAAGGAATCGCCTTCTACCCAGTGGTCGGAGTCGTTTGGTGCGAGTGCTGTGACGATGTAGGGTTGCCTCCTGTTGGTCTCCGTTCTTGTGTAAGGAGTTTCTGGACCTCGAAAGGTCTTGTCTGTGGTGTGTGCGAAGTGGGTATGGTGCGTTTTGTGAATTGCGGTGTTTTGCCGAATCGGGTTTCCTAGTGGTTCCGGATTGGGGAATCGCCGGTGTAACATTGCTCCTGCGCGAGGGGATACGCAGAGCATATTCAGCCCTCACAGCGTATGGGGTCGATGCCACCAATTGACAATGGCAGCGCAGGCGACAACATCGCACCGTGCGCAGCAGCTGCGTGACAGTCCACCCACAGCTTATACTGCACCCTGAATGTGAGAACGAGCGGTAAGCTCAACAGGCAGACGGGCCCGAACGTACCCTAGGAGGGTTTGAGTTTAAACCACAATGTTGCCAATATTGGCCCAGTTTAAACCACCCTCCTATAATCATATAGGGAGCAGGCTTTGGTTTGAACCACAGTGGCAGTGGTTTATACTGGTTTAAGCCATGTCGAATGTGGTTTGAAATTATCGCGGTTCAACCCGGTTCAAACCAGATGGCTTACAGCTCTTTGCATATCTAATGGCACCAGATCAAATTTGATGAACAAGAGCAAATTTGATCTGCCTGCTTGCCGGCACCGCCGCTCATTGAATTCTTCACGGCTTGGACTGATTTTTGGTGCGTTGTAACGTGCTTAAGCAGGGGTTTCGATCCATACTATCATTGGGCGGTAGAATGTAAAATTTGAATCATCCAGATTTTGGGCTGACCCATTTGAACCAGAACTCCCGAGAGCCTTATCTCCGTCAGCTCTGGTCGGATTTACTTGAATCCAGATGTTTCCCCAAGGGGAAGCCGTGGGAACCATGAGTTACCCAGCAGATTTTGTCGAAACATGTTTCAATGCCTGGGCATAGACATTTAGTCACCAATATCCACAATGCATCGGAGACTCCCAATTTGGCAAGTTTCTCATGATGAGATGGGCCCATAGGATATGCCTAAATTCCACCTTCAAAATGGACCCAGTGCCATCCAGATTGAATAGGAATCGACAGAGCAACAGGATATTGAAGTTCAGGCTGAAAACAAACAGGGACAATTTTCACGATCTGCATTTTTGATTCGATCTAGCGGGTATAGTACACATCGAAAGCCCTGCTTAAGGGCTTTACAACGCACCAAAAATGAGCCCAATTCGTGAAGGACTGAGTGAGCGGCGGCACCAGCAAGCGGGTGGATCAAATTTCCTGTTGTTCATCAAATTGATCTGGTGCCATTAGATGTGCAAAGAGCTGTAAACCGGTTCAAACCAAATGGTTTAAACTGGTTTGAACGAAAGTGGTTTGGACTTGGGTTTTTCTTTTGTCTCGACTATTGTTTTTTTCTCCTCTCTTAATATTGGTGATTTGTGCGCACTGAGCAAGCAATTTGGCGGGATCGGTGGACTCGGAAATGAACTTGCCAAGGTACTTGTCCTAGAGAGTGAGAAAACAGGTGACTTGGTCATCCTTGCTTGAGGCGATGCCAGTGCGTGAACAGTCATTGTCTTGACTCAACGTCTGAACTTAGCCATGCTACAGAAGGGATCCACAGAAGAATCACCATGGTGTAGTCATTCTGTGCATGCTCGGAGTTGCTCTGATGTTGTGACCAGATAACATGTATTCTGCAAGGAACCCAATTAAGGTAGAATTGGGGCTCAACTCATTCCTGTTGCAGTTGTTCCATATTAACAGAATGGATGATTCTGAGACACGTGCCATCCTTCAACTGTGAGTCACGTGACCGTGACAGTCTCACTTCGTATTGAAGAATGCCTCATACCCACGCCAGACCACCCCAATTACACTCACATCATAAAATTTGACATCCATTTGGGTTCTTTTGAAGACTTTATTTTTTTACTTGAAAAATGTGTCAGAATTGTTCCCCAACAAAAAGGGTCGCAAGTCAGATTCCTTTGACAGCCCTTTGCATAAATGTGTGAAAACGCGAAAAAGTTTCGCGCTGTCACGTGGCTGATGTACTCTTGCCGAGCAATGCCGGACGCCTCAAGACACTCGGAAGTCACACAGCGGGCAAGTGCCATGGCCGCGGCTTCATGGCATTTGATCGGCGTGGGACTGACACTTGCCATGGTGTTTGCCAGGCGTTGCACAGGCGTTGCGTAATTCCTTTGTTTCATTGTCAGCGTGGGAAACCTCAGCGTTTGCAAAGGTGAAGCCTAACAACAACAAATTTTCTCACCCTCTCTTACCTATCACTAGGCAGCTGTAACTTGACTTTGAACAACGCCGGGGTAAGTGCGCAGAAAACCCAATAAAACACATCCAACTCTGTGCCATAGTCTTTGTCGCCTCCAACCCCTGCAGTGTGGTGGATTCGCTTCGCATGCGGCTTGAGCCTGGGGTTTGTGCGGTATTTATTTTTACGTCCCATGTCTCGACGATATTCAGGGAACATGGGGCTGCCTTTTGGAATCAATTTCCTGTGAGTATATATATATATATTGAAGGAAAGTGGGTGGGAGAAAAGCAGAAATCCTAAGGATGAGAACTTCAAAGAAGGTCGGAATGATCACTTGATGATCGCCAATATCAGGCCGCGCAAGGCATGCTATGTTCCCACGCTGACAATGGAACAAAGGGCCTGTGCAACGCCTGGCAAACACCATGGCAAGTGTCTGTCCCACGCCGATCAAATGCCATGAAGCCGCGGCCATGGCACTTGCCCGCAGTGTCAACTCGAAACAAACCTAAAAAAATTGGTAATCATCGGGAGGGCTCAGGAAGGCACCCAAGAACACCAAGAACATGCAAAGATAAGAAATTGAGTGTATTCGGGACTTCGGCAACCGACGGTATGATACACGTGACGGCGCGAAACTTTTTCGCGTTTTCAAAAATTTATGCAAAGGGCTGGAATATAAGTGTCGCAAAAAATTGACCTTTTCCGACACTTTTATCGACCACCTTGAAAGCAATAAAATTGTGAAATTTGGCAATAAAAGTGCCGGAATGTCTAAAAAAGTGTTGGAGCATTAACTGTTTATTTTATTTTTCGTGGCGCCTTCCTCCGACAATCCGCTATGTATTGAATTTCCAAGGACCCGGCTCCATGCGTGTACCGCTGTGAACACCCGGGGCATGACACAATGCATGTGTAATATTGATTTCCTCCAATTTTATCCCCTTTATATTATAAATTCCCGATGGAAGCCTCCGTCAATTTGGGAATATGTTCTCTGCTACACCGGCATCCGTGTGACACCATATGATGGGAATGCTGCTACCGTACAATGCATCCCGAATAAGAGTGACCTATTGAAAGGGTTGAACGGGCAGAAAGAAAATTATATTTTCAGCTGTTCCAGCCTTTAATTTGAGTACTATCACGCGCTGGGAAACTGGGCACCTTAGGGGTTTCGGTCTGTTAACAGCTCCTTCGAGCCTGATTTTGAGCATCCCAACACACTCGATTGTAGGCGCGCATCTTGTAAAAAATTTGAACATATTTGGGGACCGTTTGGTGATATTTTGGGTGTACTGGGAAGTTATTTCGGGCGGAACTCCCGAAAATGCAATATACGGGGAGCCTGGGCACCCACACAAATCCGTTGTTGCCGTCTCATTCGGTACCCTCGCGGTGCAAAATATTGTCCAGGAAATCCAAAGAATGGATTTTAGGTAGTAAAAGGCTACACAGGACCTAGGGAAATGGTTGGACTGGTTGCTTCCGGTGACAGACCCGTGCGACGGGATCTATACCGCGAATCAAACGAGGACCGCGCGACAGAGAGAGGACAGGGGTGAACCGGAAAAAGTTGCAGGAAACTTCATAAGAAGGATATGGACATACCTGGGCCCGCTTTTCCACTCCTGAGTCAAACTGCCGAGAACCCGGCATTTAGACATTGGTACCAGACAAAATACGGTATTTTGAGACGTTGACGGCAGTGAGAGAGGTCTCCAGCATATAAAATGGCTGAATGGCTGTGAAACTGAAGTTTCATCCATCATGATGAGCCAGGGAAAGTCCTAGACCCATAGCACCAAAAGGTCGTTTGACATACGCGTCGCGAGGGTGGGGTACTTGGAGGCACATCCCGTTCATTCATGAAGCTTTAGATGGAAGAGAGCGAGTTTATGGAGATTTTTGGTATGTGGAAACCGAGCACGAGACGTGGCGAGCAGAATGGGCCCAAGAAGTCGTGGATTGACCAAGGATTGGTGGAGAAACGGGAGAAATCGCTGGTCGGCGTTAAGAAAACGATATTCTCACCCTCCCACCGGCGATCAAACGAAGGCCAGCTTTCGATCGGCGCATCATTCCGCCTCGAAATTTGACATGCAAGGGCGCCAGGGGTTGTACTCCCTCCCACAAGTCCAATAGCTTAACATTTAGTACTATTCATCGTTATATTTGGCAAGTGCCCAGCTTCCTAGTCTGCCCAGGTTCCTAGTCACTGATAGTATGCAGATTGGTGATTTTTTCTTCTTCTTTTCATTCAGAACAGATAAGGTGTTAGGATTGCATCGGAATACTAAGACTCCGAAAGAGTGAGAACGAGCGGATCACAACTCAAAAAGAAAATATATTATGTAATAATCATGTGATCTGTACGGCGTAGGGGTCCTTGTGCACCTGTCGCCAAATTGGCTCTCCAGGCCATCCACGGTCAGCTTGAAGGATCCAATAGCTGCTGCTGCGTTGTGGATTAACACCCATATACCGACATTTGTGAGTATGTGATGGAGATGAACGGGAAAAGAGGGTGAGTACAGCGTACGTGCAACGGCTCCGGGTTTGAATTAACCGCGGCGGCGGCTTCGCGGACACTGGTGAGGGACGAGAGGTCGAGAGTGAGGCGGTGGATTTTGGTGATCAAAACTGGTGGAGGTTGGAGCGACATTAAAGGCGGAGTCCGTGGAATATGCGCACCATTTTTGCCATTGATTTCTTCAGCAAAGGCAGCGGTAACCTCGTCGGCCGTAGTAGCAAATGAAAAACCCAGTCGTGCCCACATATATAGCATAAGTAATTTTTTTTTTGCGGCTAGGGATTCAGACCCAATTTAAGACTGGCATGATTCAGCGCATTGAATCGGTGACTATCCTGTCGGCCACAGCCCGAGAGAAAATTTTCGATATGTACTGACCAAGTCGCGATTTGGTTGATCAAAAACCGACGCGTGTCTACCATGTCAATTCCCGCTCGACTGAGAATTTCAGGAAATCGGCGTTCTTTATCAATCGACCGAGTAAATGAGTCTTAATCAGTGGGTATCTTGATAAGAACCCCGCATTCACCGAGAAAGTAGCCCCCCAAGAGGAGCCTGAGCGCCGGGCGCCGAGTGGCTCACAGATTCGAGAGGTCAGTGGAGGTCAGTGCTCAGAAAAATGTCAGAGTGATCGCCAGCATCGCGTCAGCGCGTGACTTTGAGTGAGATTTGCCCAGAAGGCAATAAACCCAACCGCCTTGAACCCAGAAGCAACAACATGAATTCCTAAAGATACCGCTCGAGCCATCATCGAACTATCAGGGATTCCTCGAGTCCCCGTTGATATTATTTGATGCCAGCTGTTCAAGGAAAACCAGAAATAAACCCCCAAAAAAAAGCGCTCGCGGTGCTCAAGTGCTCGGCGACATCTTGACATGACCAGAGGCAAAATTCACGTCATGGTCCAGGTGGCTCGACTACGTAATCATTCGACATCTCGAGCCGGCGCCCAATGGGGCGCTTACTAACGATTAGCGAAACCACGACGAAATGTACATAGAGAAATATGTTGGAAGGTATGCCGTCACACAGGATGTCGCAATGAGCAAGGATATATAGTGTGAGAACGGTGCGGGGGGTACAGACGCGACGGGGGATAAAGCTAAGAGTAGGTAGGCAATAGAACGGAATATGATCGGTAGTCCGCAGCAACGAGACGGAAAGGGGTGGAAACGGGGTGGACGCGTGACAGGCCTAATTCAACAAAATATCCAAAAGAATGGAGCAAAAAGGATAACCAAGACTTCACCAGCATCCCGCTGTGATGATTGTGAACCCAACAATGAGTAGGAGTCCGCAGGGAGTCTGGACCACGCCTGCCCCATTCTTATTATTCCGACCGTCGAGCGCGCCCTGTATATTGGAAGGGATGGCAGTGGCTTGAGCCATCTGCGTGTAGTTCACGTTCGTCGGGAGGGTGCCGGACGCGGAATAGAATGATTCTATCTTCTGCATGTCGAACGTTGGAGCAGCCGCGGCAACTGTAAGGAGAGTTCCGGTGGGTGACGGTGTGTCGGTTGCGGTCGTCGCATTGTCGCCGGTGTCCTCTGCGATGATGAAACAGCCGGGCTCGTCGATGAGTGGGAGGGAGAAGATAGGGACATCTGTGTTGGGGATCAAGATGCCCGAAGTGCTGCCGTCGATTCCCAGGGTTAAACCAGATCTAAAGTTCACCGCGGTACTGAAATATTCGAAGTCGTCGGGGCCGACCGGTTGGCATTCGCTGGTCATGTTCGTTTGCGTGTGAGCAGTAGCGCTAAGTTGAGGAGTGTTCAGGGACACACGTCCTTCGGCACCTATGCCTGCATACGACAACAGAGATTGTAAGCATTCGAAAGTATGACACCATGCACAAATCCAACGCTGACCCAAGATCTCGATCTCCACGTCCAGAACGGGCGCAAGTGCCAAAGCTGCCGTGGCACCGAGTGAACCATTGTTCAATCGGAAAGGGATCAAATCAAAGGATGAATCGTTCCTGGAAATATTCGAGTTTTCGCTACACTCTTCACACATGGCAACCTACCATCCCGTCGCCGAAGAAGTTGCGTTCCCAATCATTACAAATGTCGCTGTCGCACCAGCAGGAATCTTAACCATTGTCAATCGGAGTCACGATGGATGTGTTGAGATGCAACCCACGCTTGCTTTGGCCCCGACGGTGAAGTTGAGGGCATCCGTAACGTTGAGCTCAGCACTCAAGGCCGCGCCAAAGGAGATCCCGATACTCCCAATTCCCAGGATCTGGAGCGAAATCAATTTGAGGTTGCACAAAGGAAAAACTGAAAGACGACGTACATTTACACCAGAATCCGGCAACGAAGTTCGGAGAACATCCACAGATTGTTGGAAATACGTAGCGCTTTCGATGGACGTTTCCAGCTGTATCTCGTGATCAAACTGGTGAACTGTGACATTGATGTGTGCTGCGTTGAGTGTGCCGCCCAGAACCTCAATATCCAGTTCTATTCCCACGGAGAAATTGGTGCGAGAGACACAGTCCACACATAATACCTGCACTCCAGCGTCTCCAGACACATCGATGAGCTCACTGCATAAAGATATTCGTTGAACACTCGCTTTACCCATGACACTTATCGCTTACCTAGAATTCAGGACCTGAGTTGGATCCACAGGAAATAGCTGTTGGCGGGGAGCGAAGTCGATAACGTGCTCGAAATCGAATAGATGGTCGAACCGGGCGTCGAGGGCCTGTGGCTGGCGCCAAGCACTGGAGACTCCAGCTGAATGTCGTCGGATAATTAGAACATACGGATCAGCGAACGGGATATGTGCTCGTACTAGCAGTATGGGAGATCCGGAGATACGCTCCCGTCTCAAACAACGGGATGGATTGGACAGTGAGTTTGATCTGAAGGTAGAACTCTTCTCCATGTACGGCTGACACACTGACAATCTTCAGTTCAATGCATAGAGTGCATCGCGGGCCGAGTACTTACAGCCATGCGGCCCGGCGGTCGTCCAAGTTGCATGTAAGATGGAAGGTAACAAGAATGAATGACGGTTGCAGTGACCAAGCGTTCAACACGTCGGTGTACACCTCCTCCGAACGGAAGTTCAATTCAACTTCGGTGCGGGAGGTCGGACGGAAAGTGTGACATGTAATGGTGTCGACGAGGTAATCAATATCTTCGAGAAGAAGAATTGGGGTGTCGGCGTGAGCAGTGAACTTCAAAGTGGTGGAGGGGAACGAGGCCATCGCTGAATGAAACGATCAAGATCCCTCCCTGAACGTTGAGGTTGGAGACAAAGTACTGACCGTTGGCATACTCGAGGTTAACCATGTCCTTGGGCAGAAGCTCGCGCTTCCAAGAACGCGCTCCGATGGATGACGCTCTCCGAGACTTGAACGGAACCACATGGGAAGGGCCCCCGGGGTTCCCCGCCGCCAGCCCAGACACGCCCAGAAGAAAAGCGGCAGTAGAAATGAACAGAAACCGCATGAGAAGGAGTGAAGACAGGATGGCGAGCAACAGAAGCACCAGTCCTGTATAAATATTGCAATGAACTTAGGCGCGGCGAGGACCAGATTACGAACTAGACATGCAAAAGGAGAAGTGGCAGGATGCGGTGGTTGTCAGTTCGAGGGAAATGTATCCAGCGCTGATGATCAAGCAGCGTCCGGCGCCAATCTTTCCCACCATGCGGAGAGGTTGGTCTTCGAAGCACCTGAGTTACGTTACATGAGACCAGGCACCAATGCCCCTAAGCACCTTTGTGGTTTATCGTGCAACAGATAGGTGTAGTGGTGGCCCTTTGTCACGCTTGAGCACACTGCATTCGGACCTCCATATCTTCAAAGAGCAAGTAAATCGCCCGCGATCTTAAAAAGCGCTCCTCACAATTTTCGGATGTGCTGCGCTGTCGCTAGTATGGTGATTAGTTTCCGCACCATCATCCTATACTTGCTCCCCGAGACGGCCATCCAGAAACTTCCACGTAATTCAATGGTTGAGGATTCTGTAGGCGCGATCCTTCAAAAATTTCAAATCCTGAATCCTGGTAGTCCTGGCAGCCAGGGTAAGGGTCAGAGAATCCCCTGCTACATCGAGCTAAATTGTATCTCATTGCTGTGTGGATTAGGTTTTGATGTCTTCTGCGTTGCCGATGGTCACTGCCTACATCGTGTGAATGAACATCCCGGATCAGTGGCGTCGACCTATTGGAGCCAGAGTGGCCATCGGATGCTGTTTTCCCGTTTCAAAACGGAAGTAAATTCAGACCAGGGCCATACGAGGTAGAATGGAGGCGAACCTAAACTTGGGGTTGATTCTCGACGACTGTGGGCGGGGCTGCGCAGGAATTGGAAATAGCTCTGGGACAAGCTAAAAGAAGAGTCGCGCATCCAGTCATCGGCGATCACATTAATCCCGAGTTACTGGGGTCCCTGGCATATCGTCGTGTCTCCTGAATAATCTACGGCAACTGCGGTAAATGGGATAGGTTTGAAATTCTCCCTATGAATGACCCATGGAAGTAGAGGTGGAGGACTATATTGTGCTCTGTTAGATGGTACATAATCGGGAATCAAGGCGCATCCTAGCCTTGGAGCCCACCATCGATTTCTTACGGCGAAAATGCGGTAAGGACGGAGCTCAGATGCATCAGTACGATCGTGAGAAATCATGTGTGGGCGATCATACCCATTTAGAAATTGTGATTAAAACTCCCAGGGGTGCTATAATAGGGAAGCGCTCACACCGGGGGCAAAAGCCAACACATGTGAAGGCCACATTCGTTTAACGCATGTGATGTGGTCCACATGTGGTCGGCACAGAGCAACAAAATTGGCACAAGTGCTTTGTGCGGACAAAGGGGGGCTTTGTCGGCCTGGGGCGGTCTTGGGGCGGTCGACAAAGCCCCCCCTTGTCTGCCGAAGCACCACAATTACCTTTGTTGACCACCTGCGGACCACATGTGGGGTCAACGCCGCACGGGATTGCGTCGTTGGATAGGACATGATCATAAAATGTTTCTTTTGAGCCAAGCCGCAAATTATCAGTGACGAGCTCGAAGATGGCGACGAAACTCGCGAGGTTGGAAAATCGCAACCAGCGAAGCAGAGTGGAACGCCATAGATCCAATGACCACCACCCACTCCACCTATGCCCGTTTGTGGCGAAAGTTCGATGGTGGGAGCATGCTGGTCTGTGCGAGCGCCTGCAGCCAATCCCACTGGTCCACGGTAATCCCTCTGTTTAATGCAATGCTCGCGGAGTGCTCCACCGCGAGCTTCAGCGTGTATTTGAGCTGCCTCGTACACAGGGTTGTCACCACTGCTACGATGACGTTGGTCACCTCGGGGTATTTCTGGCCGCATTGGGACAGGTCCCAGGCGATGGGAACTTTCACAACGACGAAAATGATGAGGGCCGAGCCTAACGCAGCGGCAATGCTGGTATTGACCAGGAGCCATAGCCATTTGAATGTGTCGTAATTGGTGTTTTCTTCTGAGCTGTAATCTGGACGTGGGGACTCTGGCTCGGCCAAAGATATATCCTGGTAGGAGTTATGGATGGAAAGCATCGGGATTTGGGGACGGGGAGGATAAACTCGAACAGCTTTGCTTCTCCGTGCTATCATTTTGCCGTCTATATTTACGGTTGACAACGCGTGTTTCGACCCAATAACTGTATATCTGGGCAAGACGCTTCAGAATACCTTCCGGCGTCACCAAGGCGCAGCATGCTATCGCTTTCTCCCAGCAACAGTGACATATTCAAGTCTTCCGGAAAACCAGAGCGCTAATCACGAGATCTGTTGAACCTAATATGACAGATAGGCTCCTGCAGCGAAATTGCACCCTGTATTTGGCTCTCGGCATACTCAACAGCCCATGTGGTATAAGATCAGTGGCGTTTATGTCTTGGAAAAGAATAGTGGGGTCTGAGTCAGTCTTGAGGTGTTTATGTCATCCAAGTATCCATAATTCAGAGGTAGAAGACCAATCTTGAAAGAAAGCAGAAGCGCCGCCGGCTTCTAAAGCACCGTGTATAATTAATCAAAGATACATGGACTTGGCAGTGGCCCTGAACTTTCGCCCTCGCAGGCCTGGCGGACACTACTCGCGCCAGAAGAACTAAATGATGGGTCCACAAACAAACATGTCTCGTGTTCCGTTGACGGACGGTCCGGAGAGCAACTCGAAATGGAGATTAAATTTTAAACGGTCCCTCCAATTGACACAGGGTCAAGTAGATAGCAAATCCGTCGACAGGATCAACAGATGTATGTGCAACTCAATTTGTGTCCAAGGGCTCGAACTCCCTAATGTTCCGAGCGGAACATAACAACCACTGGCAGCTGGCAGCACCTTACCACCTTCGTTCAGGTCTCAGGTGTGTCGTCGCGATGCACTGGTATTTCCGAATTCCAAGAAGCAATGTTTTATCAGATTTTGACAGTGACGGCGTTGGGAACGAATTGATCGGGCAAAAATAGTATTTAGCGAACCCCAGCCACGATGCCACCGGGTCCATCCCTTCCAGCGCTTTCCGCAACGCATGGGGCCGTCGAAGCTGATAAGCGTATGAATTCAGTCATCATTTTGTGATCGTCTAGACGTATGCGGGATTGTCCTTGTATTCATCGATGTTCTTTGTGCGCAATTTGGGTCGGTATTTGCGTGGCGTGTTTAAACGTACGCACGTTGGATTTATGGTGGGTATTCATTCCGAGTGAGGTCAGGGATGTACGGCACGTCTCCGGGCACGCACAGCGCCGCAGCAGGGCCGTGCGCACCCAGCGCCTGTTGGCGTTCTCGGGGGGGATTAGTGGGTGAGTGAGTATCGGACGCAGATGTGCTCGGCATCCTGGAGAACCAGTGGCCAGATTACATCCACTGCCAGGGGTAAACAGGGATGATCGAGCTCGAGAACGTGCAAAGAAGGAAAACCAGAGGAATACTATGGGTACCCGTTCGTAATTTACAGCTGCTTTAAAGTACATTGGCTTATTTTTTCAGTAGTGTCGGGTCCGCCCTCAGGGTCTGCCCATCAACCGAATCCACCTGCAGAGCAGTCGCCCATCTTTCAGGTACGTCGTGCCTACATTTTTAATTCATCTGCCTCACCGCACGAAACCGTAAGTCTGAGCGACTTAACACAATCGATATTGTCGCTAAAGTCAGCGGATCAAGGGCCTACATCTCCCCGCGCTAATTTACTGCGTGCAGCAAAAGGACGAAATGATAGAGCTGTGGCTGCTCCTGGTGCGTTAATTATATGACGCCCTTTTCGATCCTCCTAACGTTTTATCCCGATCATCGTGTCCCCGATGTGCCGTTAATGGCTGCACGTCGGGAATACCACGATCCTGAGGTCCGGCATGACCTCGGTTCCATGGATGTAACATGTCCAAACTGCGGCGCTCTTCATTGGGCCAATGAATGTGTTGCCAATTCTTCAAAACACGCACCGGAGTTCGGCATCTGCTGTAACCACGGGAAAGTTCAGCTTGAACGACTGAAAGAGCCCCCCGAGCCGCTCCGCCGACTGTTAGTTGGTCGCGATGCCCAAGCGCAGGAGTTTTGCAGCCATATCACCCAGTACAACTCGGCATTGGCATTCACTTCCCTCGGGATGTCGGACAATAAAACTATCAACCGCCACGGCCCAAATGCTTGGGTCTTTCGAATTTTGGGCAACCTCTGCCATCTTTCTGGCGCCCTTACCGCCCCGGAGGGTACCGCGCCATATGTCCTTTGATTGAAATGTACCACTAGACATTCACACATTTGAGATCTTCCGTAGCGTAGCACGGGCACACTGCTAGTGGATGTAATGTATACCTCAAAGGTCTTCTTTGTCACAGTTGAATCAATAGAGATGGGCCGCAACATCTTTGGTTTGGATTTGGATGCTGTCAATGTGGGGGTGCATGACTCGGAAGCGCGGCCCGCTGCTAGGTGTGGGAACCTCCTTCCTTATATAGGGAGGGGGGGGGGGGGGCTGGCCGAGGGTCGAAAAAAAAAATTCGACCCTATATCCGTTTTTCGAATCCCGATTCCCCCTTGACTTGCGCACTAAATCCACGGCGTGCAAGCCAACTGCCAAGGTGAGGTAAATCTGCGCCGGCATAAGTCAATTTGGCAAGTGAAAAAGCGAACCCGCCTTCTTCTACAATGACAGTTCTGGTCATTCCGGTTGGGCCAGGAGAAATTGCCGCGGCTGCCGCGCACTGCCGCGGCAATACCTAAGCCCAACTAAGCCCAACTAAGCCCAACTAAGCCCGACTAAGCAACATAGGAAATACTTCACTCGTGAATTCTACTACGGAACTAGGTCCTAGAGATGTACTGGACTGTTATAAAGCTTGAATATACTATTCTCTGTGTAAACCTTACTCAATTTGTGAGTGTGAAGTCCAGATTCTGTCTTGGTCCACCCAGCTTGAACGTCGAAATTGGATGGGACAAGGTACATTCTGTTTTAAATACTTTAGGGCAAGTTGGACTTCATTGTTACAGTTGTAGACATGGATGCACGCCGCGGCACGTCCGCGCGGCAGCGCCGCGTCAGTGCGCGGTAGTACCGCGTCAGTGCCGCGTCAATGCGCGGCAGTGCCGCGGCAACACAGCCACCGGGTAAAGTGCCGCGGCAGAGTGCCGCGCATGCTCTAACTCTTTTCATACACTTCCTCTTGCATAAAACCGAGTTCTAGCAAGATT
This sequence comes from Mycena vulgaris, assembly GCA_029204335.1. Classification (NCBI taxonomy): domain Eukaryota; kingdom Fungi; phylum Basidiomycota; class Agaricomycetes; order Agaricales; family Mycenaceae; genus Mycena; species Mycena vulgaris. The sequence continues at coordinate 589,801 of JARGYA010000056.1, forward strand.
TTATAACCTCAGTGGACTGTTTGGAACGAGACTCGCTGTACCACAAGCCCCGGGTACTTGATATAAACCAGATAGATAAATTTCTGAACAACACACGCCATGTTCAACTCCCCGCTTGAATAATCCAATCCCTCGCTGATTTCCCAGGTGAACTGGAGACACGGGCCCTGTGGGTGAGGATTAAGGGTTCCACCCAGGCAGTATATTAGCTCTCCAATAGGAGCCAAGCATGTATTCCGAACTCTGTGGGTCCTGTACACCTGTGATTTACTCAGTCCGCGACATTGTCACGTAATGTGGAAAGGGCCAAGTGTGAGGTGTTTTCCAAATATTCACTGAGGGGAATATTCCAGAGTTGGAATCTTTAATGGGCAGCATTTTAACTTTGAAACAATTGAAATAGCTAAGGGAACCTCTTTACCTTTCGGACCAAGGCCTGGCTCGTTTTAATTGAGAGTGAATGCTGAACATCACTTGGACTGTACCTACCACCGGAGAATTTGCTATTATTTGGGGGCGGCGTTGGAGCCTGGGTTCCAGAACTGAGTAATATGATTCATGATGCCAAGGGCACCAGAAAACATCGGTGCTTATTGAAGTTACTGCCTGGTAGTGTTGCCGCCGGCTAAGCCGATCGATTTCAAAAAATTGAGATATCGCTTCGAGTAAAATAGGGATAATTCTAGGGATATTTGTGTAACAAAAGTATCCTAAAACCGCAGGGTCTCTCAATGAAACCATATGATCTATTCGACCATTAGACAGATGTTTGACCGGCTTCTAAACGGCTCGAATTTTAACCGTTTAGAAGCCGATCAAATACCAGGGCACTGGTTGCCCCAATCCTTTGGACGCAAAGGCATACCCTGTGGCTCTTTGAGGGATGCATCCCCCCAAATATTCTCAGAATTACCGCGATTTTATTGCGAGCTAGATATTAATTTTTTGAAACTGACCCGCTTAGCCGGCGGCAACACTACTGCCTGGTGAATTTCATGTTGAATTTTCAGAAGTGAGGAATACCATATTCAGTGCAGCACATTGTATTCTTCGAGGTTCATTTTAGGGAGGAGGATAATTTGATTTGGCTCTGAATTTTATCTCGATTCCTCGTATTCAACCTCGGTTCGACTGAGTGCAAGACTGAACTTACCTCTCCCTCTGAGAACCCAGCCATTATTCGATCCAAGAGGTCCCGCAATCATCCAAGAACAGCGGTCAATTCCACAGTTGAATTGGTTCGAAATGCATGTAGGTAGAATTAGGCCACTGTATTCCACCACACAGAATCTCACTCTGAGGCACAACAGTCGGCGCGGAATTATGCTGTGATCTTTAATTGAGCCGACCTCCTCAGTCCACATACTATATGTACACATCTGTCGGATGGGAATCATGGGAGCTATGGAGAAATTTTAATAATGGGGTGCACATCAGTGCCGCGGCAGTTGCACCGGACAGAGCGCACACTACATTTATCCATCCCCAGTGACAGGTGTCTAAAATCAATTCAAGTTGAACTTGCCGGAGCTCGGGATACCTGACGATTTAACTCTCCCGAACGAAGTGCGGGTTCCGATGAATCTTGTGCCGGTTGGATTGGTGGTGCAGTTAAAACAGTGTACAACATTGGCTCTTTGTTTGGGAGCTGGTCACCAATCCCGCAGGAAGAAGATCTCGTTATCCAACAGATGTATTGAGCCTCCTGAAAACCGCGGGGTAACATGGAACTATGCAAGGGGGGGGGAGTTTAATTTAATCCCCACATCGTCTCAAGAGTGAGCAGTGTCCGAAAATCTAGGTTGAAAGTTCTGGCAGGGAGATGGGGGCATCTAGTTCAACCACGCGAGACGGGAATTTGCCACTTTGCAACTAGTGTTACCTTACATGGGGTTCCAATGGTCGGATATAGAGTGAGCTGCACATAATTCATGGCAATCAGAGTACACAAATCCCCTGGCCGTTGGAAATGCGGCCGGGTCATTAAAAATTGGTTGAATTCGATGGAACCAGCGAGAATTAGGTGCATAGAGCCCTTAGTTAGGTCCGACTTGGCTCCGACTAAGCCCGACTAGTAAATTATAGCTGTTTTTTTTTTGTGTCCAAACGATGAACTGGGCCTATTAGACCTTACGCAATCACAATTCGAGGCCAGGGAACCTTTGTTGAATGAGCTAAACACTGCGCGGCAATCGCACAGCCACCGCCGCGTCAGTGCCGCGTCAGTGCCGCGGCAGTGCCGCGGCAATGCCGCGGCAGTCGCGGCATTTTTACCCAGCCCATTCCGGTTGACTATGTACTGATGCTTGGCTCGCTTATATAAGCCCAGTTGGAACTTGGCGGCTGCGTTCGCTAATCGACGCTCCATGCCATCACTTCGGCGTATCCTCATCCGTATTGCAGTTACTCCCACAAATCTCCTCTGGCGGCCCGCAGAATTAGAACCCCCCATCATGCGCTCATTCCGCCCTAGCATGGCGTCTGCGAAGCCAAGCAAAAAGCCCACCCCGCGCTCTTCCCCGCAGCCCGGACTCATAACTGGGCGGCGCGCGCTCGTGGAATGTTCGAATTGCCGGACGCGGAAGATCAGGGTGTATGGGGGTTGCTTGCTTCAAGCAGCCAGAGCCCGAGCCCGAGCCCGAAACCCAAACCCAAACCCAAACCCCGCGAGCCATTACCTCTGTCTGTGCGGCTCCATGGCCAATTGGCTTGATTCTACTGTCATGATTGCAGCAGCTTCATCATAGACGTCGAATTCCACGAGCGAGCTGCCAACTCATAATGAGTGATCCAATAACTTGTTTTTCAACCCTGCGATCTCGTTCCCCAACCGGACCCACACGCCAAAACATATCTCGATCGCGGAGCGTCGAGAATCACTCATCTCCAGGGATCAGCGTCTTAAAACATGCCGTCGCTAGTGGAATCCCGAGCATAGGGGGGTACTGTACGGAACTCCATTCTATTCAAAATATCACAGTGTCACATGTGGTGGCATGAAAGAGTGTCAGACAAATCCAAAATACCTTATTGCTGTTTCCTCGGTTTTCCCTTATAAGGCCTTATAATAATCTTATAATCGCCTTGAAAGGGGCAAGAAATCCTGATAAGGCCCTTATCCTGTGAAAGTCGCCTTTTAAGGTCTTATAAGGCTTTATAAACACCTTTTAAGCAGACTTTCAGCTGGTCGTGCCATGATAATGCCTGATAATCTTGGGACCTCTCTTCCGACATTTTTTAGGGTTCTGTGGAATAAACCCCCGTGAGGATACCTCGGGCGGTACCACGCAGTGGAAGAGAAACATCAGACAAGACCACGTCATACAGATGCAGTTCGTGGTGCCGATTTAGGGACCAGGTCTACGTCCAAAAATTCCCAAAGTCAGATATTCCGTTATCTGTGATCCTGTGATCTGGTGATCCGAGACCGCAGTCTAGGCCCTTCCCTTTTCCGGCACGTCAGAAAGCGCTAATGTCTTTTTCTCGATCGTGCGGTAAGTTCCGAGACCACGGTCTAGGCCCTTCCCTTTTCCGGCGCGTCAGAAAGCGCTAATGTATTTTGCTCGATCGTGCGGTAAGTTCCGAGACCGCGGTCTAGACCGTTTCCCTTTCCGGCCCCTCAGAAAGCGCTAATGTTTTCTGGCCGCGTTCTAGAGGCTTTCCCTTTTCCTGCACATCATGTGATGAGTCGAGAGTCGGTTTACCTGTCCGGTCAACGTCCGGTTTCATCTGTTCAGGCGCAGTCCATTCTGGACTCCGCTTCCTATTTCTGAGTCTCGGGTGCCTTGCTTCCCACCTGAGTATAAATGTCTTGAATACACTGCTCATATGTCCCGAGCACTTTGCAAATGACCGCTTCAAGTTCACAAATATCCTGACTCAAACAGGTCGACAACGATCATAATTTGACATAAAATGTCAATCATGACATCCGCCATCAAATCCTGTTGCGTAGTCGCTCCCCACTGTTTTCTTCACCTCTCCCATCCTACATATCTTCAACGCTTTGCTCAGTCACCGAAGACGTCCCCGAACCGGCTCGCCGACGCTGTTTCTAGCGCTGCTGACCCGTCCCGTAATTTACGGTTATACGGCTTCCGTAATTCGGCAGCCGTACCGTCCCGTTGCGCTTCTTACGCGCGGTACGGGATGCGCCGTACCGTATACCGCCGTATACGGTGTCAAAACCGTCCATACGGGGATGCCAAAACACTCTGAAACCCCGGAGAAACCCGCAATCATGATGCGTCGCGAATGCAGACCAGAGCTTCCTTCGGACCACCATGCAGATCTCTAAACTCTGCAGTCTGCCGACTAATCTCAATTTTCTGAACTAATCTTTACAGTTCTCGATCCGCGCATTTCGCATGATGGGCTTCGCGCAGACTTCGAGGGGGGACAACGACCTCTCGGACCACCTCAAGAGCGCGAAGGACCGATTGAATTATCATTTTCAACTGTACGCTCCTCCCAGATCTCGGTAGCGTCGTCATCCCAGAAGTCCAGTCCACCAGTACCTGGGGCAATGATATATCACTTATTCTAATCAGAGATCCGCCGTGTTATATCAGGAACTCTAATCAGAGATCCGCCTCAACTCCTTGGATAAGGTGTGTAGTGGCGGCGGATCAGGTTAGGTGGTTAGGTGGTTAGAGGTTAGTGGTTAGTGGTTAGTGGTTAGTGGTTAGCGGTTAGCGGTTAGAGGTTAGAGGTTAGCGGTTAGGGTTAGAGGTTAGGGTTGGTTAGAGTTAGGGTCAAGGTACATATTTAAAGCGGGAACGAGGCTTTAGAGTGCCAACCTGAGATGCTCCGACTTGGGGGACCCCCCGAGCGCAGCGAGGGAGGGGAGGAGCATCGAATGGTTGGTCCCCTTCCCGCAAATGAAGGAAAATGGTGTGAATCTCTAAAAATAGACCCCATCAGCGCATCAAATTGTTGCGCCTGATGGAATTTTAACTGACGAACGGCGGGTTCCCTGGCTTTCCCGTTGCGGCGTACACTGCGGCCTTGCACAAAACACCAATTAGCACATACAACTGCAAGTCCCTGTGCTCCCGAGTCACTTGACCATCCGGCGAGGATTTGATGGAAATTGATGGATTCATTGATGTCTTGATGGATTGATAGATCACGGCGCATCTCTCATTAGAGTCCATGATATAACATGGCCGATCTCTCATTAGAGATTGGTGATATATCAAATCCCCGGTATGGCCTGTCCAGTCGGACGGTCAGAAGAGGTACCATGGGGTGTTAGAATAATCCGAGGTTGGGTTGACTCGAGACCAGAGAATTAGCAACCAGAGATTTCGTGTTTGGCTGAGCTCTGCAAACACGTAAGGATACAAGCGCCCATACACTACTTTAGGTATCAGTGTGATTAGGTAATGCTCCAGAACATTCGCCCAAGATTGAATATTCCCAACACTCCCCCTCAATTGCAGGCGGGATGTTTGCTACGGAAATGGAATGAACGAGCGTGAACTCCCCCTCGATTTGAAATCCGTCTACTCCGCTTGAATTGAGCGACGTGATGAGCCGAGTGAGTAAGCGATGGTAATTTGAGCGTCCTGAGTTCCGGGTGTGCTTGCATGAACAATGTGAGCATTGCTTGAATTTCGCGCGGCCTCCGATGAGGTGATGGTAGTGTGCCTCGAGGTGGGGAAGGATGGATGGTCAATTGCCTGCGTCTCGCATTGGTACGTCGGACGGCTGATGGCGGTCGTTAACTTGTCCAGTGCTCATTTGCATTTGCCGCCGGATTTTCGAACGGTCAGCGATGCTGAGCCTGGCTATGAGGACTCGCCTGATTCCCTCCTCACTCCCTTTCCTTCTACTTGTCCCGTTCCGCTCGCTCTGCCCCTCTACCTCCTTCCATGACAACTCTCGATCGTATTCACTCCGGCAGGGTCATTGACTCCTCCGGCACACGACGAGTTACCCCGGCCCGTGGGTCTCACTCGGATTCAGCGCGGTTATGCCGTTTTGGGTTTCTTCATCGTCGCAACGACCCTTCGTACACGCAATGGGCTCGAAGCCAAGAAGTTTGGTAGCAGCGATGCCTCGAGACAGCGAGGACTTGGTACAGTGCCCGTTAGATGTCGACGGGGCTTTGATCGCTGGAGATCGTCGCTATCGGATGTCGATCTTTGTCTTTGCCGATGCGGGGTGGTCCCGAGTAGAACTGTACGGCTGTGGTGAACGGGAGCAACCCGTGACGTGTTTGTGTTAGAATAATCCGAGGTTGGGTTGACTCGAGACCAGAGAATTAGCAACCAGAGATTTCGTGTTTGGCTGAGCTCTGCAAACACGTAAGGATACAAGCGCCCATACACTACTTTAGGTATCAGTGTGATTAGGTAATGCTCCAGAACATTCGCCCAAGATTGAATATTCCCAACATGGGGTGCCCGGAGGGCCTTATGAATGCTAGGAATAATGAATAATATACAGAGGTGGCTGCTGCCCCACGCGCCGAGTCCTCCTCGTATCCCTGCGCCTCCCAATATGGGACGGCGCGCGACGCGTTGTGGAAGAGGGAGTTTCCCGGTGCGTAGGTTCAAGAAATGGGTCGGTGATCCGGGGAGTGTAGAGTAGATTGGAGAATGTCGATGGGAAATAGTTCGCCGAGTTGTCGAGTGCAAAAATGGACGAAAAAGAGGTCGTCGATACGATGGAAAAGTGACGTGAAATGAGAGCGAGGGGGAAAGGTGATGAAACAATGTTCTTGGTGGCTAGAAGCCCACTGACGGCGTTCCGGAGAGGAAGGGGCGAGGTGTGTTGTTACTACCTCTGGGCGCTTGCCCTGCACTGACCGTGAGGATGGTGGTACGATCCTAAAATTGCACCTTCTCGCACTGTTTACGATACAAACAAGTGATGTAATGCAAAACGGGGATAAATGAAAAGTGCATATAAAAATGAATATAAAATGGTTTCCACATGCGGGCCCTCCGACCCTACCACAGTGCGGGGGATTTCGATGTCGACCTCGATATCGGCTTAGAAAAGGGAAGGAGGAGGATGGCCGCAGTAAGGACGAGGAACAGTAAGAAAGGGAGGTAACTAGAGGTGAACGATGAGTGAGTAATAAATGAATCAAGGAGGAGATGATAACGAATCGACGATCTGGTCCAAAATGCGATAGAAAACCTTCCGTAGCCTGGGTGAAGATGGAATCTCGTAGCCGATATTCAACCGATCCATCGCGTCGATGAGATTTCGTAATTCGTCGCGAATCGGCGGGGAAATGAAGAGGAGTTCAAATATGGTCAATGCGATGTGAGGGGACGAATCCTCGGTCGAGGTGTCCGCTGGTGGTATCGAATCGGGAAGGGGAATGGGAAGATAAACATCTGGTGAAGGAAGGTTCTCGACAGGTAGAAAGTGTGGTAGAGTCGATTCGCAGCCACGATCTGGGCTGGAAATAGGAGGTGGATGGACAACGCTAGGATGCGACGCGTGCGGGGGATTTGAATCGACGTTGGGCTCGACAGTGAGAGGACGAATGGCAGCAGCTGCGGCGACGTGCGGGGGATTTGATTTTGTGGTGCAACGGTCTGGACTCGAGATGCGAAGTGAAGGTTCGACTGGCGAATGCAGCGTGTGCGGGCGATTTAAATTCACGATGGGAACAGCGCTCGGGAGATGACGGGCGACGGGCGTGCGAGGAACGTGCGGGGGATTTAATTTAAAGCTGCCGGGCGATGTCGAAGGGCTACGAGGCGAAGTACGAGCAAGGCGCGAAGAGGGGCCTCGAGGAGACAGCAAATGCGCTGCAACTCCGCCAGGATGGCGCGTCATAGGAAGTGGCGAACCGTCGAATGAAACGAGACGAAAGTCGAAATTGAACATGGCGAGCTTGCTGGAGATGAGCTCGAGGGTGCGTGGGCAAAACCGTGGGTGCAGCCGATGTCTACCCGTTCCGCCACACACGAAGCAGCGGCGCGATCGCTTTTTGCGAGGGGTAATAGTCGAAGGGGAAGTATCGAGGTTGGAATGCAAAGGGGGATATGGACGCGACTGCGCAGACGATGCGCTAGACCGCACGGAGCGCGGTGCGACGTGGGGGTGTGAAGTGCGCGAAGTGACGTAAAAATGCGAAGGGACGGCGGCCGGGATCGTATTTTTGCGAGGAGTAGAAGTCGAAGGGGATATATCGAGGTTGTAATACGAAGGAGGACATGTATCCGATGCCGCAAACGATGCACAGGGCGGCACGGAGTGCGGTGCGACGTGGGGATATGAGATGTGCGAAGCGACGTGGAAACGCGAAGAGGTGGCCGCGCGGACCGTCATGACGAGGGATAAATGATGAATGAAGAGCTAGGATGACGGACCACGCTGAATACCCAAAAGATCCCACTAAAAGACCTCCCCCCTGCGGTGGTCACCACTGTGGAAGAGGGAGTTTCCCGGTGCGTAGGTTCAAGAAATGGGTCGGTGATCCGGGGAGTGTAGAGTAGATTGGAGAATGTCGATGGGAAATAGTTCGCCGAGTTGTCGAGTGCAAAAATGGACGAAAAAGAGGTCGTCGATACGATGGAAAAGTGACGTGAAATGAGAGCGAGGGGGAAAGGTGATGAAACAATGTTCTTGGTGGCTAGAAGCCCACTGACGGCGTTCCGGAGAGGAAGGGGCGAGGTGTGTTGTTACTACCTCTGGGCGCTTGCCCTGCACTGACCGTGAGGATGGTGGTACGATCCTAAAATTGCACCTTCTCGCACTGTTTACGATACAAACAAGTGATGTAATGCAAAACGGGGATAAATGAAAAGTGCATATAAAAATGAATATAAAATGGTTTCCACATGCGGGCCCTCCGACCCTACCACAGCGTGCAGGGCGTGAAGGGCACGCGTGGTTGGAGAAGCGGAGATGGCACGCGCGGATGGACTGCCGTCGGGGCGGGGGACGCGGCCTGCGCACGTACGCCCAGAAATTTGACCGGAAATGAAAAGCGTATGTATACGCATCACAATTTTTTCTGCAGCAAACGAGGGCGAAACGCGCTTGCCATCAGTTGAACTCCCACATCTCGGCTCCGCCGGCATCATCATCAAGCGGAATTGAAACCCCGCCCTTCCACGATCACGCGTTTCTTCTTTCCTTTCTCCACCACCGCTTGCCTACCCACGCGCGATGCTCTCCCTGCGCGCCCTGCTCCTCGCATCTTTCTCGCCCGTGCGCACCAGTGCCGGCGCCGGTGCTCGGCCCGTCCTCCGCGCCAACCTGTTCTCGACGCCGACCCGCTCGGCCGCATTTATGAATGTGGCGTATGACAGGCAACGAGCCCGGCCACCTCGTGGTGCACTGCCCCGCCCCGCGGACGCGCGACTGTACTTACACGGAAGCCGCCGCCGTGCGCCCCAAGCCTTGGTGCGTCTTCTTCCCTTTCCTCTGCTTCCCCACTCCCCCTCCCCCTCAGTTCCCTTTCTTGTCAAGATCCCTCCACCTCATAATGGCCTCGAAACATAGCTGAGCCGATGATACAGAATCCCGCCGTTCTTTCGCGCGAGTACTTTGCCCACGTATAATTATTCTGTTTCTTTTTCGAGAGAAATCGATTGAGGGTCAGTCGGCATGCCATTTCATTACCATGACCTCTTTGAATTTCCTTTTGCCTTCCACCACTACTGCGATGCTCTCTCGCGGCGCCTTGCTCTTGCCAACGTTCTCGCCAGTGCGTGCCAGCGCCGCCTGCATCTGTCGCCGTCATCTATCCGCAACCTCGACTTGATCCGCCGGTGCGGTATGGTGCGTTCCCACTCCCGCGTACTTCCGTCCATTTTTTCCCTCATATTCACCCAATCCCTGCCCCTTCCCCTTCCCCTCTCCCTCTGTACATAAACACTGACTGGGATGCTGGCGCGCAGCCGCCGGTGCGGGAAGAAGAGCCACGTCGTGAACAAATGCACGAAGCCGCTCATTTAGTGCCTCCGTTTCCTGCTTTCGGCTGCACGCGGCGGCTGAGGGCGAAGGTATTGACAGCTATCGTTGCGACTCAGCGGAGCATATGTTGGACTTGTCGGTGCGGTCTGGTGCGTTCTGACTCCCGCGCACTTCCGTCCATTCTTTAGCTCATATATACCCAATCGACCTAGCTTTAACTGTGCGTTCCCCTCCCAGCTCCTAGCTCGTTTATGGGCTGATATAGCAGCTGGAAGGCGGAAAACCAGGCCACCTGTAGCCGCAGTGCCCGAAGCCGCTGGCGTGCCACCTGTGCGGGGGCGAGGGCCACATCTGGTCGGTCTGTCCGGCGCATGACCCCCTTACTCAGCCCATGAAGGCCTGGTGCGGCTTCGGTCTGTACATAAACGCTGACCGGGATGTCGGTCCAGCCGCCGGTGCGGCGAGAAGGGCCACGTCGTGAACAAGTGCACGAAGCCGCTCACTTGGTGCGTGTCCTTCTTTATTCCAGCTGTGCGCCGCGCCTGACAGCGGAGACAGCTACCGGTGCGGCTCGGCGGAGCACATGTTGGACGTGTGCGCGCAACCGCTCGCGCAGTGATTCGAGGGTGGAGGTGCGGAACTCGAGAGGGTGCGTCTGTCCTGCTGTCGGTGTCGAGCTCGAGCGCCGCCAGCTGAGAGCATAACCCTGTCAGTCCTGCTTCATATCCTATTGCTTCCTATTTCATAAACTCATACGGGTATTCGGCCACGATGTGCATGAATGTTTCGCTGTATGCCATACATTATCACCAGACAGAAGGCATGTCTTATACTTTCTGACATGGTACAGTGTGAGGAGAATTGTCTGCAGCCCTGAAATCGGGACCTACAACAACCTGCTGCACCTGCGCGCTCAGCAGTACAGGCAGAAATCAACCCTAATCCCCAGCTACAGTCGGTCTTGAAGTTGCAAATTCAATCCGTGTTCCATCCGCTTAACCTTGTTGGCTATCCCAGTACGTTTTAAGCTCGGCTACGTGCGAAGTAGTTCCGAAATGGGACCGCGCTGGGTTTATTTATCCGGAACGTCCTCGACCAGTCCATGGATAACCAAAAGGTCAACGCAACCCCGTGCCGTCCCCTCCGTTTCAAGAACTTTCGTTGTAAGTCATCCAATGCTTTACCCAAGCGGATCCCCGCATTCACTTCCCGAATGCAGCCCATTGCCACCCAACGAAACTTTGAGGAAACACCATGTACACCGATCAGAAATGAAGATGCTCCGCCGCGGCTGGTATCATCTTGTGCCGCGTGACTTCATCTCAAGGTGAGTCTGGTTCTTGTTCACCTGCGTTCGGTGTGGTGAAAGTATGGCTGGTCTCGTCGTCGCCATTGTATGTATTACGACCGCTTGCAGCATGAGCCTGGCCTGCATTGGTCAATTCATCATGTTCCGACTCCGTTTTCGTCCTTGCTCATCATCCGAGGTCCTGTGTTGTTTTACCAAAAACAGGCATTGCAGAGTTACAAGCTACACGCGGAAAAGCCGGAAACTGATGACTATTCTAGCCGTACATCTCGGACTACGTCAAGGCGATATCGAATCATTTCCTGAAAACACGACCTCCACCAGACAGAACAAGACACAGAGGGCCACCCGCGGAATTTTCACCCGGATGGCGGAGTGACGGCATCGCCGGAACCCCAATCATCCGAAATGCCAATTGTCCTCATTAAGTGCGCGTAGGTCGGGGGGTTTTCCTCCTCCGCTGCCAGCGCAACCGTCAACTTGACGATATTCTTGATCTGCCGACCGTTCAAACTCCTGCTCGAGAGCGCCTCTAGCTGTTCCGCGGAAAGGGTGTGCGCAGACTCGGCTGTACGTGTTTTATCCCAGAATGCCCGCCATAGCTGTTCCTTCTCAACGCGGGAGAGATCATTGTAACGCAGCGAGAGGTGGATACGCGACTGAAAGGCTGCGTCGAATTGTTGACGCGGTTCGTCGTCAAGAACAAGATCCCCTGGAAATATCTAGGCGCAGGAGGTGAATTCGGCCAAGAGCTTGAGGGAACTGACCTACTCTAGCTGGCGCAGACAAACGGCGACCATTGCATTTCGCTCGACATCGGCCGTTTCACGCTCCTCCAAAAAAACGTCCGCTTCGTCGATCAAGACGACGGCATCCCAGACAGGAACCAAGGAGAATATCTTGGTGAGAGCTCTGTCCAAGCTCGTAGGGTCTGTTCCCAGATCCCCAGCGCTCACTACGTACAGCGGCTTTCGGAGATCTGCGGGAATATTTAAGTGAATATCTCTGCACTTGAATGAGTACGAGAGGACTTAAATTCACTTGTCGCCTTCATCGTCAACGTTTCCCCAACCCCGGGCGGGCCTGTGCGATGTTTGAATTTGATCTCACCGACGAAACAGTGCAGCGTACCGAACAGATTCATGATGAGCCCGCTTCCTTTGCCAGCCACAAAATCACCGACTGATCGTGCTTCCTTTAGGCTCGCATGCGTTTTGACAAGCCCCCGGATCAGAATCTTTCGATCGGGGTCGATCGCAAGTTGGTCGAAAGCAACGTCGTCCCATTCAATATCAGTGACACATTCAACATTCAACTCAACTGTCGAGAAGATCAGCCCATGGATCAGTAGAAATGGATTCTATACTCACACCAGCACTTGGCCGTGAGGCTAAAGCCATAGACAATCGGCGTGCCCAGCGGAAGGTCAACCTTCCACGTCGATGGAGCAGAGGTTCAGGGTGGGAGGCTCGTTGTCTTCCATCGCGTCCCAGAGTAGATCCAACAGGCCCTTGCGAGGAGTAGGGCGCGGATATTCGGGTTCCGACCGCACAAAAGTGCCTGCTCAATGTCTCAAAGTGTGTCCGAAAATATAAACATAAATGCTGACCTCGATCTATCATTATCCGGCCATCAACTCGTACTCGCCCAGATCCTCGCGACGCCAAGCCGTTGTATTGTTTATGGTGGACACCACGTAAATTGCACCACTTCCGGCCTCTGTGGATGATTTTCTGTCTGATACGGTCGGCGGCTGGATGGTATTTGATGGGATACTATCTGCCGCCGGGAAGCTGTCCACCTTAGCGTTTTTGCCCGATCAGGTACTTCGTGTACGGTCTTACCATGGGCCCTAGAGTTGGAGATGGACGGCATACATCCTGGGAACAAGCGAAGACCAGCTGGGATAATTTTGGCGAGAGTTTGAGTGCTTGGTGAATTCTTTTCTGTCGGAACTCCCAAAAGGGCAACTGATGGGGTGCTTAGCCACCGACGACAATTCATTGTTGCTGGCTCAAATGATAATCTTACAGTGCAGGATATGTTCAAGGAACCTAAATGCATTATTCTAGACATCCAAATATTGTCGCACCTGCAGAAATATAATAAGTTGGCGCTTGAAATGAGGTGAGAAATCGCCGGGACCTACGCCGCTGATAAAATGAGGATCGCGCGGGAGTTAAAGGATGGCCGTGACCAGAATAAGCTGTCTCAGCCTTCATAAGAAGTAACCAGACGTGCCCGGACCGGCTGCTCCACTCTTGCGTCGCGCTATCGAGAACCTGGCATTTAGATTTTGCTGCCACCGAAAATGGGGTGATAGTGGGCATTGGACGTCGACGAGAGAGGTATTGAAGAAATAAAATGACGAAACACATGTACAGCTCAAGGTCCATATAGGTCCATATATTCTCACAAGCTATGTCCAGTGCCAGAGCTGCAGTGTCAATGGTTCGCTTGATAGACACCCTTTTGCGTTGTGGGCTCCAAGCTAGTCTCTCTAAGACAGATACTCTATAAAATTTGTGCTCGTACTTCGCGTTATAGATCTCCAAGCCGTATTGCAATCATTTCTGGAGCTTCATGACAGAAGGAGTCCAGAATTTTGAGTGGTTGTATAGTTGGAAAAATGCTGGAGAGTAGGGAAGAAGAATGAGCCCCGGAAGTCGTGGATTGACAAAGAATTGGTGTCGAATGGCCGCTCGGAGTTAAGGAAATGATATTCTCACCCTTCGGCCCGCGATCAAGCTTGGATCAAGCGGGTCACAGCTTTCGATCAACTCATCAATTTGCCCCACAATTTGGTACAGACCCGCGCCGGCGATCATAGGCCCTCCCTCAAGTCCAACTACTTTGCAGTTCCTTGTAAGTCCTTGTATCAACAGTTTTATTTCGCAAGTGGACAGCTACCCCATCTGGACAGCTAGGCAGTCAACAATAGTATGCCGCGAGCTCCGTGATTTTCCAAGTTCCAGCGAAATTCTCTATCGTTATCCCGTGGGTTGCCGGTCCGAATTGCTGCGCCGCCGCCGACGGATCGTCAGCAGCTTCCCCATATTCGCAGGTCAAGTACCAATCCACAGTGTTAGTCGGCCACCGACTTTTCTGCCGTATTGATTTCAGTCGAAATCTTCGTGGCTCGCCCGTCGTCTCGCACAGCGCGAAGAGTATCTCCCCTCGGACGAAAATTGCCCAAAACAAATCAAACGTTACCTCCCCGTGGGCCACCAACGTCCCCATTTTTTCCAGCGTGGATGCGTACTCGGATTCCAGGAAACCAATCAAGAAAATCAGGTGTGTTTTTGTCGTGCTTTCTTCGTTCAAATTATAGCTGCCGGATGCGACCCGGATCTGGGGGAGGAACGCCAAAAGCAACTGAGGATCAAATTGAAAAATCAGTTAGACAAGAATGTATGTTCCGACCAGTGCACATACTTGTAGGACCGATCCATTCCAATTGACGCTTTCCGTGATTTTCATCGCCTCACGCAGCGCTTTTCGCAAGACAGCACTTTTGACCAAGATTTCTGGCGTCATGTTCGGGAATTTCTGTTTCTCGTCTGGACCACTTTGCGACAGACGAGAAACGCGTATTCTGCCCAGTCAGCGTACTCGTCAACGGTTTCAAGAGGTGGCGTCTCGATAGTGCCGGCATCGTGGATCATCAATCTACCGGACTCTGGCAGTCGGATCTTGTCCATGTGTTTGACTTTCAGCAACGTCCCCATCGACGCTGAGATGTGCGGATTTAGAGACGACATACAGGCGGTGCCCCAGTCGAGGGGGGATTGGCGTCCTCAACTTAAAAAGCTATTCAATCGATACTTACCGGATTACAGCATCGATTGGTTCTAACTACAGCACTTAGTCTCATCTCCGGTGCATTCGTAAATTCAATTCACGGGGCAATCATACCACCGGCGGAGTAGTTCTTTATACACCATACCCGCTGCCACGGCTTCGATCAGCTCAGGGTTATGCGTCTTGATCGTGCTCGTGACAGTCGGGACTCCACCGGTATGCTGTGATCAAGCTGTTATACTGTGAGGGATAAACCCAGGAATCACAGCTATTTCCGAATCAGTCTGAAGTTAATTAGAGCACTCCGTAAAGGCAATGTGACTTCAGCATCCGAGCTGGAACTTGAATTCCCTGCAGTTCTCAGCCGCCACCGTCGGCCAATCACAATGTGCTGTTGGCAATCCATTTGATCCCCTGCGCAAGGCTGTGGAACAGCAGGGGGTCCGATCGTGTCCGGACTCCCGGGAATAGCGACCGCTCTAACAGAGGTGTGTCGGAGATAGACAAAAGCCGAATTATGTAAGTTTCGTTCGTTATTTGTATAAAACGTATTGACGTTCAAACACTTCGCAGAACTGGTCGGCACAGTAATTGCGAGACTCACATTAGGCAGCTTCCCATGGTGTGGTTTCCGTGTTGTACTCAGAGCGCTGAACTGACATATGGCTTGCGAACAAGGACCAGGCTGACCATGTGGTGGCCAGATGCACAGAGGCTCTCCGGGAACGTCCCGAGCTGGGAATCCATAGATGTGATCGTCTCGCCGACCTGGCTGATGCACACTGGAAACGCTTTGGATTGTCGGGAGCAATCCAAGACATCGAGCGAGCCGTGACATACCAGCGACAAGCAGTCGCTCTTCGTCCAGCACCACATCCAGATAGAGCCAGTTCGCTTAACAACCTCGCGGCTGTTGTCTACGAGCGGTTTCAGCAAAAAGGAGATGCCACGGATATCGACGAGGCTGTTCAGCTGCATCGCGAGGCACTCGCTCTTCACGCAGCACTACATCCACGTCGGGCTACTTTGCTCAATAACCTCGCAAACATTATCTTCGTGCGGTTTCAGCAGAGAGGACATGCCGCAGATATTGACGAGGCCATCCAGCTGCATCGCGAGGCCCTCGCTCTTTGTCCAGCACCTCATCCATATCGGGCCCGTTTACTCAGCAGCCTTGCAAACGATGTCTGCGAGCGATTTAAGCAAAGAGGAACTGCCCCAGATATCGATGAGGCTGTTCAGCTGCATCAGGAGGCCCTCGCTCTTCACGCAGCACTGCATCCACGTCGGGCTACTTTGCTCAACAACCTCGCGAACATTGTCTTCGTGCGGTTTCAGCAGAGAGGACATGCCGCAGATATTGACGAGGCCATCCAGCTGCATCGCAAGGCCCTCGCTCTCTGTCCAGCGCCTCATCCAGATCGGGCCGGTATGCTCAACAACCTCGCGAACACTGTTCATGAGCGATTTCAGCACAGAGGAGATGCCACAGATATTGATGAGGCTGTTCAGCTGCATCACGAGGCCCTCGCTCTCTGTCCAGCGCCTCATCCAGATCGGGCCAATTCACTCGACAACCTCGCGAACACTGTCATCACGCGGTTTCGGCACAGAGGAGATGCCACAGATATCGACAAGGCTGTTCAGCTGGATCGCGAAATCCTCGCTCTTCGTCCAGCACCACATCCAGATCGGGCTAGTTCGCTCAGCAATCTCGCGATTTCTGTCCACCGGCGGTTTCAGCAGAGAGGAGCTGCCACAGATATTGATGAGGCTGTTCAGCTGCATCGGGAGGCCGTCACTCTTCTTCCAGAATCACATCCTTATCGGGCCAATTCGCTCAAAAACCTCGCGACCGCTGTCAATGACCGGTTTCAGTGCAGAGGAGATGTGACAGATATCGACGAGGCTGCTCAGCTGCATCACGAGGCCCTCGCTCTCTGTCCAGCGTCCCATCCAGATCGGGCTAGTTTTCTGAGTAACTTCGCGAGCGCTCTCCAAACACGATTTCAGCAGAGAGGAGATGCCACAGATATTGATGAGGCTATTCAGCTGCATCACGAGGCCCTCGCTCTGTGTTCAGCGCCCCGTCTAGATCGGGCCAGTTTTCTGAGCAACCTCGCAAGCACTGTCCACATGCGGTTTCAGCAGAGAGGAGATGCCACAGATATTGATGAGGCTATTCAGCTCCATCACGAGACCCTCGCTCTCTGTCCAGCGCCCCACTCAGATCGGGCCAGTTTTCTGAGCAATCTCGCGGACACTGTCCACACGCGGTTTCAGCAGAGAGGAGATGCCACAGATATTGATGAGGCTATTCAGCTGCATCACGAGGCCCTCGCTCTCTGTCCAGCACCTCATCCAGGTCAGGCTAGTTCGCTCAACAACCTCGCGAACACTGTCATCACGCGGTTTCAGCACAGAGGAGATGCCACAGATATTGATGAGGCTATTCAGCTGCATCGTGAGGCCATAACTCTTCGTCCAGCACCACATCCAGATCGGGCCAGTATGCTCAGCAGCCTCGCAAATGTTGTCCACCAGCGGTTTCTGCAGAGAGGAGATGCCACAGATATTGATGAGGCTGTTCAGCTGAATCGCGAGGCCGTCATTCTTCTTCCAGCATCACCTCCATATCGGGCCAATTCGCTCAACAACCTCGCAAACGCTGTTAACCAGCGGTTTAGGCAGAGAGGAGATGTCACAGATATAGATGAGGCTGTTAAGCTGCATCGCGAGGCCCTCGCTCTTCGTCCAGCACCACATGCAGATCGGGTCAGCTCGCTCAGCAACCTCGCGATTTCTGTCGTCGAGCGGTTTCAGCAGAGAGGAGATGCCACGGATATCCACGAGGCTGTTAACCTGCATCGCGAGGCCCTCGCTCTTCGTCCAGCACCACATCCAGATCGAGCCAGTTCGCTCCGCAACCTCGCGATTTCTGTCTTCGAGCGATTTCAGCAGAGCGGTGATGCCACAGATATTGACGAGGCCATCCAGCTATATCGCGAGGTGCTCGCCCTTCATCCAGCACCACATCCAGAGCGGAACGGTTCGCTCATCAACCTCGGGAACTGTTTTTTGTCTCTATACAACCCAAGACCCCCGGGTTAATTCTCTATCCGACGCTATCCAGTTATTAGAGGAAGCCTGCGCAGATCCATCGGCCGCTCTACTGGTCCGTTTCAACACAGCGAGATACTTGGCTTTTGTAGCCCACAAAAATCATCACTCATCTGCCTTGGACGCTTATAAAACTGCACTTGGGCTTCTACCCCGTCTTGCAGCACTGGACTTGGATATTAGGTCTCGCCAGGAAATCTTGGCTGCCACACAGACCTACGGTCTCGGATCTGATGCTGCCGCGTGTGCTATTGAGCTAGGCCAATACGAGACGGCTCTTGAGCTCCTCGAAGCAGGGTGTTCTGTCTTCTGGTCTCAATCACTGCATCTTCGCACGCCACTCGACGATCTCCGCTCTTCTCATCCCCTGCTCGCTACCAAGCTCACCGAATTGTCGCGGAGGCTTGAGCAAAGCTCTTTCCGTGATACAAGCCGTAACTTTCAGTCTGATAGCCATCACAGAGTAATGTTGCTCGAGGCGGAGGGGTTGAACTGTCGGCACTTGAACCGCGAGTGGGTTGCAACCGTTGAATCTATCAGATCCTCGGTCCCAGGTTTCGAGGACTTCTTGCAGCCCAAGCTGATGCAGACATTGCAGCTTGCAGCAGAGCATGGACCTGTGGTGGTTCTCAATGCTGGGGAATCATCTTGCACCGCACTGATTCTGGATTCGCTCGGCAGCGTCCAATGTATCAATTTACCGGTCATAACTCGACCCATTCTGAACGGAATGGCTGAAATCACCCGCGCCCTCGCATCTCCCAGTCCCAGCGCCTTCCTCGCGATCCTAGACGAGCGAGGAGACGACTTGGCTGCGGCCGGTCGATTATTGGGAAGAGTGGTGTACGAGCGGGGTGCCCGACCGGAGGACTGGTTCAGGAAGATCTTGGGCCTATTGTGGATCACGGTTGTAAAACCGGTCCTGAGTTCCTTGAAAATTCAGGTTGGTCGTTTCGCTTTTCATGTGAGTTACATTTCTAATAATCTAGCAGAAATCCGACGATCCACCCAGAATATGGTGGTGTCCAACGGGACCTTTCACCTTCCTCCCCATCCACGCAGCAGGGAGATATGACGAACCATCAATCGACGAAGCTGTAATGGACTATGTGATCTCCTCCTACACACCTACTCTCACGGCTCTTCTTTCTCCCCCTTTCCACCATTCACTGCAAACCACCCGCTCAGGAGCACTGTTATTATTCAGCCCAACACACCAAACCACGCAGCCTTGCCTTACACGAAGGATGAGTTACGCAAGATAGAAGAACAGATTCCGAATGAATGGCTCACAGTTTGGGGATCTAGCACAGCTTCACTCAGCACAGTCTTGCCGCAGCTCCAAACGTCCTCCATCATCCATTTTGCATGCCACGGGATTCAAGATACTGAGAAGCCGCTTCAGAGCGCCCTTCTAATAGGCAGCGAGCGTTTAACAGTGGCACAAATAATGAGGCAGTCCGGAATCTCACACGATGGGGGTGGAACTGCGGGAAAGTACACGGGGTTAGCCTTCTTGAGTGCCTGTGAGACTTCCACGGGCGACAAAAATGTACCGGACGAGGCCATGCATCTCGCGGCGACCCTGCTATTTGCGGGGTTCCGCAGTGTGGTTGCAACAATGTGGTGAGCTTCAATCAATCAATCATTCTCCCTGAGTTCATAATCAACTCACGCTGTTCCCAGGACGATGCACGATCCCGATGGGCCCGAAGTCGCGGAGGCATTCTACGGGCATCTCTTCCGCAACGCGGATCCAACCTAAAACCCCCCTGTGTTCCCCGACCTGAGTGAATCTGCCGAGGCCCTTCACCTGGCGGTAAAGAAATTGAGGACCCACGTTCCGTTTGCGCGTTGGGTCCCTTTCGTTCATTATGGCTTGTAGTTATTCTGAGGTTCCAGCTTCAACCAAGAGCTTGCCATATTTTTCTGAGACGGCCGCCGGCAGAATCCGAAATCTGAGAAGAGACGCCGGGACTCCCAGCGCAGGCAGGGCGATACACTGCGCCAGTGGGTGCCGTACAATGTGGGCCGCTCAGGGTTCATCTCGACAGGGGGGTGATGCGTGACAGTTTCAACCGATTCGATACTTTGAAAACCCCCGAGGGGACCGTGACATGGCGCCAAAATTCGACAGCCAAGACCTCAGGCCTCAATATGGAGGGATGTAAGCACCACCAAATCCCAATCCCAAATAAATCAATCCAATTAAGGGGCCCACCCAACCGCACACGGTACACCATTTGAGATTTGATGTTTGACTCTCTGAAAGGGGATGGGGGAGGGGACGTGCGACAGGGTGCCGGTTAGCGGAGGAAGGAGACAAATTCACGGGGGAAAATGGTATACACTGCCAGAGCGAAGTCGCCGCGAGGACCAGATTAGAACCGGTTCAGTCCGTGAGGCCAACCTCCCGGTCTGCGGGCAGGGGCCTAGCTCTGGTATCCGTTCGTTTGCCGACGACATCCGGTGGCGTGTATAGAAAGGGTTTTGTTTCTGTTTCTTGCTTAGAAGACACGTTGCCCCCCGAATGCACAGGTTTCCACGCCTTCATGACTCGAGCCCGAGTCGAACGGGCTTCTCCAGCATTATCAAGGTCATTGTCAAGCATAAGCAAGGTCATTGCTTTCCTCCTACAGGCGGCAGGTGCGACCTCCACTACCGAGCCGTTCTATATCTGGAACAGGGTGCGTCATCTTCTAGGCAACCTCCTCTTTATATCAGTGCCAATCACTATCGATCCCATCTGTTTGTTTCTTCTAACATCGGCAGAGAACGCACCCCCCAAACACGAGTCGAACGGGCTCCGCCTGCAGTGCCCCACGCGGTCAACCCGGACCGCATAATCCGCAGATGTGGATGTGGAACGAGCACCACCGAGCCGAGCCGTTCCTATCGACTTGAGTGCTAGTCTGGATTAATATTAAGTACTTATACTTAAATACAAGCGAGAAAGGCATACGACTCGGGGTATTTCGCAGCCGCTCCGGCCTACTATATATCCGCTTGTGGGCTGTATGAGTATCAACTTAACGGAGGCGGGGCGGGGCGGGGCAGGGAGGGGCGGGAACGGAGAAGAATGCGATGAGCGGAGCATGTGAGGTGTGGTTCCAGCAGGTTCTTGGGTCGACTCGGAGTTGATTATAATTTTATAGAATATAGAATGAAAAAAAGGACAAACACCAATCCAACGTATGGCTCGGGCCCGGGTCGAACGGGCGTCTCCTGCGTACCCCTCTCAACCATGTATATAGTTTGCAGGGGTGGACCGTCCACCACCGAGCCTCTCTTGCCCTTGCGGTGTCGCTCCTTTATTAGAACGACAAGCTCGACTACAAGATCTAGAAGCGGTGGAAAACACGGTGCCCACGCGCTCATGGCTCGGCCGAGTCGAACGGGCTCCGCCTACAGTCCCACACTCTGAATCGCTACCGCATAATCCGGATTCTGCAGATGAGAATGCCCCTTGTGGACTGAGCACCACCAGCACCGAGCAGATCCCTACGACTTGAGGGCTGGTGCTCCGCTAATATTAAGTACTTACTTATACTTGAGTATACAAACGAGAAGGCACACGACTTGGGGTATTTCGCAGCCGCCCCCTATTTAATATCTGCTTGTGGGCGGTACAGTTTATGAGCTGAGATTATCAAAGGGGGCCAGGGACGGAGAAGAATGCAATGAGTTGATGAGTGGGTGCGGTCCCAGCAGGTTCTAGGGGTAGTTGATTATATAGAATAAAAAAAATTGAAGGATAAACACGATGCAGGGACGAACAGGCACGGGCGTCTCCTGCATACCCCTGGCAACGCAACAATGTACTGTATATAGTTTTCAGGTGTGGACCGGCCACCGCCGAGCCGTTGGCTATCAATGGGTCAACCCACACACTTATGGCGCGGCCCGGGTCGAACGGGCTTCACCTGCCTGCACCTTTGATTTCGGAGCGGGGTGTGGACGGTAGTCGCAGGTAACCGATGGCATAAAGCGCCATAGCTCAATCAGGGGATCGTGAGCCCGGCCCGTGGGCAGCAAGTCGCGATTCTGGCGAGCGAGGTAGCGGCTCCGCCGGCATCACGCGAATTGAAACCCCGCCCTCCCACGGTCACGCGTTTCTTTTTTCCTTTTTCTCCTCAGTCACCACCGCCGCTTGTCCACCCGCCCGCGATGTTCTCCCTGCGCGCCCTGCTCTCCGCGTCCTTCTCTCCTGTCCGTGCCAGCGCCAGCGCCGGTTCCCGGCCCGTCCTCCGCGCGAACCTGTCCTCAACGCCCGCCCGCTCCGCCGCGTACGGTGCTCTGTGGTGCGTCTGCCTCTGCGTCCCCCCTCGCATCCATTTTCGCTCATATACACCCAATCCAGCTTCAACTGTGCGTTCTTCTCCCCCTCCTCCTCCTTCCCGGCTCCTAGCTCGGCGATGTCCCGATACTGACTGATATGAATGTGGCGTGTGGCAGGCAACAAGCCAGGCCACCTCGCGGCACACTGCCCCGCCCCGCGGACGTGCCACCAGTGCGGCGAAGAGGGTCACCTCGCGGCACAGTGCACCAACACAGACGCCGCGGCCGCGCGCCCCAAAGCTTGGTGCGTCTCTCTCCCTCCCCGCGTGTGCGCAAATGCTGACTGGCCCGATGCTCATGCTGTGTAGTTACCGCTGCGGCGCGACGGACCACCTCTCCGCCGCCTGCACGAAGCCGCGCGCGTGGTGCGTCCCCTCCCTCCTCCCTCCCCCGCTGTGATGCACGACTAACGACGCACGGCAGCTACCGCTGCGGCTCGACGGACCACCTCTCCGCCGCGTGCTCGCAGCCGCGCACCGCTCCTTCAAGTTAATTCGAGAGACGCGTGTGTTCCTCGGAGGTGCGTCTGCTGCTCTTACTTCCGCGCCGCCGGCTGAGCGCGATGTTTACAGGAGAGAAGGAGAGGAGAGGAGTGTGTGCCTAGAGAATCGATAAAAGCTCCTCCGGGGCGCTGTTTCAATACTATCCTATATGTGCCTACAGCACGTCCGCGCAATGCAATCCCCTTCCCCTCCTCTTCGACGAGGGTGACGATTGATTCGCCGAGCTCCACGTATTCGGTGCGATGCTTACTCCCATTCCCATTCCCGACGACAGCACTCGGTCCCCAAGCGCACCCCGGGGCCGTCGCCGTAGTCGAAAGGTCCCGTCGAAAACTGGTCATGAGGCTCGCACGTGGCTATCTGTGCGCGTCGCGGGAGCGAGTGCGAGTTCACGCCCGCGGATTCGGCTGCGCCTGACTTGCGCGAGCACGTCTATGTCTGGGACGCGCCCGACTCCGACGAGGACTCGGACGAGGGCGAGGGCGAGCAAGCTCGCCGGTCTCCCTCGGCTCGGCACCACGTCGAAGGTCTGAAATTTGGACAAAACCGCCGATATTTTGCGAACCTCGAGATTCAGCACGGCCGACGAATGCTCCCTATTTTAAATGGACAGATCGGTTGCCCGGTGCCGCGGGCTATCCCTGAGTCTCACTGTGGACGCGTCGCGCGTCCCGTCGGAGTGTACAACCCCGCCCGTCGTCCGTAGAGGCTTTGTCTCTGCTCTGCGGCCGCCCGTTATGCCCCTTCGTCGTTCATTGGCGTTAGTGTGCCTGGCGCCGCCAGCCCTCCGTCGTACACTTCAAAGTGACTGGAAGATCACTCGGGATAATCATAAGTGTACTCCCTATTCTCTTCAGCTATGGAGCCCAGGCGCTGCCGCTTGCGGGACATGTCGATGCTACTGTATCTCGGGCTAGGGAGCCTGCGTCCGTCTCGGCGCACTGTCCTTCATCTCGCGGTATTTTGTCCTTGCGTTGTGTGTCAATGAACTTCAGGCTAATTTGGATTCTAGTTGGCCAGATGTCTTGCCCTCAAGACCCAACGAAATCGAATCCGCATCTGCATCCGAGTCGGCAACGCGCTTCTTTCCGTACGAACTGATGGTCTAAGAATTACCGGTGTATGTATGTATGCCTGCCAGTGCGCGTACGCGATGGTCGATGGCCGATAGTGAATATTGAAATTGGTAACAGTTCTCCGTGGCTCCCAAATCCCCGGGCTATTTCATTCCGCCGGCGCTACAACTAATGTGCTCTTCAGAATGTTTTGCAACCCACGCTCCCCTATCTGCGCTGCACTCTGTTCGGTCTATCGGGGCTGGTTCTGGGCAGCACTGCATGAATAACTGTTCAGTTTGCCTGGTGCAACAAATATTCAACATCTGTCGACGGTTCCTTCCGCAGTCCATGCCTGTCTCACTGTCCACTTCGATCATTCACATGTAATCGGACGATCTGGCTGGCCGGGCAGATGCATTTGGTCCCACCGCGATTTTTCTGGATCTGGCCCAGGTGAGTGTCGGAAATTAAGAGGTTTACGTTATAAGCGCATTGTAAGCAGCCTGTAAGACAATCACAACTAGCGAACAAGTCCTTCTTGCAATGCCTCGGGCGCGTTGCCCGCTCCTTGCAAGGCCTCGCTGGTAGACCCAAACTCACATCACCGATCGCAGACCCTTCCCACTTGCGCGTAGCGTCGGCATTCTCGCACACAACATGAATATCGGCCCAATATCCAACCAATATCCAAGTGATTTAGTTCCTTTTCTATGGTTTTCTGTCGGCTCTGGCCGCTCTGCTGCCGTATCTCGGGCACAGGATGAATACCCGTTCTCTGACGTTATTTGCCAGCACGGGACGGGCCTCTAGGTGGTTTGTGCCTCCATATCATGCTTCCTCCCTGTGCTGACAGTCTTGACTCACTGTAGAAGAACATTCCGATCAGCGATCTCGTGCCTCACCGTTCGCGCCTCCCTACCTTTCGAATCGACAATCCTCGGGATGCATAGGAGAATCTTCGAGCGTAGGGTCTTACAGTTTTGGAACGAAATGTGCGTGACCTACGTTTCACACAAAATAACAGGAGGCTCTTCATCGTGAGAGTTATTATCTCTGAAATATCCGGCCACGGCGGTGCTCCACGCTGTTGGGGCTCGTGCGCTTTGCTGTAGGTGGGTTCAACAAGCATTCCGTTTTGCGTTTCAGGCCATTTGCACTTCCGCCTTTTCAATTCCCTCGAACTTACATCCCAACCGATAATGGTTCATCTACAGCAGAACGGCCAAGAAATGCTACACCCGCTCGTACCCCTCGACGCCGTGCTTGTCGAGCGCTAACAGTCTTACGCATGCAGCCCTGCCGCCGATGCTGTCCATCGTACTCCCCCGTGGAGTAAAACTCCGCCGCGCGTCGTCTGAATGCACGCGCAAGCAAAGTGCGCCGTCGTCGATGCCACCGCACCTCATCGTGCTCAGAGCGAAGAGCCCGCCACACGCGACGCTGCGTCATCCGCCGTTTTGACTCTTACGCGTGTATGCGGTGATCATTAAGCGGAGATTGAAAGCCTTCAAAAGTCGGACGCATGAGTGACTCTATAGTGAGAAAAATCGAGTGCGATGTGTCGCAGCTTCCGTGGACACCCCCGCCCATCAGCTGAAGTCTCCAGAGTTCGTTCGGCTCGGAGGGAGAAAATAAGAAGGGTCCGATCGTCTAGTTACGATTTTAGAAATATTCCACGCTCGAACGTATATTATTGGAGAGCAACCAGCGGTCATTATCCCGTCGACTTCCCTCTGGCCTGGGCCGAAACCGAGACGATGGGATTTCCATTTCCGTTGGCGGCATTGGCGCCTAGAATGCATCAGATGGCGCTCCTCAACGCAGAGCTTATGTCCGTGGATCATTCATTGCCTTGGCATGTGTTGATGACCGCCCTCCCGCCGGTGCATACGTCGGCGCTAGAAGGTACCTCCTTCAGTAAAGAGGTATTCTCGGGCTCGGCTGATACTTACCAGAAGGAAGAGGCAGATCTTCCTTCCACACCACTTGCAGGATTCAGCGGTACAGAATATGCTGTTTTCGCCGGTGACAGTGCAGGCTTGAGTTCCCAAAGTATTGAGGAAGGCGACGGCATCTGCCTCTGAATAGGCGGATGGAATCTCGCCGCAAACGGGATTTAAGCGAGCCTCGAGTCTCTTCATTTCCTCTGGACCAGCGTTCGTTAGGCTTGCGTTGAAAAAAGGAACGATCTTGTACCGGAAGTGGGATCCGGGAACACGCTTGTACGGATCTGCGAAAGTCAAACTGAGAAAGGGCAAGCTCGGACGGCCGGGTGCGGGAATGACCTCAGGGGAGTCTTCCACTGCGCCAGGGACAGCTTTGACGACGTGGCAGAGGGCCAACGCGACAACTGTGAGCATGGAGGTCATTCGAAGGCTCATGTTAGCCGTCACTAATTTGCGTGTAGAGGCTGAAGGGAGGTTGGAGTGAGTGCAGTGGACCGCGGACCGTGGACCGTGGACGACATTTATATCTAGGACGTATATTTACACGGCGCTACATGGCATCAGCGCCCACCAGCGTATATCGCGACTGCCGTGATCCCCTGATTTCATCGAGGTTACCCAAGAAAATTACATTCAACCACATACTTCGTTAGACCATTCTAACGTCACAACGCCCGGGACCCGGCGCCCGGTGCCTTGGCACGGGACGGGATTATGTACGCTCCACCTTTAGTCGCTTCTTCACCTGCCCAATTGACAATGTCGTGACTAGACGTGGACTCGAGCTCACATCCTTCCAAAAGACCAGACCTACATTTCTTTAATTGGGAGAAAAAAGAACGGCGGGAACGAAAACTCTCTCCTGTGCCCTGAGATCGGGCGCTGGACTCATTTCAATTCCGATATATAGCATTTAGCGCCGTCCGATGTTGCAGGCGATACAATGTTACGTCCAGCGCCCAGGGGATTTCAATCCATGATGAATGGTGAACGTCGAACACTTGCCGCGCTTTGATCTCAATCGCCTCCCGCTTTTGGGACAGCTTCTTCCCCACGTTACTCCAGCGCTTGTGGGACGTCCGCGCGCCTCGCCACCAATTTAATCCTCGATCTCGCCGCTCTCGACATCGTCCAAAGGCGCACTGCCGCAGCATCGACCCCGTATTCCGCATCCACGACTACTTCCGCCACTCGCATTGAGATGCCCGCGCCTAATATTGTTGCGACTCGTAAGCAGACTGGTGACGAGTCTACCTCGAGCTCAGCAATGTGAACCCTTTCCACATCAAGTCACACAACAACACATCACCCCTTTAACTGCGCACACCACCTCAGCGCCGGACCCGATACCACCACGCGCGGCGAACGCGGAGTACGACGGCGACATACGGACTCGATGAGTTTGTGCGGCTGGTGCAGGTTATTGGTTTCGCTTTCACTGTAGGATGAACTTGAAGTTGCTGACAGATACTTCCTTCCTTCATTTCTTCGTTAGGTTATCTTATATTACCTCGATTTCTGCGACCCCAACTCCGTGCTTCGTTGTATTGTTACTCCTCCCCCTCGTTCTCTCCCCTCTCTCATCGGCACATTTTTTTATTCATTACCTCCCGCCCGCCGCCTTCTTCCCTTCTCCATCTTCCTCTATGCTCTCTTTCATCTTCCTTCCCTGGACCGACCGACTCCACGTGTGATTCGCGGGCCGGGAGCGGGGCGACGTGCCAAGTTCAATGTACCACTCCTCCTCTTGCGTGCATTCGCCGTGCTAACAGCTTACTAGACGAACTTTCTGCCCTGACCACGCATCCTGCGAGGGCCGTCTTACCATCGCGCCGACGGTGCCCGCCGGCAGGAAATTCCGATTTCTCTCAGTCCCGGGATCGAGATGAGTCCAAGCACGGGTATTTTGGTGTTAACTCTACCGATGCAGCATAATCAGGATTTATCTCGCGCTTCACGCCTACCCGCACTCGACCTCGTTGTTCGCGGTATCTCCACTGCCGGTTCCGATGACTGAATGGGCTGTGGTGAGTTGCAATTCTTGTGTTCAATAACTTGGACCGATACCGTTTGACGGACTCAAGTTTTTGAATTGATTAGTTGGGCCTCGTGTTGTGAGTTCCGCGGTTGATTCGGTTGTGTTGCGGGTCGAGGGTGGCACCATCGCACGGGGGATCAGCGGCGACAAGGAGGGAAATCATGTATTGAGGATGTACACCGCCGTTTGGAAAAATTGTTACGGAGATGTTTTGGCCGTAATGTTGCGAAATGATCGGCGAACCATCAATCAATAAAGTTGGTAAGGCCGACAAGCGGCACGGCCCGCTACCCAATAATTCATGAAATATTTTCTTCAATTCAAGTTGCCTCCTAGTCATCCAGTGTGCCTCGCTTGAATCCATTGGCCGGCTCACAAAATCCATATGGATTTCCGATTTTGAACATTATCACCTCCTCTCTTCCTGAAAGGAGGGAGAGCTACGACTTCGAGTTCATTCGATGAGGTATGGCATCGAGGAGAAGGTGTTTGGTTTGTAGAAGGATTAGAGCCGTACCAGGATAAGGATCTGTCGTTCGCAGCGTCGACTCGAATGTGTTCAACAATCAACTGCAGAACACGATTTTCTTTGTTGAGATATTAAAGAAAGTCCTCATTGATCAGCGGGTTGGTAGGGCATTCCAGATTTGCCAGGCATTCACAACAAAAGGTTTAACATGCTCACGGAGCCATTCCGGAGATAGGAAACGAATACAAAACAAATAAAGGGTAGTTATGTCTTCAACTGGACTCGCGGGTAAATCATGATGTGGTCTATGATTCCGCACTGCACAGCAGAACTTGATCCTGGTTCTTTTCTTTGAGTTAAATTATCCAGCACTTTGAGCGTTAATGTGCAATCATGGTCACTGCGAGACTCCTCAGCTATTTGGAACCGGGCCCGAGAAATTTTTGTTAGTCTCGGATCAGATTTTTTTACCCTGCCATTCGTGGCGTGTATCAGTACATGTCTGGGAGTGAAATCGACGGATGCTCTTAGAGAAATCGAGTGTAACGTCCCGAGAGCTGTGTAATCAGCACGCAGCAATCGACTGTTGGATTTTTCTGGGACATGAATGTCATGGAGAAAGAACGCCAGCCAGAGATGTGGAAGAACGGGTCTTGAAACCGGCAGGCGAAATCGTCTCCGCAGGGCTGCGTAGAGCAGCACACAGTTTAAAGCACAGATTTCGAACGGCAGAGACTATACACGAGAGGCGATTCAATTACATTCAGAACACATTAGGACATTTATGTTGGCGATATAAATGCCTGGGAAGGAGGCATGGCAAGCAGACGAAGGGCCACAGAAGTCGACGGTGAGGTCGGTGCAAACTCCGGTCACAACGATAAAGCAGTTGAAAACTTAAATGCGACACCCGAGGAAGACATCACGAAGACTATTCCAAAAAACAAAAAAAAAACAAAAAAGAGACATGGAAATCATAGATTCAGAGTGTCGAACAGACGAAGAGTGGATGGAGAACGACAAGCTAGTTCATCGCACTCACACACGCGGAGAGAGGCTATTTTATACGAGTAAGCCAGGAAGAATTGGGTTATGAGGGAGTGATGCTTACGCTCCGAGGGCACACCTTCCACATGAGCAAATTGAACACGTTCAGCGGTGACATCCATGGGACAAGTTATGGAGACATTTTGTGACGAGCCGGAAGAAGCTTACCAGAAATTTGGGCTTCAAGACGTTGACCGAGGACCTATACGGGGTCACAGGCGAACGACGCCTGGAGAAAGATCGAAAGAGGGATTCGGGACAGTGTTGCGAAATAGGACCGACCATCAACCGCAGCCCCAGGACAAAAGCATAAGGAAGGCCCGAGAGATAGCCAGATCCAGGGGGATGGCACATCCCGAACAATAGTACAGCGGGGAGAGCGCACCAGAAGTGACACGCCATGAATTTATGAGCCGAGATTTCTCAGAAGACAAGACTCCAGAGCCAACGGAGATCATTCCTATTCCCGGTAGAAATATGGACATGGATGTCGCAAAATGTTGGGGAGAAGGACATTATTAAAACAGGCATTAGGGGACAACAGAAACCGCAACTTCGCCATTGCGCCGGCTGACTGGCAAGTGGAGAACAGCTCGGCGCAGTTTCGGTCGGATCGGTCCATCGGAGAACATTCTAGAGGGCATAATAAGCGGGATTATGAGATTCAACTCGCTAATCATCCGCCGCGACCGCGGCTTGTGCAAGCCGAGAGTTAGCCGACGAATTTTGGCTGAGAAGAGGTGATTACGCTAAAACTGCTGACGAAAATGTGATGCACGCCCAAAAGCAAAAATTAGGGCTCTCATAATACCCGTACCTTACGGTAGCGGGAATGTTGTCGACAACGTTGCGAAAACAAAAAGTGTCAAATCCCCTGATGCTTTGGTGACATGCTGTTGCGAAAACATCCAATCCAATGTTTCGCTGAGGTTCACCGAACATCTAAGAAACCCAAAGCTGAACATTCCAGTTTACTGTGAGTGTTTGCATTGAATGCACGAATCAATTTATATTTCTACTAGACACGACACGGGAAACATAGAATGTGTATATTCGGCGCTGAGGCCCCTCGTTATCCGCACTGCCGTCGTCCTGCGCGATGCGCGTCATGTTCAGGCCTCACGCTGCTGCTGCGCCGGCCGCTCAGAATCAGAGTCTCGTGGGGTTGTCCGGTGGTGAAGTGCAGGGAGGCCGGCGCCATGTGTAGTGTTTGGACACGCTCGTATGCTTGGAATGGATGGTGGGGATTGTGTATGAGGCAAGAGGAAGACACCAGGAACCACCCAAGCACTTCATTGTGGATCAACTTGAGACACACGCGCGGCTGCTTGAAGTGACAGTGGATCTTCCGACACAAGACTTGGATGATTCTAGGAGGGAGTGTAATTTTGAAGTTGCGGGACTTGACGAGCTTGGATGTACAGATCACCCACAACAGTAAGTGGCATTTGCGACATTTGGACCGCGTATTGGCTTGTGAGCTTGGCGAGAGGGCCCCAGTGGCGGCATGGTTGGGGGCAAGGAGGAAGATCTGTGTGTTGCCTTTCGTATGGCGCGCGAAGGCCTCGGCCATGCCTCGGCCGATGTCAGATGTGCTGCCGACAAGTATTGCGACCGGCGTGTAGGAGGGTGCGAAGTTTGCGTTGAAGGCTCGAGCCGTAGAGAGGCACGGAAGTCGTTGGAATCGACTGTGCATATGCGTAGCCTTGCGCCGCATCCGACGGACGTCGGACGTCCTATGGAGCCTTGAGGAAGCAGTGGCTTGAGGAACATCTTTGGTCTGGTGCACGGGTCTCGTAGGTAAGGCTCAAAGAGCTGGGATGGAGGTTCGCGAACGTTGCCTGAGAATTGAAGGTTGGGGACGAGATGAGACTGGCGGTGAAAGTGGGGGGAAAAGCCAAGGACGACAGCAATACGAACGCTGACACCTGTTTGTCGTTTGATGCGCACGGACCTATCTGCCGTATACGACATCTTCCGTTTGGCATTCCTCCTGCGTATATAGCCAGCATTCAACAGGTTTAGTTTGAGACGTCACTCCTCTAGCTTGTACCAAAGTAGACCGGATATAATAAGTTGGACCCCCGGTTGATGATGCTCTGAAACCATTCACTCAAATGTCTATTCTGGGTCGCAAGGATGTCACGACAACATTGCAGGGACCTTTTAGCAACATTTTACTTTCAATACTCGCGGAATGTCAAAAGAACACATTTTAAACATCTCGCAAAACGTTCTGAGATTATCCGACTCAATTGTTTGAGAAATATAGATCTCGATTGGCGGTGTATCCCTGCATCTCCGTGTGCGTAGGTTCGCACGGCCCACCGAGCCCGAATACTCGAACTAATTAATTACCTCCCTGATACCGACTTCTTTCCCCCCGGGGACTCCTTTCGCGGGCGGTGTATGGTCTCTGCTGCAGCGCCGGCTGGACGTCGCAAAATGATCGACCAGTATTCAACCTGGGAACTTCATGAGCGAGCACTGACTCTCCTATTCGCTCTCTTGCATTCGCTAGGCACGCAGGATGATCCTCGGCTGGGATGGGAGGGATTATTGCTCATTCAAATGCGGAGTGAATCTGGGTGCAATGGAGGGAGTGCTATACACGTAACGCAGACACACAACACATCCTACATATATACATATGCATGCTTCGACCAATCCTGTATAACGGTTGTTCGGACAAAAACATATTTTTTTTCCGACACAGGAATAAATACATTGCCTGGAACTACCCTGGAACCCATTAGATGAAAGCGGTCGCGCAGTGCGCGCGCGAGGAAAGAATATCGAGAAGCTCTAGACAGAATTTCAGTAAAGAGGCCCTGTATTACAGTACAGCTCTTTGCGGAACTTAGGGCCTGAGCGTTTTTTTCTTCCTTTTACCGCACTTTTTGATCCTTTTTGACTTTTCGACCGCCCTGAGATCAGTTCTTACTCGTTTCCTTCGGAAATGACTGCAGTCGCGTGCGCGACGCGTCCCGGCCACCAACAGTCACAATACACGTGACGTGATCGTTGACTGATGGTGGCCGGAATGGTGGTTGGGACGCGTTGTGCGCGCGACAGCAGCTGTTTCTGCTGTATCGGAGGCGGAGGATACACTTCTTAGACGACTTAGTGGGCCCTGGCAGATGTACAGAGTGCCAACTTCGAAGATCCTGCCATTGTCTGCAGGGTAAAGACCATGGATGGTCTGGAGGGCGGAAATGTGCACTACACACATTGTAGATTGAATTGCCTCAATCCAAATACACAGGGCGCTGGATAATCCATCAAGGTACAGCATATCAAAAATCTACAATCCCCAGATCCCTCAAACCAATTATAGAGCGGGGATGCGCAGAGGCTGCAGCAAGCCTGATGAGGTTTACCATGAAACTAACAGATACCGCACAGCTATTCTGAACCGTCATATCGCTCGGTTTTACCAATTGGAATTCAATGGTCCCATTGCCGGCGGAAACGGACGTGAAATGGGCCCGGGGCAGACGAAATGTTGAAAAACTAACAAAAATGACCGGATAAAATTGGCTTTGCGGCTCACGGAGTGGATTCTAGGGGTGTATTAGAATCCTGCAGATTCGGATCGCTTTGAGTTCTCAGTGCGCAGCGATGGGTTCAACTTTCAAGGCAAAGGGGTGTGAACTGAGCTCAGGGCGGCCGAAATGTCGACAAGGATCAAAAAGTACCCCAAAAGGGGGGAAAACCGCTCGCGCCCTAAGTTCCGCAAAGAGCTGTAACCAGTAATTTGAGCGCAGAATTACCGGACAGAGCATGTCATAATTTGTCGACGAGTTTCGACTTGATTCTTGAGCAGCACTCTTGAGTTGGCATCCGACCAACAATTTCGTTTGCTTCCGGGACTTTGAAGTTGAACTTTGAGTGGACTTTGAGGATGTTAGCGGCTGCCGATTCGACACTTGAAAGCACCAGATAACGGGCCCTGGATGAGGCAGCAACGACGAATCAACAGGAAGGGTGCTGCCACCCGGATTCCGATTCAGGTTCGGTTGAGTACAACATCAGGATGTCGTCCAATTAAGCCCGCGATCAATTGATCAATGACCGATGGTTGGTGTCCTTTTGGTAGGACCGTGAGCGGGCGACGCGCACGACTAGAAATCAGAATCTTTTTACGCGTACATCCTATTCGTACATTTGTTAATATTCGTTATTAGAGGATCACTGCGCTACCCCCGCCGCAGCCTTCATCCCTTCAAACTGCTTCGTAAACTCGTCCATCGCATCGAGCGTCTCCTCAAAGTGCGCGAGGCCCACCTCCTCCTTCCGCGCGCGCGCGAGCGAGTGTGCCGTGCGCACCGCGTTCTTAATCTGCCGCCCGTTCACCCCGCGGCGGGCGAGCAGGTCGAGCTCCGCATCGGAAATACCCGTAACACCCGCCCGGCGGACGAAGGCGCGCCACACCTGCCCCCGCGACGCCTCAGAGAGCTCAGCAAAGTGCAGCGCGACGTGGATGCGGGAGAGGAACGCCTCGTCGAAGGCTTCAACACGGTTGGTTGTAAGGAACAGGATGCCGCGGTAGTACTCCACGTGGCGCAGGCTACGGGCGCGGGGAGTCAGCGGCGGGGTAGGAGAGGGGATAAAGAAGAAGGACGGGACGTACAAAACGGCGACCATGGCGTTCCGCTCGAGGTCGTGCAGCGAGCGACGCTCAAGGAACACGTCCGCCTATGGGGAATTCATATCCGTCAGTACCGCTCAATCAACTACAGTTAAGCGGCGCAATGTACCTCATCAATGAGCACAATGGCCTGCCACGCCGTGGCGACGTCGAACACGCGCTCGAGCGCCGCGTCGAGGTCCGCCGCCCGCGTGCCGAGGTCCCCGCCGCCAATGACATACAGCGGGCGCCTAACGTGCTCGCTCGTCGCCTCCGCCGAGAACGTCTTGCCCACGCCGGGCGGGCCAAAAAGGTTTACCACGAGGCCGGCTCCCTTGCCCTTGACGAAGTCGTCGAAGCCCGCCTCTGCGTGGTGCGCCTCCACGAGCGAGCGCAACAACGTCTTGTGGTCCGCGGGTAGTACGAGATTCTCGAACGCGTCGTCATTCCACGCCACGGCCGATACCTTGGTCACGTCGAATTCGACTTCGGGCAGCGTCAGCGGGGGTGAGATCCGGGGAGAGGGAGAACGCACGCCAGATTTTGTCCGAGAGGGAGAAGCCATAGACAACAGTGGGCGTCAGCAGCAGATCCTCGGCGGAGATCTCCGTCGCGTCCGTCTGCGAGCGCACGAGCGCGCCTGTGCTAAACGGATCAGCGGAACATCAATAGTACAGGGAAATACTCACCGTCGCCGAAACCTTGACCGGGCATGACCGGCGGCGGCATGATGGGTTGCCCATAGGCATCATAACCCTGAGGCATCCCGCCGTTATTGTTCCCGTGGGGGTCGTGATCGCTCTTGGGCGGTACCGGGGTCGGGAACGCATAGTTCGCGTTCAGGCGGTGGAACGCCGCTATGAGTTGGAGATCAGCACGCAACGAAGGCAGGGGAGGTCTACATACCGCGGTCGACCATAATGCGGCCTTTTACCTGCAGAGAAAAGTGAGACCGTGAAAGACAAGATGGACGTCGGACCCACGTTGTGCCGCATAAGTTTGCCCATAACCTTCAGCGCCGCGATACCGCTGTACTGCATATGGTGCACGCCCATGAGCTCTACCCACTTCTGCCCGCGTCGTGCGACCGTCTCCCGCAGCTGCGCCTCACCCGCGTGGTACTTGAGCGGAAACGCATCCAGCGCGTCAATGCGCATCGCGCCCTTGAAGTACGGGATGCACACGCTCGCCGTGACGCGCCCCACAGCGACGCTCTGCGTCAGCGGGCGGTCGACGAGGTCGACGCCCTCGAGCGAGAGTTGGTACACGGGCATGCCGTCGGACTTGCGTTTGAAGTGCGCGAGCTGGAAGAGGCGCTCGAGGCCCGTCACGGCGCAGCGCGCAACGATGAGCGTGCGCGGAACGAGAATCGCGTAGAGGAGGTCAAATGTGATCTCGCCGTGCGCTGTGAGGCGTTCGATCGTCGCGATGGTGCTGCGGTAGTCCGTGGAGAGGAAGGAGAGAAGGAGATTGACGGAGGAGAGGGTGTTAATCTGCTGCTCGGAGCGTCGCTTGAGCGCGGCGAGGCCGTCGCGGTATGCGATGAAGCTTTGCAGCCAGGTGATGAAAATCTCGGGGTCGAGCTGCGGGCGGGGGTAGCATGCGGGAGAAGCAGCGGCAAAACATGGCGTACCTGGAGCGGGTCCGCATTCCAAGAAACGCCGGGCCACGTCTGGATGACGTCCTGGCAGGCCTTCAGGATGTACTCACTCTTGATTACAATCTTGAATGTCGGCTGTATATTCTCCTTCTGGTGAATTTTCCGCACAACACTGGTGATAAGTTAGCGATGTTCGACGAAAGACACAAGGCGAGAATGTAGGGGTTGTCTGGCCCTCGCACAGCGGGGCGCCGATAACGCGAGGTTCCGGAGACGCCTTCACGACCAAAGCCCGAAATCGAAACTGAACTGAATCGGAACAGATACGTACACAAAGCTATAGTCCTTCCAGGGATCATTATTTCCACCGCCAAGGATGGGCAGCGTCTCCACTGTAACTTTCGAGTTCATATTCTACTGCAACGTCAGCGGTCATTCCACCCATCAAAACCATCATTATACTACCTTGTACTTCCATCCCTTGGACCAGCGCGAGTAGAAGTAGTCGACGCGCTTGATCTTCGAGGACGCCGGGGGGAGTGGCTCATCCTTCACGATCGTCGACACCTTCGACTCGCCGTCGTCCTCGTAGCCAAACGAGGATCCAGAGGCTTTGGGGGACTTGACGAGCGATGAGAAGCGGCGGTGCATTTTGGGGTGTAGAAAACACAGCCAGATTGGCGTTCCCTTTATAGAATAAACTCAGATTCGTGGCTGCCCGATTTGGACGACTGCTGTATTGCAGATGACTAGGAACGGGGCTGCGCAAAAGCTTCTGATTCCACGCATCCGTTTCCACTTCCCAGGGACAGATCCAGGCGGGTGACGTTGAGGGGACATGGTGAGCGATGACTAGAAAGAGGAGGAGACGTGTGACGCGGGCCCGAGCGCGTCACGGTCACTGATCCGACTTCGCATTGGTTGAGTTCCGCAACAACTCGCGCAGCGAAGACGGGGAAATACAAGGGAAATCGCAGGTTGGGTATAATTTGAGGAGGCACAGATTCCATGTATTCAGGCGAATATCGCGCAACAGCTCTTTGACATGATTAATGGACGTGAGATCGGAGGCTGTACGCCACATGTTCAGGTTCTCAGAGTGCGATCTGGGGTCCATAATATTGATACGCGAAGGCAGTGAAGAATCCAAGTATTAATAAATCGGAGATATGGCGAAGGAGCATCATTAATATTGACAGGAGATCTGAGGATTTCTTTTTCCATCTGAGCCTTCCAGCAGTCTACGCTTCGTCCCTTGCAGGCTGTGAGGCTGTTATATCATAGATTCGCGTGGGCAAAGTCCTTACATGTAGCCCTGTGACTGAGCTTGAGGCGATAGTCCCCGAGGTCCTTATACTGCTTCGGTGCCAACCGGCGCCGATTCCCATTATCCTGTGCGCCCAGTGACCTGGTTAGCTTCCCTCGCTGTACTCGAGTACTACAATGGTATAATGGTCATATCTAGATCTGGTGTTCGTGTTGAAACTTGAAGGTCACTCCAACATAAGGATTTCTCTTGGATCGCTCCTTGTGTTCAGAATCGGCATCATTCGCACCTAGGTGGAACCGGAGCGTGTCCAACATCGTTATTATTGATATGGTCTTGAGCATGGTGCCCACAGTCACAATGAAGTTCTTCGAGCGCCAGGCTGCTTGCAGCCAATCTGCCGCCCACTCCGTGATGCATTTGTAGTTCAACATCGACAATTTTACACAGCTTTCCTGGGCAATATTAACTAAGCTTATCCTAGTACTGTAGAGGGTGGTTATCCTCACAGAATTCTACAAGTCGCCAACCGAGCACACAGTCATTCCAGGGATAAGACACTCGCTGACCGTGCATTCGTTGCATAAGCTTAAGCATGAAAGAACCAGCGCTTCTCGAGGATTTCTGCATACATTATGCAATTACACCTCTCCCGAGTCCCGATGCGCTATCCATGCCGTACCTGCATGGCTCTTGGGCTTGACTTCGTTTGGCTTAGGCTTCCGAATCAAAAGCCAGAGGCAGAGCCAGCGATTCTAGCCTGGCCTGTGCCAAGGCTTGAGCGACAAAAAATGCAAGTCCATTTTCGGCCGGGAGACGTCGTGGGGGATGATTATGATCTATTGGGAGGTTCAGACATCCCTATTTCGAGTCCCTTGTCCGAAGCGGGTTTCTCGTTCTGGAGCGATGGCTCAAATGGTTCATGAAATGACTCTGGAAATTGAACGAATTGGTGATCCAAGTTGGATGTCCGACAGCCGACGATCTCAACGCTGGACTTTTGATTGCGCACGCAGGCTTCGCCTGAACCTGGAATTTTGACGAGCCCCGATTATTATCTTCCATTCGTCAAACGTGTGAACCTCAATTTTGATGCACTCGCTGGCTCTGGCAATGATCGATTACGTAATGATCGTGATCGTCTGTCATCAGCAAAAGCGTGAGATCTATACATGGTCATGTAAGGCCTGGCACAGGGCATATTTCAAT
This sequence comes from Mycena vulgaris, assembly GCA_029204335.1. NCBI lineage: Eukaryota > Fungi > Basidiomycota > Agaricomycetes > Agaricales > Mycenaceae > Mycena > Mycena vulgaris. The sequence goes on from JARGYA010000056.1 coordinate 628,027, forward strand.
AAAACCAATATAAACCAACATCAGCTTTTTGGCGGTTCAAAGGCCTTTACAATGAAACTCCGTTTGTGCAGAATTAGCGAAAAGCTTGGTAAAGCTTCATCTGCTATTTCCTTTTCCGTGTACTTTGTACACATTGGGCCCATTTTTGAGGTCGTAAATAGCATACAGCCAACTTAAAATCATACAGAAAGATGGTGCTAAACGAAATGGCATTGCAGGATGGTAATTAAGCTTTGTATCTACGCAGACGATGACGTTCCAGCAGGGGTGGCACCCGATGAAGCGGAGCAGATGGAACATTCACAGTGGGCGGAGCATTTGCAGCGGGCGGAGCATTGGCCGTGGGTGGAGCGCCAGTAGCGAATGCCGAGGGCCTGCAGGAGTGGAACTTTGAAAGCAGAGGGCACAGGTCTTTTAAAAAAGTTACAGATGGATAGAGAGCGTCGTACCGGGACCAATCAGATAACCACACGGCAAACGAGAAGAGGGTGTACGCGCACGAGCGCAAGCCATGCGGGAGTGAGGAGGATGAAGGTTTCGGGCTTAAAGGATAGCGGGAAGAGCGTGGGTCACGCTTGAGGGAGGCGAGAGGTCTTCGACGGATAACGACGGTGTCTTGATTGCGCACGAGTTTGAGATCTTCGGTAATGACACAGTCTTGAGGTAAAAGATGGTTTGAGGGAAGACATGGCTTGCATCCTTAAAGGTGGCTTGATGATGACCGTACAACTTGAGGCCTTGAAGGGCGAGACTGGATGTGACTCGAGGTGCGAGAGTGGCTGAAGGATGGGCGCCCGCCGGGGGATGGCAAGGGTACAAGAGAGTGGTATTCTTGCAGGGGTGATGTTGGGGAAACCGTTTGAGGTGGGAGAGAGGTGAGAGGGCCGTGCAATGCAGAGCGAGAGGGGGGAAAGGAAGTCGACCAACACTTGTTTGGTTCCCAAACAATCACGCAATCCGCACGTGCTGTCGGACTTTGAAATGGACTTCACAGTTTTCTTCAATGCATGATGTGCCTTATCTTCACAAAAATGGACACGAAATGCACAGATATAGTTGTGGGACCATGCCATGAGCCCCCGATGGCTTAAAAATTCCATTGGAAAACATCATCCCTATCGGCGCTACTGATACGAAGTAGAACACCAGATATTTTTTGAGCAGAGATATGCAGCAAAGCATCGGATGGATAAGGAAATGCAGATGTATGTATAGCACACAGATAAATTTTGTGCAGACACTCATCGGGCTTTACAATGGAAATGTAAACTAAAAGGAAGCTTGATAACCACTATGCACATGGCTTAACAGCTATTCGCCATGCCAAAAGCTTTCCATGGGATTCCCGATGTCTTGAATGCTTGTCCTTAACAATGTAAAGCTTTTCAAGGCCCTTGCGTTGGTTTGTAAAAGCCATCAAGCTCGCCACGTGTTTGCCAAGAACATCTGGGCATAGCAAGAGTTCCCACATTTGCTGATGGTCGGCCGAAGCAGATAAGGCCCGATTATCAGGCCGTCAGGAGTCCGAGCCTTATAAGATGAAAGTCGACTTATAAGGCTCACCTAAAAAAGCCGTATACGGTGACTTTTCCGGGTCAGGAAGACAGGTAGGGCTATCAATTATCGCTAGGAGCCATCCCTTCGATGCTGCGACGTGAGCTGAGGGAGGGACAGTTGTGGACAAACAAAGCCCACAAATAGCCTGTATGTAGCCTACCCCTGATTTAATTTTGACCTAATTTCAATTTTCCTGAACTCTGAACAGCCCAAAGAGTCCAAAAAACATGCTCCGAAGTTTTTCCTACGACAAATCTGCGGCGCCAAAATTTTCGGCCAGGTCCAAATTTCAGATTTGTGATCTGAGTTGATTGGCAAAAACCCGATTTTGGGAGCACAGCCACATTATGTCATGCATCAAGGTTGGAATACGAGACTTGACTTTTAGACAAGCTGCCGAGTCCGTGAATGGTTTATTTAGGTCCCTCAATGGTCTTTCATGTTATATGACAGAATGGGGGTATATCGTTGCATGGATCATGGGACATCAAATCACGGAACATCAAATCAATGGAGCATGTGATGCAGAAAAGAACATTTTATTATGCAACAACCACTCCATAGATTTTGAAGATATGTACAGTTTCAGACACCTCCAGATGAGAGGAGTTAATTGCACATTTTCGCTTACTTTCTGATGATTTATAAGCAGGCACAAAATTTTGACCGCCCCGAACACTAAATCAACATTTTTGGCACAACGGCTCGACAGAATCACTTGGTTGTTGTACGGTTGGGAAGCCCTCGATGAGATCTCTCAATTGGCACCCTCATCTTGGTTAAAAAAATCATTTGACCTGGACATGCGACCACGGAAGATTATTAAGTTTTACAATAACTACTGATTGAATTGTCAGGAATTTTACGGATTCAGAAGCGCCTCGATGAGACGCGTCGATTCCATATTTTTTCATATTTTTCCGATGATTTATAAGCAGGCGCCAAAATTTTGACCGGTCTGGTACATTAAATTCGAATTTGCGGGACAACGGCTCGACAGAATGACTTAATTTTAGTATAGATGGGGAGCCCTTGATGAGATCTATCGATTGGTACCCTCATCTCGGCTAAAAAATTCAACTTTTCTTTTGGTGGACTTTGTTTGTCCGCAACTGGAGACGCTTGAAAGCCTGCCGGCAAGGCCGATGGAACTGCCGGATAAGGTTAGATAGGGGCTGCCGGCTACCTTATAAGGCCCGATCAGGCCGTCGGCTTATAAGGCTATTTTTGTTTTTCTGACATCACTCGATTTGGCTCTGTCCTCCAAATCTGCAACACCTCGTTCTCGCGTCACAACCGTCCATCCAGCGGAATCTCGTCTCTTACACCAGGGGCAAACATCAACGCACTTGAAAGCCAAGTCCGTTTAACACATGTGATCAGCACCCGGTGTGATAATCAATCTTTCTCCTTTTAGTTACATAAAGTACAGTCACACCGGGTGCGGACCAGATGCGTTAAACGGACTTGACTTCCAAGTGCGTTGACGTTTGCCCCGGTGTTACTCTACAGTAGTCAATCTCCTTCAAATCTCGCCTAGACTTTGAGATATCTCCGCCCACAGACCACCTCCAAGAGCTCCTGAGCTTTCCCACGATAGCTTTAATTCTCGATACTCTCTACCTCCGCCGTACGTCATAGTTGGCGCGAACAACCAGGCTTGACACCTGCCTGTTGCTATGATCTGCTCTTGTCCTGAACCACCACGTCGCCCCCGATTCTCTGCGTAAGAAGCGTTATAGATTCACACAGTGGATTTGGATTTGAACAAGATCCTAGAAACCCTATTTTCCCCGTGGTCCTCCCCGCACGCGTCTCCGGAATAACATACGTACGAACCTGAGATTCGGACACTCTTTCCTCTTTCCAACCTCCTCATCTGCGAGATCGCCCGTTCTTACGAGTTGGCCTAGCCCACTATGGATTCCCCCACCCTCGCATCGCTCGTCTCCACAAACCACGCCCCCACCCCCGCGGAGGCCCAGCACATCCACGCCCTGCTCCTTCAGGGCGAGCAGGACCTCGCGAAGCTAGATGAAGAGGTCCCAGCCGCCCTCCAACATCTTATTTTGCTCAGGGTGAAGCGCAAGCAGCTCCAGGCGGCCCTCACCCCCCTCAAAGTCGTGCTGGCCCCGGTGCGGCGCTGCCCCCCGGAGCTTCTCGCGGAGATCTTCCTGTGCTGCCGCCAGAACAGCCTCGACGCTCTCCCGTATACTATCACGGATCCCAACGAAGCGCCCCTCCTCCTAACCCGCGTCTGCGCGGGGTGGCGCGCCGTTGCGCTTGGTATGCCGCGCCTCTGGGATATACTCCAGCTGGGGACGCACGACCTCCGCGTCAGGGCGGTCGCGCTGCCGGCGTGCGCGCGCGAACTAGCGGCGAGGGCGCGGGGGCGCCCCCTTTATTTGGGAGTGCGCGATAATCGGCGGGTGCTCACGCACTCGCATGCCGCTATGGATACCATCTGCAGTCTCAGCGAGACGGTGCGGGAGCTCTGCGTGGATCTCGTGCAGGATCCTTGTGACAAGGCGTGCGACATGCCCGCGATGCCGGTCGATGTTGTCTTCCCGATGCTCAGCTCACTCGACATCCATATCCCCGCGGCTCGGGGAGCACCGTATTTTGCCCCCGATTTCGGGGCGATCCTAGAGTCCTTCGGGCGCCCGCCGCGTCTGCGCCACCTCGACCTCACCACCTCCTCCGACGCGCCCATGGAGGGCGATCTGCTGGGGACGCGAATCCCGTGGGGCCAGCTGACCTCGCTGCACTTGGGGACGCGCATCGGCATCATCCTCGCGCGCGACATCCTGGCGCGGTGCGCGGCGCTGACGACCTGCATCTTCTCAAACGTCGAGCCGGTCGACGAAGACGACGCCGATGAACTACCGCCCCTCGCCGCCTGCGTGCTCCCCGATCTTACCTCCCTCACCGTGGCGTTGGACCCCCACGACGACGGCCCAATCTCGCCGCTCCTCCAGCCCTTCTCGTTCCCCGCCCTCATATCCCTGGACATCGCTGCATACGGCTGCCCCGTCGACGCACTCCTCGATCTGCACGCCCGCTCGGCGTTCCCCCTCACCCGCCTCGACCTCACCAACGCGGAGCTCGACGCGGCGGACCTGCTCGCGTTCCTGCGGCTGATCCCCACGCTCGCGGAGCTCGCCCTCACGCGCTGCGAGTGCGTCGCGGACGCGCTGTTCGCCGCCTTCACGTGTCCCACCCCCTGCTCCTCCTCCACTTCCGCGCCGGAACTCACGCTCCCGCTCCTCACGAGCCTATCTCTGGAGCAGGATGCCGGTTCGCTCGACGGGGACGTCGTCGCGGAGATGGTCGCGTCGCTGTGGCACGCGGCGGAGCGCCGAGACACGCCGTTCCCCTTGTTGAAGCGCGTTGAGCTGGAGCTCACGGGGATGCGATTCAGCGACGCTGCCGAGAGGCGCCTCGCGGAGGTCGCGGCCGCTGGTCTCCTTGTTGACCGGCAGGAGAGGGGGTGAGCAGAGGGTGAGGGTGAGGGGATGGGCGGGCGCTGGGGACGATATACCGGAATGTGTCCTCCGACGTTCCATAAAAACTCGCAATATTGCCAGCTGATCCAATTGCAGTCGACCCTATAAAGAACATATTTGAGCGTCATATGCACCGAGCGCGTTCCATCAGGCTCCTCACTCCCCGCGCCATTTTGGACACGGTTAATTCGGCCGGTGCTAGGCCAACGACTGTCACCCAGGTCGAGCTAGGCCATGCCTCCACGCCGCTGGAGCCCTCGGAACACCGCAGTTCGCAACTTCAAGCGTGTAACGCCCGCTCAGCCGAGTCCACCCTTCTTCACAGTTGTCGGGACGGGCGCGGATGGCGAGAAATACACTGCATTTCACGGCCACAGCGCCCCTGTGAAGGGCTGGGCACGGGGATGGCGAGAAGGACACCGCGGGTCGGATAAATACGGGATGCCTCCAGCGTTCGATATTCAATCCTCAGCATTTCGACTATCACTCGCAAACGTCCTAATGTTATTTGCCACCAACCCTCTCCTCCAGTTCGTGGCGCTCGCCGTCGTGCTCTCCGCTCCATGGCGAGTGATGATCTACGAGCCCAGCGCCGGCGGGGGCACCTGCAATGGCGGGGGGACGGTCATCGAACACCCGCCGCGATCTGGGTTCTCGGCCTTTGTCAATCGTAGTTTTCGGCGCCGTATCGACCGCGGGCGTTTGTGCGGGCGGTCCAACGAGTACGTGTACCCACGTTCCACGTCTAAGGCTCAGCTTACGACAAGCTGGTTTGCAGGCTCGTTCTTCGTGACGGTAACCTAGTCGCTGGGGGACAGTCCCAGGGGACACCGAAGTGCGGAAATGTTGTCTGAACTCCCAGTTTTGAGGAGATGTAGTTTTGCTCGGCGAATGAATTTTGTCTTTTGTTCCTCATCCGACCAAGCTTTTGCTGGTTTGATTCCGTTTCTTATGGTCGATATCTGGGGAAAGATTGATCGAAGACTTTTGTAATCTTGTTGCTGGCTTTTGAACTTCGGGGCCCGGCCGCTCCCTTGCCCTTCATCTGATTAACCCCTGCACACTTGGGATTCAAAGTAGGTATCTGTGACTTCCGCCGCGATATCTGGATCGTGCTGAACCGATTGAAAGCGCAAATTGAACTCGCATATCCGACGCATGCAGGCTACTCATAATTTTCGAGGCAAGATACAACTCGATCGACAATCTGCGGTAAAGAGGCTGCCAGTAGTCGGTAGTGGGCTCATGTATTCAAATCCCGAGTCCCTCAAGTTACAGCAAGGTGAAGAACACGCCCACTGTGATGAGCAGGGCGGCGATGGGTGCCAGGATAACCGCACCGTTTTCAAACTCGACGTTGACGGCGGAGTGCGTGATACCGACGGGCGCGGTGGTGTTCAGGGTGGCTATGAGGGGTCAGTGGGATGTAATATATAGAGGGACGACGAACCGGTGAAATTGGCACCGCACACCGCGGTGATTAGGGCCGTACTGCTCTCGCCGTCGCTGAGCGGGGCAAGGAGCTGGAATGTGGCCTTCGTGCACTCGTTGCAGTCGAGGTTGAACAACCCGAAGGTGAAGTCCTGGAGCAGGACGGTCGGGTCCGTGAGGCTGAGTTGCGTGATGGCGTTGTACTTGGTGAGGAGCTCCGTCATGCAGAATTTGTTGTTCGCCTACGCGTTAGTAGTTGGACCAGGGCTGGAGCTCGAACGGTGCACCCACTTCTTAAGGCACATCACGTCACGGATGACCGGATACTCCCGTGTGAGGTTGGCCCTGGGGATCGCCGCGTTTGGCTCGAATTCTGGCAATGTGCCGCACCCCGCCGAAACGTTCGTTGCGACATGCCCCAATGTCTGGGGGCTGCACGCCGTGAATCTGGATTAGCTGAGCGGCTGCGACGGAAGGGTGAACGCGCCTGCAGAACCCAACGCTGCACATCCCTGTCAACCAGTTGTTGATGGATGGATGCAGCGACGACGTCGAGGGATGTGTTCTTGGCGACCTGCGAAAGGAAATCGTTGAATGCCCCTGGCGCAATGCAGTTGATCTCTGGTTCCGGCGAGGACAGAATATTCTGGAAGGTGGTTTCGCACGTGCTACACCGCTGGATTTTAGAATCTCGGAACAGACGAAACAGCGAGCGAAAGACGGACGAGAGGTGCGCGCGGGGCATACTAGCAGCGGCCACAGACGTCAGCCCAACTGCAGCTGGGAGACCAAGGAAGGCGATTTTCATCATGATATTGACCAGGATAAAAGGTTCGAGTGAAGGAACGTTGAAGTGAAGATTCTGAAGAAGAACCTGAAGCAAAGCGAAAGGAAGAGCAAGGAGGCCAAAAAAAACACGAACAAGGGCGGGCACGAAGGAAGGAAAAGGCTATGAGCCAGTCACAAAATCCGCTCTTTTATGTGTGTGGTCGCGAATCATTTTCACGCTCGCCAATCTTTAATCTTTTACATCTGGTCAGAGGGGGCAGAGCTGTCACTGTGACTCACTCACTGTCTGATCGAGTCAGTGATTCACACCCTTGTAGCTACTCCCGTGAAGAACCAACCAACTGAGCCGTCATCGTCATTCGCCACTGGGAGGCCCACTGCCATCTACAGGATCGTTGCTTGTACTGCTTTACTCAGTTCATGATCAACCAACAGTTTTGATTTAGGTTTGATTCACTCCCGCGTATATATACCCACGCTCTCGGTGAACCTCTACATGGCTCGCCCACGGCCCACGTTGAAAAGGGTTCAAGCTTCAGAATCCCGAGAATGCGGTTCGAGTCTCTAGTCACGCGAATACTTTCGCGGCGCCTTGAGTGGGCTTGAGGGTTCAAAATTCAATTCAACTGTCAGTTCGATGGGATCTAATATGCAGCCTCCGCATAACCTCCGTTGACGGCAAGGCATCCGTAGAAGTCGTGAATGCTCTCTTGTCAAAGTTGTTTGAATGTTCAAAATCGCGGGCAGTGACGGATCATGACACATACGTATAAGTACTGCTACATATTCCACATTCAGGATCTTCGCCTCATTATTTAGCAATAAAGTGACTATTGCTGCCCGCGCTTGCATATCCGCACGGTATCAGTCGGGAACTGAAACATTGTAAACCAAAATAGTAGCGTACCTCAGCAAGAAAAATAGTATATCATACTCTGCGTCCCCTGCGTATTCACAGTGGCTATTCAGCTGATTTCCCGAATCAACCATCTCGTTCTGGCGTTTCAAATCTGAGTAGGCGTAACAATCCGTCCCCTCAAACCCACTGCCACCGAGGAGGACGCTATCGAAATTGCTGAATTGGAAACGGTTTTCGTCGCAGGTGGGGACGTAGTTTGTAAGGGTGCCTGTGGATTGGCAGTCGTTGCCACGTGCACAGTAGAGGGTGACGCATTCAGAGTCGCTGCATTCTTTTGAGGACGCGAGGTGCGGGAGGTAGAAGATGAGGAGGACGGGCGTGTAGAGGAACTTCATTCTTATCTGGATGGGGGAGGGAATGGGTTATCATGATGTAACGTATGGTGAAATGACTCACGTAGATTAGTGGAGAATGGATATCGATACTGGCTTGTTGGCTTGTGGGTGGGTGGATAAGTAGGGAGAGTAGATGCAGTGCCCACTTTATATACATTATGGACAATTAAATTCATCACGAACAGTTCAGTGAATGCTCTAGCTCGTATGAGTTGTGCCTAGTTTCATACGAGGATGAGATACCGAGTCTCTAGTCCCCCAGAATTCGCCGTGTTTCATTGCCTCGCTTTCTCAACGGCACTCTGGTGGACCTCGATTGAATTGGTCATTGTTGTGATGACTGCGCTTAGGATATACTGCATGCTCACTTTGCGCTCCAATTTTCCTCCACTACGTTCGACATTCAGAGCTATTTGACAAGTTTCAGTTGGAGAGCTGTGGAGAGTTGCAAAAATAATTACGAACCTCAGCGCCAAATCTTTAACATCACGCCGGTCCACACCGCCCGAACAGGGAATGTGAGAACTGCGCTTAGGATACACTGCATGAGCACTTTGCGCTCCACTTCTCCACTACGCTCGGCATCCCGAGCTATTCGACAGGTTTCAGTTGGAGAGTTGTTGAAGAATTACAGCCAATAACAGTACCGAGGGCGCGACCGAAAAAAATCCCATTTGGGATGTTTTCAAAGAATTACCCATAGGTCAGCCAATTCTCTACAGATTTGCTTGAAAATAGGCTAGATTTGCTAGGCTAATTCATGCGGAACTATTGGTCAAGATAAACTTTCAAGAATATTCTATGGTAGATGATCTTGGACTTTGGGCTGTTTTGGGGTTGAATACCATCTAGCAAGCTCAGGATTTGTTCAAAAAGCCTGGCTCTGTGAGACGCAAGAGTTGTATGGATTTGGAAAGATGTCATAGAGCCAGAATTGCATACAACTCAGTCTATGGTACTTATACTCACTTTGGGACAATGGCCAATCAGTCTGAACTGGAAATATTTGTGAGAATTGAATATAGTCATGACCTCTATGCAATCTCGGTTCTATGACATCTTTTGAAATCCATTAAAGTCTTGCGTCTCACAAAACCAGGCTGTTTGAACAAATCCTGAGCTTGCTAAATGGCATTCAACCCCAAAACAGCCCAAAATCCAAGATCATCTACCATACAATATTTTTGCAAGTTTATTTCTATCAATAATTCCGCATGAATTAGCCTAGCAAATCTAGCCTATTTTCAAGCATATCCGTTGAGAATTGGCCGACCTATGGGTAATTCTGTGAAAACATCCCAAATGGGATTTTTTTGGCCGCGCCCTCGGTACTGTTATTGGCTGCAACAGAAAATTACGAACCTCGGCGACAAATATCCCAGGGGCGTACTTTGTGTCGGCGTTCAATTTATAGAGTGTTCGGCCCTTTCGCAGCGTGAAACCAACCTACTTCGCTGGTTGGAACATACTCCTGTACAGCGCACTTACGTCACGAGTCCACCCGCCCGAAATTGGAGCGAGTTTGTTTCGACTCTGCATTGCATCACGCTGGAGAAGGACGTCCCAGACATAAAAGCGCAGTATTCGCGAATTAAATCCCTAACATCGAACCCACCTGTGAGGGGAATTGTTACCAGTGTAGCAGCCTCGACAGCATCGAGATGACTGGGAACGACATCTTGGGCTCTGACTGCCATGTATATTCCGATAGAAATATCGTGACGACATCGTGTCTCAATGCACCGGGGCCGCAGAGCATGCGATGAGGACCACCGACTGATTGAGCTTCTACCCACAGATCAGCGGGTATGGACACGGAAGAGAGAAATAGCATCGTTTTGTATTGTAACTGAGTAAAGTAGCTTCAGTTCCTACTTCCAAGGCCCCTAAGATTGGCACGCGAGACAGATGTCAGTTTGGATCCAATATAAAAGTAGGTTAGAGCACTCACGCAGCAGCGAGCCAGAGCGAGCACCGGAGAAAAGAAGAGAACTCCAACTGAGCTAGTACGAGCGTGTAGTTGTCCTCGAATTCGGAAGTTATGTGAAGCAGAGGAAGAATGCATGGTGCGACTCAGGAAATAAGTTTCCCGTAGATAGATCTTGGGGTTCAGCTCTGAAGGTAAATGAAGGCATTTCGCTAAGAGCGGAAACACGTGGCCAAGCCGGGCGGGGTTTACCGGTCGGCCGCAATGCCGCGCCAGCTTGAAAGTAACTCGGATGTCTTCGGCCGACGAGCTGTTGAAGTCGCCCAGGCATGTTCAAAGAATCAATGACGAAGCTGATTTAGTCCTATGAGCAGAAACATGACCGTGAGCACCAAGGAACAGGCCAGTGAGTCTGCATCGTGCAATGAATTGCAAGTCAAAGTTACAATCGACATAGTCTCTCCTAGACAGACGCTTCAACACACGCAGCTCGTACCTCGCTTATTGAACAACCGGAGTTATCCAATAGAGACCCGGCTGCCCGTAAGTTTACTCCTCATAGGAGAGCATGAAAGCAGAAGAGGTACTCCTCAATATCTTGGTGAGGAGTGGGTAGCACTCGACAATATTTGGTAACAAATAGAATTCTGTGGCCACTGGGGCCGACAGTACAGCATCAAGCTAGTGCAATTAGATTATTACAGCAGGGTAAGTAGCACGGACAAAATAAAGCCCGTTAGGGCGGTAGTGGGCGCCAGGATAGCCGCGTTGTTGCCTGAGTCCTTGCTCGTGTCGTCGGCCGTGTTCCCCGCCGTGTCCCCCCCTGTGTTCCCCCCTGTGTTCCCCGCGCTGTCTCCCGCCGTGTTTCCGGCGCTGTCTGCCGTCGTGTTTCCGGCGCTGTTGCCCGAGGGAGCTCCAGTGACGGGAAATGCGACGTTGATGGCAGCCTGCGAGATCCCGATTGGGGGGGCGTTTATATCTGCGAGGGTCAGTGTGGACTGAAAGGTGCATAAAGGACAACGGACCGCCGAAAGCTGGGCCACAGGTCTTGGTAATCTTGTCCGAGCCAAGAGGTATGACCTTGTTGATGAGTTGAAACGCGGCTTTGGTGCACTGGTTGCAGTCCCCATTGGACGCGAGGTTGATGAGGGACTGGACCGTCCCAGCGGGGTCCGCGAAGTCGATTTTCGAGCTGACCGATTGTACAAAGGCCTCGGTCATGCAGAATTTGTTGCCGGCGGCAGAACTAGAAGACTGCTTGTTAATGGGCGAAGGGGTCTCGGTAATTGAGCGCACTTTCTCAGACACATCATCTGGCGGAATATCGGGTAGTCAGTCGTCAGGGTGGACACGAACTGCGCTGCAGCAGGGAGCTTAAAGGCGCCGAAACTAGCACCACACCCCCCTGTAATGGTAGCCGCGATGCGCTGCAGTGTTTGAGGGCTACACACCATATACCGTCAGTCATTTATCTTTAATGTCAACTGATGGGACGTGCCTGCAGAATCCGACTCCACACATCTGTGTCAACCAATCGTCGACTGCCGCAGTGGGTACGGTAGAAGAGCCATCGTCGAGTGTCACGGCTTGGGAAATTACGGCCTTGATCCCGGCAGGGGCAATGCAACCGAGGTTTGGGTCTGTGGCCGTAAGGATGTTGTTCACGGCGGTCCCACAAGCTCTACAGCCATTGGATTTAAACATCAGGTGAGGATAGAGATAGGCCAACAAAACTTACGAGATAGCCGCTCGGGAGACACTAGCAGCAGCCGCCAGTCCAGCTGCAGCTGCGAGACAAAGGAATGCGGATTCCAACATCATAACGATTGGAATAGAGGCGAAGTAGAGGTGGAGAAAAAAACTTGAAGCGAATTGCAGGGGCCGCAGGCCAAAGAAAGAAGGGGCACGAATGAAGGACACTTGAGAAAGCCTGGCTCAACGAGGGCACGGGGCGGCCTTTTATGTACTCCCTACTGCAGCTGGGAATGCGCGCTAGTCGGTAAGAAGTGTATGAAACAGCGGCTATCACCACTTGGAATGATATTGAGGGATCTACAAATTCTAGTCCCAATTGAGCACACTAGAAATGAGCTGCTCCGAGTAGGCAAGAGCAGGACATTGAATTGAAACTGCACCGCGTTGTCGCTCGTATCGTATCCACCATTCTGGTTCGCTGGAATTGCTGGAATTGAAGTCAAAGGGAAAATACCGCAGAAGTCCCTGACTCAACAGGAGTCCCAGAAGCACCGGTATTGCGAAAAGGGTTAGTGCCATATCTTGTCAGTGACCTTGACAGTGGGCGTCCCGCATCCCTGTGCCAGAATCAATGTTGCGATGGCCAAGGCAACATTGCTGTCATACCAGTGGAGCAACCGCCGACTGTTATACTTCTACGAATACCAGTCCCCACTGGATGATGTGTCTTGAATATTTCATGATAAATCTGTTCTGCATCTCCTGTAAGAACTCTCTGGACCATGGATACCCCTGGAGCTGATCATTTTCATGTTCACGAACTAGACGGCGCCAATTTTCGTTAGCGCTAGTTTCATTGGCGCAAATTCCGCGCTAATTCCGTCGGTGCTGATGCCGTCCGGGCAATTGAGTTAAGCTGTGCTAGAGATTTTCACAGGAAGCGGCAGTCGCATCAATATGTTATTGCCGATGTCATCGAACGGGCGGATCGGGATACACCGCCAAAAAAGTCTATCTTCTATTGATTCAGTTCCTGCTTCGCTGTCTCGCCATCCGCGGCAATTGAGTTACGCAAATCTTCATGTGTTAGAGATTTTCACAGGAAGCGGCAGTCGCACCGATATGCTATTGCCGATGTCATCGAACGTGCGGACAAGGGGTACACTGTCAAAAAGTCTATCTTCCATTGATTCAGTTCCTGCTTCGCTGTCTCGTCATATTTTGATGGTGTATTTTCCGCCCTTCCCCTGCCGCAAAGCTACAGTACGTGGTAAAACCGTGGCGTCCAGCATATACCACCCCACATTTCGCACAGCACTTGGACCTGAATATTGCGAGAATGATTTGGATAAGACGACAAGGCAGTCGTCCGCGTGCTACGACGGTTTCAATTTCATCCTCGTACCGCTCCCAGTCTCCTACATTCGCCGTGCATTCTGGCAGATTTACACTCGTGACACGTGTTATATTTCTGTCGTTCCCGCCGAAGGGGACACGGTGTTGTGGGCGCCAAGGCGGCGCGTGTTTCCATTCATCGCGGTGGCGTTCAATTCAAGCGACGCTGTGACGAGATCTGAAACACCGAACACCTTGGACACGCATCGCGGTTTCTGGTGTGCAAAGTCAGAGCTGAGAATCTCCATCAGGATACTCGGAGTTTGGCGGGGGGTAAAGGGTTCGTTATCGAAACGAAGCCACAATCCCGTCGGAGTATATTCTCGTCACCGCGGCTGCCCACGGCCCTCTACAGTAAGGAGAAAAAAATCGAAACTGCGAGCGGGAGAACAGCGGGCAGGAGTCCTGACACCGTTGCCAAACGGAACATCCACACCTGAGTGTGAACTGCCGACAGGTGCGGTATTGAGCAGAGCTCGCAATAACTGGCCCAGCTCAACCCCTCCCCTGACAAATCAAGTGCAATTTCCATTTCGGGTGAAGTCAAGCGGCGCAAGCCGTTGTGAGCTTGCTGCAGGCAGGATTATCATTTTAGGCCATTCTAAAACCCATATGGACATTGAATCTATATTTATAACGAGGTATAAGGAACGGTTGTTCAGAGGAATTCCTCATTGAGCCTCTGTGAACTACCTGATGTAACCGGCTGTCAGGGTGCCACTTGAATTGGAGCTATGGCTCAGCTGGATATGGCAGGGTCTCGCGCAAGCTGAGTTGCTTTCATCATTTTTTCGTTTTGCAATGGTCGTGGGTTCGATTCTCACATCAATCTGCATCGCTTGAAAGAGACCCTTTTTCACACCCTAAGAAGTCGCGCTGACAGGATATTATGCCGCTCAAGTTGGTGTTTTAATCATCCCAACTTTTTTTTTTTTTTTTTTGGTACACACACTACTCAATCAGTTTTTACACACACTACTCAATCAGTTTATACACACTACTCAATCAGTTTATACACACACTACATCAAGATTTTGAAAACTTGAACACATATATATGTCCAGCTGGTTTTCATATATATGTCTCTATGTGAAATTTACATTCATACATGTGTGCGAAGTTGTCCAAAATTCTCGTGGCCGCCATCAGAGCCTCCGGCACCGTCAGGAGCAGTGAGCTCAGGGCCCTCGTCATCGTGACATGCATCTTGTCGTCGTGGAGGACAATGAGCAAGGTCAGTGAGGGAAGAGTTCCCGCTGGTTCCCGCCTTTGTTTGTTGTTGTTGTGCCGAGTGCCGATGTGCAGGGCCAGCCCGCTTGCCGTTTCTTTGTCATCAATATCAACCTCATTTAGTCATTGCCTATTACAACCTCGGTTGCGACTTTATGACTATGCTTTTCTTTGCCAACTGCAGTACCACTGCACCACCAACATGGTTGTCGCAACTCTCGCAAGATGCCGAAAGAGGTTGAGCACAAAACGACTGGCTCGAGAGAAGCCTGTGGATTCTTTGGACGCTTTCAGTATTTCTCGAGGCGCTACAAGAATGTGCGAAAGGATTTTAGCTAAGTATTGAGCAACTAAATGAATATGTATCCTAGTCTCCGAGGATTTGAAAACAGGTTCTGCCCGGGGTGAGATGGATCTGCCCGGCCGTGTATAACACCCCATGAGACCTCAAAAGGAAGGATGTTACTATAATGGCCAGTGCTTAACGCTGTTCGAAACGCAGCCCCATCTTGAGAGTTCCACCATGACTCGTATTCCTGGCGTAGGGCTGTCGGTCGGCACAAAAGAAAGGAGGTAGCACCAGTGATGACGGTGCGTGCCTCGAGGTTTTCTGCATCAAGCTTCCTGCTGTCGAGATTGAGCTGCTCCAAAACTGGGAAGTGAACTCTAATGAGAGCGGCCAAAACACCTGTGTTTTCATCCGGAGAGATACCGGGGAGATCATCGATTCGGAAGCATCGATCAACTGAACGGAGCAGTCGAAGCATAGCGGTGAGGGCATTACGTGAGGGAATATCAAGCACAATGAAGAAGGTATCCAAGTCCTGGGACGTGATGAGAAGATAAGTCAAGGATGGGGCGATGGAAGGATGTTTTAGAACAGAGGGTGTATCCCCCAGCAGGGAGTATACTCGCTCTTCCCACGAATACGCTTGAACCTGCAAGTTTCTGATGGTGCATTCTGAGTGCGTAAGAAGACTTGTGATATTGCGGGCATCCTCCCAAAGTGCTGGGAATTCCAGGACGAGGGTGTGGAGCCGGGGCAGGCTCAAAAAAGGGAGAATAATGGTGCTTCCGGCGGAGAAAAAGGTAGTGACTTGGGGGATGATATAAAGGGCTCGGGGAAAATTTTTTGCCTGTGTCTCTCTGCTCGAATGAATGCGGAGATGAGTAAGATTCACGAGTTTGTCAAACATATGCTCGTAGTGATCCCAATCGGCTGGCGGATCCCAGCTGAGATGGGTGAGCTGGGCCCATGGAGCCGAGATAGCAGGTCCCTCCCAATGTAATTTAACAAGGTTGGGGGCTTGGGAGAGCAGCGCCATGAATTGGACAGCGGCATTGAGTTGGGCTGGACCATCTGAGTTCCCGACGGTCACTGAGACGCTCTCGAGTAACATAGGGTAAGGGAATTGTGGGTGTAAGTGAGGCCATCCAACCATTTCGAGGTGGCGGCATGCGAGCAGTTTGGGAAGCAGGAGAGAAAGATGGCGATGTTTGGGGGAGCTGTATTGGTTTGGGGTGCGTAGAATCGGAGGGCTCATAGGTTTACATATAAAGCTGGGATGGATGGAGAGCACTCGTGTGCTAGATGGCGGAGTGATACGGAGCGACAATGCCGATTTCTCTGCACGTCGCAACCAAACCTCTGCTAATTCCTGATGAAGGATGTGCTCGGTGTTCAAGGAGGTCCAAAGACATTTAAGGTCAATGGCAATGGTGCGCCATCTAGATGAGACTCCACAAAGTAAGAGAGGGGCTTCGGACGAGGACGGTTCGATGAAGAGTATGCTGTGGAATTGCATCTCAGCTGGTTCATATGATGGCAAACAGAAGACGAAGATTTCAGCCAGCAGCTCATTGGCCAGTTGGGATACAGGTGAGAAGAGTGGCAGACCAGCCATGGGGTGGTGAATCAATGGCCTGGGTTAGCGACAAGTTGAATGATGAAAGTGGCTGTGACTCTGTGTCGTCACAATGATCTCCACTACTAGCGATTCAAAACACGGGTAGGATTCAGAGACGAACATCTAAGTAAGTAAGACAAAACAATGACTTGGCTGATAGCAAAATAGACCGTAAGAGTATCGTAAGATGATTCAGACAAGACGCTAGCACTGATTGAATTTCACAACTGCTTCCACCGCCGCTTGGACGATGTCCTCCTGCTGGAAAACGTTAGTCGTCCATTGGGAGATCATGTCTTCCTGGCACTTGGGAGTCATGCCGGGGAACACGATCTTGCTAAGGTGGGCGCCAATGGCTCCCAACGCCATGGGGTTCTTCGGGTGCAGAACTTTCTTTCCGACTAGCGTCCACCAATGCATTTTTACCCCACGCTCACAGCTCTTGTGATCCCGACAGGCTCCATAAGCCATATAATCTGCAGAAGGGAGCGTGGGAGCAACGTGCGCCACAAGCATACACTCAGCCGCCAACTCGGTTTTGGCCTGGTAAAGAATATTCAATGTTATGGGCCCAAGGATAAGAGCCTGGGTGTTGTTGAGGCTTCTGCAATTCGGGATGAGTGTCCTCACGGCGCCATCAATCCACTCGTGGATCGCAAATTGACGTGCGATCTGGAGGATGCGTTCAGCAGGCAAGTTCATCCCCCTGAGGACGTCTTTGGCATATTGCTTGGCCTCGTCAATCTCCCAGAGGGAGCCCACACTCAAGAGGTTTATGCAGACCTCCTGTTTGCGACTGGCTGAAAGCATTTCCATCGGGATCAACGCCCTACAACACGTCAGTCTCCCAATCGTTTCAGCAGTATCAGCATACAGTGTCCACATACGATTTAAAGAAGTAGGACAGCAGATCGTCGAACTGTTGCACAGTGACTCCAGGAAGAACAATTGGGTTGGCTTCAGTACCCTCAGCCGCCGTCACCGTACCATTGTCGGTTGTAGTCGCGGTGGACTGCGGAATCCCAAAGATCGATGTGAGAGGAGGGGACATCATTGTCAAAACCGCCAATGGGAAATGATAGAGCACCCCTTGAACCTACATTTCACAGAGCTTAGCTTCTGTCAGGAATAATATTGCACGAGTCGCTCACCGCATAGACAAAGGTACGGGTTTCGTTTGCCCAGTACACCGGGTGGCGCGAATATATGGGAGATGTAGCAGGAGCTTCAGACATTTTTAGAGAGAGAGAGAGAGCAAACACGAGAAAGGTGGTTGAAGTCAGAGAAAGAAAACGTCTTTGATTACGAAATTTGAGGCCCACCATCACTGATCATTGAGAACGAAGTCTCATCCCACTTGGTATGCCACTGCCTCCCCTTCCTGCACGCCAGGATGGCCTACCATGGTCAGCCAACGTCGAACATGCCATGCAGATAATATCAGCGACATTTGATCTTGCAGCCCAAGTCGCAGCACAGGAGGCTGATTCAACTCGTCTTCGTTTTCACGCTGAGGCCGTGGCCGAGGATGTCATCCCTTTGCTCATCGAGATGGAAGCCCATGCACAGGAAGAGTCTATTCCTATCCCATGGCTCCACTCCTCTGCTCGGCTTGCAATAGATCTTGTTGCACGGTTGCTTGCAGCTTGTGACGCTTCATCTGCACGGTAAGCTTTCTATCAAGTATATTATCCACTGGTAATTAAGGTCTTGCAGTAGAGAGGATTCCAACATCGGTTACATCGACCCAGTGACAACAGTGAAAACTGGCAAACGAGGCCGGCCCCGCAAGGAGGTTGACTGGGCATTTCTGCGAGATGCCATGTCTGAAAAGCGTGCAATATCAGTCTCAAAACTCGCTCGGGCATTAGGCATGGACAGACATGTACTGGCCAAACGCCTCAAAGAAGCCGGTGTCTCCCACAGTTTCTCAGCGCTCAGAAGATCAGATCTTGACGAGCTCGTCAAAGGGTTTCGGACAGTCAAGCCTGATTCTGGTGTTCGATATTTGATTGGGTTCTTGCGGAAGCATGGGTTAAAGGTCCAGAAACGGCGGGTATATGCTTCAATCCGTCGTGTTGATGGTCTTGGCCATGCTCTCCGTCAGCGACGTACTATCCGGCGTCGGACTTACAAGGTTTCACGTCCAAATGCCCTATGCATGTTGACGGCCACCACAAGCTCATTCTTTGGGGATTCGTGATCCATGGATTTGCTGATGGTCATACACGCACGGTATGCCTATTTTCGCGGTTATTTTGATAGTGACTTGACACCATATAGGTCACTGGGCTGCGCACAAGTACAAACAACAAGGCTACGACCGTGCTGAGCCTTATTTCCTGCTGCAGTTGCTGCCTTCGAGATGCCTTCTCGTGTTCGTGGAGACAGAGGTGCTGAGAATAAATCAGTATCTATCTATATGATTCTCAAGCGCGGACTCAACCGTGCTTCTTTCATCTGGGGATCGTAAGTGTCCACATCAGATCCTCACCCCAATATTGATTGATTTCAAGGTCGACTCACAATACCCGGATTGAGCGTCTGTGGGTCGAAGTTGGCTCTCAATTTGCTCGGCGGTGGCGAGCCTTCTTTTATCGGTTAGAAGCTCTCCACAACCTGGATCGTACCAATCCCAACCATTTGTGGCTTCTACACTATCTGTTTCTCGACATGATCAACAAGGATTGTGACGAATTCCAGGCTGAATGGAATTCACACCCTATTTCAGGCGCTGGGCATGACGAGAGCCCAAATGTAAGCTCCCAAGTCATGGTACCAAGGACGGCTTTCTAACATGTTCCGCAGGATATGTTTCTGCTTGGCGAGCTCGAGCATGGCGTGTACATTGATGATTGTGGTGGCGTACATCCAGACATCATCAGAGACCTATACGGTGTGCACGGTGCTGTGATCCAACGTGCGCCAGGTGAGACAGGAGCAGGCCAGCTAAACGATGAGGAGGTTCCCCCCCTCGGCGATGTTGTCCTCGATCTGGACCAGGAGGATTGGGAGGACATGATTGAAGGTGTCGGAGCCGCGAACGAGCACCACTTTCATCATGAACCCGTCCCTGTCCCGAAGCACAACAACCCTTTCTCGGATGGCGCTCTGCAGATATTCTACACCTCACTTGCTGAGGCGAACCGCTTGCAGATTATTCCGCCAGGGTACGGACTCCGACAGGACGAGTGGGAAGATGGGGCATATCCAGCTTTCGAGATTCTCAAATCCGGGCGCAAAGGGACCAAGGAGCTGCGGATTGCCTTGCCAGATTCGGTCTGGCGTCCTCGAGCCCAGCTGTGGGGGCGTGCTCTTGCAGTCTTGAATCAGCTTACATATATGCTTGACAGTTCCGAGTCGGAGGGCGATTCAGAATAATTGCATTCAGTTTTAAATACGTTGTAGCAGATATGTACCACGGGTGTTTAGAACTTGAATATTGCATCATCTGTGCTATTAATAGCAGGATGCGACTGTCTAATACCACGATCAGCACTCGAAGTATAAATGTCACATAATTGTCTCGTCACCTGTGTCTTTTTTATCTTCTCCTCCGCCCGCTCACTCACAAGAAAATGTCTCGCCCGTGCCAGGCTGAAGACAGTGACGGAGAAGAGTGCGATTGCGAAACGTTCGCACCAAAGACTGGCAAGCCAAAGGTGTGCCGTAAGTGCTTGCACGACAAAAGACAGCACCCAGAGGTCGCCGTCGAGGAAACTATCACGTCTATTCTTCTCACGCTAAAGCGGAGCACGAGTCCACCGGGATGCTGTCCAAGATGACACAGGCCAAGCGTGAGTCGCAGGATGGCATGCGGCCAAAGTCGACCAAGTTTAAGTCAACCAAGGTAAAGAAGAGACTCAGCCATATAGATGTCCTCTAACCCTCCTGTAGGATACCAAGCTTGCAAAAAAGTCCAAAGGTCCACGAGAACCAGCATCGGTTGCAACCTTCAAAATTGATGCCATAGTCGTGCTTCCTGACGGAGTCCAGCAACACGTAAGCAGGTCGATATGTTGGTGGGGCTCTAATAAGACAAACTTACAGGAAAGGAAACTCCAGTTGCGGGCTGATGTTGTCCCAAGTAAAGCGGCGATCCAGCTCTATGTGAACCAAGGTTTAGCCGTTCGTAAGGATAACCAAATCAAGATAGCCCTGTCTGCCACCCACGAAGATGTGGTCGACCTCCTTTCCCAACACCTGCCGGGACCGATGGCCTACTTCGACCAAATCGGACGAAGCGTCTTTGGCGACACAATCAGCGGCGGGATGGTCAGAGCCGCACCCTGGGTGCTCTTGACTTGGGTGAAGACGAAGCTCGAGATCGTCCATGTTGCTAATCCAACTGGTCAAGACTTGTACACGCACCTGTGGACCAAGGAACATAACGGAAAACCGGTACATCTTCATATGTAAGCCAGATCTGCTCCTGAATCGGCTTAAACTCACAGAGCAACTGTTTTAGGCGCTCGGGAGGCGATTCCGGATGAGGAAAGGCTGGTATGGCATACCCCAGACTCCCTGGCCTTCATTCTGCCTGAGGAATCAGGCGAATCAAACGATGATATTGAAGGTGAAGTACTCCCTGAATGCTGGTCTATGCCCAAGAGTGCTGACAAGCACAAAGTGACTCCTCCCAAGGCGCGGGACGACAAAAGGGGAGCACCCGGAAGCGGATCAGCAGTATCGCCTTCGAAAGCTCTGATGGTGACTCGCTCTCCGGCAGTGAGGACAAGTTGGCTAGGAACAAACTAGCGCCGAAGAAGAGGAATGGTGTGGTTCATCCCGTGTTTCAAACAAATGATAACAACTGTAATTGCGGTAGTCGGTGTCCACAACAATTATGCAGAGGAGGACCTACCCTCTATCTTCACCGATGCCATTGCCCAAGAGCTCAGTATGTCAGCTTGTTCTGAGGCTAGATTAATAACACTCATTCTATTCGGCTAGATCCTTTTAAAACCACTACAAGGAATTCTCGAACTAGTCGCAATGCCATTGCAGGACCCTCAACCTCTCGTGCAGAACGTACTTGCGCACCAACGATCAACCTTACCCGTACACCGTCTCCCGAGGTCCCTTTCTTTATGCTTGCCCGGACACCGACCCCTGAATCGGAATATGCAACTTTTGACGACCCGTCGTTCTCAGATCCTGTCGAGTATGAATATCTCACTGGCCCCCGAACCCAGCGCAAGTACTTCTAACTAAATCACAATTGATATATTATACCCATTTCTTCGGCTGCTCCTTTAACTACATCTTCGGCATTTGGCCCTCTCTCTTCATTAATCTTACGATATCTACCGCCTCCTGCACCCTGCTCATACAACGCTCCTTTGACTATCCTCATACCACACCCTCTACGGACCTCATTTACTTAGCTAGTCAACGAACATCATTCTGTGCAAACAGTCGATTTAATAAATCTGCTTGTCGAGAACAGTACACATAAATAATCTAAGGGAGAGTCAATTTAATAGATCCGCTTGTCGAGAACAGTACATGTAAATAATCCAAGTAAGAGTCTGGAAGTATAGATGTTAGGGAGATTGACAAAAGAATCAGACAACGCTCACCATGCAGGAGTCTATAGTGTTTTGAATGTCTTTGCGATCCGGGGTAAGGGGAATTGGGAAGGCCATATGGTCCGTCAAATTAGCGCCTTTCATCCAGTTGACACCTTGAGCAACCATGGCGTGTCGGGCCATCAAAAGAAAGTCGTGCTTCTGAAGACGCAGACGATACTCCCACCTCCCAACTTTGCACAAGAGATGTTCTACAAAAAGAGTTCCAAAACCGAGACACTGCTTGTCATCGGCACTTAGGTTTGTATCCAAGTGCTTGTAGACGACCATGTACGCGGCGATGATAGAGGCGTAACCTGTCAACGAAAAACCGAGCCTAACAAGGCCATTATAGGCTCCAAGGCTCTTGTTGCTGGCAATCCAATTGGCGACCTCATACGCATCAGGCGCATCACAAATGCCAAGAAAGACAAGATTATTGGTGAATTGCAGAGGAGTAAGACCGCTTTGAAAACCAAGGATCTTCAGATCGAGGATGAACGTGAGAGCAGAGGACCAGGAATTTTTTCTCCCCTGGTATGTCGCGGGATCCTGGCCATGGAGAGCACCGAGCCAAGCAATCCACTTGGTCTGGACGTCGCTGGAAAAATATGGGATGAATTTCTCCTCGACCGTAGACTTTCGTTTCTTGCCGGCTTTCCCAATCACTGGCTGAAGTAAAAGATGGTTGCTTGCTTGGCCCCATATACATGTGTTGTAGGTCTGTTTCTACCCTGGAATGTGAGTTGCCCGGGAACCCGGCACCGCATGGAAGTCGAAAAGAAGATACATGTTGGACAGCTCAACCGTTTCAAAGTGATCGACACAATCTGCGAGATCCTTGAACAGCATGGGGAAGCGATTTTTTGTTTTATCCATCCCGGAAGTGACGAAGGACTTGGTCTTATTGCCCTGGCCGGTGCCCATATATGCAAGCAGCCTTGAGATTCCAAGGCCCCCAGTCAGCTGGGAAGGAGGAAGCGCCTCGAAGAGCAGCTTAGCATACTCTGAGTGTTGTCGTGTGGGATCTGTCTGATCACGGTCAAACTGTTCACGGCCTTGCGTTGGGTGTTTCCCCTGTAAAACATTGCGCAGGATGGGGTTGCCTTCATCAAGCCCTCGCATCTCATTGCATTGTTCACGGAGGATAAGGCCGATAGCACCAAAGTAGGGGGCTGCTGGATTGGGAAGAAGACTATCGACAGTGGGGGCAAGAAAATATTGGTTCTTCTTCCGCGCAGATTGTCGGTTACGATCGACTGTAGGAACAACAAAAGGAGCATCCTCTGACTCATCGTATAGCATGTCCGGGTTGAGGAAGTGCTCATCACTGAGCGTCAGACCATAGTGAAGCTCAAGGAGGCTTTGATGAACGATCCTTGCAGCACGAGCAGCGAACACGAGGATGTCTGGGTGTGCCTCCAATTGGATAGCTAACCAGTCAGCGAGGGTGGCTAATGTCCTTTCGGAATCTTTGAGAACTGCAGCCGCAAACTTGTTCTCCTTCTTAATCCGAGTCGCAAAAATTCTGGCAGGACTGCCAAGAAGGCCATCCATGTCGGATGAAGCGAGGATGGATTCATCCCCCCCACATGCATCGACTATGCACTGCAGAACCGCTCCTCGAGCAATTGCTCTATCGCGAATAAGATTTAGATCTTCCGGCTTTCGTTTGCCAATCGCAAGAGCTTTATCCATCGAGGCGACCGGAGGAAGGATAAGCTCAGTCGACCATATTTCCTGGATGATCTTTTCCGTACATGCATATATCGCATCAGTGCTGTCCAGTGCATATCGTTTGGCTGGCAAATGGAGTGCTACACGTTTTTTTCCGGAAGTCGCCTCTCGTAGCCCGTACAAGTCGAAAGGCAAGTGTGATATCTCGCTATCAGGAACCTCGAAGGAAGAAAGGGGATGGAGGGGAGGAGGGTCTTTTCGAATGCGGCGAGGTACAGCGTCATCCTGGCGCCGTTTCTTTTTTGCTGCTTTTTTACCGAGTGATTGGGCGACGACATAGGAATAGATATGATGGACAAAGCGAGCAAATACTGGGTGGGCTCGATCAACACCTGGAAATCCAGCACCTTTCCGGTGAGCTTCTATTAGAGTCTGAGCGAGCCTCGGTCCCGTTTCCCGATACCATGTGTAGAGAAGCATATTGGAGCGAGCCATCTCCCATCGAAGCGACCGGTCAAGGATAGATGTCTTTGCTACGTTGGTGGTAAGGTCCGGAAGAACTGCTGTAGCCTGGACGACTCTATTAAGGGACATAACAGCGCTATGCTGAGTCCACTGAGGAGTGTGCTGAGGAGATTTGGGAACAAACATCATGTAGTCGTTGAACTGTGTTTGACGCTCGTTTTGAGTAACCAGTGTTTCGACCATGCTTGTTGTTGTTGTCGGTCCGTAATAATGTTTGTTTCGATTGAGGCTCTCCTCGGTGGTCGTCAAAGCCTCGGCTTCTAGCTGGCGGAACTCGGGATTAAATAGCTTCTCGAGGTCTCCCATTTGAGTGGCATCCAGCTCAAACATCTCATCCAGCTTGTCGAGCTGGTCCTCCTCCTCGTCCCCCTCTTCTTCTTCGGGATCCGAATCAGAGGGACGAGGACGTTTGTTTGCCCGTTTGGGCTCAGGTACGAACTCCGACCCGACAGATGAGAATCTGGATGATATGGATGGAGGTCGAAGCGAGGCTATTGGAGGGGACAGGATATATCCGATAGAGCTGTTGTAATCATCGACAAGTTGGCTAGCATTCCTGTCCTTGAATGAGCGATATTCTCGGATCCCCATGGAATCACAACGTACTCAAGCGATGTCAAGTTTTCCCAAGTATCAAATTCGGACCAAATCCTTCCCACCGAACCCGCCAGAACGGCTCTATCTATATACAATTGAGATTAGCATAGCACGTACCCAGAAATTTAGATTATTACCTTGCTGGTATCAATATCTACAATACTCTCTACAACATACTCCTCTTCATCACTTTCATCGTCGACAATTACTTTAGCAGGGCCTCCACGGGCCGAACGGCGTGGAAGCACATCTTCAGGTTGTACAGGTCCGGTATCTCCGGGTCTGGCGTCTCCTGGTTGCACGGCGTCTACCATCTCGACATCGCTGTCGACGACTGTGTGCAGAGTGACAGGATTCACACCTGGGATCTGTGAAGCAGCGACAAACTGCGCGAACTTAGGCCTATTCAGCGGGTGGTGGAACCTAGAAAGATATGTCAATGAGACATCGTTTAGCTTCAAGGATCTCTATACTGACCAAGGCTGAGCTCCAGAAACCGACGTCGTCTCGGTCTTGTCATCAAGTTTGAGGAACCAAGTTATCTGCAAGCAGTAGATGAGCTAAAGTTAGTGACTATGTGCTGTTACTCACAATACCACCCAGCACCTTCCGCTCCACAATTGCGGTTACGAAGTGCTCTGGAGCTTGGTCTGGGTCCGGGGGAGGATCATCTGATGGAATTACAACTACGGGGACCCGTTCCAAGGTAGTGTATGGAGCCGAGGGTGCTAGAAACGTTCCAGACTTGATATCTCGCTGAGCTGTACGAAACTGTTCTTTGGTAATTCGGATAAGATAGGTGCTGCACAAGTCACGGTGCCATTCATAAAAGCGCCACCAGCGGCTCATTTGAGATTCATGAAGGTCGATATCAAACGGTGGAGGCTCGATGTGCTGCTCTCCCGTGTTTGGATCGATATAGGTCATTCCTGTTAACAGAGACGTCATGCTGACATTGAGCTTGATATTGAACCAGGCGAGAGAGTTCTGGAAGTTGTTTGCCGCTTCACGTGCTAAGCGATTGGCCTTGGTACGCAGATCACCAAACACCGGGGTGCTGGAGGCATCACTGTAATGACGCTGCTCGGTTTTGGTGACGGAAGTGCCACCGTAGTTCCCGAAGTTTGTTGCAGGACTCATGGACATGGAGCCCTCTCGGGTTGTAGCAACACGACTGGGATAGTCGACATAAACCACCCGATTGGGACCAGCAGCATTGACGACAGCGTTAATGGCATTCACGGGAATCGGGGGCTCAGTCGGAGCAAAACCAGAATGAAGATCGTTGCCTCTGAAAACCAAGAAAATGATCCATGCATCGGCCTCGCGAATGTAGAGCCCACATCGAGCAAGACAGAAAGCACCTGGATCACTACCTATGGCAGCACAATAAGAATTGAGAACACCCCAAAAAAACGGAAGCGTACCCTCAGGAAGTTTAAGAATCATCGTAACAGTTGTCCATCTCGTCCAGTCATCGCCAATGTCTGTGTGCCATGATCCTTGATGCCCTCCAATAAAGTGGGCAAGGTCAAAACCGCCTGAAGAGACATTCATCTGACAGCTTGTACCATTGGGTTCCAAGCCACCGAACGAAACGACATTATTCAGCTCAGAATGAGCTTCTGTAACGTCGTACTCAAACTTGGAGAGAGATCGCGGGAGGATGAGACGCTGTATAGCATGGAGGAGTCGAAGAACGAGAGCTATCCGCTCTGCGGCTTCAGGAGTTGAAGCCTGAACAGCAGGCATGTGATGGAGTTTATGCTTGAAGGAGTTCAATCTTTAAGTTCACGCAATATTCGGTTCAATCAGAATAAGATTTACACGATGCCCGTGAGGGCGGATGGTACAAGCTCGTAAGGTTATGTGGCTTTTCCTACTCTATTTATACTGTCTATCCGAATCACTCTGAGTCATAGAATAAATATTCCATACTGTTCTGTACTGTTCTTGAGCATTCTCTCTCGTTCTGCATGATTCACATTGAGTCACGGTGAGTCGCGGACTTGCCCGAGATATCCCCGAGCCTCGGTGATGTGCCCGAGTGCTCATATGCCAATACTCCCTCTCAATCGGTGCACATTACCGAGGAATTCCTTTAATAAATAATTCAACTTACGGGATCCTTCAAACTCCCTCTGTTTCTCATGAGCATTCGAGCTCCTGCAAGTCGGACTTCAAGCCGGCCCATTCCAAATTCGTTCGGATCAGTTCTGGTTCACGTTCGATTTCCATCGAAAGTCTTCTTCATCAATTCACGCCCGATTCATTCGGGAGTCTTCTTCATCTCTTCACGCCCAATTCCACATGGGAGTCTTCTTCATCAAAGTCTGTTGTCCGTGTGCCATAATTAATTCCGTCTGCTCCCTCTGATTTCAAGGTGACTTCTGTACCTCAAAATGCCGATGCAAAGTTCGCGTTGTTCTCAGAACCATTCTCGGGGCATTGGTATGCAAGATGCCCTTCCTTCTGGCATTTATAGCATTTCCTTTGGCCTTCTTGACCTCCTCCTTTAGCCCAGCACTGTGCCTTGCTGTGGCCGGGCTTCCGGCAATTAGTGCACGCCGTTTGATTGCTCGCGTGTAAAGCGACGTCGGCGCTGTCATTCGGCCCGCCGCGGCGTCCTTCCTCATCGAGAAGCGCTCCGGTGATATCCGAGACCGTGTCCAAGTCGTCCGTGGTTGCGCATAGTGTGCCGGCAATATTTGACCATTCTGCATGAAGATTAAACAGTAGGACATCCATGATATCACTGTCCTCCAGTTTTACTCCGATGGCCTTCAGCCTTGTGGCAAACCCAAGAATTCCTGAAATGTATTCCTGAATGGGTGCGCTCGGGTTGTGCTCGTAGCCGTAAAACTGTCTCTTCAAGGCAATCCTGTTTCCTCTGCTGTTCTTCTCATAGACCTTTGATAATGCACTCCAGGCGGCTGGCCCTGTCGTGGTGGCCTCGATATACTGATACTGATCAGCGTCAACTGTCAAACCGATCGAGGTGAGTCCTTCCTCTGATTTGATTTCCCACTTCTCTGCGGCATCTCTAGTCGATGGCTTCGATTCTGTTCCATTGACTATGTTCCAGCATCCAGATCGTCGTAGTACCATTGTTATCGCAAACTTCCAATCATAGTAATTTGATCGGTTCAGTTTCGGTACGGTGGATAGTAGGCTGTTCGTGTTGGTCGACATTTCCAGATAGTGTTATAGTGGTGAGAGCAATGATAACTAGTAGTGTTCGTGTAAATCTACGAGCTTGTGATGGAGTTTATGCTTGAAGGAGTTCAATCTTTAAGTTCACGCAATATTCGGTTCAATCAGAATAAGATTTACACGATGCCCGTGAGGGCGGATGGTACAAGCTCGTAAGGTTATGTGGCTTTTCCTACTCTATTTATACTGTCTATCCGAATCACTCTGAGTCATAGAATAAATATTCCATACTGTTCTGTACTGTTCTTGAGCATTCTCTCTCGTTCTGCATGATTCACATTGAGTCACGGTGAGTCGCGGACTTGCCCGAGATATCCCCGAGCCTCGGTGATGTGCCCGAGTGCTCATATGCCAATAGCATGACGACACCAGCACCCTCGCCTTCGCCTTTTGTAGAAGCAAGGTTATAAGAGCCGTCGAACGAGCCAGGAGGAAGATCCTTCGCATCGACCGAGCGATCATTGCGCTTGAGCCCGGGAATAGCATAGATGGGGATCATAGGCAGTTGCCCGTCTTTGCTCTCCCTGCCAAATGTAGCATCTCGAAGCTGAATGGAGAGGTTCTCCACCTCATCGGCGATTCCGGGATATAGCGCCCGAATAGACGCCAGACTATGGGCGCAAGCCAGGGTCACCGCTTCGTCTGGATTTCCTTCGGTATGCTGCACAAATGGGATGCTACCTGGCATTTGAATCATCCCAGCTATCGGATCAACTACAATTTTCCCCTCATACAGATGTGGAACCACGTTTGGGGGGGTTTTGGTCTGGAGCAGGCGAGAGCGGAGTAAGCCCTTTGTCGAAGGGGTGAAGAGTGTGGTATAAGCGAAGCCGGAGGTCCAACGTCGGTCCACGGTTTCGTTGCAGGTATATTCAGGGGCTTGTGGATACACGTAGCCGACTGGAGGTATTGCCGCAGGGGCTGAAACGATAGTCGCTGAGGGCCTCGGAGCCTTGGACATAATATCCTCAGACCACATGAACTCCTCGCTCATCAGAGGAGGCTTCTCAGCTACGACGTGCAAAGGACGCCCGTACAAGCGTGGGCCGAGCAAAAATGCTTGTTCACGTTAGTGAAAAAGGAAATCACCGAGAATAATGACATACTTGGAGTGTTATTTGCGCCTTGAGAAGGTCCCACTAGTGGTGTATGACTAGTAGCTAGTTCACGGTTTACATTAGGAACACCAAAGACAACTTTATCGAAACATACCAATGTATCGATGATCTGCCATTTGATCCCCGAAATCGTTTGCCCCGAGGTCATTGTGCACGACTATGACAGGTCTCAAGCCTGAATGATAGTGTAAGTAAAGGCAAGAAGGGTATCAAAGTGTGCAGACCTTGCACGTCTGTTCTGTTCATTCCTTCCCCACTGACCGCTGATGATTCCTCCATGCTGGATACCAGGGAAGGTAGGCTTGGACCCGATACTATCGGCTGACTCAAACCTTGAAAGGAATAAGCATTAGGACATGGAGATTGGCAAGAATACGACACACCAGGAATATCTGTACGCAATCCTTGGCTACTGCTAGGCAGTTGTTGTTCTTGAGAGTGGTTCAAAGATGGGGAAACACGGTTTGGTCGTGCTTGTTGGTTGTATGCAGTGGGTGCTTCATTGTGTCTTCGATCTGCGTCAAACAGCTCCATATCCTCGAGGATTCCATTGCCCGCAAAAGGAGCACCCAACATTGGTTGGTAAAGCTCATCCTCATCCTCTTCCTCCGTTATTCTGGGACAGCGAGACACAGACATATTGTGCGAAACAGGAATGCTCTAGCGGACGAGCAAGCGGAAGCGGAGAGAGAGCGAAGGTAGGCAACTAAACAAGTTGCCTATGTTCGTTTTCCGCGTCCTTCGGGAACCAAAAACTGGAACATAGGCTACTTGTTTAGTAGCCTTAATATATATTGGGATACAAGACACAACACTACAAACTGAAGACCTGCGGTATAAGCATACCTTCCCAATGGGATTCTGCACGGCGTAAAAAGATATAACGATCAGCAGTAATCGGCGGGAAACGAGATGATAAACCCACCTGTTTAGCTTCGTCGTCCGAGGAGAGAGGGACCCCGGTGTGCAGTAGTTCCCGCTCAGCGCCAGCACGACCATCTCGGGGAACTCGAGCTGCATGAGCTCGAGCGCCTTCTCCGTGCCCATGTTCATGCCCATCGTGTCGCCCGTCACAGTCGCGAAGCGTACGAACAGCGCGCGGCCGGCCAGAGCCCGTGAGGCGCACAAAGCACGAGGTGCGCTTGAACGCGGCCTTGAGCTCGCCGTAGCCCTCGGGGCTCATGATCCACGCCTTGGCACGCGTAGCCTCGGCGATGGAGGGGAAGTCAATTGCGGGCCCGCACGTCATCGCCTCCTGCGTGAGGACCGTATGACGCCGCAGCCCACATTGAGCGCCTTGCACCCGCGGGCCTTCTCCACGATCTAAACTAGCTGGATCAGATAATGCAGCGTCGACACAATTGATGACGTACTTTGTGGTTTCCCGGCTTGAGCGCCTGTTAAGCCAATCGCTCCCAGCAGTCGGCGCGGTCGATGGTCTTAGCAGTCTCCATGGCCACATCGAGTTTCACGCACTCAATCGCAAGCTCGGACTGCGTGTTCGTGTCCTGTTACGAAGTGCAGGATCTGAGCAAATAAGAGGAGTGATGGTACAATTTCCAAGACGGACCTCGGGGAATCCCTTCTGCTGCAGATATGCGATGATGCTTTACCCAAGTAGCGTCGAAGTGCGGATGATGTACAAAATCTCTTCATAGTTGTTTTTGAGAAGTGCCAGTCTTGAAGCGGTACTCTGTTGGATGGT